>JAAGEH010000426.1:11134596-11188516 GCA_011751065.1 Lasiurus cinereus
CCCCCCCCCCCCCCCCCCCCCCCCCCCCCCCCCCCCCACTCTCTCTTATGAAATGGGATTCTTGAATTATATAGTATAGGAAATAAAAAACCTGAATCTTTATTTTCTCTACCCCAATATACAAATAGCTAGAAACATGATTTTTGGGGAAAAGACACTAACCTTCAAACAAGGTTGTTATGTTTTAAAACAAAAATGTCTAATTTTTATTTAGCTCTTATTAAATGCCAAGCATTTTTACCTGTATGCACTCATTAAACCCAAACAATAACTGATGAAGTAGGTGATATTGTCATCAGCCCCATTTTAGTGATATGGGAACAAAATTAGAGACATTGGAGAATTTGAATAGTATCATGGAAGTGAGCATGGGAGAGCTAGAATGTGATCCTTGCTTGCAGAGCTTGAACAGGTAATCACTGTGCCACAACTGGGCGAGCACCAAAAGGACACAGATAAAGCTGCTCATTCAGGGAACACATGCCATCCTCCCTTCTGATTTTGAGATTTGTGTTAATGTTCCCATAATGATGTTGTTTGTTCCAAAAGATTCACAATTAGATTGTTTCTATGAATTGTATTACTTGCCATTATAAATTCATCTGCAAAGAAGTAGCTTTAATGTCCCATATTATAAATGATGAAATGGAAATTTAGATTTGTCAAAGAACATGATAATGCCAAGGTTCAAAGGTAGAACTTCTCATTCCAACCTCAGTTCTCCTTTGGTACACCAAAGCGGTTTAAAATTGGCTTGATATGAATTTGGAACACCAAATTTATATTTAATTTGGTTATTATAAGTAATTTAAACAATTCTGAAGCTTACTCAAAGTCTGAATATAATGCCAGTTAAAAAAGAGCTGAGCTGCTACAGACACTGCAGACTTCTTTGTATCAGCACAAAACAGTCTCTTTTTTGAAGGCATATATTCTTTTTTCTTAGCTTCTGTGTGAGAAAAAATTAATGTTTCTTACAGCTACCCCAGATGTCACTGTGCATTGACTGATGAGCCAACAAGCATTTATTGAACACCCTCTGTGCAATAAAGGAGTTGACACAAAATAAATATAAAAGAAAACCAAGCCATTAGGAACTCAAAATGTAGGCAGATGTGAAAGCCCATAGCACTAGTCGATGCCTTTAGGCTCAAAATGTAATCCCTGAGCTTGTCCTCATTGAATGGAATAAAATTAAAATAAAAGCAATCTAACTCCAAAGGTCTGGTTCATCCTTTAGTTTTCCTTAAAGAAGCAAAGTGGGAATTTTACATAGCATCCCCAGAGATTTCCTTAAAAAAATCTTTCATAAACATCTCTCTCTTCTCAAATTACCCTGCTCATGGAAGCTGCTTGATTCTCTCCCCTCCCAAACCACTGTTTATTCTCACTGTTTGCTGCTGTCCTAATTCACTCCCTTCTATCTCAAACACACAGGGCTCTAGACATGTACAGTAAATCCCCTACCACAGACATCCCCATCAACTTTCGTTTTTCTCCAGTATCAGTTTCTCATCTTACTAGAATCAGTTACTGGGAATTGCAGTAAGGAATCGTTACAGAGGATGTTCAAGAGAGCTTCCACTCACATGTTGCTTTTGGTTAAAATGGTTTGAAGAAATGAGAAGGTATAGCAGCTGGTTATGGCAACAGGAATTCTTACTTCCAACAAGTCTCTTTCTTCCAAGCATGAAGACTGCAGGCTTCCTGATAGCAAGAAATCTAGATCTATGTTTCAGTGCCAAGAAAATTTCTTCAGGATTTTTATTCTGCAGCCTCTAGTCTACTCATTTTCTTACACCTTATGGATTTTCCCTGGTTAGAGATAGATTCTTGTCTTCTTACCATAGCTTTATTTGATTATTTGTTTATATTTTTGTCTAGTCCTATTTTTTCTGTTTTAATTTTGTTTTGCCATCGGCATTTCTTTTATTGTTCACTCAAAAGTGTTCATTAAAAAGCAGTTGCAATAAGTAAAAAGTAAAAATTTTCCCTCCACCTAACTCAATCTCCAGTTAGACACAGTTAATAGTTCAGTGTTTATCTGTATGCAGACATTTACATACAAACACACAAACAGAGACATATACAGAGACACACACAGACACAGACACTTAAAAGCATTGTGTTTTTGCCTAGCTAGTGTGGCACAGTGATAGAGCATCAACCTATGAACCAGGAGGTCAAGGTTCAATTTCTGATCAGGGCACAGGCCCAGGTTTGCTTCATTCTCAGGGTATGCAGGAGGCAGCCGAGCAATGATTTTCTCTCATCATTGATGTTCCTACTGTTTTTACTCCCTCTCTCTTCCTCTCTGAAATCAATAAGAAAACTTATTTTTTTTACAAGACATTATTTTTATTGGTAAGTAAAGTTTTTTAACCTACTAATAAATCAAGAATAGCTTTCTACTTAAGTATGCATAGATTTATCTTATTCTCTTGAATAAAACACTTTTGGGATAGGGAATTTTATTAAGTCTCCTTGGTTTTAGACCCTGCCTTTGTCACACAAACTGTTTCTATTCCCTCATGCTCCATATTCCTTACCCACACTCAGCTCAAGGCCTTGCAAACTGGAGGGACAGAACCAGTGGTAAAGTGGATTTGGTTTTAGCTATCTCAAAAGAGCCAATTATCAAAATTTTGGGAATTTTGGCAAGCTCGTTAAACTTGGCCATTAAAAAATTAAATTATCCAAACTTATAATTGAATAAACTAGATTTTTTTTAAAAAGTGTAATAAAGATTATCACATTCTAATCATTTTATTGACCTCCCAGGCCTATTGAGTTTTCATTGGCAGGTTGGAATCAGCCATACTAAGAATATTTACCCTCTGGAAATTGAGAAATACTACAAATCAAGGCTTGACTTGTATTTTTATTGTTTAGGCTCAAAAAAAGTGATAAAGAAAATGTAATTTGAACTGAAAAGTTTGTTGATAGTCATTATACTGTCAATATCACAGTATTTGAAAATTACCATTTTCAGCCAAGAAATCATTTACATCATTGTCAAATGAGTTATTTCACCTTTGTATATTAAACATTTATGTTGGAACTACACTTGATTGTCAGTGAGGTGAGTGATTTTTTTTTTGCCAAACTGAATAATCATCACAGTTTGGTTTTGTGAAACTAATGTTGGCAATAGCATTATAAAAACTGACAGATTTTGCAAGAAATAGCAAGTCGCAAAGAAGTTATAGGTAAATGGGATTTATTATAAAGTGTATTGTACTATTTTATTATTTGTACATGGTGTGATATATATTCTTTATACCAATAAAATGTATAATAAAGTTATGTTGTACATATATGTCTACTATTTTTTTCCAGAACTGGTTGTTAAATGTTGGCCAGCACAACACTGCACAAAACTTTGGGCTCTACTTGCCTAGAAGGAGAATTTAGGAGGGAAGTATAACATGTACTCTGTTACTAAAGTGATGTTTCTAGATTTCTGTTTGATACTTTTTAAAATGAGGACTGTGATTTTTTTTTAAATTTTTATTAATTTTTTATACATATCTCCCCATTGCCCCCCCTCCCTCCCAGGCATACCCCAACCCCCCAGTGACTATGTTCATTGGTTATGCATATATGCATGCATATAAGTCCTATGATTGATCTCTTATCTACCTCACCTAACTTTAATCTTCCTGCTGTAATTTCACAGTCTGTTTGAAGTTTTACTGTCTCTGTATCTATCCTTTTGCTCATCAGTTTATAATGTTCTTTATTATCCCCCAATGAGTGCGATCATGTGATGCTTCGCCTTCATTGACTGGCTTTTTTCACTAAGCATAAGGCTCTCCAGTTCCAACCAGGTTGCTGCAAATGATAAGAATTCCTTCTTTTTAACGGCAGCATAGAATTCCATTGTGTAGATGTACCACAGTTTTCTGATCCACTCATCTGCTGACGGGCACCTAGGCTGTTTCCAAATTGTGGCTATAGTAAATTGTGTTGCTATGAACATAGGGGTGCATAAATCCTTTCTGATTGGTGTTTGTAATTTTTTAGGATAAATTCCTAAGAGTGGTATTACAGGGTCAAATGGGAGATCCATTTTTAGTTTTTTGAGGAAACTCCATACTGTTCTCCACAGTGGCTGCACCAGTCTGCATTCCCACCAACAGTGCACAAGGGTTCCTTTTTCTCTGCATCCTCGCCAACACTTGTTTGTTGATTTCTTGATGATTGCCATTCTGACAGGTGTAAGATGGTATCGCATTGTTGTTTTGATTTGCATCTCTCAGATGACTAATGACTTTGAACATGTTTTCATGTGTCTCTTGGCCTTCCTTCTGTCGTCTTTTGAAAAGGTTCTATTTAGGTCTGTTGCCCATTTTTTTATTGGATCCTTCATCTTCCTTTTATTAAGTTGTATAAGTTGGCTGTAGACTTTGGAGATTAAACCTTTATCAGTGATAGCATTTGCAAATATGTTCTCCCATGCATTGATCTTTCTTGCTGTTTTGTTGATGGTTTCTTTTGCTGTGCAAAAGCTTTTTATTTTGATGTAGTCCCGTTTGTTTATTTTTTCTTTAGCTTCCATTGCCTTTGGAGCAGTATCAGTGAAGAAGTTCTTTCGGCATATATCTGAGATTGTGCTGCCTGTGGATTCCTCTAGTATTTTTATGGTTTCCCTTCTAATGTTTAAGTCCTGTATCCATTTTGAGTTTATTTTTGTATTTGGTGTAAGTTGGTGGTCCAGTTTCAATTTTTTGCATGTATCTGTCCAATTTTCCCAACACCATTTATTAAAGAGGCTATCTTGACTCCATTGAATGTTCATGCCTCCTTTGTCAAATATTAATTGAGCATAGTGGTTTGGGTGGATATCTGGGTTCTCTATTCTATTCCATTGATCTATATGTCTGTTCTTGTACCAGTACCAGGCTGGTTTGAGAACAGTTGCTTTGTAGTATAGTTTGAAGTCTGATATTGAGATCCCACCTACTTTATTCTTTTTTCTCAGAATTGCTGTAGCTATCCGTGGTCTTTTTTTGTTCCAGATGAATCTATGAAGAATTCTTTGTAGGTCTGTGAAATATGTCGTTGGTATTTTAATGGGTAGTGCGTTGAATCTGTAGATTGCTTTAGGTAGTATGGACATTTTAAGGATGTTGATTCTCCCAATCCATGAGCATGGTATGCTCTTCCATCTGTTAACAGCTTCCTCTATCTCTTCTTTCAGTGTCCTATAGTTTTCTGCATAAAGTCTGTTACCTCTTTAGTTAAGTTTATTCCTAGGTATCTTAATTTTTTTGGTGCGATGGTAAATGGGATTGCTTTTTTAGTTTCTCTTTCTATAATTTCACTGTTAGTGTATAGAAATGCCACAGACTTCTTAGCATTAATTTTGTATCCTGCTACATTGCCTAATTCATTAATTAACTCAATTAGTTTTGGAATGGAGTCCTTTGGGTTTTTTATGTCATCTGCAAATAAGGACAGCTTTACTTCTTCTTTTCCAATTTGGATGCCTTTTATTTCTTCTTGTTGTCTAATTGCAATGGCTAATACTTCCAGTACTATGTCGAACAGGAGAGGTGAGAGTGGGCATCCCTGTCTTGTTCCTGTTCTTAGGGGAAATGGTTTTAGTTTTTGCCCATTGAGTATGATGTCAGCTGTGGGATTATCATATATCGCTTTTATGATGTTGAGGTATGATCCTTCTATTCCCACTTTGCTGAGAGTTTTTATCAAGAAAGGGTGTTGGATTTTGTCAAATGCTTTTTCTGCATCAATTGATATGACTATGTGATTTTTATCTCTCAATTTGTTTAAGTGGTGTATCACATTTATTGATTTGCGGATATTGAACCATCCCTGCATTCCTGGGATGAATCCTGCTTGGTCATGGTGTATGATCTTTCTGATGTACTGCTGGATCCGGTTTGCTAGAATTTTGTTGAGGATTTTGGCATCTATGTTCAGAGAGATATTGGCCTATAATTCTCTTTCATTGTGTTGTCTTTATCTGGTTTTGGTATTAGGGTGATGCTGATTTCATAGAAGGTGTTTGGTAGTATTCCTTCTTCTTGAATGTTTTTGAATAGTCTGAGGAGGATAGGTTTTAATTCTTCCTTGAATGTTTGGTAGAACTCTCCTGTGTAGCCATCTGGACCCGGGCTTTTATTTGCTGGAAGCTTTTTGATTACTGCTTCAATTTCTTCCATAGTTATTGGACTATTGAGATGTTTGGCTTCCTCCTCATTGAGTTTTGGGAGGTTATATTTTTCTAGGAAAATGTCCATTTCTTGCAGGTTGTCCAATTTGTTGGAATAGAGTTGTTCATAGTATTTTTTAACAATCCTTTGTATTTCCACAGGGTCTGTTGTTATTTCTCCTCTTTCATTTCTAATTTTGTTTATTTGGATCTTCTCTCTTTGCTTCTTGGTGAGCCTCGCTAGGGGTCCATCAATCTTGTTTATCCTTTCAAAGAACCAGCTCTTTGTTTTGTTGATTTTTTGAATTGTTTCTTTGGTCTCCAGGTTGTTTATCTCCGCTCTGATCTTCGCTATTTCCTTCCTTCTGAGTACACTGGGCTTTTCTTGTTGCTCTCGTTCTAGCTCTTAGAGTTGTAGGTTTAGGTAATTTATTACCATTGTTTCCTGTTTTTTGCAGTAGGCTTGTAGGGCTATGAACTTCCCTCTCAAGACTGCTTTCACTGTGTCCCACAAATTTTGTATTGTTGTATTGTCATTGTCATTTGTTGCCATGATGTTTTTTATTTCTTTCTTGATCTCTCTGGTTACCCAGTTGTTGTTTAATAGCATGCTATTTAGTTTCAATGTGTTTGATTTCTTTCTATTGTTTTTATTATAGTTGATTTCCAGTTTTATGCCACTGTGGTCTGAGAAAATGCTTGATATGATTTCTATCTTCTTGAATTTGAAGAGACTTTTCTTATGACCCAACATATAATCTATCTTTAAAAATGACCCATGTGCACTGGAGAAGAATGTATATTCTGTGGCTTTGGGGTGAAATGTTCTGAAGATGTCAATTAATTCCATCTGTTCTAGTGAGTCATTTAGGATTGATGTTTCTTTGCTGATCTTTTGTTTAGAGGATTTGTCCAATGGTGACAGTGGGGTATTAAAGTCTCCTACTATGATTGTATTGCTGTCAATCTCTCCCTTAATCTCCTCCAAGAGTTTTTTTATGTATTTAGGTGCTCCTATATTGGGTGCATATATGTTTACCAGAGTTATTTCTTCTTGTTGGATTGTTCCCTTTAGTATTATGAAGTGGCCTTCTTTATCTCTTGTTATGTCCTTCACTTTGAGATCTAATTTGTCAGATATAAGTATTGCAACCCCAGCTTTTTTTTTATTTCCATTTGCCTGAAATACCATGTTCCATCCCTTCACCCTCAATCTGTGTGCATCTCTTTTCCTAAGGTGGGTTTCTTGCAGACAGCAGATATATGAATCATGTTTTCTTATCCAATCGGTTACCCTATGTCTTTTGATTGGAGCATTTAATCCGTTTACATTTAAAGTTATTATTGATAAATACTTATCTGTTGCCATTTTTAGTCCTTACCCCCGAATTCCTTCTTCGCTTCCTCTTTCTTTTTATTACAGCAGACCTTTTAACATTTCTTCCATTGCTGGTTTGGTGGTAATATATTCCCTTAGTCCTTTTTTGTCTGTGAAGCTTTTGATTTCACCTTCAATTTTGATTGAGAGTCTTGCAGGGTACAGTATTCTTGGATTCAGACCCTTCCTTTGCATGACTTTGTATATTTCATTCCATTCCCTTCTGGCCTGACGAGTTTCTGTTGAGAAGTCAGTAGCTAGTCTTATGGAGGTTTCTTTGTAGGTAACTTTCTGTTTCTCTCTGGCTACTTTTAAGATTCTTACTTTGTCGTCGGTGTTTGCCAATTTAATTATAATGTGCCTCGGTGTTGGTTTGTGGGGTTCATTTTGCTTGGGACTCTGTGAGCTTCTTGGATTTGTGTGGGTTTTTTCTTTTCTATATTGGGGAAATTTTCTGTCATTATTTCTTCAAACACATTCTCTAATCCTTGTTCAGTTTCCACTCTTTCTGGAACCCCAATTATGCGGATGTTGTTTTGTTTCATGTTATCCCAAAGTTCCCTTAGACTCTCCTCTTGCTTTTTAACTTTTTTTTCTAGAAGCTGCTGTACTTGGGTAGTTTTTCCTACCATGTCTTCTAGCTCACTGATGCGATCCTCTGCTTCTTCTAGTCTACTTTTGATGCTTTCTATTGAGTTCTTTATAGCAGTGATGTCATTTTTCATTTCTTCTTGTTTATTCTGCACCTCCTCTAGGTTCTTCTGCATTTCTTCTTGCTGATTCTTCACCTTTTCTAGGTTCTTCTTCATTTCCTCTTGGCTCTTACTCATATTGTCAAATTTGTCTTCCATTCTTTTCAACCACATTATGATCATTTCTCTGAACTCTTTCTCTGGTAGGCTTTTCTGTGGTTCTCAAAACCAGTTTGTGGGGGTTTTGCAGTCGGGACACTGTAATAACTCCCAGGCTGTCCCTCTGCCCCAGAAAAAAAACAAAAAACAAAAAAAACCGAGTCGTTTTCCAGAGCTCTCCTCTGTCAACAGCTCAGAGGGTTTGCCTTCACACTCAGGGATCACACCCTGACCACCTCTACGGGCCTCTCCAGAGGCAGCTTTCCCGCAGCCCGGCTCCCACAGTGTGCGCGTCTTTGTTGTGCGGGGGTAGGAGACCTCACCCTGACCCAGGCGAAATCTGACCCTTCCGCGTGCTGCGTGGATTTCCAAATCCACTGCCTGAGCGTCTGTGCTGCCTGGGAAGCCGCGCTCTGGGTCCTGGCTGCTCTTTGGGTGCCTCCATCAGCCGCAGCTTTCAGACCTGGCAGACATCCACCTCCCCCTTAAGTCAGGCGCAATCTGACCTTTCCGTGTGCTCTGTGGATCTCTGGTTCTGCCGGGTGTCTGCGCCGATTGGAGAGCAGAGTTCTGGGTCCCCGGGTCCCTGGCTGCTCGATGGGTGCCCAGCCGAAGGCTTCAGAGCGCCGCAGACATCCACCTCCCACTGCAAGATGGCTCGGGCTCCGCGTTCGCGCTGGTGGCTTCGGCGGACAAAAACCCCGTGGCAGTGGGGCTGCCTGGCCGGGAGAGCCCCCTCCAGCAGTTCCCCGCCTTCCCCTGGAGGACAACTGACTCCTAGCTTGCCAACAAACACTCCCAATGCAACTCTCAGCCGCTCTCTCTCTCTCTGCCCAGCGACAAAGATCCAGACGAGTCCGTCTACTCCGCCGCCATTTTCTGTCCCTCTGTGAGTGATTTTTAACAAATTTTTTTTATTTTATGGATTCCTTTGGGAATTGAATGAAAGCTTTGGGCAATGTCTACACACACACACACACACACACACACACACACACACACACATTTGCAAGTTAGTTCTTAGAGTTTGTGGACTCTTTAAATTCATTTAAATATTCCAGGTTAATGATTTATGCACTCTTTGAAAATTCTTCTGGTGCCAGAAGTTAGAATTCTGATTTTGTGATGTCAAAACCCAATCCAATAAAATATTTATAAAAATATTTAGAGAAACTAATCTTTCCTCTGCTTCAGCAACAAAATCAGAATAATGCAAGTTGAAGTTAAATCAGCAAGTAGATTTATTTCTAATAAAAGATAACTGAAGAACAACCCACAAACTGAACCCACATGACAAGTCCTCCTATAGAAAAATCCTTGTTCCTAAATTTGAAATGTCCCATGTCTACTGCACATAAGATAATATTATTATTAGCAGACAAAAAATTTATCATGACATGGATTTCAGCAAATATTTATTTTATATTCCTAAGAAGTGGAATGTTTCTGTAGGGAAGGGAAGAGCTATGTTGAGAAATGTAAGCTATGTTGAGCTATGTTGAGCTATGTTTCTCATTCCTTCAGTGTTAGGCAGGTTATGAAGTAGGAGGTGGAAAATAAGATACATACTTTTTTAAGCTACTTGAAAAACTAATTTCAGTTTCTCAAAAAGCACCTCCTATTTATCAGGGGCAGCAGATTCCTTTTCGAATAAGGCAGCCTGAGATTTAGATATCTCAACAATCAAGTTCGGTAGCAGCCTAGGCCCATCATACCTGGTGATCACACAATGACTTACAAAGTTCACTCAGCATTCTCACCTCAGGGGCCTAAAAGCACATGCTAGAAACAGGTCAAAAGCAAGGAGTTTCAACAAATTGTTAGTAGTAGCAAAACTATAACATGCTAAATGTCCATCGCTACCTGTAAATTTGTGTCATGGAATTGCCATGTGGCCATTTAGATTGCTATATATCAATACGTAAAACCAAATGCAGATAGCACAAAAGATCAGTTATAAAACTGTATGTTTTAACATGACCATCTATACAAAGATTTTAAAAACGATATACATGTCAATATTCATGAAAAAAAATAAGACTATACAGCAAAATAATACTGATGGTTATTTCTAAATGATAAATATAAAAACAATAACACCATTTTCATGTTTTTATTCTTTCTCCAATGAATGTGTTATTTCCATAATCAGAAAGAAAAAATATAATGATCTTTACCAGAAGGATAAAAGGTTCTATTACATCAAAACTGTGACTTTCTAGATTTTTGTTTTGGTTTATGTTTTACCAAAAGGTTAAAAATCCAAATAGTTTTTTAAATGCATTGATTTTTAACTCTCTTGGTATTTTAAATACATGAATTTTAAGCCAAAACAATCTTCATCATCTCTGATAAATTGAAAGTAATCATTCCAGATAGCAAAAGAACCCTCCCTCTCTATCAAATGAAAGCATTTCACAGTTCATTCAGCAAAGTATTAGCCACCACTGAGGCTTCACTCCTGGCTTATCAGAGAGGAGTTGCCTCCCCTTAGCTCTCAAGTAGCCCATACTCACAACACAGTGAGTGCAGGAAGCTCATCTTATTTGTTTTCCTTCCTATGCATTACTGGCTCTAGACTCCTGGAGAAGAAAGTAATCATTTTTGGTTTATTGGTTCCTGATGTTTGGATTCACACAGACACAAAAATTAGAACAGATGTATTTCTCTTTGATGAAAAAGAGCAATCGCCCTTATAACTCTCAATCACTAAAGAATTATTGAGCATTTACTTGTAATAAGTGTATCGAAGAATGCTTAAGTTTGTAAGACACAACCTCTGCTCTGAAAGTGCTTTGTAAGCTTTAACTCCCAGATGTCAAACTTAAAGATAGTGCAGAACCCAACCTCAAAAGAATCTGCTCCCAAAAGGATTAATACTTGGACTCTTAAGAATACTTTATTTGAATATACTGCATCCAGAAGTTGTATATGCTAGTCTGAAAAAATTTCAGCTGTCAAATTCTATAAACAAAGAGAGTCGATTGTGCCTTAATTATAGGCAGAATGGATGATGGATTACTTGGTGTAAAATGGCATGCAGTCTTATGACCAAAAAGAAATCTGTCTTCACCAAGATCTCAAGCAACCTGCAATTCTAGTATTAGAAATTTAATGCTTTGAATTTTAAAGATTTTTTTTTACCCTTTAAATATCTCCCCATGAGTGGACAATATCCTTTGGGTAACAATAGCTAAACCATTATCAGCTCACAATTTTGAAAAATTAGTAAAGGTTTTTGTGTCTGGGATGCAGATATTCAAGGGAAAAAGGAAAAATAAATGGGATACCAGGAGAGGGCATATTGAGGGCACCGAAAGCAGAGGTGGATTGATGCAAACACGTACTTTCAATCTCAATCTCTCTCTCTCTCCTCTCTCTCTCCCCTCCCTCCCTCTCTCCCTCCTTTCCTTCCTCCATCCCTTCTTCTCTCCCTCTTTCTCTTCCTTCCTTCTTTTATTAGCCCCAGATTGTGCCCAGGACTGGCTCAAGCTGGAAAGGTATATACATACTCGCTTATACTTTATCAGTCAGTACTAACTATTTAATGGATAATGATCAACACCAAAATTGACTAATGATTATTAAGATTTACCTGCAAAAGGGACATAGGTGAGCAGGGGAAGGGGAGAGCAGTCATGCTATCTGTACTCGCAATGAAATAATTCAATATGTGACAAATGATGCCAGGCAGGATAGTGGTAATATTATTAATAGTACCCATCATAATAACCAGTTTAAAGTGCAAAAGATTAAAGATCACATATAGATTTTCATATGTCATCAAATTAAGCACATTTTTATCTTCACATTTATGTTTTCAAAGCGTATAAGACACCCCAGCCTTTCCTAAAGGAAAAAGAAAAAAGCTCTAGTAAACAAATCAAAATTCCAAACCTTGAACATTTTCGTCTGTCTTTGTTATTTTTATCTACTATCTTTTATAGAGTGAATAACTGCTGACATTCTAGGAGATTCATAAGTTGGCCTAGAACTATTATTTCCACTGGTTGACCTTTACATGAATCAGAAGCAACTGAAGTTTTTGTTTTTGTTAATTACAACTTCTGGAGTGGTCAAAACTTCATTTGGGTCAAGGCCAGTTGGTGGAAAATATGCAACACATCTGTCAAAAAACAAAAATATGCTTCTCCATCACAGTGACCTTTGAGAAGAGGCCTTCCTTCCATTTAGGAAAAGTGCTTTGCACATGTGTCAAGCACAAACCAAGCCACTCAAACCTGACAGTCTGCTTATACTTGAATGCTTGGACATCAGGAAAGGCTGAACCTGCAGAGAATGAATGAATGGATTTGGCAGTCTTTTAGTGGGGTCTCCAAACCTTTCCAAGCCAGAGGAAGAGTACAGGTATATATAGTGAATCTCCATCCTGAATTTACTAAAAGAGCCAACATTTTAAATTATGTCTCATTGTCCACAAAAGTATGATCACATTTGTCATCTACCCTGATTTTGGGTTCGAAAAGAAAATGGTCCATAGATTTGTGGATGGAGTCACTTCCTGGACAATAGTTCATGATTATAAAATGATGCAATAGGATTGTTAGCTTAGTTTAAATTTATTATATTAAACAAGGGGGAATTAATCTTGATGTTAACCCACTTTCTTTCATACACTGAATGTTACAGACTAAAATGTCATTGAATATAATTGACTTTCTATCTGATCATGATCCAGGCAAAAGGACAAGAGATAAAAGGAATACATTAACTAAAATACTAAATAATAATGGAATTTTAATGTTAATCAGATTTAATGATTACCTAAGGATTAGGGAGAAATAACTTTTATAAAAATAAAGTTTCTGAAATGTCTGAATCATCTGTAAAAGTATCAATATAGTGAATGTAATTAAATCTCTTTTTATGGGTTCAAGGTCAGCATTCTGTAATTTGGGGAGGGTTATTTCTGAGAACAGCCTGTCAGACAATCTGTCAGACAATCCTGCTTTCTGCTAAAGTCCTCCCAAAGACTGCATGTGTACACTTGTAATTTTCCAGCCAATAAACAGAGTATATTTAGCCATTGGATTAAATCTGGACTGACCGTAAAACAGTTTCTAAACAGTATTTGGGACAGTGAGCTTTAAAAATTACATGCAAAAAAATGGGCATTTTATTTTTTAACTCGTCTAAAGGATTTCAGTTCTACTTAAGATTGAAGGTTCTATTTAGTAGAGTGCTGTATAATAAATCTGCCTACTTTCTATGTATCAGGTATTTTGCTACCTGCTATGATCACATGATCAAAGTTTTACTGCCATTTTTTTCAGACTGCTTCTCTGAATTCTAAGATGTTGGTTCTTATTTTCATGTGCATGCCTGACTCTATCTTTGTCTGGTGTTTGTGGGAGGCATTTGTGAACCTTGAATAAGAAACACCATCTGTAGTTCATTTCTTTGGCATCCATTTAGAGGGTCCATTTAAATGTTTTTTGTTTTTTGTTTTTTTGGCATTTAAAACCAAACTGCTGTGCCGCCCTCTGGCTGTTTCACATACAATCTAAGGGAAGTTTTGGCTACCTTTCTCCCCTATAGGTCTTTCTCTGTCTGGAATTTCATGGTTTGTATCACAATCTAGCTGAGTAGCCACTCTTCTCATCAGGTGGACATCCTTTATTTTTCAGTTATAACTGCAGGCACATTTTGAAACTACTTAGAGCAATCCTGCTTTTTGCTAAGGTCTTCCCTAAGACAGCATGTGCACACTTGTGGTAATTTTCCAGCCATAAACTGAGTATATTTCCTAACAGTTCAGATATGCTGTTATTTTCCATTTCTATTTCTCTTTGTGTGATGCCTGCAGATCAGGGGAAAACCAGGAAAAATTCCACTTTATTTGCTGTACATTTTGTCAAAGATTTTTCATGCTCCCTAATGCCAGTTTCCAGGTGGGAATGGTAAATGACCCAGTCTGTGACACTTATAGCCTAATTATGATAAAACATCACAT
Source organism: Lasiurus cinereus (assembly GCA_011751065.1). Lineage (NCBI taxonomy): Eukaryota > Metazoa > Chordata > Mammalia > Chiroptera > Vespertilionidae > Lasiurus > Lasiurus cinereus. Next base: position 11,148,978 of record JAAGEH010000426.1, read on the forward strand.
CCTTCCAATTAGCTTCACCTCAAATTCAGAAGGCTTAACTATAATCTACACTGAAGACATATCTTCATCAAGCCTACCCAGGAAGTAGAAATACATTTCTTCCTTCATCATTCAAAGAGCAACTAATTTCTTCTTTTTTCAAGATGACAATAGTCTATCAAATTCACAACATTTTCATAATAATTGAACCTTGACTACAATATAGAGGGCCATTCATCAAAACTTTTTGTTTGAAGTTTTTAAAATTTAAAAGGTGAACATTAAGACAACTCTGGTTTTAGCTCTAACACATAAAAAGCTTAGAAACTGTCACTCCCATTATTAGAATAAGAAAAAGCTCAACAAATTGAAAATCAATGGATTTCTTGAATCATTGAAGAATTGAGATCACAGAGCAGATAGCCACTCTGAAATCTAGAGAGACAGAACACAAACACAACCAAGATCAGCTTATCCAGAGCAAAAGCCACTGGAGCCATAAATAGATGAAAACATTTAAATTATTATTGTGATGAATTGCTGGACGGTCCATGGGGGAAGACTACATAAGTGAGTGCTTGGAGCTGCCAAAAGGCATACATTCACAGAGATTTTTAAAAAAACATATTTTATTAATTTTTCACAGAGAGAAAGGGAGAAGGATAGAGAGCTAGAAACATCAATGAGAGAGAAACATCAATCAGCTGCCTCTTGCACACCTCCTACTGGGGATGTGCCCACAACCAAGGTGCATGCCCTTGACCAGAATCGAACCTGGGACCTTTCAGTCCACAGGGTGATGCTCTATCCACTGAGCCAAACCAGTTAGGGCACACAATGATTTAAAAAAAAAGGCCATAAGATAAGGGGAGAGGAAGACATCCATTCACAGAAGATGGGGAAAAGCCACAGGGTATGGGGAGGAAAAGGGAAAAAACTTTCACAGAGGATAGAGAAATGCCAACAAATGGGAGAAAGAGGAAAACAGATTTTCACCGGAGATAAAGAATTCTACCACTGAAGGGGGGAGAAAAAAGGGAGCACCACATGCATTTTGAGCTTTGAAGCTGATATCCTACCAACTAGAAGGCAGTATGAAGAGACAAAGAACTGCAGCCCTTATAAACCTTGGCAAAAAGGAGCTTAGTGGGTTACCTCCTTTGGGAGTCTATACTTGCTTTTAAAAAAATGTCCACCCTTTCATCTACCACCATTTTGTCTGTGGCTTCATTCTTCGAATCCATTTAGACAAGAACTCGGGAAAGAAATCACCCTTGCATCCTGCTTAGGAAAACAACCCATGAGAATGAGAAATTCCTGGGGGCCTGAGAAATTCTCAGGGGCTCCACACTTTCATAGATATTACCTCCAAGAACCAAACTAAGTTCTCACAATGAAGAGCCAAGAAACACACCTTGGATCTTTGGGAAGGGAAGGAAAAGCAATTATCTAAAACTATGCTCTGTGTGCTCTCCATAAAAAGGGCTACTCTCTGCTGCAAAAGACATTAGCAGAGCCTTATATCACATAGGCAGGGGACCAACTTGCCCACCCAGCCCTCTCTAGCTACCTATCTCACCCAGGGAGGGTAGGGAGGAGGCAAAAGGTAAGAAACTTCTGTGAAACTCATATCCCAAGAACACAGGCTCACTAAAAACTGAGATTTTAGAATACTACTCCTATCCTATTCCTTATCACTACATCAGCACAGCTCCAGTATAACAACAGATTACAGCTACAAGATTCAGACTCTTCAAGGAATTTTTAGGGAAACTCAAAGATAATAGTGGTAAAAATATTAAGAACACTAGAGGAATTTGATGTTCACAGCACCTATAGCCATAACAAATATTAAATAGAGCCCAACTCATAGCCAAGTTAATATAGAAAATCATGCTAAAGAGAAAATACTGCAAATTATATATCCATAAGGGCTTAATATTCAAAATACATGAAAAACTCATACAACTCAATAGTAAAAAACCCACATAATCCAATTTTTTTAAATGGCAAAGTATCAGAATAGATATTTTTCCAAGGGAGACATACAATGGAACAACAGGTACATGAAAAGGTGTTCAGCATCACTAACCATGAAGGAAATTAAAATCAAAACCACAATGAAATATTAGCTAGCTATACCTGTTAGAATGGCTATCATCAAAAAGATAAGAAATAAGAAGTATTAGTAAAGATGTGGAGAAGAGGATCTGTGTGCACTGTTAATCCTATCTAATAAAGAGGGATTATGCTAATTGACTGTCATGCCTTCAAAGATGGCGGCACTCATAGCCACAGGATGGCGGTCCCCAATCCCCTCAGTCCACTGGGGTGGCAAGCACGTGGCATGGCCAAGCCCACCCCCAGGCAGGTCCAGCTGCTCCACATACCTGCCTCTGGAGTCCCCCAGTTCCCTTAACCCCCCAGCCACCCAGGACCAGCCCAAGGTGCAGGCAAGCCTTGGATGGCAGCCACCCAACCATCAAGGGTTGGCCCAAGGTGCATACAAGCCTTGGACAGCAGCTGCCCAGCCACCCAGGGCTAGCCTGAGGTGCAAGCAAGTGTCAGATGGCAGCTGTCCAGCTGCGCAGGGCTGCCCGAGGCTCAGGTAACCAGAGCTGGCCAAGGCTTGCACTGCCAGCAGTGTCAGCAACAGAGGAGTGATGGGGGCATCACCTTCTTCTGATTGCCGGGTAGCCTCCCACCCCGAGGGCTCCCCAACTGTGAGAGGGGGCGGACCGAACTGAAAGATCTCCCCTCCAGTGCATGAATTTTCATGTACTGGCCTCTAGTGGTAAATGGTTCAGCCATTATGAAAATAGTATGGAGGGTCCTATAAAAATTAAAAATAGAACTAGTGGGAGAATCCAAGATGGCGGCATAGGTAAACACTTACACTGCTGCCTCACACAACAATTTCAAAACTACAACTAAAAGACAGAATAGACATCATCCAGAACCACAGGAAACCTGGCTGAGTGGAAATTCTACAACTAGAAGGAAAGAGAGGGGCTCACAGAGATCCAGAGGAGCTGCAAAAAGCTGAAGTACGGTGATGCACGCGTGGAGAGAGTGGATGCCTGAGAACCTGGCTGGCTTTCTCTGGCGGGAGATGGAGACTCTCAAAGGCACTGAACCCTTATGCTACGACACTAAATCCCAGATCCAGCTGAAACTCATACGGGGGGAGTTTGGACTGTGAAAAGGGAAAAGTGCATGGAAATTTAGAGGAGTCCCAAAAGATCAGAAGTCTGGTGGTGCGCATGGCACTACACACTGAAGACCGACTGCTGATTGTGCCGCTGGCTTTCACTAGTGGGCGGGAGACAGAGCCTCCCAACTGCACCACTTCTAACTCCACTAAACCCCAGTTTCGGGCAAAACCCTGGAGACCCAGACTCATATGGTCCCGGAGTGCAGGGGAGCCGGAGGGGCAGCAGTCTAGAGGCACTGTAAGAGCGCGCACATGCACACAGGGACCGCTCCAGCAATTACCCTGTCACGTGAGATTTGGGGGCCGTGAAGGGTGGGGCTGACTGGAAAGCAAGGGGGTCCATTAAGCCCTGAGACTCCACCCATCCCAAGCTCAACAGAAAGGCTTTTGCCATTTTGCAAGTCTGATATCATAAGGCTGAATCCAACACAGAAGTTCTCCCAGCATAGTGAAAATGCCAAGACAAGGGAAGGGAATCACAAACAAAAGAAATGGAGGAAAACAAACAACTGGATACAGAGATCAAAACCACGCTTATAAGGTTTTGCAAGAATATCCTAGAAAAGTTGGTTAAAGTTAGTGAGACCCAAGAGGAGATGAAAAAGAACCAACTAGAGATGAAAAAGATCCAACTAGAGATGGAAAAGCACCAACTAGAGATGCAAAAGGACTAATTAGAAATTAAACATACACTGACTGAAATAAAAAATATTATACAGAGTCCTAACAGCAGACTAGAGAAAGGCAAGAATCAAGTCAAAAACTTGAAATATAAAGAATCAGAAAACACTCAACTGGAAAAGCAAGAAGAGAAAAGAATCCAAAAATGTGAACATAATATAAGGAGACTCTGGGACAGCTTCAAGCGTACCAACATCAGAATTGTGGGGGTGCCAGAAGAAGAGAGAGAGCTGAGAACCTATTTAAAGAAATAATGACTGAAAACTTCCCGCATCTGGTAAAAGAAATAGACTTACAAGTCCAGGAAGCATACAGAACCCATATAAAAAGAATCCAAAGAGGACTACACATCATAATTAAAATACCAAGAGCAAAAGACAAAGAGAGAATATTAAAAGCAGCAAGAGAAAAACAGTTCATTACCTACAAGGGAGCATCCATACGACTGTCAGCTGATTTCTCAACAGAAATGATGCAGGCCAGACGGGAGTGGCAAGAAATATTAAACGTGATGAATAGCAAGAACCTACAACCAAGAATACTCTATCCAGCAAAGCTATCGTTCAGAATTGAAGGGCAGATAAAGAGCTTCACAGAGAAGAAAAAGCTAAAGGAGTTCATCAACTGAAAACCAGTATTATATGAAATACTGAAAGGTACTCTTTTAGAAGAGGAAGAAGAAAAAGGTAAAAGACAAAAAATTATGAAAAACAAATACATATCTATCAACAAGTGAATCTAAAAATTAAGTGAATTAAAGATTTGATCAAGAGAATAAACTGGTGAATATAATAGAATCAGGAGCACAGAAAGGGAGTGGACTGATAGTTCTCAGGGTTGAGGGGTATACAGGGAGAGACTGGAAAAAAGTCATCCACCTATGTAAGGGTAGAGGGAAGGGTGGGAACTGGGTGGAGGGGAACTATGGAGGGGATTAAAAGAGAAACAAATGTAATAAGCTGAATAATAAAGATTTAATTTAAAAAATAGAACTAGCATAAGATCCACCCATCTCATTTCTTGGTGTATATCCAAAGGAAATAAAAAAAGGATCTCAAAGAGATATCTGCACATTCTTGTTCATTGCAGCATTATTTACAACAGCCAAGGTATAAAAACAACCCAGTGTCTGTCAACAGATGAATGGATAAAGATGTGATATGTAAATCTCCACAATATGACTTTGAGGGCATTGTGCTAAGTGAAATAAGTCAGATAAAGATAAATATTGATAAATATAATATTACTTATATTGTAGAATACTTGTCTCACAGTAATGAGACTAGAATAGTGGTTACCAGGGACTGGAGAGTGGGGAAAATGGGGAGATTTTGCTAAAAGTGTGCAAACTTTGAGTCATAAAATAAAGAAGGTCTAAGGATATAGTGTATAACATGGTGACTATAAATGATAACACTATATTGTATTAGTGAAATTTGCTAAGAGAGTAGAATTTCAGTGTTGTCACCCCTAAAAAAGGGGTGGGGTAAATATGTGAGGTGATGTATGTACTAATTAACTCAATGGGGAAATCATTTTATATGTATATAAAACCATAATATGGTACACGTTAAAGTCTTACAGTTTTGTCAATTGTACCTCAACAAACATGAAAAAATCTTACATTAAAATAATGAACGCTGATAGAATTCATCATCAGAAGTTCTTTGGAGAGAAGCAAAATGATATAGGTTAGAAACTCAGATTGACATTTAAAAAATAAAGCATCAACGAAGGAATAAATTTTGATAAAATAAAACCTTTCATATTTCCTATCATTAGTTGAAAAATAGATGTTTGCTAAAAGTAATAACAGTAACAATACATCGTGTGATTATGGCATATGGATAAGTGAAGTAAATGATAATTTTATAAGGGACAAGACAGAGGAATTTTAAGTACTTTTACAAGGTACCTGCTTTACCTGAGAAGTAATATAGTATTATTTAAAAGTGAATGTAGATTGATTGTAAATGTGTATTAAAAATTCTAGGCTAACTACTGAAAAAAATTTTTAAAGAAATATAATCAACATGCTAAGAGAGGCAAGAAAATAATACAAAATGCCTATTAATACCAGAGAAGTAAAGAAAAAAATAAAGAACAAGTGCAACAAACAGAAAACAGTTCCTTTACAGTACATATTACTCTGCTATATCAATAATTACTTTAAATATGAATGTTCTAAATATTACAAAGTCAGAGATTTTCAGAGTAGATAAAAATAAGACCCAACTATAATATTGTCTAAATGACATAGATCAGTTAAAATGAAGAGGTAGAAAAAGATACAGGAATCATGCTAACACTAGTGCTAACATTAATCAAAAGAAACTTGGAGTAGCTATAGTGAAATAAGACAAACAGACTTCAAAAAAAAATATCAGGGACATTGGAAGATTAAATATTGTTAAGATGTCAGTTCTTCCTAACTTGACCTATATTTTCACGAAATTCCAATCAAAATCATAGCAATCAAGCCAGCACAGTATTATCAATTGTATAGAACAGAAAGCCCAGAAATAGACCCACATAAATAAAGTGAAATTTAATAAAGAAGCAAAAACAACTCCATAAATAATATTTTTTTAAAACGGTGCTGGAACAACTGTCATTCACATGAAAAAAAAATTAAGTAAGACACAGACCATACTCCTTTCACAAAATTTAACTTAAAATGAATCATAGACCTAAATGTAAAACACACAACTATAAAACTTCTAATATATTATTATTAGGAATTACAAATTAAAACAATGGGATACCACTACATATATATTAGAAAAGCTAAAATCCAAAACATTTACATTATCAAATACTAGTAAGGATGTAGAGCAACAAAAATTCTCATTTATTGCTGGTAGGAATGCAAAATGTTACAGCCAGTTTTGCAATTTTTACAAAGCTAAACAGTCTTTTTTTTTTTTAATCCTTACCTGCCTTACCTGAGGATATGTTTTTATTGATGAAAGAGGGAGGGAGGGAGAAAGGGAGGAAAGGAGTGAGGGAGAAAGGGAGGGAGGGAGAGGAGAGAGAAGCAAACATCGATGTGATGATGTAGGAGAGAAATATCAATTTGTTGCCTCCCTACACACTCCTACAACTAAGAGATATGTGCTCTGACTGGGAATGGAATCTGAAACTTTTTTGAGTACAGGACAGTGCTCCAACCAACTGTACTACTCTGCCAGGACACTAAACAAAGTCTTAACATGTGATGCAGCAATTTCATTCCTTAGGTTTCACCCTAACTCAGAGGTCGGCAAACCGCGGCTCACAAGCCTCAGGCAGCTCTTTGGTCCCTTGAGTGTGGCTCTTCCACAAAATACCACGTGCGGGCATGCACGTATAGTGTGATTGAAACTTTGTGGCCCAAGCGCAGAAGTCAGTTTTTGGCTCTCAAAAATTTCAATCTTTGTGCTGTTGATATTTGGCTCTGTTGACTAATGAGTTTGCTGACCACTGCCTTAACTGATTTGAAAACCCATGTCTATACAAAGACCTGCATGAAAAGATTATAGCTGCTTTATTCATAATTGACAAATCGTAGAAGCAACCAAAATGCCTTTCAATAGGTGAATGTATAAAATGTGACACAACAATACATTGAAATATTACTCAGCAATAAAATGAAATGAGCACTAACATGCATAGCACTGACATTCACAATAGCCAAAAAGTTGAAAACAACCCAGATGTCCATCAGCAGATGAGTGGAAAAACAAAATGTAGTATATATATACAATGGATTATTCAATTTTATTTAAAAAATGAAATTCTGACACATGTTTTAGCATGGATGATCCTTGAAAATACTATCCTAAGTGAAAAAAGCTAGACATAGAAAGGGCAAATATTGTATGATTTCACTTAGATGAGTTTCCTAGAATAGGTAAATTTAGAGAGAGCGAAAGTAGAACGGAGGCTACTAGGGGCTTAGGGATAGGAGAATTTACTGTGTAATGGGTAGAGTTTCAGTTGGGGATGTTGAAAACTTCCTTGAAGTAGATAGTGGCTAGGTTTGCACAACAATGTGAATGTGCTTAATGTAACTGAATTGTATTCTTAAAAAAATTATTAAAATGGTAAATTCTATGTTATGGGTATTTTATCACAGTATGTATGACACAGTAAATATTCAATACACATTTGTTGAAAATGGAAAAAATAAAAAGAGCTTTCAAGCCACAAAAAGACATGAATATATCTAAAATGCATATTGCTAAGTGAAAAAAGGCAGTTTGAATATTCTATATAATATACAATTCCAATTATATGACAATCTTAAAAAGGCAAAACTAGAGAGAAAAAAATCAGTTATTACTAGGGGTTTGGGAGTGACAGGGAGGTTCAATAGGTAAAGCATAGGGGATATTTTGGAGCAGTGAAACTATTCTGTATGATACTGCAATAGTGGATATATGACATTATGTATTTGTCAAAACCCATGGAAGTTTATACCACAAGAGTGAACCTTAATACATGCAAATTTAAAAATCATTTAGGAGGATAGGAGAATTCAGGATAGACTGTAGACTGTGACAGGAAAACCTAAATATATTAAAAGTATGAAACTTGCTGAAACTGGTTTGGCTCAATGGATAGAGCATCGACCTGTGGACTGAAGGGTCCCAGGTTCGATTCCGGTCAAGGGTATGTACATTGGTTGCAAGCGCATCCCCAGTAGGGGGCATGCAGGAGGTGGCTGATCAATGTCTCTCTCTCATCGATGTTTCTAACTTTCTATCCCTCTCCCTTCCTCTCTGTGAAAAATCAATAAAATATATTTTTTTAAAAAAAGAAAAGAAGTATGAAATTTATTTCACTGAAGGAAATGGGGTGGAAAGTGCTGACCTAGGTAGTTTTATAAATGAGTGGAGTCTATAAAACTAAAGGCAAAAAGAATTGCATACAAGCACTGCACTCTAGCTAATAAAGTTATTTCTCACAGGAGTATGGGTTTTGATACTACTATATATGAATATTGGACAATTGAGTATTATGGATGGTAGGAGGCAGATCTCACTGTTGGAGTGGGAACTAACAGATAAGCAAGGAGAGGAAGCTAGAATAATCCATATGGCAATAAATTAATGTTCCAGAGAGTAAAAACTCATATTTTACTTAATATAGACATGTATATGTCTACATATGTACTATATATGGTACACACATACACTAATAAAAGAGAAATATGCAAATTGTCCATCACTTCATGATGCCCATCAGGCAATCAGGAGTGAGCATGCAAATTAACCCAACAAATATGGCGGTGGCCACACCCCTCTGCCACTCCAGGCCTCTGGGCAGCACACATGCAGGCGCAGAGCAGCTGGGCAGGGTGGGACACCTGCTATGAGGAGGAGAGTGGGAGTAAGTGGTGAAAGGAACTACAGAAGCAACACTCTGGCTGGAGCAAAGACTGAAGACAGTGGCCAGAGCAAAGGCCTGGGTCCTGGGTGCCAGAGGAAAACCAGTGCCAGCAGCCAGGGGAAAGAAGGCCTATTGCACAAATCTTTGTGTAATGGGCCTCTAGAGTATATATATCATATCTAGCACTGAAATTCTGGTTTCTAATACCAGTCCCCAATTAAAAAAAAATGCAGTTCTTTGGAGAAACATCTGATTCTAGCACTGGGACAGGGTATATAGAAAATACTTAGAGTGCTTTGTGAATGCTATAAAGTAAGAAAGTGCTCAAAAACAAACCCCATACTGGTAGGTGTATGTCAAAGGGACACAAAATATATGACATTATGTATTTGTCAAAACCCATGTAAGTTTATACCACAAGAGAGATCCCAATGGCCAAAGCTGAAACAGTTGAGCAATAAAATAAACACAGTAATATTATAATATCATCCAAAAAATAAATGAATATTGCTAAGTTCTTACTAATACAAATAAATGACTATATAAATGAATAGATATGGAAGAATAGGTAAGTCTCCCATACAGAACAATTCCAGAACATTTATTCCAGAGGATAGAAACTCCCCCTTTGAGGAATGAGTGCACAATTCCCCATTCCTTAAATATGAGATACACACAGACTTCCTTCCAAAGAGGACAGTATGAGAAGGAGAGAAAAGAATAATTTTACAGTGGAGAAACTTCAACTAGGTGATCAAGGTCAGTATTGACTCATAAATCATTTTGATGTAAGTTCTCTTGATATGGGATGATGAAATGGCCACTTTATATCTGTGATCTTTCTCCCCAAAGCCCATAATACAAGTCTATTTATGAGACAAACATCAGACAAATTATGATAGATCAGTACTCTTACAAATACTTGAATAGTATCCCTCAGAACTATCAAGGTAATAAAAAATAAGGAAAGTTAGAAAAACTGTCAGAGCCTAGTGGAGCCTAAGAAACATGACAATTACATGTAATGCGTTATCCTGGATGGGATTCTGGAACAGAAAAGAGACATTAGGTAAAATTGAGGAAGTCTGAATAAACTATGCTCTTAGTTAATAATAACATGTTGATATTAGTTCATTAGCTACAACAAATGTATAATAGTAATGCAAGCTGTTGATAATAGGGGAAACTGGGGGTGAGAGTATATATCTGCCAGAACCTTCTCAGCCATTCTAGTATGAGCTACCCTAGACCAGAATTCCCTGGGTAAAGTAACACTTTAGTTTACCTATCTTTCTTTCCTGCCTAGAAGGAACAATTCTGAGGTACATGCTATGTGGCACCCGAGGGGGTCTCAGCAGTACTGAGGTTCATTACCTCATAGCAGTGACCAGCTGTCCCAACTTCCTACAGAAATCCCACTCCTGTCTATCCTTGAAGTCACTTCCCTAAATAAACAACCTCCACATAAGACCTGGACACCACCTCTACATTTTGGGGAAGACATGGAGTAAAATACTAGTTGAATGGGCTTTTTGGATGACAATACTAAAAGACTACAACAATCTTTATTATATCTTATATAATGAAGAGGTAATATGCAAATTCACCATCACTCCAACACACAAGATGGCCGCCCCCATGTAGACACAAGATGACGATCACAAGATGTCCAGCAAGGGAGGACAACTGGAAGAGACCAGGTCTGCAGGGGAGGGCATTAGGGGGTGACCAGGCCTGCAGGGGAGTGCAGTTGGGGGGACCAGATCTGCAGGGAAGGGCAGTTGGGAACGACCAGTCCTATAGAGGAAGACAGATAGGGGCAACCAGTCTGGCAGGGAAGGGCAGTTAGGGGTGACCAGGCCAGCAGGCAGAAGCAGTTATGGGCAATCAGGGTAGCAGGCAGGAGAGTGGTTGGGAGCCAGCAGCCCTGGATTGGAGAGGGGTGCAGGCTGGACTGAGGGACACTCCGCCCCCCCATGCATGAATTTCATGCACCAGGCCTCTAGTATATGTTACTGGCATAAAAGTACCTGTGCATTGTAACAATCAGAAAACCTCCAGGATCTAGGATGGAAATTGATGCTTCTCAGGAGGTCAAAATTTGATTCCTGGTCAGGGCACATGCCTGGGTTACGGGCTCAATCTCTGGTAGGGAATATGCAGGAGGCAGCCGATCAATGATTCTCATCATTGATGTTTCTAACTCTCTCTTCCTTTCCTTTCCTCTCTAAAATCAATAAAAATATTTTTTTTTAAAAATGAGAATACCAGAACTTGTCAGTGTTTTTTAACCATAAAATTATCACCAATCACTAATTGTTTCAAGAGGGTTCATAAATTTTCAAGCATTAAGAAAACCTTACTTAGAAAATGATGCTGTCTTTGTCAACCCCAAAAATATCACTGCCATCCCCTCCCCCTGCTTCTGGAACCACAACTCAGACTATGACACTTTCCATTTGCCATCCTGAGTCCTAACCAGGACAATGACAAACAGGGGAATTTACCTAGTTCACCTTCCCCAACCTAATGCTTTGAAATATCAAACAACTTTTTCAAACTCATCTTCTCTCCGGGGTTTCCTACAACCAACAATTTGTAGTATTAAAGATGGAAGAAAAAAATCTATAACCTTAAGAATTTATGTTCTAAACTTTATGGAATAAAAATAGAGCAACAATGGAAATTTATATATTTCTTCAGAAGGAAGCACAAATGGGGTCAGTATAGAAATACCCTTAGGAATCCTGAAGCCAGTTCTCCCCATTACCTTACTGACTTTTACCTATTGCTTTCTCCCCTTCAATATGAAATGTATTTGCAATGTTACTGCACACTCTGTTTGTAGAGAAATAAAGCACGAAGATTCCCACTGTGACACACATAAAAAAATGGAAAACACTGTCAGCTGGAGAAATTTAGACAACCCCTGCTGGAACAAGATCACCTTGGGCTCTGAAGAATAAGTACAGAGACGGGATGGAAAGGAGGGCAGAACAGAAAAGCCAAGATGAAAGAAAGAGTGAGGAAACAGGGGTGGGGGAATAAAGAGAGATAAGGAGAAGAAGAAACAGGATGGAAGAAAGAGAGTATATGTTTAGTGGGATAAACTCACTGCCTGTAAGACAGAATGAGAATATATATGGTGAGGATTTGCTACTATGCAGGATATAGGCCCTGGTGACATATTACTGAAGTTGTTCCATATGGCCTATGATACTTGAGATAAACACTAGAGTGATAGACATTAAAGGCATTTCATAATATAGCTCCATTCTTCCAAATACAACTAGAAACCCCTTTATTCTCTACTATGGCGCTCCATTCCCACCACACTATTACTTCCTACAAATCCCAGCGAGGCATTTGTACCATCTTAACTTTGAGGGCACTGCTGCTTCTCCCAGGATTGCCTTTCTCATTCTTCACTCACATCTCCATGGAAATCCTATCCAACCAAGAGGACTTGCCTCACATTTCACCTTCTCCCAGAAGCCTTCCTTTATCACTCCAGCCTCAACTGGTCTCTCTCATTCTCAGAAATCAGACTAAACTCAATCTGGATCATAGCCTTTCTGAAACAAGTTGGGGAATGAATGGATTAATGAATGGATGAATGAATGAAAAACACTACACCATTTATGCCCATTCTTAATCACTCATTGCCTTGCTCTACTGACTATTTCATGTACAAATCTTTCTCTTATCATACAGATTGCACATTCTAGAGAAATAAGAACATAATAAACTCAACATCGGAGAAAAGACCTTAAATACTGGGAATCTTCTCCATTTCTAACCTTCAACGGGATTTCAGTTCCTTAGCATAAATCAAGAGAGAAGGGTGTTTTGTATAAGAAATTCTTCCTTATTTAAACATCTTCATAAAATTTAGATTTTAGTAGATTTAGTGCTTTAAAGAAATATCTTCTGCTTCAACTTTCAAGAGGCAGGAAGCAATCTCTGGTAATCAAAGGAGGTGTCTTTTCTACACTAACATTCCTTCTGGAAGGAGAGGCGACTCCTGGTCTGACAAGAAGAGAAGCACTGCCTGCTGAGCCATGTGGAACCAGAAACTGAGATGCTATCCCATGAGAGCTGCCCCACTGATGTGCCATGACTTTGAGCTACGCTGTTTTTAAATGGTGTTTGAAGATCCACATTCCTTGAGATTAACCAGCACCAGAAAAGCCCCATTTATAGTAGATTTATAACAGGGACTATATTTGTACAGTGACTTTCATGATGTAAAAATATAAAGCTTTTATTCTGATATCATAAAAACCTTTTTAAATTTGTAAAATAAAAAAGTTATCTTTTATTAACTACATTAGACAAAATTACAGGTGCTTTTGTATTTCCTTAATAAACTTGATCAATTCCCTAACTGGTATGGCTGAGTGGATAGAGTATTGGCCTGCGGACTGAAGGGTCCCAGGTTTGATTCTGATCCAGGGCATGTATAGTGGGCAAATCCCCAGTAGGGGATGTACAAGAGGTAGCTGATCGATGTTTCTTGCCGATGTTTCCTTCCTCTCTGTAAAAAAAAATCAATAAAATATATTAAAGAAAGAAACTTGATCATCAGCAAGATTCTTATTCAGCTGCCATAAACCACAGGACAGTAGTCTGAGAAATATCTTCCCAGGTGCATTCTCCCCAGCCCTCCTTAAGAGAAGGACATCCATTTCCATGGAAATATTTTCCTTTGTAAAAACTGTTTGCTGCTTAAAATCTTCTTCTACTTTATTTATAATGTATTTATTAATTCACATTCTGTTTTAAAATAAGGTTCTTATGCTTAATACCCAAGTACAGATTTTCAAATGTATACTCAGCTTGATGCTGTCATCTACATCCCAATGGAACCACCTCTCACTGCCAGGCAGCAGATGCAAACATGGTGCCAATGTGGGGCAGACACAGCCCACAATGTATCACCCCACGCTCGTTAGGATTCTTGTGATTCATTCCCATTTCCATTCCTGAGGTGGCAGCAAGCACCATGGGTCAGACAGGTTATTTTCTAATGTGGTCACTCTTTCTCACAGTTCATGATCTGCTGTCAAGTGCTATTCACATTGCATCTGCTACAAAATAATTATATTTGGGTCTTTCTGTTATGATGGGCTGTTTTGTTTTCTGAGGATGAACAGGTGATATCTAGGTCATGCCCAGAAGAGATTCCTTCTGGAAGCCTTTGCCACAAAAACAGAGTGCATTGCAAAATATTTGCAGAAAAATGAAAGGCCAGGCTGATTTTGGAAGAGCCAAACTAAGGCCCATTTTTTCTATTGATGCAGAAGGCCATTTTCCATTGGTGGCATTGCCAGTGAAAATGATAGATATGGAATTAATTTTGACTGTTACAAAAAGTCCTTTTCTTCTGGAAATTGATTTCAGCAATGAATAGGCATTCAAGAAATCTTATAACTTATTGTTGTTATTATTATAATTTCCTACCAATAGTAAAACATTTTCTATTTCCTTTCTTTTCTTAAACATTTGAGGCCAGTCCTAGATAAGGTCATGAAATAAAAGTTTAGTTTTAGCTCTTGTTAGCATTGTCCCTTGATCAGAGCCTCCACCCCAGTTCCAGGCCCCCTTTTTCTCCATGATAACCCAGGTGTTTCAAATTCCCAATTACATGTCAGCTGGACAGGCACTATTGCTGGTCTAAAGGCCTATTCCCAAAGATTTTTGGGTCTGTAACCATACATTCAGAAAAATACTTGGTCTTGAGCAACTTTTAGTCTGAGAGTTGGGGTAGGAGGGTGTTGAGGGCCTTCAACAACTATTATCTCTGTGCTTGAGTGAAATGGAATGGACAAGATGTACTTTCTTTTTTTTAAAATATATTTTATTGATTTCTTACAGAGAGGAAGGGAGAGAGATAGAAAGTCAGAAACATCAATGAGAGAGAAACATCGATCAGCCACCTCCTGCACGCCCCACAGTGGAGATGTGCCCACAAGCAAGGTACATGCCCCCAACCGGAATCGAACCTGGGACCTTTCAGTCTGTAAGCCGACGCTCTGTCCACTGAGCCAAACTGGTCTCGGCAACAAGATATACTTTCATTGGATACATAACTCAGGTCTATGGGGTGCTCCTGGATCAAGAAAGTGGTCTGCATGATATAACTTGGACACCACCATTTCTGGGTCAAACCTTCAATATTCTAATAAAGATTTTCTAGGGGAAAGATCTAGAAATGTGAATTTTTGAGATCTAATCAGGCAAATTCAGAAACCCTACATATGGGACACTTTGTTTTGGCAGCCATTTTACAGAAAAGGGGTGCCGTATAGCCACCAATACCAAAGGTCTTAGAAGTAACAAATGATAAGACTTGGATTTGAGCCAAGGGCAAGCTTTCTCTCTGCCTAGTATACCATTTTCTCTGCCCATTCCATTGCCTTGGTTCCCTCCCATTAGGAAACAGAAGCATCAGCATTGAAATAGAGCATCCTTCCTGATCTGAAATTCTCTTCCTTCTGAGGGTGGCATGCTAGTTACTATGATAAGCCTCAGTGACTCAGCCTTGAGTCACACTGGAGGAAATTAGGAAAGGCACCCAGAAAATCACCTCAGTTGTGCCAAGTCCAACTGACATTGCAAACTCTCCTATCACACAGGCTACATTTAAGCCACCCATTCCCTTTGACCTTTACCACTGCTATGTGAGAGAAAGTGGAGAAGAGCAGATAGCACACATTATAGGCTCTGCAATTGAATTGGCCTAGGTTTGAATCTTGACTTGCATATATTAGCTTCCCTGCCTCAGTTTCCTTATCTATAAAATTGAGGTAATAGCATATAGCTATTCTGTTGTGTTAGTATGTGCTCTGGACAGTAGGTATCGTTTCCTCTGAACCCAAGACCTAAGTCAGAGAAAAGTGGAGGAATAAATGTGTTATGGGACCTGGTGACACACAGAGTCATGGAAAATGAAGGAGAGTACTTGTATAAACACCTTGTCTTCCCAGCAATAAAACCATCCTCCCCCACCCCACCCTGTAAATACTATTAAAATGCAGAGAGCCACTGAGCCCAGAATAAACAGAGATGCCCAATGTGGTTTCTCTAGACCTTATTTGCAAACATGGAGATAATTAAAGAACTAATGACAGTTTTCAAGAGCTTGCATGCAGTGGTGTTCTAGCTGACTTCACAGATGCTAGACTGACAGTTCTGAAAGATAACAGTCTCTAGACTTGGCAATGAGAGTCCAAGCCATGCATTTCTGGCTATTCTGACCTCCCCTGCTGCCCACGGGCACAGGCAGGTCTCATTTGGAATCATTTACCTAGAGCTACCTGACACATACTTCACATGTAACCAGACCATAGGAAATAGGGGTGGAGAGAATTAGTAACACATAGCCTTTGATGGAGCCATTTCAGTAGGTATTCCAGAGTAGAGGTTCTTAAAGTATAGTTCCCTGGACCAGACATGTTAGTTAAACCTAGGCATTTCTTAGGAGAGCAATTTCTTGGTTCACATCCCAAACCTAATGAATCAAAAACTCAAGGGGTGGGGCCCAGCAATCTGTTTTTACAAGCCCTTCATGTGATTCTACACATGCTAAATTTTGAGAACTACTATCCTACACATATTCTTGTTTCTGTGTGAAAAGATATATACAAAAGTATTTTTCTAATGCTGTTTATAATTGCAAAATAAAATTTTAAAAAAGGAAAGAACCTAAATCCATCAAAGGGGATGTGTTAAATGGTTAGGGCACATCTATACAATGGAATACTCTGCAGATATTAAAAAGAATAAAGCTTTTTATTTGTTTTAATTTTATTTTATTGTTTAAAGTATTACAAATAGTAGTTCATATGTTTCCTTTTCCCCCCATTGACCTTCCCCCGGCCTCCCCTACCCCAGTACATGCCCTCCCTTCAAGTCCCCAGTGGCTTGTGTCCATTGGTTATGCTTATATGCATGCATACAAGTCCTTCCTTTGATCTCTTACCTCCCCTCTCCATCCCAGTCCAGCCTTCCCGCTGTAGTTTGACAGTCTTTTCAATGCTTCTTTGCCTCTATATCTATTTTTGTTCATCATTTTATAATGTTCTTTATATTCTAAAAATTAGTGAGATCATGTGGTATTTTTCTTTCACTGACTGGCTTATTTCATTTAGCATAATGCTCTCTAGTTCCATCCATGCTGTTGCAACTGGTAAGAACTCCTTTTTATTGCAGCATAGTATTCCATTGTATAGATGAACCACTGTTTTCTAATCCACTCATCTGCTGATGGGCATTTAGGCTGTTTCCAAATCTTAGCTATTATAAATTGTGCTGCTATGAACATAGGGGTACATATATCCTTTCTAATTGGTATTTCTGTTTTCTTGGAATATATTCCTAGAAGTGGTATTACTGAGTCAATGGCAGTTCCATTTTTAATTTTTTGAGGAAGCGCCATACTGTTTTCCACAGTGGCTGCACCAGTCTGCATTCCCATCAGCAGTGCAGGAGGGTTCCTTTTACTCGGCATCTTCACCAGAACTTGTCGTTTGTTGATTTGTTGATGATAGCCATTCTGGCACGTGTGAGATGGCTCCTCGTTGTTGTTTTGATTTGCATCACTTGGATGATAAGTGATTTTGAGCATGTTTTCTTATGCCTCTTGGCTTTCTGTATTGAGGTCCTTTGCCCATTTTTTGATTAGGTTATCTTCCTTTTGTTAAGTTGTGGGAGTTCCCTGTAAATTTTGGAGATTAAACTCTTATTGGAGATAACATTGGTAAATATGTTATCCCATGGAGTGGCCTTTCTTGTTGTTTTGTTGATGGTTTCTTTTGCTGTGCAGAAGCTTTTTATTTTGATGTAGTCCCATTTGTTTATTTTCTCCTAAGTTTCCATTGAGGTCAGAGCTGTATTGGTAAAGAATATCAGCCTGTTCAACTTATGAGAAAAGTGGGGGGGTAAGAGATCAACTGAAGGATTTGTATGCATGCATATGAGCATAACCAATGGGGGTGAGGGTATGTGCAGGGGGGGGGGGGAGTGGGGTTGCCAGGGAGAGGTCAATGGGGGGAAAAGGAGACTTAAGTAATACTTTAAACAAAGAGTTTAAATTAAAAAGAAAATAATAAAGCTGCTTTACATATTCTGATATTTACTGATATGTTGTTACAACATATATCTGCTATTTTGCTGCTTATAGTTTCTTCTAAGATTTTACATTTAAGTCCTTTATCCATTTTGAGTTTATTTTTGTGTATGGTATAAGTTGGTGGTCTAGTTTTATTTTTTTACATGTATCTGTCCAATTTTCCCAATGCCATTTATTGAAGAGAGTGTCTTGACTCCACTGTAAGTTCTTGGCCCCTTTGTCAAATATTAATTGAGCATAATGGTTTGGGTTGATTTTTGGGTTCTTTGTTCTTATCCATTGATCTAAGTGTCTCTTCTTGTGCCAGTACCAGGCAGGTTTGAGAACAGTGGTTTTGTAATACAACTTGATGTCTGGTATTGTGATCCCTCCAACACTGTCCTTCTTTCTCAAGATTGCTGGGCCTAATTGGGGCCTTTTTTTTTATTCCAGATTAATTTTCAGAGAGTTTGTCAAAATAAAAAAACTTCTGCACAGCAAAAGAAACCATCAACAAAACAACAAGAAAGCCCATTGCATGGGAGAACATATTTGCCAATGTTATCTCCAATAAGAGTTTAATCTCCAAAATTTGCAGGGAACTCATACAATTTAACAAAAGGAAGATAAACAATCTAATCAAAAAATGGGCAAAGGACTTCAATAGATACCTTTTGAAAGAGGACATACAGAAAGCCAAGAGAAATAAGAAAACATGCTCAAAGTCACTAATCATCCAAGTGATGCAAATCAAAACAACAATGAGGTACCATCTCACACCTGTCACAATGGCTGTTATCACCAGATCAACAAATGACAAGTGCTGGCGAGGATGCAGAGTAAAAGGAACCCTCCTGCACTGCTGGTGGGAATGCAGACTGGTGCAGCCACTGTGGAAAACAGTATGGTGCTTCCTCAAAAAATTAAAAATGGAACTTGACCCAGTAATACTACTTCTAGGAAGATATCCCAAGAAAACAGAAATACCAATCAGAAAGGATATATGTACCCCTATGTTCATAGCAGCACAATTTACAATAGCTAAGATTTGGAAACAGCCTAAATGCCCATCAGCCGATGAGTGGATTAGAAAACAGTGGTACATCTACACAATGGAATACTATGCTGCAATAAAAAAGAAGAAATTCTTACCAGTTGCAACAGCATAGATGGAACTGGAGAGCATTATGCTAAGTGAAATAAGCCAGTCGGAGAAAGATAAATATCACATGATCTCACTAATTTGTGGAATATAATGAACAATATAAACTGATTAACAAAAATAGAACCAGAGTCATAGAAGCATAGAACAGACTGTCCAACCTATGAGGGAAGGTGGGGGATGAGAGGGTAAGAGATCAACCAAAGGACTTGTATGCATGCATATGAGCATAACCAATGGGGGTGAAGGCATGTGCTGGGGCGGGATTTGCCAGGGAGAGGTCAATGGCGGGGCGCCCGGGAAAGAGACTCATGTACTACTTTAAACAATAAAGAGTTTAAATTAAAAAGAAAAGAATAAAGCAGCTTTACATATTCTGATATTTAGAAACTTCTAGAAAATATAGTTAAATTATAGAAACAAGTTGTAGAACAGTGTGTATAATGTCTTACCATTTGTGTTTAAATAAATACTTAGATATTAAGTACATATATATTGAAATTTATATTTAGATATATATTATCTAGAGTAAGTTTTGTGGCATGGACTAGAAACTTCTAAAAGTTCTAAAAACTAGAACTCTAGGTTCTAGAAGTAAAATGATGTAGACCCTAAGGTCTAAGCAGAACTTAAAAAGAAAATGAAATGACTGTCTTTAAACATCTTTGAATTGGTTGATAAACTGTTAACACCATGCACCTTGCCCTTCTCCTTTGCTCAACTCTGCAGCAAACCAGGAGGCCAACAAGACTCAGCTTTGTCCTATTATCAGCTCGGATGTAAAGACCAGGGTCCATTTCTAGTTAAAAATTCAGTAAGAGATAATATGAAAATGGCCTCACATATATGTTCACATACACAAAATAAAACCTCCCATCACCTTAGGACTTTAGCATACTTGAGATAAATGTTAAATAGTTAAAGATATTTAGCTGGAGAACAGGAAACTTAAGGGGACATGACAATCTGAAAGGAAGATGGATTAAACATATCTATGTTTAGACTCAGAGGACAGCAGTGGGTCATACATTTTTAAAAATCAAAAGAACACAGATTTCATATTAATATAAAAATGTTTCCAACGGTGAGAAAAAAAAGTGTTAAAAATAGACCTGGATGCCTCCTTAGATAGTGAGTTCCCTATCACCAGATATTTTCAAGCAAAAACTGAGAATTTTTTAAAAAAGAATTAAAGTATAGTAGTCTCCTCTCTCCCCCCCACCCCCGCTTATCTGTGGGAAAGCATTCCAAGCAGATGTCTGAAACCATGAATAGCACTGAACCCTATATCTACTATGCTTTTTCCTATATGTACATACCTATGATAAAGTTTAACTCATAAATTAGGCACAGTAAGAGATTAACAGTAGCAACTAATACAAAATAGAATAATTATAATAATACTAGAGGCCCAGTGCACGAAATTGTGAATGGGTAGGGTTCCCTAGGTCTGGCGAGTGATCAGGGCCAATCTGTGGGGGACTGGCAGGGC
Source organism: Lasiurus cinereus (assembly GCA_011751065.1). Taxonomy (NCBI): domain Eukaryota; kingdom Metazoa; phylum Chordata; class Mammalia; order Chiroptera; family Vespertilionidae; genus Lasiurus; species Lasiurus cinereus. The sequence goes on from JAAGEH010000426.1 coordinate 11,169,991, forward strand.
CATGGTGGCAGGCCCCGCTTTACCCTCCACCTCCTCGACCCCCCACTGTTGCTGGTCACCTCCCTTGTGGGATGATCAGGAGGGTAATAGATGGGGAGGGCCTCCGCTGGCACCTGCCTTAGCTGGTCTGGGGCCTGCAGGCTGGGGCGGTTCCTTCCTTGAGTGTCTGCCCCCTAGTGGTCAGCGCACATCATAGCAATCAGTTGTTCCACCATTTGATTAATTTGCATATTACATTTTTATTATATAAGATTATATCAGATACCATGGTAAAGGTTATGTGAATGTGCTTTCTCCTAAAATTTCTTATTGTCTATAATCACCCTTCTTGTGATGATGTGAGATAGCATAATGCCTACATGAAGTCATGAAGTGAGATTAATGACCTCGGCACTGTGACATAGCATAAGGATACTACTGACCTTCTAAGGATACATCAGAAGAAAGATCTTCAAACTATGAACATGTCATGTCTTCCACCTGGAAATTAAATGCTAGTTTCATCTTAACTAAGCATTTATCACTCACTATGGCTATAATTTTTGCAGTGCAACAGCAAAATCAGCACAAATTTCTTTTTCCTTCTTCACAATTTTATGGATAGATTTGTTCTTAACATAGATCTTAGCAACCTCAGCATACAATTTTTTTCCTTCCTTATTACATCAAGAACTTTCACCTTTCACTTAAAGGAAGCACATTTAGCTTCCCTTCGGCATATCTGAATTATTAGCACCACTTGGGGGACATTATTAAGTAAAATAAAATAATACTTGACCAAAAGTGGTGCAATACTGCCACAGTGGACCTGATAACCAACATGGATGGCTACTAGTGACTAAAGGGCAGGAGCATCTACAGCTCAGAGCTGGACCAAGGGATGACTCACACCCTGGGCAGGACAGAGCAGGACACATGAGATTTTTATCAGGTTACTCATAATGGCATCAATTTAAAACATATCCATTATTTATTTCTGGAATTTTCCACTTAATACTTTTGAAAAATCATGTAACTGAAAGCATTGATATGGGGGGATCATTATATTAGGAAGATAATTGAATTATAAAAGCTTCTAGTTTCTTTCATTTCTGAGATCCTTTAATTCTGCTCTATGTTGTGGCTATGGCCACAAAATCACTGGCAGTAGAAACATTTGCTAAGTAGAGTAAGAACATCTTGTTCTTACTTATTTTTGACAAACCCTTGCTTTCCCCTGTTCTGATGGCACTGAAAGTGCATCATCATTAATGATTTATAAATCTCCCAGCTGTGTAACTTATTCAGCTTCCCTAAACACAGGAAATGTGACTCTCCACTGAGGGTAGATCCTGAGAAATTAATATTCAACTTATAAATTAGGTCTTCTTGTCCAATGAGAGTGAAAGCTCTGAATAAGAAAGATTGTTTTGTTTTATATTTAGGGATAATAAGAAGAATATATGAAATGTTCATAAGGAACGTGAGTGAGGTCTTGGAGGACCACCACTTAGAGGACTCGAGTGGTCCTGGCAGTCAAGTTGAGGCACACAGCACATGTGGCAAAAACTTTACAGCAGTTAGAGCTGCCTGAAATGGAATGGGGTTTGGGGGGAAGTACTGAAATCCCTGATATCACTGAGATGTTCAATCTAACTATCTGCCTATGATTAGATTAATTAGAATCAACTTCTAGGTTTTGGACCAAATGAACTCTAAAGTGCTGATTCTCAACAGAGAGGGCCATAGCCCACTGGTAGGCTGGGAGGGTCTTTCTGATAGCCTAACACTGATCCATATGTACAAGTCCTCCACCCTCTTCTAAGACAAATAATATACAGCTCATTTTACGAGTGCAATTAATACAATTAATACAATTAATACTAAGGAAGTTAAAGACTGCTCAACTTTAGTTGCTATAATATCAAATTAATTAAACAACTAATACCCACATAGATTTACATTTGGTTTATATTGCTACATAGCACATTACTACCAAAATAATGGCTTTAAACAACATCCATTTATTATCTCAATATCTCTATTCAAAAGTCTGGGTGTGATATGGCTATATCTGGGATTTGATAATTAATGACAAGTCAAGTGCCAAAGTAATAAATTTTACATTGAGTGGTCAGATTATTATGATCTTGAACACATAATAATCTGACCACTCAGTGTATATCCTATATAATAAAAGGCTAATAAGCAAATTGTCCCCTTGACCAGAAGTTTGACCAGCAGGCAAGCCGGCCAACTGCCCATGTCCTCTCCCCCTCCCACATATATATTATGTGTTCAGAGATCATAATAATCTGGCCACTCAGTGTATATTTCAATGTTCAAGGTATCATAAAGCTAGAGACAAGGTATGGGCCAGGCTGCGTACTTCATCTAGAGCTCACATTCTTATTCCAAGCTCACATATTTGGGGCAGATGAAGTTCCTTACAGTTATAAGACTGAGGTCCCTATTTCCTTGCTGGTTGCCAGTCAGAGACCATTCTCAGAATCCTAAAGGCTGCCTGCATCCTTAACATGTGGGCTCCTTCTCTAATGCAGAGATTCTCAAGTGTGAAACACTCACCCTTGCTTTGAATCTCTAACTTTTTTCTGCTTCTGACTAAAAGGTCTCATAAACTAGGTCAAACCCACCTGGAAAAATCTTCCTTTCATATCCAACTGTGCCATAGAAAATAACCTAATCCATGAGAATAAAGTCCATCAATTCAGAGTTCCAGGTATTATTCACAATGTGTACACTAGGCAGCAGGGATCTCAGGAGGCATCTTGAAGTTTCTCCTATCATGTTTTTTGTAAAGTTAAAACATTACAAAAACTTAAAATTCTAACTGACCAACCAGAGATAACCACTTTATCCATTTGACATTTATTATTATAAATCTTTTACTATAAACTTATATACATATGTGTGCATGAAACATAGTGCATTTTTTAAAAAAAAAAGTATCATACTGTTTTATAGCTATTACATAGTTTTGGAGTTTCATTTTTTCCTCTTAATAATGTACCTTGCGGGTATTTTTGTATCAATACATAGGAACCTAGTGTTTTTATGCATTGTATTGCTATGTTATAGTTTATGTAATCATCCTTCTATTGACAGAGATTCCTATCATTTGCCACTTTTAACTACTATGAACAATGTTGCAATGAGCATCTTTGTAGGTACCTCTTGGTGTCTGAGTAGTATATCCAAATTATACACATTTTAAATTATAGTAGATACTAACAATTGAGTATTGGTATACAAAATTCTTCATTAAAGGTTAAATTTCTCTCTTATAAAGCAACTCATATATGTATCCCTTTTATTTTTATCATTAAATACTTTTCCACTAGAAACTGTGAAAGCATAAGTAAGGTGGACTGTGGGGCTTGCTGCCTACCTAAATTGCCCATGATTCTACAAGTGTTACCAAAGATCTTTAAGTATAACCATATACCTGGGCTCTATTATTACACTTAACTTGTGAGCTTATTGAAATGTGTGTGACTTGGGTACAGGTGATCATAGGTGACCTTTAAAATGTGGAAGGCTCACTTTCCCTCTGAGGTGGGGCACATGTTTTCTACCAATGAGAGTGTCTCTGGGTATCAGATGCCCAGTTTTGCAGGTTTTTTTTTTCACAACCCACATGGGTGCACCAGTGGGGATGGCAGCAGGTTCACCATACCTTAATCATGACTTAACCTATCACTTGCCAACATTCTAAAGACTCCACAAAAAAACTATTTAAATTAATGCATGGATTCAATAAAGTTGCAAGATACAAAATGAATATACAAAAACCAGTTGCATTTCTATATACTAAACCATAAGAAAGAAAAATTAAGAAACCAATCTCATAGTTGCATCAAAGAGAATAAATACCTAGAGATAAATTCAAACAAGGAGATAAAAGATCTGTATACTGAAAATCCAAAATATTAATGAAAGAAACTGATGATACCAATAAATGGAATGATATTCCTTGCTCATGGATTGAAACAATTAATACTGTTAAAATGTTCATACTATTTAAAGTGATATACAACCTAAACCAGTTTGGCTCAGTGGCTAGAGCCTCAGCCTGTGGACTGAAAGGTCCCAGGTTTGATTCCAGTCAAGGGCACATCCCCAGTAGGAGGTGTGCAGAAGGCAGCTGATCGATGTTTCTCTCTCATTGATGTTTCTAATTCTCTCTCTCCCTTCCTCTCTGTAAAAAAATCAATAAAAAGTATTTAAAAGAAAAAAAATAAAGTTATCTACAGATTCAATGCAATCCCTGTCAAAATTCCATTGACATTTTTCACAGATAGGAAGAACAATTCTAAAATGTATGGAACCACAAATGACCCTGAATGGCCAAAGCAATTCTGAGAAAGAACAAAGATGGAGGCATCACAGTTTCTGGTTTCAAACTATAATACAAAGCTATAGTAATCAAAACAATATGATATTGACATAAAGATAGACACATAGATCAAAAAACAGGATAGAGAGCTTAGAAATAAACCTACACATATACGGTCACTTAATTTATGACAAATGAGCCAAGAATATACAATGGTGAAAAAGAGTCTCTTCAAAAAAATGATATTGAGAAAATTGGATATCCATGTGTGAAAATATGAAACTTGGTCCCTGTCTTATACTATATACAAAAATAAGCTCAAAATGCATTAAAGACTTGAATATAAGACCTGAAACTGTAAAACTTCTAGAATAAAACGTAGAGGGTAAACTCCTTGACATTGGTCTTGGCAATTATTTTTTTGTATTTGATATCAAAAGCAAATGAGATAAAAGAAAAAATACAAGCAAGACTATATCCAACTAAGAAGCTTCTGCAAATCCAAGGAAACCATCAACAAAATGAAAAGTCAACCTTTAGAAGGTGAGAAAATATCTGCAAACCACATATTCAATAAGGTGTTAATATCCAAAATATACAAGGAACTTATGCAACTCCATAGCAAAAAAGACAAATATTCTGATTTTAAAATGGGATAAGGACCTGAATAGACATTTTTTCCAAGGATCTACAAATGGCCAATAGGTACATGAAAAGGTGTTCAACATCACTTATCATCAGGGAAATGCAAGTCAAAACCACAATGAATTATCACCTCACGCCTATTAGAAAGGCTATCATAAAAAAGACTAGAGATAACAAGTGCTGGTGAGGATGTGGAGAAAAGGAAGCCCTTGTGTACTGTTGGTGGAAAAGTAAATTGGAGTAGTCACTATGGAAAACATTATGGAGGTTCCTTAAGAGATTAAAAGTAGAACTACTGTATGATCCAACAATCCCACTTCTAGTTATATATCCAAAGAAAATGAAAGCAGGATCTCAAAGAGATATCTGTACCCTCATATTCATTCCAGCATTATCATCAATAGCCAAGATATAGAAACAACCTAAGTGTCTGTCAATGGATGAATGGATAAAGAGGAATATGTGAGCTATATACAGAATATTGAATATTTTTCAGCCTTAAGAAAGGAGGAAAATCCTGTAATTTTCAACAATATGGATAACCTGGAGGCCATTATACTAAATAAAATAAACCAGAGAAAAACAAATTTTGTATGCTATCACTTAATATGTGGAGTGAATGATGTGTTAATTAACTTGATAATAGGAATCTTTTCACAATATATTCATATAGCAAATAATTGTTGTACACTTAAACATCTTACAATTTTATTTGTCAATTAAACCTCAATAAAGCTAATAAAAACATAACCCAAAACCCAAAAGACCTCTCTGAAGAAAAGTTGTCAGACCACATAGCCACTTACAGGAAGAAACTATAATTTTCTTTCTCCCAGAGGCTTTAGGAATCTAATAAACACCCATTACTGTATGATGCAAAGCCAAGAAAGGGAAAGTAACTAAAAGCCTTTGATGACATGACCCAATAACTAGGTTGCCTCCTATTTCATACCAGCCAAAAATGCATATTATGTAATTTGACCTCTGTAGAACCGTACAATTAAATGCAGTCCCAGCATACTCTCCCCACAGTAACTTATTGGAAATGGGTAGAAATTGATATTTGGAGTCCTTTTGGGTGAATCAGGCCTCCTCCTTTAACACCCTCATTTCTTTGTGTATAAACACATATCAAAGCTCAAGTGACCTTGACTTTCATTTGGCATACCTGTAATTTTACCTTCTTCAGAGGTAACAACACTGTAGTCATTGTGAATTTTACACTCTAAGTCTCTATTAACAGTGCTCAATCTATACCAATTTTAATTTTTCATAATCTGTCATTTGAATACTTTCCTAAAGAGAAAATAGTGAAGCTGAAAGAGTCCTCATTCAAAGCTAATTAGAAACTGCAAAACATCTGCTCATTCTAAACATTAGCTGACCCAGTTGCAAAATAAAGAATATATTACTTTAGAAGATAAAATTAGAAAAATAAAAAAAACTTCCTGGTCCTGCCAAAAATATATTCTTCACTGTCTTATATACAAACATTTGACAGAATTTCAAAACTTTAAGTTATTTTATTTTTCCTAAGAGACTTCATTAGTAAGAGGCAACAGTGCTGGATTAAGAGTCAGTAAGCCAGAAATTCATGTTCCTTGGATGAAACACTCTCTTAGAGGTTCCGTTTTATTTCTTGAGTTGTAAAATTAGGGAGTGGTTAATTTTTTTGAAGTTACTTCCAGCTCTGATAATAAAGAAATATAAAACTTTTTAACAATTGAAAAATATTTTATTATAAACATGAGCAGAATTTCATTGTAATACTATAGGCCCAGTGCACGAGATTCATGCAACGGAGCACAGTCTGGGAGCCTTCAGGCAATGTCTGACTGATGGCTTAGGCCTGCTCAAGATCACACAGCTGACATAAGATAGACAGGGTTCAAGTTCAGGACACTTGTCTCCAGGATCCACATGCTCATCTGTTATACTTCTTTCCTTCTCTGGGCAGGAATGGTAGGGTAATGAGAAAAAAAGCTTCATATGCTGGATTAAGGGACCCTAAGCACCCTGTTCATCTTTAGCATTGTATGATTCCAGACACTGCTCTACCACCAAATGGACATGAGGACTCTGACTGAGCCTTTCCCTGAACCTTGTTTGCCTTTCCTATAGATCTAGGTATTGAAAAATTCTTACACACTTGTTAGGCGCTGAATTTTTTTTAAAAAAATATTTTTTATTGATTTTTTAGAGAGGAAGAGAGAGGGATAGAGAGTTTGAAACACTGACGAGAGAGAAATATCAATCATCTGCCTCCTGCACACCCTCTACTGGGGATGTGCCGGCAACTAAGGTACATGCCCTTGACCAGAATCAAACCTGGGACCTTTCAGACCACAGGCTGACACTCTATCCATTGAGCCAAACCGGTTTTGGCTAGGTGCTGAATTCTTCAAAGAATCTCAGTGAAACCCAATGTATTTGTCAGATGAAACCAGGGCTGATTGACAGAGGTGGGAGCTCACTCTGCCCAATTTAGAAACCCCCAGTTCCCTTCCAGGGCTGCCCCTGAGGCCCCTGCTCTGCAGCAATAGATTCTACTGAAGATGTTTGAAAACCACTGGGCTGGATTGTTTGTAGGATTCCTTCCAACTGCAAGATTCATAAATCCATGACCTAGATATGATCAAAGTCACACAAAATTTGCTGTAGTTGTGTGACTTTGGTCATATCTAGGTCATGGTTCACAATTTGGCCCTTCACGTTCAGAGTAAGTTCTATGGGTTATGATTGGGAAGCTCAATACCTGCATTATTTTAAGAGCCTAGGGAAAAAAATAGTGGCAGGATTTGTTTTGAGAGATATTTGGGGAGAAAAAATGTTTTGCATCCTAAAAAATGATGCTGGTTATCAGGAATTCATGACAAAGAAGCAATAAGATTAATGAAACATGTGATAATCTATACTAATAAGAGGGTAATATGCTCATTACACAGGGAGACCTTCTGGACATCCTTTCGTTAAATCCATAGTGGTGGGATTGAGGCAGAGGCAGTTGGGGGCAATCAGGCTGACGGGGGGCCCTTGGGGGCGAGCAGGCCAGTGCGGGGGGTGGTTGGGGATGAGAAAGCCAGTGGGAGGGCAGTTGGGGATTAGAAGACCAACGGGGGAGGGGGACAGTTTGGGGTGAGCAGGCTGGCAGGCAGGCAGGTGAGCAGTTAAGAGCCAGCACTTCCAGACTGAGAGAGGGATGCCCAACTGCCGGTTTAGGGATTGGGCCTAAACCGGCAGTTGGACATCCTCTGAGGGGTCCCAGATTGGAAATGGTGCAGTCCAGGCTAAGGAACAATCCCATCCCATGCATGAATTTCGTGCACTGGGTAACTAGTCTGTATATATAAAAGTCTAAGCGACTGTTACTACTGGACAATCAAACAACCAGATGATCAGATGACAAGACGATCGTATGACGTGCACTGAACATAAGGGGGCAGACACTCAATGCAGGAGCTACCCTCTGATGGTCAGTGCACTCCCACAGCCAACCTGCTGTGGTCCGTCCCCTGGCCAGCTGGCCCATGTGGCCCCGATCAGGGCTGTGTTAGAAGGCCCTTATTGGCCCCAATCAGTGGCCTGGCCAAGGGACCCCACCCATGCACTAATTCGTGCACAGAGCCTCTAGTGTGAGAATAAACAAGTCATCTTTTCTGTCAGAGAACAGTTTAGACAGCTGCCATTTTGGCCCGTGTGACTTGGCAGCCATCATGTTGGCCCCATGACTTGCAGCTCCCCTGGAGGCTGCCATTTTGAACCCCTCCCTTTGAATTAGCCAATTACAAAGACTGTGTGCTTGAGCTCCAATCAAGAATGTGAGACAGGTCACATGCATTAGGGATTATAAAGCCAAGTAGACAGCCTGCTCAGTGTGAGAGTGCTTGCTTGCTTCCAGACTATGTGCATGCAAACCTTTCTACCCAGAAATAAATATATTTGCCTTGCTGCCTGGCTCCCAAGTATGTTTTGTGTTCTACTGGGACCCCACAATTTAGGGTCTTGCCTTATTTCTCACAACTGGAAGGTAACACTCACTTCTTCGATGATAGTGCCCAGAGCAGGAGTCGGCAAATGACAGTTGACACCACTTTCTTTTTTTGTTAACAATATTATTGAGATGTAATTCACATGCTGTGCAATTCATCTATTTAAAGTATACAATTCAATCATTTTTAGGATATTCAAAGAGTTGTAAACCACCAACACAATCCATGCTAGAACATTTTTATCACTCCCCCACCTTCCCCCAAAAAAACACCTTAACTTTCAGCAGTCACTCCCAACCCCCTCAGCCGTAGGCAGCCACTAACCTACTTTCTGTCTGTGTAGATCAGTCTGTTCTGGAGATTTCATTTAAATGTAACCATAGAATCTAAGCTCTTTTGTGATTGGCTCCATTCATTTAGCATAATCTTTTCAAGGTGCATCCACATTATAGCACATATCAGTATTCCATTCCTTTTCATGGATGAATATTTTGCTCATATTTTGTGGACATACCATATTTTGTTTATCCATCCATCAACTGACAGACATTTGGGTTGTTTCCAACTTTTAGAAATGGAGCAAGTATTCATGGCTCCCCATTGGCTGTCACTGCTGCCTTGACAGATCAGATTAGGGGAAGGGGAGTCACCCCAAATAGGCAGGCTCTCTGTGCTCTCTGCCTCAGGAGGTTTGTGATAGAAAGGAAAGCAGAAATGGACATTTAGATCCTTTCCTTTCCTGGCTGTTGTTTTCAAAAGCTTAAACTTTTTTTTTATCAGATATGCTGTGTAATTCTTTCTCCCTATTTATAGGGATGGGAAGGGAAAAGAGGACAAAAACTCAGGATATGGGGAGCAGTGGGACCCTCCTCAGCAATGCCCTGGGACTCTCAGCTGCAAATGGTTACCATAGCAGCAGGGGAGGGCCCTGGGTCAGTGGGCAATTCTTTAAGGGGAGATCCTCAGCAGATTCTGAAGTTTATTCTACCATTCTCCACCCTTCCTATACACCTTCCCCTTTGTTTCCCCCCCACACACACACACACACACACAAACCCTGCAGACTTACAGGCTCAGAGTTAATACCACTATAGTTTAAAATTTCATTCAGGTTGGGTTTGTGGACAGAAATTCATATTCACAACACAACAGAAAGAAACAAGTCAAGAAGTAGACTAAATAAATGTGTAATTAGTATTCAAAAAAGACCAGTCCCTCAAGCCTTACCTAAGCAAGAGTAGAAGAAAAGCAAGTAATTCAGACAAAGCCCAACCTGCTGCCACTCTCTGATATTTAGGATGTGAGGCAGAATATCAGCTGTGGTAATCTCCAAAATCCAACAGACACTCAAACAGGAGACAGCTAGGCACTCTGAACATGACCTGGAAGTTTATTTCTTTGTAATATATACTTTTTTCTGAGCTTCACTGAAGATGATTTTGCTTAAGTAAATACTGCAGTATAAAAGCTACATATTGTCACCCCAATAAATTTAATTTAAAAAGAACAAAAAACTGCATGTGGTATTAGAAACACACACATGCTGAAACTGATTTGGCTCAGTGGAGAGAGCGCTGGCCTGCGGACTGAAAGGTCCCAGGTTCTATTCCGGTCAAGGTCGTGTACCTTGGTTTGCGGGCATGTCTCCAGCGTGCAGGAGGCAGCTGATGAATATCTCTCTCTCATTGATGTTTCTAACTCTATTGCTCTCCCTTTCTCTCTGTAAAAAAATTAATAAAATATATATTTTTTAAAAAGAAACATACACACACACACACACACACACACACACACACACACACACATCCTCATTATCATAAGCAATTCCTTTGCTCTAGTATAGTGATGAATTTCTATAGTTATAGCTCTTTTACTCCTGCCAAAACCTATTTCACAGCCAACTTGCAGTCATGGAAAACGAAAAGTAGGTGGATGAATGTGAATTTGTAAGTAAATTTCAGTAATGTCTTAAGATATGCTTTTAACAAAAAATTCCCCTCCCATAAGAGGTAATGTCACCAGGCAAGGATATAAGAGATCACCAAAGGACTTATATGCATGCATGCATAAGAGCATAACCAATGGACACAAACAGTAGAGGAGTAAGGGCATATGGTGGGAGGGGGAGGGCATGTGCAGGAGGTGGGAGAGGCTAGAGAGAGGTCAATGAGGGGGGGGAGAGGAGACTCATGTAATATTTTAAATAATAACAAATTTAAATTATAAAAAAAAACATGGGGGAAAAAAGAGGTAATGTCATTCCTTTTGTCCTTTCTGCTATAGAAAAGTTTATTTATTCATTTATAGTTTACTTTAACCACGAGTCTTACCTTTCCAGCCCATGACTCCCTCCACCCCCATCATTTGTCAGCCAAAACAACCTGCTCAACGTTTCCCACTGACATACCAGTACTTCATGTCTTTGTGAAGAATGTACCATTTGTTCCATCTGCTACAAAAACCCTCCCTTCTTGGTTCTCTCAGAGTTCTTTATAGGTACTTCTGTCTCTGTCCAGATTTTTCTGATAAATCTAAGTTCTCATTTTTTAATGTTCTTAATTGGAGATTCAAATACAGGGAGGAACAAAAGTACATTTACAGTTGTGAGTATGCCAAGCACAGAGTTTATTCTTATATTATTATTTATTAGTTATTGAATTATTTTCCATACAAACAACTGTAAACCCACTTTGCCCCACCCTGTATAGGCCCAACTTCAGGGCAATTGTATAAGCAAACCAATTCTTAAAACAGAGTCTGGAAACTATAAGATCTTGAGGCCAAGGTCTTGTTCATTGTATCTCTAAGTCCTAGAAAAATGTCCATTGAATAGGTCAGTAAGTATTTGATAAATGAATGATTTAAATTCCATGTTTTACTCTAGCCTATTGCTTTACTCTATCCTTTTTTGCCTTTAAGGTTTTGAAAAAGATCCCATTTTAAGTTTCTTTTTTGCCTAAGCCATCACCATAAATACGTTGCTTGACCCACCCTTCTTTTTCCCGCTCAGCCCCTTTTTCTCATCTTATGTATAGACAGATGACAGGTAATACTAGGAAGCTGATTGCTATTATGGAAATGTACAATTTAGTACCATTATCAGATATCTGTGAGAATAAAAAACTATTGGAAAAGTATGCCTTTAGCTTTGCATTCCCGACTTCAGATATACTCATCTCATCTCATTATTGTCTCACTGATACAAGTTTGTTTCCATCTCTGTGGCTTTTCTCATAGCTCAAATTATCCTTCATTACTTAGAGATCTATCATCCAACCAAGGCACTTTATTAACATGCAGCAAAACAAGAATATTTTAACTTTGTCAGGGACCTCAAAGGGAAGAAAATAATTTGCAATCTTCAGAGCTACCCAGGGGCATATACTGCTTTTCCTTAGAGAAAGGCACTTTTGGCAGGCATTATGTTGGCTCAACATTCTCTTAAACAAAACCTTGATGCTAATTTCTCTCTGGCTAGGAAATCCATTATTACAATTAGTCTGCTTAGCATTTCACTTTCCAAATAGCAAGCAGCAACACAACTTGAAAATTCTCCTACAGATCATTTCCTGAAAGCAGAAATTCTGGCAGGCAGTTGGGCTTGAGGATGTGCAGAGGGGTGACCCTGAAACTCAGGTGGCTGAGGTACATGAGGTGGAAAAGGAGTACATTAGCAGCTTTCTAGCTCTCTTTTGGGCAGGTTCAGTTCCCCAATCCTTCACCCCATTTCAGAGAGGATACCCCAGAACTATGTTCTTTCATGCTCTTTCAACCTTTTTGCCCCAATACCACTTACCATTCCCTAATGCAACAAATTGGCCAAGGAGTGGATTTGGTATAGATCAGTATGGGTGATGCCATTCTCATTTCCAATGATTCTCTCCCCTACAACCCAGAATAACCTTGATCATAGCAAGTTCACAGATAGAGCAAACATCTTGAGATGGTGACTGAGATCCTGCTGTGCTCAGGGCCAAGGCAACAGGGAGCAGTGGAAGCCCTGGGTGCAATTCACAAGACCTGTGTTCCCAAACAAAGTTCATTAATCTCAGGTCTAGAGTTAGTCTGCAACTGAGACACCTTGGGCAAGTCACATATTCTCCTGAGCCATCTTCATTCCTCATCTGTAAAACGAAGATAATAAACAGCCTTGTCGAAAGAATCCAAGATGGTGGCATAGGTAAACACCTACACTGCTGCCTTGCACAACAATTTCAAAACTACAACTAAAAGACAGAACAGACATCATCCAGAACCACAGGAAAGTTGGTGGAGTGGAAATTATACAACTAGAAGGAAAGAGAGGGGCTCACAGAGACCCAGAGGAGCTGTAAAAAGCTGAGGTACAGAGACGCACCTGTGGAGAGAGCCGATGACGGTGAACCTGGCTGGCTTTCTCTGGCAGGAGGGAGACAGAGACTCTCAAAGGCATTGAACTCCTTATCCTACAACACTAAATCCCAGATCCAGCTGAAACTCATATGGGGAAAGTTTGGACTGTGAAGGGGGAGAAGTGCACGGAAATTTAGGGGAGTCACAAAAGATCAGAAGTCTGGTGGTGCGCATGGCACTGTGCACAGAGAAGCAACTGCTGATTGTGCCGCTAGCTTTCATGAATGGGCGGGAGATAGACCCTCCCAACTGCATCACTTCTAACTCCACTAAACCCCAGTTTTGGGCAAAACCCTGGGAACCCAGACTCGTGTGGTCCCGGAGCACAGGGGAACCGGAGGGGCAGCAGTCTAGAGGCACTGCAAAAGCACGTGTGCAAGAGACTGCTCCAGGGATTACCCAGTCACGTGAAACTCGGGGGCCGTGGAGTGCGGGGCCAACTAGAAGGCAAAGCGGTCTTAAGCCCTGAGACCCGACCCATCCCAAGCTCAACAGAGAGGCTTTTGCAGTTTTTCAAGTCTGGTATCATAAGCCTGAATCCAACACAGAAGTTTTCCCAGCATAGTGAAAATGCCGAGACAAGGGAAGGCAAACAAAAGAAATAGAGAAAAACAAACGACTGGATATAGAGTTCAAAACCACGCTTATAAGGTTTTTAAGAATATCCTAGAAAAGTTGGATAAAGTTAGTGAGACCCAAGAGAAGATGAAAAAGAACCAACTAGAAATTAAACATACACTGACTGAAATAAAAAATATTATACAGAGATCTAATAGCAGACTAGTGGAAGGCAAGATTCAAGTCAAAAATTTGAAATATAAAGAATCAGAAAACACTCAACTGGAAAAGCAAGAAGAAAAATATGAAGATAATGTAAGGAGCCTCTGGGACAGCTTCAAACGTACCAACATCAGAATTGTGGGGGTGCCAGAAGAAGAGAGAGCAAGATACTGAAAACCTACTTAAAGAAATAATGACTGAAAACTTCCCACATCTGGTAAAAGAAATAGACTTACAAGTCCAGGAAGCACACAGAACCCCATATGAAAGGAATCCAAAGAGGACTACACCAAGACACATCATAATTAAAAGACCAAGAGCAAAAGACAAAGAGAGAATATTAAAAATAGCAAGAGAAAAACAATTAATTATCTACAAGGGAGCACCCATACAACTGTCAGCTGATTTCTCAACAGAAACGATGCAGGCCAGACAGGAGTGGCAAAAAGTATTCAACGTGATGAATAGCAAGAACCTACAACCAAGAATACTCTATCCAGCAAAGCTATCATTCAGAATTGAAGGGCAGATAAAGAGCTTCACAGATAAGAAAAGGCTAAAGGAGCTAATCAACTCCAAACCAGTATTATATGAAATGCTGAAAGGTACTCTTTTAGAAGAGGAAGAAGAAAAAGGTAAAAGATAAAAAATTATCAACAACAAATACATATCTATCAATAAGTGAATCTAAAAATTAAGTGAATTAAAAATGTGATCAACAGAATAAACTGGTGAATATAATAGAATCAGGAGCACAGAAAGGGTGTGCACTGATAATTTTCAGGGAGAAATAGGGGAGGGGTGTACAGAGAGTGACTGGACAAAAATCATATACAGTACCTATGGATGAGGACAATGGGCGAGGAGGTAAGGGCAGAGGGAAGGGTGGGAGCTGGGTGGAGGGGAGCTATGGAGGGGAAAAAAGAGAGACAAATGTAATAATCTGAATAATAAAGATTTAATTAAAGAGAAAAAAATAAACAGCCTTGTCCTTTTGTTAAGAGAATTCATAATAGAACATGAAAGTTAGTGATAGATAACTGTTATTAGCTTACATCCTGATAAATGTGGGATTTGTAAATTTTGTGGGAGCCTAAGAAATGATCCTCACTGTGTTCTACAAAGTTTTTTTATTGGGCTATAATTCACACATCATAAAACTTGTTATTTCAAAGTGTATGAGTCAATGGTTTTTAGTATATTCACAAGGTTGTGCAATCATCACCAGGATTTAATTCCAGTATGTTTTGCACTATTTAATTATAATAAATCTCAAAAGAAACCTCATACTCATTTGCAGTCTACTCTTCCTTCTCTCCATCTCTAGGCAAGCAATAACTACTTTCTATCTCTATGACAGACATTGCTTATTAAGGACATTTCATATCATTGGAATCTTATAATTTTGGATTATTGGTATGGCTTTTTTCACTTAACACAGCAATTTTCAAATCTTTTTCATCTAATGACACACATAAACTGATAATTAAAATGCTGTGACCAATCTGACAAAAATAGGTATATTTTTTATTGATTTTCAAAGTAATAATAATAATAATAATAACCTACCCTTTTTTCTCCAAAGTGAGTTTTTAAAAAATCAGGTGCCTATACTTGCATGTAAGGATTTCTAATACCAAGAATTAACCAATCATGGAAAAGAAGTCATTGCCCCTGACTAAATAGTCAGGTATTGCATGTTTTAAAAATTATTGCAGCCACACCAGTTGAAAATTGTTGACTTAGCATAATGTTTTCAAGGTTAATTCATGTTGTTGCATGTATCTACTTCATTCCTTTTTTATGTATGAATAATACTCCATTGTGTGGACATCCCACATTTTGTTTATCCATTCATCAGTTGGATATTTGGTTGTTTTCCTTTTCAGCTAATATGAATAATATTGTCAAAGATATTCATGCACAAGTTTTGTGGGCACATACATTTACATTTCTCTTGGAAATATACCTAGGAGTGAAATTGCTGTGTTATATAGTAACTATGTTTAACTTTTCAAGAAACTGCTAAACTGTTCTCTCAACATCTATATTATTTTACATTCCCACCAGCAATGTATAAGGATTCCAATTTTTTATTTGCAACCAAAGGACACCTAACTTCATCTCTATGAGGAATGATACACATGTAGGATTCCTATCATTTTTATAGGAATAGAAAAATGCAATGCTTTGAGATATATACTCTACTAAGTGTTCTCTAACCTAGGAAAAAAGTTCAAATCTTTTCTATAATCTCATCTGTCCACTTAGACATTGATTTTAATTTTGTTTGGAATTTTGTTTCCTCTTACTTTTTTTTTCCAACCTAGTCCCAAATAGCTAAACTCAGTTCTGAAGGATGGAGTCTAGCCCCAAAACGCCGAACCCAGACTGGAAGAATCAAAGCCCAGATCTGAAGGACAGAACCTCACCTTGAAGAGCTCAGCTCAGCTCCTAAGCAATACCTATTCTTCTTGCAACCCCAAGGAAGCCACTCTCAATATGCCAGAGTGATTTCCACAGGCACCATTCCCTAGAATCAGCAGCTCCTCTACTCCAAGGCCAAGTATGCTCACTTATAGGTCTTTCCTATAACACAAATTAGTGGAAACCAGGGCTTCCCCACGACCTGGGTCAATTTGATTTTAGTGGACCCAGCCCATAATAACCCTGCCAGGCCTGAGAGGCAAACCTAGTCCTAAAAGGCTAACACTAGTTCCAAAGACCCAAGCCTAGCCCCCATTTCTATTTTTTCTAAACTTTCTAACATGTCCAATTTTCTTTCTCTGTCTTAACTCAAGTTAAAGCCTGAAAGATGCTGTCATTTTTTAAATTGTGTTGCTTCATTTGTCACTTTCTTAGTTCACTTTCCTTTTGCCTAAGCAAGAAGCTAGCTGGCAGCATTTTAACCATGTGAGGGAACATTAACCAAACCTCAAACTTTGAAATGATACATTTATAATATAATCACAAATTATTAACATCCCCTTCATAAATCAGAGTAGAACATTAACATGAAAAATTAATAAGAGAAATGTAGGAGGAAGAGTCTTGTTGTACTGAAGTGAAATGTAAAAATTAACTTTACTTCTTAGAAAATGAAAAACTTTCCCTAAACGTTTACATTTTACACATTTATAT
Organism: Lasiurus cinereus; assembly: GCA_011751065.1. Lineage (NCBI taxonomy): Eukaryota > Metazoa > Chordata > Mammalia > Chiroptera > Vespertilionidae > Lasiurus > Lasiurus cinereus. The sequence continues at coordinate 11,187,274 of JAAGEH010000426.1, forward strand.
TACTTTACTATTTAATCAGCATCTCTTGGAATTTATATTGGCCCATGTTTTTATTTAGTGATTAAGTTTTAGTATTTCCTTTTATTTCACTTGGAATTTTCTCAGCTTTTTTCTGGGAGTTTAAACTGTTTACCCGAGGTAAGACAGAGACTGCAGTTGGGGTTTATGACACTTGATCAGAGGAAATCATTGGATGAGCACACTATCTAAACAATTCAATTAGAGAAATTCTCATTAGAAATATATCCTTCATTCTTTAATTAGGTAATGCCGTGCAATGGGATAACCTTTGTAGCACCTTCAAAGGAATGGTGAATTAACCAGTTACAGTTAACATAAACCCACTTTAAAACAGGTAAAACAAAAAAAAAAAGAGAGAACTTATTGACCCATGGAATTGGAAGGGAATATTTCTTAGGGGAATTGAAAGTTTTATCTTTTTATTTCCTTCTTCTCTTTCTTCACTCCCTCCTTCCTTCCTCCATCTTCCTGCCTTTCTCTATTTTACTATAAAATTTCTTCTCAAGTGCTAAAGATGAATGTTTGTGTTCTCCCAAAGTTCATATGTGGAAGCCCTTGCCTCCAGTGTAATGTATCTGGGGGCAAGGTTTTTGGGAGTTGATTAGGTTTAGATGAAATCATGAGAGTGGCACCCACATCATGGGTTTTGTGTCCTTATAAGAAGAGGAGAGACCAGATCTTATTTCTTTCTACCATGTGAGGACACATCCAATAATAGAGACCTCACCAGACATCAACCCTGCTGGTATCTTGATCTTGGAATTCCCAGCCTCTAGAACTGTGAGAAATAAATGACTGTTACTTAAGCCATCCAGTTTATAGTATTTTTTTTTACAGCAGCCTGAGCTAAGTCACCAAACTAACCAAATCCTTTATAGTAGTAATTTGAGCAATTGCTATTTTCTCTAAATCACAGATGAAGTATGAAAATTAGTGAAGTTTACACAGCAGAGCAATTTTTGAAAAGCTGATGCTTAGAGAATATAAGGATAAGTTTGAAGTCTGGGCCTCAGGCATTAGAACTGGGGACTGCACTCAATACCTATATCTTATGTCAGCTTATTCTACACATTGAACAATCTTATCTCCTACCACAAATGGACCTTACTTGACTGGCTAAAACATGGCCACTGAGAGTTTGGCAACTTTATCCCAAAGAAAGAATGTGTTTTTCCAGTCATAAAAACCAATGTAATCCCAAGGAAGACCTCTGATTGGCCTT
>JAAGEH010000426.1:11198516-11396530 GCA_011751065.1 Lasiurus cinereus
AAAAAAGGTTGAGAACCACTGTTCTAGATAAAGCCTGGCAATTATTTTAAGGATCTGAAACTTCTTTCAATATACCTCAGTTGTGTTTGCAAGAGAATGATTCATCACCACTTTTAAATCTTTTTAAAAATTGGCATCCCATGACAACAAACTACCTTTTTTCCTAATGGTAGGGGCATTGAAAAAGTTACAATCCTTTTTTTCAGTGGAAATATGATTTTCAAAGTGGCACAGCTGGAAGACATCAATTGACTGAGAAGGTTTCTGCTTCCCTGACACTGTTAGCAACAGTGAGTCAGACAGAAAGCAGAGAGATATGTCTTTCTGTCCAGCTGGACTACACTCCTTAAATAATAGATGAGAAGAGAAGAGCAATAATGCTGGAATTCTCTCAATCTAAGCCTTGAAGTAAAATAATCAAAAACTTCTTTGCATATTGCAATATGAATATTACCGATAGTGTTTGAGCAAATTAGTTTCTATTATAAAAGTGACAATGAATACATGACTTTGATTATTTGCAGCATTCTAAAATTAACCCACTTACTGAATTATTATGCTAAAGGTCAGACCAGCCCAGAAAACTGGCCAGGATTCATATCCTGACTACATGCAATTCCCAAATAGACAGGGAGGGAGGAACTGTGGCCTCTGGCCTCCTGGGGGCTCTGTTTGATGCCTGGCATAGCCACAGCTTTCTAGCTGGCTCTGAAGAGTCTCTGTTTCATGCCCTGGGGGCATGACAGGCTGTAGACTACTGTGTTCCATCACCATGCATGCTAGCTGATGGCAGCAAGCCCTTGTAATGTTTACTTTTTAGTTTTGTTGATAATAATGAACACAGTTTCCATGTTTCATTCTGACAGGGCCTTTCTCTGGGTCCTGGGTCTGTGTCTATTGATTCAGATTTCCACATCACTTGCGAAGAGCACAAAAATCTCTTTTCAAAAACAAGGCTATCTCTAAGCCATCAAGTGAATTCATTCAAACAGCTCCCTGGCTTTCATTTTTATTTAAATAAAGATTTCTATATTTTCATCTTTTAATTCTAAAGAATCAAATCTCACTCTTGAGACATTCCTTTGTAAATCAGGGCACACAGAATTGTTAGAGAATTGACACACCTGAGTGAGCCCGGGGCAAGCTGCAGAGCACTGTCCTCTCTGTTTGCCCAACCCACTGTGTCCTCTCAGGTAAGGTTCTCAACCTCTCTGCTGTCATAAAATAAAGGGATTAAACTAAATGTTCTCAAAGGTCCTTTCTGATGCTAAATCATTTTTCTTTTAACTCAACTAAAACTGGCCTCTATAGAGCTCAATTAATTCTGTTTCACAGTAAGTGGCAAAATTATTATTATGTGAGAAATTATCTCTTGGTACTCATTCAAGGGAAACAATCAAAATTCATAGCAAGTGGCATTTGATTTATCTTTTTGTATTCAGGATGTTGGCTTTAATTTGAAAATCATTTCCCAAAATTCAAAATGAAAGAATTTAAAATGACAAGCAGACAAAGATTCCTAGTCAAGTGACTGCCTTAGCAGAATTTTGATTTCTAGATTTTACCCTGAAGTTGTGTTCTGGAAAATCTGATTGAATCAATATATCTTTTATGGCCAGATTATGTCTTCTGGCTTCATCTATCATCTGCTCTAGAAAAAGCCATTAAGCCAATAAAAAGAAGTTGTGGAAGGTTTTACTGCAGAGAATAAGTATTTTTCAATTCAAACACTAGCCCTACTGGAGAAGTTTGAATGTAACAGTTTCAGAAATCCGAGTCAAATCACCTTAATGATCAGCAGAATAAGTTGTGGCCCTGTGCCTGAGAATTGTTCTCGTGAAGACTCTACCAATAAAACCTCTTTCTCCCTGGCCTCACCTAACCTCAGACTACAAAAAGGAAATATCCCCTTTATATCAGCAAGCATCTTATTTTAAAACAAATATTGGCCCTGGCCAGGTAGTCAGAGCATTTTCCTGATACCTCAAGGTTGTGGGTTTGATCCTTAGTCAGGGCACATACACTCAACAACCAATAAATGTATAAAGAAGTGAAAAAACATCATAGCAGCACAATTTGCAATAGCTAACATTTGTAAACAGCCCAAGTGTCCATCAGTAAATGAGTGGATAAAAAAGCTCTGGTACATTTACACAATGGAATATTATGCAGCTGTAAAAAAAGAAAGACCTCTCACCATTTGCAACAGCATGGGTAGACCTAGAGAGTATTATGCCAGGAAAAATAACTCAGAGAAGGATAAGTATCACATGATATAACTCATATGTGGAATCTAATCTAGTGCTGTGGCTGAGTGGTGGACTGTCTGTCCTGAGCAAAATAAACTGATGAGCAAAATAGATTCAGAAACATAGAAGCATGGAACAAACTGATGAATATGCATATATGCATAGTCCATGGACACAGACAATGGTGAAGGCTTGGAAGGGGCAGGTATTTGTTTGGGAAAAATAAACAAAGGGGACATCTAAATATATTCAACAATAAATATAAATTTTTTTAAAGAAAGGGAACAACAAATTGATATTTCTCTCCACCGCACCCCAAAACTTGATAAAAATAAATAAACAAACAAATAAATAAAAACACAAATTTTCTGCTAGGATGACAGAGAAGAAAAGGAGAGCAGGGGAAGGAAGTACAGGGCACTGCAGGGAGCAGGGCTGGGCATCTGGGCAAGTCCTCCAAGGACACCAAACAGCAGGAAAGAAAGTAAGTCCTCAGATAAACCTTCCACATTTGGGTTTCATTTCTTTCTCAACAATCTTGACATTTGGTTTTTATTTCCATCCATTCTCTATACTTCAGGGAAGCAGGCAAAATATAAAATACAACCATTGACTAAGGGTTGGTTCTGGCTGAAGCACAAAGATGGCTGCTCCTTTTTATGTTGCAATGAAAAGCCTTCATCCTTCCTTATTTGACAAGGTTCTGTAGTTACAAAAGCCTATTAAGGCTGAAACTTTGAAGATAATTTCTTCTCCACCTTCGTAGGAGACGTGCCTCTACACAAGTGAGCACAATAGTCCTTTTCTCAGTGAAGGTACCATCTGTCCAGATATGGCTTCGGGAAGACTTAGTTGTAGGCAGTGAAACAGGAAGCTCAGTCCTTCAATGTAGGAACCACATGAGCCCCACCCAGAATGAGGCCCCACTCTGGGCACAGAGAGGCTCCAGGTACCTTGAGGATCCTGCAGAATGAGGAGTGGCCACAGCACACCGGTTTTCTCCCCTTTCAGAGATGCTTCTCTTGGAGGTGTCATTGCTCAAGCTCATTAAGCAGACAGAAACCTTAGCCATGTTATAACCAATCACTACATTCAAATCTGTGTTCTATAGGGTCAGTGGTCGCCCACCTCCCACTCTCCTGCAGGACAAATAGTGCAGCTGTAAAAAAAGAAAGACCTCTCACCATTTGCAACAGCATGGGTAGACCTAGAGAGTATTATGCCAGGAAAAATAACTCAGAGAAAGATAAGTATCACATGATATAACTCATATGTGGAATCTAATCTAGTGCTGTGGCTGAGTGGTGGACTGTCTGTCATGAGCAAAATAAACTGATGAGCAAAATAGATTCAGAAACATAGAAGCATGGAACAAACTGATGAATATGCATCCTCACAAGGATGACTGGGTGGCATGGAGACAATCAACAGCACAGCCTCGCCTCACAGCTTCCCGGTGGACACTCCAAGCTTTTGGTATGAGGCAGCATGCAGTACAAACCCCAGCGTGTGAACTACTTTATGTGCAGACCAATTCACCTTCTTCATGAAGACTTAAATCTGATCTCTGAAATCTGCATTCATCTCAATGTGGCTGCCTTCCTTTAACTTCTTAGATTTGGGGTGTACATCTTACCTACCAATTCCAGCTGTTTAATATGGCTCTTTGGGGGACTGAGTGGGAGAACATCCTCAGCCAGCAGGGGTGTGTGTGGGGGGGTCTTAGTAGGAAAGAGTGCCATGGCTGAGTGGTGGATTGTCTGTCCTGAGAGCTATCTTCCTACCACATTTCCTGGCAGTATGCTGCTTACATTCTATTTTCCTCCCCTTCCCAGTGGGGAGATGAGGCTGTCAGGCCAGACCATGTATTCTGCTTCTCCTGAACCTGCCCCCGCTCCCAGCATCCAGCACAGTGCTAGATACATTCACTTACTCAACTTGAACTCTAGAGCAGTGGGGCAGAGTCAGCAGGGCCATCATGTGAGTTTTCTTAGGATAGGTTAAAAAAAGAAAGAAAGATCCAATAGCAGGATAGAGCATAGATGTTTAGCCTCACTTTCTGTAGGTTTAATTGCATCTTTTGGAAGCTTTGGAGTCCAGAAACCAATACACTTCCATAAGAAATTAGCATTTTCATATAGCTGATCAGAGATCTATGTTGTTCCACCTAGATTTGATTAAAAATAAAGTTGGAAAAAGATTGAAAATGACTTTCAGATTTTATTCCAGCTAGAGTAACACATTGCTTTAATATTTGTTCTCAAATACCACAGTACTATGACATTCTACTAGACCTGGCAAATTTTTCCTAGGAGGCAGAAATTGCTGAAATATGCAGACACTTTCCCACATATATAATCATTGCCTTCTCAGTTCTTTAGTTAAAAAGGGAAAAAAAGATTAACTTCAAATTCCTTGTTTATAGAAGGATAAATAGAAATAGAGACCACATCTCTTTAATTTTCTTTGTGCTTTCTCTGTCATTTATGTAACTTTTCTTTCATGGCCTCAAAGTCCAAGCATCAGAATTACAGTTAGATATAAGTTACATAATAATGCTTAGTTTATTTTTTGTGATATCCACAGATAAGATATTATGAAACCTGCCTAGTTTCTTCTTATGGTCAATAACTTTTTAATGGTGCTAAATGTCAAAGATGCTAGAATATTAAGATTTTAATGGATCAAAATTTATGGCTGTTTTCTCAAATCTTCTGTAAGCATTAATACTGGACTGTGAATACACAAAGGTGAGACCTATGCTTGACCATGTTCTTCCAGGTAGTTCCCACTCTAGAACTAGTTTTTATCTAGTCCTACCAAGCTCTCTTTCTCAAGCTGGTCAGCTTGGTTCACTTTTGTACCCATCAAGGAAGGTCACATCTTTAACCACATTTCTCTAAGACAGTGAAAGTCTAGAGATAGAAGATACTGATCAGTTACCCGGGTGCTTCTACATCTACTTCTATTGGTTTGCACCATATGAAACTGCCAATATCTGATGGATTATAATCTTCATAGGCTTCAACCTAAAACTTCCAATGTTCAAAGGACACTTGAGAAGACACTTAGGTTTTGCTATTTGGACTTCTTTCATTTGCAGTTTTTCTGATTCATTTGTAACTTGAGAAAGCCAGTTTGTTCCTAATGTGGGATTCAAGACTTGAGGATATATTTTCTAAATAAAGTAAGTCTTTTCTCAGACTCAAGCACTAGTTCAAATCTCTCTAAAAATAAACACAAGACAGTTGTTTTATAAATAGATGAGGAAGTGACTAATATGTAAAATAACCCCTAGATGCTACAATCTGAAGAAAGGATGGACTTGATATTGAATATCTAGTCAATTAAGACTTAATTTTACTTTATCCTTAAAATGTTTTAATTATCATATTTAACCAATTAAAAACAGCATTACACAAGAAAAAATAATGCAACATACGTTGTATACACTCATACATACAACAAATAGAAGGTTTATTTCCTAACTCTGCCCACTGAGAGCTTAGAAGAGTAACACTCAGTAGCAATGAGCTTATTCAGTACCTAAATTTTGGTTTCCAAATATCACCATCCAATAAAAAGAGCTGAAAATGATAAGCAAACAGCTGGCTATAAGTCTAGATCAGGAACAATGTAAAAATGAACCTGGAACATTTTGCAATACCAGAAATAAGGAAGGAGCTCCCTGTGTCTTAAACAGGAAAGCTTGCATAAACAGAATGAAAATGACAATATTAGGTAAGAACATAAATAATAAAAAAATCATTTTAATGCTAATATTAATAAATAACTGTATAAGTAAATAAGTGGGGGAAGAAAGAATCACTCTAGTTTACAGAAAATTTCTGCTAATAAATATGGAAAATATGAGGAAAATAGGATATTATGATTAGAATAGCAGAGTCATCATTGCTGTAGGCTCAATCCATCAACAGATACTAAGATTAGTAGGAAAAAGCTTAAAAATAAATAGGGTATTGGCATAATCTCAATGTATCTCCTTCAAAATAAATATTTATTAATTATAAAAGAGAAAATAATAACTCTACAGTGAAGAAATCTAACAGATGCCACCTAAGCCAGTGGTCAAGCAGGAACAAAAATTATAGACATCATGTACCCATTTGGGAGATGATCCACTGAGAAGGGTACATTCATTGCCTGTGTAGTATCCTTCCCAAAGCAAAAATTTCAATCTACTCAAGAGAAAGCATCACATTCTCAGATCAAAAGACTTTCTATAAACATCTTACCAGAATTCTTCAAAACTGTCAAGGTCATGAAAGTCAAGATAAAACAGAGAAATATATTCAAGGAGAGACAATTAAAAGTAGTATGGATGCTGAGTAAGATCATAGAGTAGGAAAACAGGACATCAGTGAAAAGGTGATGAGATCCAACTGAAGTCTAAAATACTGTCAATGGGATTTTATCAATGTTAATTTCTTAGGTTTGATCATTGTTATATATATATATACACAAGATGTTAACACTCAGAAAAACTGAAGGAAAGGCATATGAGAACTCTGTGCTATACTTTCAAATCTTCGTGTTTAAACTTATAACAGATTTAATAGCCAAAAAATACAATTTAAAATATTAAAAAATGCATACTACAGCAGTACAAACTCTACTCAAAGTTGTATTCAAATTTGAGTAGTGTCATTATTTTGCTATGTGCCTTTGACAAGTCACTTCTCTTCCCTGGGTCTCAGTTTTCTCTCTCAAAATGAAGGAGACTAGTTGGTCTTTAAGAATCTTCAATTGATTCTAAGAGTCTTGGTTCATTGTTTTATGAGATGGAAATGTTGCCAATGCTCTCTACCTACTTGGTAATAACTTTGATTTTCTTTACAAAGAAACAATGGTCATTGTAGAGAAATTGAGAAATTCATGAAATCAAAGCACAGCTATTATTTTGTAAAAACTTTTCCCAGTTCTTCATGATGTGTGCCTATATGTGTGGTGGTATAATTTTTATGAAATGGAATCACAGAATACATAATATTTTTTTCTCCTTCTAAAAACTTTCCACCCATTTTATTGAAAATGTGAATGACATATAAGTAACTTCCCATATTTATAGTGTATAACTTGGTAAGTTTTCACAAATTTTTACACCAGTAAACTATAACCACAATTAATGCAATTAACTTCCATTCCAAAGAATTTCCTTGTACCTCTTTGTAGTCCCTTTCACTGACTCTCAATGCCTTTCCTTTTACTCACCTCTCCACTGCTTTGTGAGGCAACCAGTGATCTTTTGCAATTATTATGAATTTCTTGGCATTTTCCAATATTTTACATAAATGGAAACACAAACTTTCATTTGGCTTCTTCACTTAGCATAAGTATTTTGACATTTACCTATGTAGCTGTCTCTATCAAGAATTCATTCCTTGCCCTAGCCAGTTTGGCTCAGTGGATAGAGCGTCAGTCTGCGGACTCAAAGGTCCCAGCTTCCATTTCAGTCAAGGGCATGTACCTTGGTTGTGGGCACATCCCCAGTGGGAGGTGTGCAGGAGAGAGCTGATGGATGTTTCTCTCTCATCGATGTTTCTAAGTCTCTATTCCTTTCCCTTCCTCTCTGTAAAAAATCAATCATATTTTTTTCATAAAAAATCAATCCTTTCCCTTCCTCTCTATAAAAAATCAATCAAGAAAGGGTTCATTCCTTGTCAGTTTATTCCTGAGCAGTATTCCATATGTGGCTGGAACACATTTTGCTCATCCATTCACCTGCTGGTGGACATTATGGCAGTTTGCAGTTTGGAGCTGTTGGATGAGAACTGATATGAATATTCAAGTATAAGATTTGGACAAATCCCTTCTTTTCTCTTGGATAAATACCTAACAGTGGAAAGGCTAAGTCATATCATAGGTGTATATTTAACTTGTAAGCTGCTAACCAGTTTTCTAAAGTGATTAAACATTTTTATTCCCATAGCAGTGCATGAAATTTCCAATTGCTTCATGTCCTCAGCAATAATTGGCATGGTCTGCCACTTTAATTTTGGGTATTTAGTAGAGTGTAGGAGCATCTCATTGTAGATTTAATTTGCATGTCCTTAAAAACTAACATTGGCAAGCCTCTTTTCGTGTGTTTATTTGCTATTCTTATATCTTCTTTGATTAAAAGTCTGTTTAAATCTTGACCATTTTCAATTGGGTCTTTTCATTTTTTATTATTGAATTGTAAGAGATTGTTACATATTCAAGGTATACATCCTTGTTTAGAGATATGTTTTACAAATACTTTCTCCCAGTCTATGGTTTGTCTTTTCATTTTCTTAACATTGTCTTCAGAGAGAATTTTAAAATTTTGATAAAATCCATTGCATAGATTTTTCTATTAGAGTTCATTTTTTTATCATATTTAAATCTTTGCAAGCCCAAGATCACTATGATTTTGTCCTATGATTTTTTTTGTAAATTTTGAGGTTTTAGATTTGACATTTGCATCTATGATTATTTTTAAGTTCATTCGTATATTTGCATCATATGTGGGTTTTGTTTTTGGGGGTTTTTTTTGGCACATAAATATGTACTTTCCATTCCACTTCTTGAATCATACTTTTCTTAATTTGACTGTCATGGCACAATTATAAAAAGTCAGTTTTTATGTACTGTGAATAACATTTGTGCACTGGGGGTTGGGGGGCCCTCAGCCTGGCCGGAACCCTCTCACAGTGTGGGACCCCTCGAGGGATGTCCACCTGCCAAAGTGGGCCTAAGCTGGCAGGTGGACATCCCCCAAGGGGTCCTTAGCACTGCTGCAGAGGTGGGAGAGGCTCCCACCACCACCATTGCACTCACAAGCTGTGAGCCTAGCTTCTGGCTCGGTGGCACTCCCCCCTATAGGAGCACACTAACCACCAGGGGCAGCTCCTGTATTGAGTGTCTGTTTCCTGGTGGTCAGTGTGCATCATAGTGACTGGTAGTTCTGCCATTTGGTCAATTTGCATATTATACATTTATTATATAGGATTATTTCCATACTCTCTATTTTGTTCCATTGATTTCTTTGTTTACCACAACAAAATACTACACTTGATTTGATTATGGTAGCTATTTATTAAGTACTAAAATTAAATAGTTGTTCTTATTTATAATTTATTTTGACTATATGAAGCCTTTTGTATCTCTACATAAATTTTAAAATCAGTTTGTCAGCATCTACAAAAAAGCCTTCCAAGATTTCAATTTGAATGTTTATCAAAGATTACTTTGGAGAGAATTTACTTCCTAACAATATTGAGTCGTTCAATATATGAACATCCTAGTGGCCCGGTGCATGAAATTCATGCACATTTAAAGGAGATTAATTTGCCCTAGCTGGTTTGGCTCAATAGATAGAGCATTGGCTTGCAGACTGAAAGGTCCTGAGTTTGATTCCAGTCAAGGGCACATGCCTGGGTTATGGGCTTGCAGGAGGCAACCAATCAATGATTCTCTCTCATCATTGCTGTTTCTATCTCTCTCTCTGAAATCAATAAATATATATATATATATTTTTTAAAGGGGGATTAATTAAATGAAATATTTTAATATTGTTATTTGCCCTTTCTCTATGAAGAAGTGTCAGAGATGAGAGAAAATTAGTAAAATGTATATGAAAATCTTCCTCCTCTCAGAGTCTGGAGCATGCTGCAGTATCCAGAGTCAAGTCGCTGCCCACCCGTGATGCCTCAAAATCGTGCAAGAACCAGACCCAGATAGCCCCACTCTTGTCAAGCTCTGCTGGGTGGAGGGCACAGCTTCAGGGACCCTATTGTGTCAAGCCCCACAGAATGGGGGAGGGCACAGCCTCAGGTCACCTGGTGCACGCTGGACAGGGGGCACAGCCTCAGTTCCCCCAGCACTCCCTCAGGTCTCCCCGCCTGGCGCCAGGGCAAGCGGCATGGCCTGAGGTCCCCCAGCCCAGCACTGGGGCAGGGAGGGGGCGTGCCTTGAGGTCCTCCATCAAGCCCCACCAGGCCAGGGGTGCAGTCTGAGGTCCCCCATCTAGCCCCATCAGGGAGGGGGGTGGGCATGGCCTGAGGTCCCCAGCTCAGGGCAGAGAACACAGCCTAAGATCCCCTGGCCCAGTACTGGGGCAGTGGGTGCACCTTGAGGTCCCCCGTCAAGCCCTGCCAGGTGGGTAGGGGGGCACAACCTGAAGTTGTCTGCCCCAGCCCAGCACCATGCAGCTTCAGATCCTTGCTGATTGCTCGTTAAGGCTCATTATGGGAACTTGACCTCCGCTGTGAATGCAGCCATCTTGTGTTATGGAAACCCTGCCTCTGCTGTGGCTGCCACCAGCTTTGTGATGGCATGATGGTCAATTTGCATATTACCTCTTTATTATATAGGATTTCCCCCCAAACAATTTGGTCTTCTTTTAATACCTCTCAGCAATGTTTAGCAGTTTTTATTGTGTAAGTCTTATACATCTTTTGTCAAATTAATTCCTATTTTTTTATCAGTATAAATATTTTAATTGTTCACTGCTAGTATATAGAAATATGTTAACTTTTGTACATTGACCTTACATCTTGCAACCTTGATAAATTAATTTATTGTGGCAGCTTTTTGGTAGATTCCATAGAATTGTCTACATAGATAAACATGTCACCTGTAAAAATAAAATAGTCTTACTTCTTCCTTTTCAATGTGTTTGCCTCTACTTTTCAAGCATATTTCCAAGCAACACAACCAGTCAGTTAATAAGAGACTTATCCTCTTTCTCCCTCCTCTCTGTTCCAACACAGTGAAGGAGTTAAAACCCAGCAAAAGGAAAATATGAGACTAAATTAGCTTATTCTGTTCCCCAATGTGAGGGATGCAGAATAAAAGATCAAATCATATTCCTACCTCTCTCCCCACACACATATACACACTAAAGTCACTATGATAAGGAACTGTGATAAGGGAAAATTTTGAATAAGATATAAACAAATCATACTTCTAATAATCAGTGGCCAGGAAAATATGAATTTTTCCTAAAATGCCATTAATGGATCTACTATCCAGGAGGTAAAAGAGATTTAATATAAGTCAATAGGGGCTGTAACAACAGAATAAATAGGTATCTATTAAATTAGTTGATGATTAAATATAAATAATGAATTTATCTAGATCAAACCTATTAGAAGACCTTCTTATTTAGTGTTAGAACATGAAGAGTGTTCTAGTAGATCCAATGACCTAAGACTCTTTAAAATGGGTAAGAGGAAGCACCTGCAAGCTCTTCAAGCAAGTGGTCTGACAGGAGAAGATTCATTTAAAATGCATTTGTTGGACCTCCATTTCCTTAAGAGTAAAGTGAAAAAGATTGGACTAAATACCTTTGGATCCTCTTAGCTCCACTATTTTTGCTTTCCCAAAATGAGTGATTTATATTTCCCTCTTACTTCTAAATATTTGGGATTTACCTAAAAAAAATCATCTATCTATTCTTCAAATATCGCATGCCTATATACCACTCCCTTGGCCTAGAATCCCTTTTTCTCCCTTTCCACCTGGAAAACACCCCTGTCATCCTTTAAGATCAGCTTCTGTGAATATCTCTCTCTCATTCCCCTGGTGAAAATGGCTGCCTGTCTTTCTCTGTCTTCCAGTGCACTCAGTTTATTCTTCTGTGGCAAAGATTTAGAACAGATTGACTTGTGTCTGCTATCTTCTTCCTAAAAACATCTCTAATGCCGGTGGTCTTGATCCGGCATCTAGAAGGGTTCAGGAATCTAGAGAAGGGGCTGTGCATAAATTAAATAAGAGTCCAGAGATGAAACATAATTTTGAAAGGTATATGGGGGGGAGGGGCGTGGACAGAGGAGCTTGGCTGAAGAAATCAAGTTCTCCTTGTCTCAGGACCCTTGCTTTTTATTAATATAAATTGCCCTAAGGCGAGGTGGAGATATACACTTCAAAGGCCAAGATTAGAATGGAGAATTGAGTCCACTGTCAGATTGGGGAATAGCCTTTGGCTGTTCAGGTGTTTGGCCAACAGGAGCTAGTAACATGCAGATTAAGATACCCTGAGCTGTCTGGCAGCAAGCAATCATCCTTTTCAAGTTTGGGGAAATGCCTTTAGCCATTCCAGCAGGCGATAACATATGTAACTCAGCCCTGTTGAGTCCCCAAGTTCTATCAGTCTTTCGGTGAAACTCTTTCAATTATGACATGCTGGAATTGGCTTCTGACACTCTCTCTTTAAGGAGAAAAACCCAGCTTTCACTCAGTTTCCAATCACTTCTTCTTTATACAAAACTTGGATAATGGAAGAACAAGAAAAATGAAAACTATCAGAGAGGCTTAGCCACTCTAGCATACAAGTGAGCCTGAGGGACTGGACAGCAACAGGGAAGACTGCATGGGATAAGTTCATGACCTAGTTTAGTGGAGCTGACAGTGCACGAGGGAAGAGCTCTCAACACATGGTGCTAGAATAACACAAAAATGATACCTTTGTGCCACTAAAGCTACTGCAGGTGTGAGTTATATGGTAAGGGGAGGAAGCAGATGTTTAGCTATAGTGTATAAATGGTATTGCTTTTGGCATTCTTAAAGAACATAGAGTTTAAATGGTTTTTCAGTCATTCTACAGGAAAGCTATTGTGTCTTTGAACATGATCATGTAGTGAGGCTAGGGCTTTATGCAGTGACATCTGTCGTAAGTCTCAGCAACTTGTAATTATATCTTCATGTCTATTTTCTCCTGTCACTCTCCCCAACACCTCACCTCAAGAGCAAGCACTGTGTCTTATATGTTTGTTTCTCCTGCTCCTATAAATGAGTGATTTACTTAAAGAAGATTGTTTCTTGAACCCACATAATCCTTTGATGGGTTCTAGAGGCATACAAATGAGTACATATGGAAGTTTTAAAAGCGCTGGGGTCCAACAGGTTTGGATTCTAGTCCCAGCTCTGCTACCCGTTTTCTGTGGAACCTTGCACTCTCTAAATGCCAGTTCTCTTACCTATGAAATGATGGACACCACTTTACCTGCTACATCGAGTTATTAGGATGATGAAGTGAGATTACACATGTTAAATACTAAGTAGTGCCCAATACAAACATATATATTGTAATATATATAAATAAGTACAGCATATCTAAGATATATTCAAACATACATAGTACTCAGTTTCATTCTGAAACTTCTCTTAGAAATATTCTTATTTATTCAGTATGTATATATTAAATCTGGCATTTTCTTAAAAAAGGAAAAAATACACGAACAGTAACACTCACAATTACTACATGTTTAATTGACTGAAAGAGAGCATTGGGCACATGAAGCCTGAATGTATACATCATTTCAAACTAGTAATCTAACTCATTTTGCATCATACACGTATCTGTCAGGCAAAGGTTAATAGAGAGTTTATGAAATTCTGAATGCAATTAAGTCTCATAGGAATCTCAGTTGGAGGCCAGGCCAGTTTCCATGGCAACCAAAGGGCTCAGGCAAGAAGTGGGGGAAGGGAAGTTAATTTAAAGGCAGGATAAGCACATAAATATAGCTCTTGTCTACCTTTTCTTCTGAGCTCCAATAGCAATCCTTGCTGCATTTAAATTATTATACAAAGGAAAGTATAAATCAGATTGGATTTTCACTTCCTAGAATTAAATACATTTGTGCAAAATGTTTAAAGGTGGTTCTGGTTTTAAAATATGTATTACTTCTCTGGATATCCAGTTTAAGAAGTGTGTCAGATATAAGTGTCAAATTCTTCAGGGAAAATAGGAGAGAAGGTGATGAGAACAGAACAAGATGCACAGAATGTTTGGAGTATCCTGTGAATGACCTTATCAACACCAGTTAATTAGGTTTTACTCATGATCTCAGAAGTTGCAATCAGTCCAAAAGGAGAGAATGTGATCACAAGTAGATTTGGTTTTCGTGTCATGCATTTCACATCATTGAATTAAAGGAAACTTTAGTGATAACCTAGTCAAAAACTAATTTTGTTGCCAAAAACACTCACCTTGAGAAATTAATTTAGCTGCCTAATTTAGTTGAGGATGCTAAATACCAGTACAGCCATGACTGTGCCTGAGACTCCTACATACAGCCCACTCTGCATGCTCTATATCACTTTCTTTCCTTCTTTCTTATATGCAAAATTTAGAAACTGTCTTGACCATTTTCTTTCCCAAGTGTTTTCCAACTATTAAATTCTCTGATCTCCAGATTATTTCAGATGACCCGATTTGTCTTATAAAACCAGATGAATCTTATGTTGATCCACCTAAGATCTTAATCTGGTTCACCTTTGACAAGCAACTTCAGATTTGCTGTGAACATTGTTTTATGGAAGTTCGGCAATTACCTGTTTTATGCTGACATCCAGCAGCTCCATGTTCATTGGCAGCAGCAAACACCTGTATGTGTTCTACATAGTCTAAGGAGAGCCTGAAAGAGAGAAGAGGCCAGAGAAGTTCACACAAGAGCCACAAGATATTAATAAAAAATAGACATCATGCTTATTCTGAATCCAAGTCTCAAAAGAGAAATCTTACAAGTAGAAGTTTTTCCCATGCTTTTAAAACTGTGTTTGGGCTGCACTTGTGGTGTTTTGAGAACCTCAAGATTTTTGATAGAGTAAAGGGGGATAAGCTGTAGAAAGAAGGAACTATTTGTGATGACAGTGATCAGAGTGAAGATTTCAGGCTCATTTGGCTGGATTCCCTCTCAGAAATTTCTCCCAACTGTCTAGTGGTTGATCAGCTCTATGAGGCAGGGCTGGCTTGAAAAGCATCTGCTCTTTTCATTAGCACCAACATCATAGAATGTTTAAGACTGTAATGGACACAGATAACAATGTGGTGAAGACCAGGAGTGGAATGGGATGGGGAAAAGGGCAAAAAGATTGGAGTGGGGGGAGAGTTGGACCAATCCTTGTGCTAGTTAAAATTCAGAGTCAGGAACACAGAACAGCTAAAAGCACTTGAGAAATTTAGAAAACTTCTATTGCATAGGCCTGTGGTCTGCAAACTGTGGCTTGTGAGCCACATGCAGCTCTTTAGCCCCTTGAGGGTGGCTCTTCCACAAAATATCACGGCCTGGGCAAGTCTATTTTGAAGAAGTGGCATTAGAAGAAGTTTAGGTTTAAAAAAATTGGCTCTCAAAAGAAATTTCAATTGTTGTACTGTTGATATGACTAATGAGTTTGCTGATCACTGGCATAACCTCAGGTTTTGATTCTGTAACCTTAGGCTATTCCTTTGTAAAGGGAAGAGAAAATGCAATAAGAAAAAATAGGATAGCATTATAATTCAGCCAGCATTGTTAGAACAGTAAATAAACTCTGAAGTTTCTATGTTTCAAATAGATTTAATAGTGAACAATTCATGCCAATATCCCTAGGTCTCTGCATATGTGCAAAAAGAATGGTTGGTGCATATGAGGGGATAGATGTTTGGACTATCTAATTCTCCATCTCTAATATTCTGAGAATGAGAAAGAATATCAAAAGTACAGATCAGATACTGCATTTATCTCTACAAAGGACATTCTCTGAATATCTGTCTTCTTATTTATAAAATGGAGATAATCCCAGCCCATCTACCTCACAATATTGTGTGAGTAAAGTGAGATTGTATGTGGAAGCTTTGATTTATTGTGAAACTTACTCTGGGTGTAGTAGCTACTAGATTTGCCCTGCCTCTATATTCCTCCGAGAAACACTCTCCCACCTACAGCCTCTACTATTTCTTCATGTGACCATATTGACTTTCACATGCCTACTCAGCCCCAGCTAATGCGAAGGACTGGCCAATGCCTGGCCAAAGGCCTGTGTGGTTTTACTTAAAATGATAAATGGAATCAATCAGACTAACTTTCCCAGAAATTTGTACCAATAAACATGAAAAAGAAAATAACATGTGAGTAGTGGGAACCATAGCTTAAAATGTTTGCATGGACTGAACATGATAAAGTTACAATAAGAAGGAAACATAAGGAAGGAGGAATCAGGTGGTAGTGGGACAGAAAAGACACCTGAGGAGGGTAGTTGAGTCCCACTGAGAGCAAAACACAGGAGCTGCCATCATCCGGGCTCCCCCAAAGCTTGCTGAAAACATTCACCAAATCTTGGTTATCTCACATCCTAAATAGTTCCTTATATCTCCTCCACTGCACTATGGTCCATTATGAAAATTAGTCAATCAATTAATTGGTTAATTGGTTAATACTCAACACATACACATCATTCAACTTTTAATATTAAAACTCTAAAAGTTTTTAAACTCTAAACATTTTTAGAGTTTATCTGAGTAAAATCAACTCAAATTGGGCAGCACCAAATCAGAAGTGGTTAGAAGCTCTCCACCCACAGGGAGCCCAGGAAGAGGCTTTTACAGAGAAAAGGGGGAAACAAAAGAAGGCAAGTATTAATCAGATAGAGCTTAAAGTTTAGCTGGCTGGTTGTAATTGGTTGTCCTTAGAGTTTTGACAGGCTTAGATTTTGTTTCACTTATGTAGGCTGCCACAGCATGAGAACCACATAAGTCTAATGGCCTCCTTGTTTAATTAGTTTAACAATTCCCTGCTTTTGATCGTCCTCTTATACAGGGTGGGGCAAAAGTAGGAAATTCAAAGGGCTAAACCCAAAGACTGACACACCTCCCTACCTTCTTGGCTGTTCCTTGAGGCCACGTTAACTGGTTCAACTTCATAGACTCTCTCCCAGATCCTGTGCTAATCATCCCAGTGATCTGTCCCACACTGCCATCACCCTAGATCAGTGGTCAGCAAATTGGAGCTCGAGAGCCACATGTGGTTCCGTGGCCCCTTGAGTGTGGCTCTTCCACAAAATACCACGGCCTGGATGAGTCTATTTTGAAGAAATGGCATTAGAAGAAGTTTAAGTTTAAAAAATTTGGCTCTCAAAAGAAATTTCAATCCTTGTACTGTTGATATTTGGCTCTGTTGACTGAGTTTGCCAACCACTGCCCTAGACTACCAGCTTCTCTGGCCTGCTGCTGACTGAAACAGTCTTCTAGATCACCTCTTAGGCACCCCTTACTGGTAGATTCTGCCAATCTATTCTCCATGCCACAACTGGAGCAATTTTATTCATAATTTAATTTGAATATAGTATCACACTCAAAGTTGCAAGAATAAGATAAACAACTTATATACCCTTTATCACATGCACCAGTTGTTTGCATTTTGCCCCTTTTGTTTAGTCCTTCTTCTCCCCCACCCCTCTCTCTCCCATATTTTTTTCAGAATCATTTAAAAATAAATTGCATATCATGTCCCATTACCTCTAAACTCTTCAGTGTGTGTTTTCTAAAACACAGACATTCTCTCATGTAACCATAGTATAATTACAGAGAAAATCATTTGAAAAGGTAAATCTGCTCACATCAATCTCTTTCTGCTCATAAAATAAAGATGAAAATCCCTAACAGAGCCTGCAAGATGGGCATGACCTAGCCCGCTCCTTGCTTTAGTTCTTGCCACTTGCCTTTTGCTTTAGCCACACTGGGTGTCCTTCCGTGATGAGCAGCCGTGTTCGTTCCCACTGTCAGGATTTGCCTGTGCAAGTATCTACAAGGCCCCAGGTCTACCTTCTTTCACTTAGCTCGCTTATTATTCAGATTTTGGTTTTCTCTTCTGCTTACTAACATATCCAATCACTTTATAAATTGTCTTTACCATCAAATCACAAGCTCCTTAGGACAGAAACTCCATCTTTTGTGTTTGTCCCTACATCCCCAGATCCTAGAACGGTGATTGGTACATAGTAGGTCCTCAAGTAATATCTGTGCATGAGGGCATGGAAAGGTACTCCTGGATTAATGAGCAATGACTATTTATTTATTTTTGTTCCCCATGAATTGCAAACTCCCTGTGATGCAGAGATTATTTTTAAATTTGATTTCTTTTATTCAGTGCTTAATATATGTCCTGAGATGTGATGGGCATTCAATGAATATTTATTGAGTGAATGACTAATAAACATGTATTTACTGAATGCTTAGTATGTACCCAGGCTGCACTATGCATAATGATGGGTAATGTATTCATGATCCCTAAAAAATTTGAAATCTTGCATTTTTACATATAATGTTTTTTGAGAATTCAGTTAAGTTTTTTTTTAATAATATTTGCTTCTAATGTCAATTTAGAATTTTCTCACTGAGGACTTGAACCAAAAGCAATATCAGTTCAAGGACTCTGTGGATATATAAGTTTTATTTCCATAACTTTAGTACATATATGGATTTGATTCTGATTGGAATAGTCAAATATCTTGTTAGCAAATGAAAAATATAACTATTTCAGGCAAAAGAAGAAATTATCAAAATCATTTGGTTATCTGACATAATCAAAGTTAACTGCAGAATTTCTCACAGTTCCTCATTGTGAATCCTTGATGAGGACATTATATTTATACGTTTCCCCATCTTATTTGACCATGAAATTGTATTTTGTGGTTGGTATTTTCCCTGAATACTTATTAATCTCTTCTAAAACACTAGAATTTCAAGGAACACATTCTAGGAAATTCTGTACTAGAAAGGAACCTCTTTATCATTTCTCAACTTCCCACCCATCTTACGGTCATTGGTATGTGTTTGGAATGTCTCAAATGCTCAAAAAAGCACACCCACTAGATGTGCGGGTGGATGATCTTGTCCTAGCTTGTGTGAGGGCCAAGAACCATAAATCAACCTAGAGAATTTAGGTTTGGTGTCACCTGATTGAACAGCATGATATAGTGATTCCTTTGTTCTGTTTTGCTTTGCTTTGTTTTAGGTCATAATAAAAGAGCCTCTACTCTCTGCCTTGGAACAATTTACATATTATTAATGAGTCATTTTCCTTCAATAAAAAAGAGTTTAAAGTATATGAAAAAAAATTCACTTTAATTGCATACTGCAATGATGATTTTCAATGCTGTGCTGCAAGAATTTTTAAAACATGTAACACCTTAGATTGTCAAATAAAAAATGACAACAGCTAACACAACAATAGCTGCCCAGTGTGAATGAAATAAAAATTACACCTTTTCTTTTGTCCAGATTAGCAAAAAAACATATTTTTTGCTGTGCTGCAGAACTTTAGTAATTAGTTTATATGTATCATGATAAGAAAAGAGTTGAGAATTTCTGATCTGAATGTCTGTGATCCCTCCCCCACCCTCACCCTGCAAATTCATATGTTCACATCCCTGCTTCCTCTCCCCCTCCACCCCTCTTGGAGACTGGCCACAATGTTTGGACAGGTTCAAGCCTCGGACTAATGAGAGGGCACAGTCCTCTCATTGTCACATGCAAGTCCCAGCTTGGAGGGTAGAGCCCTCACAGCACAATTATAGACAACAACTATAGTTTTAAGCTTGAACCTCTGGTCTGAACACATGGCCCTACATGCCTGAGTGATGTGAGCCTGATAGAGTTCAGGTGCATAGAATTAAGTAGGAACGAAACCCACGAGAATGTTGTAAACATCTTGACCATGCCATGGCAATTTGCTATAAAATAAAGACACAGCTTGTAGTCCATGGTGCTCTCTCTCCATCTGAGAGCAGCGTCCCACCCAGACCAGCTTTTCTTCTCTTGTCTGTCTTTTCTCAACCCTTCACCCCTCCTTCTCAGGGTCACTGAACCTGGCTGAGCTGGAGTAGCACATAAGGCGCCCTGGAGCTGAGTATGCCGTGGCCGTGCTGGCTCCCCACACCCCCTTCCATGTGATGATATTGAGTAATTAAGTCATAAGGGTGGAGCCCTCATGAATGGGATTAGTATCCTGATAAAAGAGAACTCAGAGGGCTTCCCTAGCCTCTTTTGCCATGTGAACTTACAGCTAGATGGTGCCATCTATGTACCAGAAAGAGGACCCAAAATAGACAATGCATCTGCCAGCATCTTAATCTTGAACTTTGGAGCCTCCATGACTGTAAGAAATAAACTTCTGTTATTTATAAGCCACCCAGTGTATGGTGTTTTATTATATCAGCTACAATAGACTAAGACACATATGCTTATAAATTTTGAAAGGGATCATCATTTTATGAACTTACTAGAAGTGTGGTGCGTGAATTTATGCACTAGTGGGGTCCCTTGGCCTGGCCTGCAGGATCGAGCTGAAACCAGCTCTCTGACAATCCCTGAGGAATCCTGGATTGAGAGAGGGTGCAGGCCAGGCCAAGGGACCCCACCAGTGCACAATCAGGGCTGGAGAGGGACTTGGAAGGTTGGCCAGCTGGGGAGGGAACACAGGAGGACTCCAAGGCCATGTCCAGCCTGTCTCGCTCAGTCCTGATCTGCCAGACCCCAGCAGCAAGCTAACCTATTGGTCAGAGCATCTGCCCCCTTGTCGTCAGTGCGTGTCATAGCAAGTGATTGAGCAGCCTGAGCCATATCATTAGCATATTATACTTTGGTTGAATGGATGACCGGACACTTAGCATATTAGGCTTTTATTATATAGGATAATACCACAGGGACAGAACTCATTTTCCTATATAAAACAACTAAAAAAAAAATCTGCAAAAGATAAGTAATGATGGTTCTCAAGACATTCAATAGTAGGCAACAAATAATAGTAATACCAAGTTTCCCAGTTTACTACCTGGGGAAACTTTTCAGGCCACAGAGCAGGGAGTAAAGACTCAGATGGAGCTCAGCAGTATCTATGATTTGGGATGACTGAAGTGGGCTTGAGAAGACCAAGGCAGCTACAGTCTGCAAGAAACCATACCAGTCAGAACAGAGATACCCAGAGAGAGAACTCTGAATACCTACCAGGGTTCCCTTCAAATACCCATTGAGTACTAATCAGTAAGTACATGCATGTAGAAAATTATGAGTCAAGTTATTCAATCTACATAGGTTTACATGATACTACTAAGAAATAAGTTGGAAGCAACCTTATAGTTGAGACTAAGCAGGCTTAGGCCCTCACAGAAATGTTGAATTTAAGAACAGTCCGAGTTGGCCAGCTGCCTCATCTCTTCAGAATAGCCTTAACTCCCTGAACTGGTGCTCTTCAAACACTGAGGTGCACAGAAATCACCTCAATAGTTTGTTTTCATTTGCTTCAGGCATGTTTATAAATACTTACTGAAGCATTTTTAAGAAATTTGCTTTAAAATGTCAGATAACCCCAACATCTGTGTCATCTCCATGTTGACATCTGTTGATTTTCTTCTCTCCTTCAAGTTGAGATTTTCCTGGTTCTTGGCTTGATAGGTGATTTTTGTGTGTATTGTGGACACATTGTAAGGGGGTTATGTTCTAGATCTTATTTACATTTTTATTTTAGCTCGCTTAAGCCAAAACTGGGCCAGTGGTGGAAGGAACACACTGACTCTTCCTCGTTACCACTGGGAAGAGACAGAAATTCAGACCCTCCCACTCAACCTCCATGGGCAACCCTATGATGGGGAAGTGGGAAGCCACTCATTACCACCAGATGGAGTAAGACCTTCAAGCTCTTGATGGAGAGGATGGAGGTCCAGGAAGGGTGCCTCATCACACTAGGATGGGGACAAAAACCCCAGCTTCCTACTTGGCTCTCTCAAACACTGCCTGAGCATGGAGGGGCCGACAACTTCATTATTACCTCCAGTCCAGGGGGCAAGTATAGGTCCTCCATCTAGACTTCTTGACCTTTTGACAAGGTAAGGGTGCAACATGGTTTCTTCCCTGGTGTTTTGCCAGGAAAGGCTCTTTATTGTCCAAAATTTTCTGTCTTGCTAGACTGCCCCTTTCCCCAACTATTGAAAAGAGAGAACAGGCTTTTCTTGGAACTTGGCTTCCATTGAAGTTTCTGGGTTGCAGGCTTCTCCATCAACCAGTCTGGGATATATAGGAGGCAAAAAGAAAACCCTGAGAACTCACCGTCATGTGATTCCTTGAAACCTGAAGCCCTTAACCAATTTACCTTCTCTCCATCTTTCAGAGACTTCTTATGTTTGCTCTGCATGTAATGTTTTTAGCTACATTCTTGGGAAATCTGAATGGTGAAATGCACTTATTCCATTGTTTGAAACTGGAAGTCCTATGGTTTGTTTTTAAAAATGCAGATTCCTGCCCAAGACCCATCTAGGAAATTCTGTTCCATTATATCAGCTTGAAGCCCAAGATACTTTGAAGAAGTCAAATTCAGAAAGGGGGAAGAGAACACTGTTTGTGGTTTACAAATATAATAAAACTGAGTAGTGTGTTTATAAAATGACCATAATAATACAAATATGTGAAGAACAGCCTGTTTTGAAAAGACTGTCACATCCCATGACCTTTGGTCCTTACACTATTTACAAAAGAAGAACCCAAGCTTATTACCTGTCTAAAGTCATACCGATAATTAATAAAATAGAGGGAACTAGTTTTTTTTTTTAATTTCTGGCTCATTTTTAAGCCTGTTTTAACTTTAGACTTCTTCTGTATTTACTGTTAGCACTCCGTATTTTTTTTAGATCAGTGGTTCTCTCTCTAGTTACACTCTAGTTGAAGTTATCTAGAGAGCTTTAAAAAATGCTTATTCTAGAGTTCTCCTCCCAGATATCCTTCTATTCTAGGATATGGCTTGGACATCAGGACTTGACCTTAGGCAATCCTAATTTTTTCAGGCAATCCTAATGTGCAGCTACAGAAGAGAACAACTGGGTTTTTGTTTATTTGTTTTGGTTTTCTTTTTCTTTCTTTTTCTTTTTTTTTTTTTGGTGTGTGTTTTTTGAGGGAGGGTAGAGAAGGAGATATTGTTTTCGTCTACCTGAAACATATAATTTAATCCACCTTCTGTAAGAAAAACCCAATGAGTTTTGCTAATAGCAACAAGGAGAAATGGCTAAAGGTAAAATATTGCCTTCTAGAGCTCCTTGATGCTAAGCCTTTGTCACCATTGTGTGATGCTAAACTGTCACAGCAAGTCCTATCCCTATGGCATTCCTAAGGATAAAAAGGTTCAGAGGTAACAGTAAAGAGGATGCCAATACAAAGGAGTTGAAATCAGTTGGGCACCAAGTCTGCTACAAAGTGAGTTTGCAGCTGGCAATCGAGGGGGCAGTTTAATTTTGTTACTATATGGATATTTCCGCTGAGATTTCCAAATTGATATTTTGTTCCAAAAACAAGAGCATAGCAGCAATCAGGAGCACAATACTGACCCCAAGTGGAAAGAAACCTAAATGACACCTCAATGTTCCTGCTGAGGTAAGAGAGCCACAGGTTCCCAAGGAAGGGAAATGCAACCTTCAGGATGAAACTGCTTAGCTTTACAGAGGATCAGAAGAAACAAGGATGTTATTTCTCTGTACCGTTTTTAGTGGTGATTCGTGAGATAATGTTTACTTTTAAGTGAATATACAAGGTTCATCCATCATGAACATAAATTCCCCACTTTCAGGTTGTATATGGAAGGTTAATAATGTTTCATTTAGGTTATAGTCTGATTTTTTTTTTTTTGAAAAACAAAATCAAATTCTAAGGAAAGTCTCACTAATATGATCTCAATGAAAATTAATTTTTTACTAAAACATTTTTTTCATGTGGTTTCAAAATTTTAAAACTCATTTTTGGGTTCATTGTTTATGAGTAGAGGTCAGAGAACAGAAAATACAAGCACTCTGAAGGGGAAGGAGGGGTGGCAGCTCCTAAGGCAAGCCTGGAGCACTGGAGGCTGCAGCCTGCCTGGGCATGCTTTTCCCTCTCAGCATTTGTTACCCAAATGTGTTCACTGTGCCTGTGTGTGCTAAGAATGGGATGGAAATAATGAGAGACTTAAAAAGGGATTGTATGAGCTTTAAAAATCACTCTGAAAGGCTGTCTTTTTGCATCAGAGTTAACCCAGCCTATTATTTGCGGTCTATTTCTTGGGAAATACTCCATGACCAATAAACTCTCTCAAAATTCTCCTGATCAAAAGCCCTGCCTGATTTGTTACCCCAGGATCCTTGAGAGAGGGTCTGGGGAAGCTGATCTCAACCTCAACAGACTCTACAAATGTAAAGGACACCTACCAGCATTATTTGCAGAGACAGGTCAAGGAGACCAGGTGAAGTAGGTGTGATCAAGGCCCTCAAGGAGAAAAGGTTCCTGCTATAGTGGTAAATATTCTAATCAGAATGGATAAAAAAAGCAACAAGTTATTTTTTAAAATGCAAGTCTTTCAACAAAAGATATGAAACAAAAACAGAAACTGGACATGGAAAATATTGTGTCCTTGCTCGCTCTGCCAAGGCCTTGCTTCAAACCAATGGAGTATGGAGTTTTGGGATCTACAGCAGCATCGGCCAAGTGTTCTTAATAACAAGAATCACCTGGGTACTTGTTAGGTGTAGAAATTCCAAGCTCCACCCTCCCCAGTGCCTATCCCAGACCCACCAAATCAGAATCTCCAGGGCCTGGTATATGTTTCACATTGCACCAGCTGATCTAGAGTGGGAGATAGACATTTACTAGATAATTATATAAATATCTGGTGTCACAACAAAAAGAAAACAAGGAGTTATGTGGGCACCTGACTTAGTCTGAGAAGTCCAGGAAGGCTTCCTAGAAGTGTCTTTTGAACAGTGACTTAATTATGTATTGTGGGGGATGGTGGGAAAGGTAGGACATAGATATTTCAGATATACAGAAAAAAAAATGCACAGAAGCTTTAGGCAGCTTATAGTTTAACTGTAAAAGCAAAACTTGTACCTTAAACACTGGAAAACAAGGTAATGCGTTTTAAGTGTCATAGGACAAGAGGCCATTCAAAATGCAATAAAAATTCAGAATAAGGTTTGAGGGAAAGTGTGGAGATGTGGGTTTTGAAGGACACAGAATTTCCAGCAGAGGTTTGGGCTTGCTGAGTTGAAGGGAAAGGGCAAGCAGAGAGAGGGAGACAGGTGACTCCTAGGACTATCCACCAGGTGGAGGCACTGAGGATGGGAAGAGGGCAAAGAGAGTGAAGAAGTGTATTGGGGCTTCAAATATCAGGTTAAGGGGCATTTTTTTTTCTCTTCTGGATCTTGCCTCACCTTGAAACTCCATTTCTGTTCTAGCCCTTGGAATAATTTTGCCTTTTATCAATATTTTTATTTAAAAGCTTCTTATATATTTCAGTTTTTCGAACTTCCAGTACATTTTATAATCATGTGAAAAGATTCAGGTGTGACCAATCTCTCACCAACTGTCCTCATGTCCTCAGTTTCCCAGAAAGTAAGAAACTATAGACAGATTTGTACAGGTAGACTGAAATAGGTCCTTAAGAGCATTCATCTCAGGTAAAAGCTGCTGTATGGACCTGGAAGCTTACATAAATCCATCCCACATCACAAAGGTTATTCTCCTGTGCCTGAGGACCAGAACCATAAGAGACTGATTCCTGTTGACTCAGTGGCTCTAGGAGTTGAGACTGAAGATGATCTTTAGAGATGATTAACTCTGCTCAATTTTACAATTTGCTTTCACAAGATAGGTCTACCCAACGTCTAGCAGGGGGTGGTTGGGAGATAAGGAGCAGTCAACAGGAACCATTACAGCCCAGTGAAACCCACCGACCCCCTCCGCGGCTGTTGGCAGACTTTAGAACAAGGAAAAAAAATGTGGTTTGGATCTTTAAAAAGGGCTGCATACCCCTGAGACAGTGCAGTTGTGAGTGTGTGGACTCCACCTGCGTGTGGTGCCCTCGCAGCTGTGGCTGGCCAGCTCAATAAATCCTTGCTTGCTTATTACCAACTTAGCAGCCTCCGTGGTCATTTGCAACTGGTTGTGGAAGTCGCCGCACAACATAGATGTGTATCCATGTAAAAGCAGGGGCATAAATGGCTCTTGTTGGTAATTTTCCAATGTTGTCTGTATGTATTTAACTCAGCTTAAATTAACTATGATTTTATTTTCAAATTAGTGTTCTCAAAAGAAAATGTATTAGATTGAGGCTTTTCATTTGGAAAATCATTATATTCGCATTACCATTTAAATGTCCACTTGGTTATTACAAGTGATATTTCATATTCACAGGCAGTAGCCCTGAATTAAGGCCAGTAACTAGAGAGCAGAGTATTGTTTAGGCTTCTAGGTTTCAGCTGCTAACCTCATCTAACCTCACCACAATGAGGGTCTATTTTCTCGTAGTGCCCAGATGCTGTTGATGTAATCTGTGGTATGATGATGCTTACAACAGATTTAATGATTTAATGGGTCTCCTATTGTAGCTTAATTTAAATAGAATGAATAACTATTGGCTGAAACCATACTGATTTGTCTGGCTCTTTTATTTTATGAATAGATTTATTCAGGAATAAGGAGTTTGGGTTTAGGTATCTATAGGGAGTCTGTTAAAACTAGAAACCATTCAACAATTGATGTGGACCTTAGGACCAATAGCTCCCTCTTGTCCCTCTCCGGGACCATCTGCTCTCACTCGTGGTGTCACTTTCTATTATGTGTACTACCTCCACCCTCTGGCCCCAGCCTTTGCAGTTCACTGAGTTTCAGCTTCCTCAGTTTAGTCTTGCTCAGAGCTCACCCTGGCCACCACTTTCTTCACTATTCTCTTAAGTTCCAATTTCCAGTTAAAGGTCTCACTATCTTGTCTTCTAAGTATAAATTCTTGAGAAAAAGAATATGGTTGGTTCAGCTCATCTGATTGAATGCCAAGCTGGCATGACATTAAAATTATTGGATTTAGCAATTAGATCTGCAATTGTACTGAAAACCAGAGGACTGGATCAGGGCCCTCTAAGCCCCTTAGCCTTCCAGAGGTTAACTTTTTAATTGTTGGATTGTAGGAAGATAAGGGGAGACAGGGGTCCAGATAGTCAGGTCAATGGGAAGGCACTAGGCAGGCTCAGGGGTTTCCAACAGATACAGAAATATTTCAATATTTTAATAGCTGATATGGTCATATTGATGCATACTATTGAAAACACTAAATTCCTGGGAGTGGAGAGAGAAACAGACCTGAAAAGATGGTCTGGATTTAACAGGCATTTGTGGCTCAGCCCATCCAATAACTATGAGTGTATTTGAAAGAGTTATAACCTTGAGGGCAGTAAGGACTTAAGTGTTTAGTTCTTATTCAACTACTAGTGGCCCGGTGTATGAAATTCACGCACATTAAAAGGGAAACCCAGAGTTAAGTCCCTGCCTACCCACATGCACCTCAAAATCACGTGTGAGACCCAGACCTGGCCATGCCCCCCATTGGGCTAGATCCAGACCCGGCCAGTCCTACCCTTATCAAACCCTGCTGGGCAGGGGGCCAGCCTCAGGTCCCCTGGCCCAGTGCCAGGATGTGGCATTGTCTGAGGTCCCCCAGATGGATCAGGGAGCGTGCCATCAAGCCCCGCCATGTGGGAGAAATGGCCTGAGAGTCCCTGTTAAATGCTGCTGGATGAGGGACATGGCCTGAGGTCTCCCATCAAAACCCACCAGGCAGGGGGGCACATCCTCAGGTCCCCAATCAAGTCCCACTGGCAAGGATGCGCAGCCTCAGGTCCCTTATCAAACCCCGCTGGGCAAGGGGCATGGCTTGAGTCCCCTGAACCCAGCAATGGGAGTGCACCTTGAGGACCCCATCAAGCCCCGCTGGATGGGGATCACGGCCTGAGGTCCCCTGTCAAGTCCCACCAGACAGAAGGGCGTAGCCTCAGGCCCCCTGGTCCGGTCCTGGGGTGAAGAGTATGGCCTGAAGTCCCCTGTCAAGCCCCATCTGGTGGGAGGCATGGCCTCAGGTCCCCCAGCCTGGTGCCAGAGCAGGAGGCAAGGCCTGAGGTCCCCTATCAAGGCCCTTGGGGGTGGGAGAGGGTGTAGCCTCAGGTCCCTGTTGATTGCTCCTTAAGGCTCCTTAAGGGAACTTGGCCTCAGCTGTGGGTGCAGCCATCTTTGGTGACGGAGTGATGATCAATTGGCATATTCTCTCTTTATTAGATAGGATTCACACTCTCCTACACAGAGACAAGCCAATCAAGTGTCTAATGCTATCAGCTGACTGGTGTGTGAGGGCTCCCCTGAGGACAGTCCTAACTTTGCATATATCTGACTATGGGACGTGGACAAAGAGTGTTAATTTCCAATGAGTTTAAACAATGGGTAAACTCTGCAATCCCTTCCCCACTTTAGAATGTTCTCACATTCAGAGGGTTTGTTTTAAGATTTGTGTGTAAATACTAGGAAATTTCCATCCATTATATAGTTTATTTATTTCAACAACCATAGAAGATATGTATTAATAATCCCATATTGCCTATGATAAAACTGAGGGGTACTTTTATTCACTTAAGTCAAGGAAAGGTAAACTTTTTCTTAAATTCAGATTCAGTTAGTAAACATTTTAGGCGTGGCAAACCATACAGTCTCTGTAACAACTACACAGTACTGCCATTATAATTGGAAATGGCCAGACTATAATAAATTAATGGTTGGGGCTTCATTTACAAAAACAGGCTGCAGTCTTTTGCAAACCCCTCACATAAGGTCACTTGGCAAAGAATTGCTAGTCAGGATCTGAACCCAAGACAATACATGCTCTATCCACTATAACAGAGATTTTCTAGTTCTTCTTTTAGGAAATATTTTTGCGAATAAAATTTTATTTAGACCCTAGGTGATAAATTACAGCTAGAGATTCATACACTTTCTTCTTAACCATTCCAACTACTACCCTTGAGAAAGTCAGTGGTCCTCAAATCATGTGGTTAGTTAAAAATGCAGATCCAGAGGTTTCTACTTCCGTACCTCTGGTTGAGATGGCTTGGGGTGGTGCCAAGTGATGAACAATGCTTACAAGCTACCCAAGTGATTTCAACTTAGAGATTCTTATGCCAATCTTTGAGAAACATGGACATAGAATATTCCAATAAATGTAAAATAACTTAATTCTTAAGGTTTATTTAATTGAAGAATGGAGCACAAAACAAGAGGCATCATTCCTTAGTAATGGATGAGGAAGTTACTAATCATTGCTCCCACTTTTTGAACACATTGCCTCTAACCCTCACAATAACCCTGAAAGGCTGGTATTCATATTCCCATTTTACAAGTCAGGAAACAAAGGCCAGAGCAGTAAAAACAGTTTCCCCATTTGCCAAGTAAGTAAGCAGTCCAGCCTTCCCTGCATGACAAAAAAATTATACCTTTCCCTCTCCATCATGTTGCCTTTTTCAGGTGACCTGAGTGATTCAGCTCTTAGTCAAAATCTGGCTTGACCCAATTGCTTATTCTATGGTCATACTCACCAGAATTGAGTGTTCCATAAACTTCCTCCAGTCTGCTCTGAAGATTCTCTGTTCTTGCCTAAGTCCTCACCTGCTTTGTACATCCCATCTGTCCACCCCTTTGAGAAGGCCCTACACTTTTCAGAGCTCTGATCAGCTGCCTTCTGATTTCCTGACCTCCCATATGCTTCCTGGAGAGCTTCACCACCACCAGCTGACCACTGATTTCTGGTCATACCTGATCCTTTACAGGTCAGGATGCAGCCTCACTTGAAAATTCCCCAGGAAAGGGCCTGCCCATTCCCATCCTTTTTTAGATCTGAGGGCACTCATAAAGCAGTTTTTCATTACAATAAATGGTTAGAACAAGTTCAGCACATTTTATTACTGCATCTGACCCATTCTTAGTGAGGGGGAAATACTGACATATTTGAAGCCCTGCCACATGTCATCTAGCTGAACCTTTCATTTTACAAGGGGAAGTTTGAGGTCGAGAAAAGGGAAATCTGTTTTCTTCTTTCTTATGGTCAGAAGGTCTGTATAATGGTTGCTTTTGAAATAAAATTTTAACTCATTCTATTATATCCTAAAACATTATCATTATTCATTTATTTTTTATATTCAACAATGACCAAAAAACCACCACATAAACCCTGCAACATTTCTATTTCTCTAGGAAGCCCAATCCTATCGAATCAAGAGGAAATATGCAAATTGACCTTCACACCATAACAATATGGCTGCACCTACAGCAGAGGCCAAGTTCCCGTAACGAGCTTTAGAGAGCAATCAGCAGGGACCTAAAGCTGTGTGGAACTGGGCCAGGGCAGGGGACCTGAGGTGGCGCTGCCCACTGGTGGGGCTTGGCAGGTACCTCAGGCCTGCCCCCTCCCAGCAGAGCTTGATGGGGGACCTGAGGCTGCACCCCCTGCCTGATGGGGATTGACGGGGGACCTCAGGCCATGCCTCCTGGGCCAGGCGACCTGAGGATGTGCCCCTCACCTGGCAGGGTTTGCCAAGGTGGAGCCAGCCAGGGCTGGGTCTCGCACGATCTTGAAGCACAAGTGGGTGGGTGGGGACTTGACTCTGGTTCCCATGGTGTGCCCAGACTCTGACAGGAGGAAGATTTTCATATACATTTTACTAATTTTTTTTCATCTCTGACACTTCTATTACAAAGGGCAAATAGCAATATTAAAATATTCTAATTAATTCCCTTTTAATTTGCACAAATTTTGTTCACTAGTAGAATTATAAGGCTTAAAGAGAAGATGAAGTGGGGAAAAAAAGAGAGAATATGTAGTGGAAGAGGGAGAAACAGAAAGATGAAAAGAAGAAAGAAATTCAGAAAGAATCTTTGAATTTGTATTCACCAATTCAGAAGAAATGCAGTTAATTAAAAACTTCCAACACCAATAGTAAAAGTAGCTACCATTTGTTGTGAATATGCTATACATTAAGCATTCTCTTAAGCATTCTCCAGCTATATCTCCATTTACTTCTTACAGCTCTAATAGAGTATTGTTATCAGTTCCAAAAGGAGGAAAGTGAGTCTTAGTGGTTGAACAATGTACCCAAGTCAGTAAGTGATAGGACTGAGATTCAAACTCTGGCCTAAAGCCTGCCCTCTTCACCCTGAAGCACAGGAAGCAGAAACTTTCTCTCTGTTCACCACAAACTTCCATAGGTGCCCAGGAATGTCAGCTTTAACATGACCATGCTGAGCCCCAAACCAAGAAGCAACAGTGAGACTGTTAAGTAGGAGAGATTTAATTCGAACAGCTTAACTAAAAAGACAATTATTCCCTCATCTCTTGGATTCTTGTGCTACTGTGGATGCTTTGGAAAGGTTGAACAGTGCTCAATGCCTGCCCTTTCCCCTAGAAAACCAGAAGGTTCCTAGTTCCACATTAGCTGGTTTCTCATTATGTAAGAAGTCTGAGCCATCTTCATTCAATTTATTGCTACATTAGTCCCAAACCTGGCTAGGGAAATACATTAACTTTTAATAATATGCCTTCAATGACTTGTAGAAATCAGTCCCTGCCATCTCCCTTCTTGAATGTATCCTTGTGACTCAGAGAGCAGTGGTGGAAAGTGGCAAATTACACTAGGGTCCTTCTGCAACTGAGGGAAAGGAAGGCATTTGGAATTCTTGGGAGAATTTTTAAAAATAGATATAATGTTTATTTATCTGATGGATGCATACAGGAGTTAATAGTAACTTATTAGCAGTTTCCTTGTACTGCCCATGTCTTTTCTCAAAATCCTGGCCGTTGTACCAACTAGCGCTAGGAAAAGGAGAAACTTACTTAGAACTTCTTTGGGAGTTACTTTTCCTGATCACAGCCCTGCTCAATATAGGTTTTATTCATTGCTGTCATGGACCTGAAATTAATTAAGCATCTAGTCATAGGGAGAGCCTGGAGAATCAACCAAGTTTTCAGTCAACATCATTACCATCAGCATTAACAAATGTTTATTGGACATCTAGGACACTAGATGCTGGGATACAAAGAAGCCTGAGTCCCTCTTCCTGCTCTGAAGGGGCTTCAGCAGAGGGAAACATAACACATAGTAGAATTCACTGAAGATAAAAGATGTTGTAGCCTATCTAGCTGGGACAGAAAGGGTTAGGGGCTAGGAGAAAGCCTATAAGATTAAAGTTTGTATGACTGATGATGGAACTCGAACAGTGCTTGCCTGGGATATTTTTCTTCCGGACCAAAAAATAAAGATAAGGAAGCTGCTAGAAATTGTCCTTGACCTGTTGGACCTGACCAAAGGATCCTTCAGTGGTCTCAGCATAAATTTTTTTCATTATATCCTCATTATAATACTGAAATCTCTACCCAAGGCAGGCTTATTTGCCATTTTCTGTACATGTGATGGATAGTTGCCTGCTTAGTGTGTATGCTCACCTCAAACATACCTCAACATGCTATGATGTAGGCAACTAGCCCTATAATACCAGGTGGTCTTTTGTTCTTGGGGAGGCATGGCTTTAGGAATGATCCTTGGTGCACTCCTATCTTGCTGGCTTGCAATAAAGTTCCTACTAACAATATCAACTTGGAGTATTCTTTTGGCTAAAAGGCTTTGTTTTAAATAATCCCATTTTCAGATCTGTAACAGTGTTACGGGAGATACGCGGGGACAGCAAAGGAAAGCCAGAAAGTAGAGGCAACATAGGCAGAGTATGGGAAGTCACAATTCAGAGAGGATACCCTCCAAGTAAAATTCTGGGGCGGGTCTGGGATTTATACAGAATGCACTCAAGAAGATCTGCAGTGGGCTTGTGCAATATGAGATAGGAAGAGTTTGGGAAAATGGTCCCCAATTAAGTAAGACAGATACAGACTCTAGGGGTGGCCTGTGTGGATATAAAATAAAGGACCATAATAGATGCCAACAAAAAGAATTAAGAAACTCATAGTTCCCCTCTATGTACCTCTAAAATTATCTGCAATTTCCCACTAATCTTTCTACCTACCCATGACAGAAAAATAACAGAGAAATTATGTTGAAACATTTCATTCTCTCTCAATGATACTACATTTTCAAATAAATTTCCTTAGATTTTGCTTTCTTCCCTCGGTGTATTTTTTTAAGTTTGCAATGTTTTACCCTATTTGAAAAGAGGTTCTGTTTTAAACAATTCCATTTCTATAAAACATTTTCCTCAAAGAGAAAGCTGTTTATTGTTGACAGTACTGACCAGCAGTTTAGCACTCCTCTAAAGAAAGATGCTGGCTAATGCAAAAGCAACCACAGGCAACTGGGTAGATTTGTTGCCCTGGGAATGACTGTGGTCTGTATGGGCTGATTTACTCCTCCAGTTAATGGCAAAGCCAAAACCATCTAAGTTGGACATCTCCAAGTTATGAAAAGGTTATGTTCTGGAAATGTGAGCTTGTCATTTGATAATTAGGCCAAGCTTTCCTATACAGGGAGGAAAAAATGGTCCATAAGACAAGACAAGGGCTATTGTACTCCTGTTCCGCTATGATCACTGTTCAAAGCTCTTCGTGTGGATTATTCCTTCTATTCCTGAAGCAAATTCTGTAAGACAGTGTAATGATTATTCTTGTTTCCTGGCGGTGCAGCGTACATAAATAACTTGCCTAAGATTATTCAGCTAAGAAGTGGCAGTGCCAATGATTCTGTGCTCTTAACCAGTGTTTGATGCTGCTGTCTCTGATTCCAAGCAGGGCAAGGACCAGAGTCAGGCATGTAAGGTACTCACCTGGAGGCTTCAAAATACTCAGAAGGACAGCCTGAAGAAGCTAATCTTAATATATGGTGAAGCTGACCTAACATATCTTCGTAACACAGTGTTTGGCCAACCTAGGCCATCCAGCATACCTATCTTGCCAAACTGACATTCTCAAACATTAATTTGCATAAGAATCTCTGGAGGTCCTCGTTAAACTCAAATTCATGACTACAGAAATAACCAGAATCTCTGAACATACCTTATTTGGGCCTGAGGATTATAGCCTGAGAGCAAAGCTTCAAGAAACCTTGAAACAATGTCCCAACGTCAGGAAAATTAACACTTCCAAGCTCTTTCTATGAAGCCAGCATCATCCTAATACCAAACCCAGATAAAGACAACAGAATGAAAGAGAATTGCAGGCCAATATCTCTCATGAATATAGATGCCAAAATTCTCAACAAAATTCTAGCAAATCGAATCCAGCAGTAAATCAGAAAGATCATATACACCATGACCAAGTAGGATTTATCCCAGGAATGCAAGGGTGGTACAATATCTACAAATCAATAAACGTGATACGTCACATAAACAAATTGAGAGATAAAAATCACAGTCATATCAATTGATAAAGAAAAAGCATTTGACAAAATCCAACACCCTATCTTGATAAAAACTCTCAACAAGGTAGGAATAGAAGGATGATACCTCAACATAAAAGCCATATATGATAAACCCACAGCTAACATCATACTCAATGGAAAAAAAAATCATTTCCCCTAAGAACAGGAGCAAGACAGGGATGCCCACTCTCACCACTCCTGTTCAACATAGTACTGAAAGTATTAGCCATTGCAATTAGACAAGAAGAAATAAAAGGCATCCAAATTTGAAAAGAAAAAGTAAAGTTGTCCTTATTTGCAGATGACATGATATTGTACATAAAAAACCTGAAAAACTCCATAAAAAAGCTAATAGGCTTAAAAAATGAATTCAGCAATGTAGCAGGATACAAAATTAATGCCAAGAAATCCATGTCATTTTTATACTCCAATAGTGAACTTACAGAAAGAGACTAAAAAAGCAATCCCATTTACCATCGCACCAAAAAAATTAAGATACCTAGGAATAAACTTAACAAAGGAGGTAAAAAACCTATATGAGGAAAACTACAGGACACTGAAAAAAGAGATAGAGGAAGACATAAACAGATGTTCATGGGTTGGGAGAATCAACATCATTAATATGTCCATATTATCCAAAACAATCTATAGATTCAATGCACTCCCCATTAAAATACCACTGGCATATTTCACAGACCTAGAAAGAACTCTCCAAAGATTCATCTGGAACAAAAAAAGACCCCGAATAGCCACAGTAACCCTGAGAAAGAAGAATAAATTAGGTGGGATCTCAATACCAGATTTCAAGCTGTATTACAAAGCCACTGTTCTCAAAACAGCCTGGTACTTACACAAGAAGACTTATAAATCAATGGAATAGTATAGAGAATCCAGATATCGACTCAAACCACCAAAACAAAACAAAACAAAAAACCCATCTAAATGATAGGCTAAATGTTCACTTACACATGTTTTGAATTCTTTAATATAGAATGAAAATAAAGAACAGAGGGAAATATTAAAAAGTTGCCTTTTAGGGAAGCTACCAAAGACAAATTTGTCCTCAGAATAAACCAAAAGTAGAACTACAAAAATTTCTGAGAATTGGGTGTCACCTGCAAGCTTGTTATATGTAAACATGAACTCTGAGAATATAACAAATAAAAAAACTTAGGTAATTATGGCATTGTTTCTAAATTAAGCAACATTTTGTACTGATAAATCACTAGATTCTGGAAAGTTTTCATTCAGGCCCATAACAAAATCAGAGAATGAAAATAATTACCAAATTTAAATTTTTCATTCTATATAATTTAAACCTATTGAATTTCAACAAGCTTCAGCAAATGATTAATCAGTTAATAACATTTCTTTCTCTCTCTTTATAGTTAAACTATAACTGCTAATTTTATTTTTCACAATTTCATTCACTACCAGGAAGAATAAGAATATACCCACCTGTTCAGTTCTTAAGAAACTACAAGGACAATCTATTGATGACATCAGGAAGGTTTCCTTCCCTCCTGAGAAATAAGTTGTAAATAGATTTCAATGGCTGGAAGACCTAGGTAGTCCATTGTTTTCTCATCCTTGGAGCTGCTAGTGATGGAATCAATGCAGGGTAATGGCTAATAAGATAGGAATGAGAGTTAGGTATTGAGTTTTAAACCCAGCTACTATGTGTACGTAGAGTGCAACTATTGGATTGTTTCTTCAGCTTCATCAGACGTAAAATGGGAATTCTAAAACCCAACTTATAGATACTAAGTAAAATGATGTATGTCAAGTTTTGGGCACAGTGCCAAACATAGCAAGAGTTTTAAATTGGCTATAAGAATTATTCAAGAAACTCTCAAACTCTCTATATAGTGTACCATTACTATGGCCTTCTCCAGGCTACCATAGCTCTTAAAATGAACTTCTTCCTTGTTCTTTTGTTTATGCCTTCACTTATTCAGCAATGGTTTATTGAAACATACTTATTGAACCAATTATGCATGCCAGATGTCAAGTGCTAAAGATACAGCCATAGATAATATAAATGAGTTATCTGCCCTTATGATTTTATAGCCTACTGATATTATACTTATAAGATAATAAAATATGACATTTCTCTTGGAGGAAAAAGCCAGTCTATGACAAGAGAAAAGGATGAAAACTCAGAGAAAATCAGAGATGGAAGGCAGAAACTGAGATTTGCTTATGTTCTAGTCACTGTTTCTAGCTGTTACTTCCTAAGGCTCAATGGCACCTTTCTCATTTGCGTGGCTTGCTTTTCCCATGACTACCCCAATAAATATTCTTCCAATAAATCCCTCCTTTTACTTAACCTAATTTGAATTGGGTTTTTATCAGCAATTTTTAAAAACTAAAAATATTGATTGTTCATCTAGTTTTTCTACTCAGTTCTCAAAGGAGTCTTATTTTGTGTTAAGTACATAGGTACTTATCATTCAATAATGAAAGCAAAGTGATAGACAATTAAATTTCCCTCCAGCCTGACATATAAGATAGAGATTAGAACCCATCTTTACTCCCCATCATCTGAGAAAATGTCTTAGGATGAAGTATGTTCCTTTGTATAGAGCTGGCAATTAAACTATTTCTTAATTATATGAGCCTTTGATTTATGAATTGGTTATGAAAAGGAGTGCATATTGGTTAAAAGGCTGTCTGGAAGAATATCATGTGATTTTAATTTTCATTTCCCAGATGAATAATGAGGTTTTTGTGTTTTTATTATCCATATACATATTCTCTGTTGTGAAGTGTCTATTCTAGTTCTTGTCCACTTCTCTATTTGTTTGTATGCTTTTGCTCTTATTTCCTTTTTATTGAATTTATTGGGGTGACACTGGTTAACAATATGATACAGGTTTTAGGTGCACAATTCCACAACGTATCATCTGTACACTGTATGTGTGTTTACTCACCCCAAATCAAGCCTCTTTCCATCACCATTTATCCCCCTTATACCTTCCTCCACCTCCCCTCAGCCCACCTCTCTCCCCACACTACTGTCCATGTCCATGAGTTCTCTCTCTCCCTCTCTCAACAAAACTTAAGTAACTTTATAAAAATTTCTCTTAAAAACTACTGTTTAATACTAGGGTCATAAAGAAAACCAGAGATTTATAAGTTGAACTTAAAAGCTTAAGAGAAAACTAGGTTTTAAAATTTTTACTTCCACAAATTGAATTTTATTTTATTTTTTTAAATTTTAAAAGCTGACAAATTGTACAGCGTCGATATCAGTCATTATAAACTTTGAAAAATGAGTCTTGGAATCCAAGATGGCGGCATAGGTAAACACCTACACTGCTGCCTCGCACAACAATTTCAAAACTACAACTAAAAGACAGAACGGACATCATCCAGAACCACAGGAAAGATGGCCGAGTGTAAGTTCTACAGCTAGAAGGAAAGAGAGGGGCTCACAGAAACCCAGAGGAGCTGCAAAAAGCTGAGGTACGGAGACAAGTGCGCGGAGAGAGCGGATGCCGGAGAACCTGGCTGGCTTTCTCTGGCGGGAGGGAAACGGAGACTCCCAACGGCATTGAACCCCTTATCTTACGACACTAAACCCCAGATCCAGCGAAACTCATACGGGGGAGTTTGGACTGTGAAAAGGGAGAGGTGCTCGGAAATTTAGGGGAGTCGCAGAAGATCAGGTCTGGTCGCGCATGGTGCTGCGCGGAGGACAGATTGCTGATTGTGCCGCTGGCTTTGGCGAGTGGGCGGGAGACAGACCCTCCGAACTGTGCCACTTCTGAGTCCACTGAGCCCCTGTTTCGGGCGAAACCCTGGGACCTAGACTCGTGTGGTCCTAGTGCGCAGGGGAGCTGGAAAGGCAGCGGTTAGAGGCACTGCCGGCTCATACACAAGGACCGCTCCAGCCATTACCCAGTCACGTGAGACTCAGAGGCTGTGGAGGGCGGGGCCGACTGAAAGGCAAGGTGGTCCCTGAAGCCCTGAGACTCCACCCCTCCCAAGCTCAACAGAGGCTTCTGCGGCTTTGCGTCTGGTATCATAAGGCTGAATTCAACACAGAAGTTTCCCCGGCATAGTGAAAATGCCAAGACAAAAGAAGGGATCACAAACAAAAGAAATGGAGGGAAAAAAAAGACTGGATATAGAGTTCAAAACCACGCTTATAAGGTTTTTCAAGAATATGCTAGAAAAGATGGGTACATTTATCAAGTCCCAAGAGGAAATGAAAAAGGACCAACTAGAGATGCAAAAGAGCCAACTAGAGATGGAAAAGGTCCTACTAAAGATGATAAAGGACCAAATAGAAATTAAACATACACTGACTGAAATAAAAAATATTATACGGAGTCCTAACAGCAGACTAGAGAAAGGCAAGAATGTAGTAAAAAATTTGAAATATAAAGAAGCAGACAACATTCAATTGGAAAAGCAAGAAGAGAAAAGAATCCAAAAATGTGAACATAATGTAAGCAGACTCTGGGACAGTTTCAAGCGTACCAACATCAGAATTGTGGGGGTGCCAGAAGAAGAGAGAGAGCAAGATACTGAAAACCTATTTAAAGAAATAATGACTGAAAACTTTCCACATCTGGTAAAAGAAATAGACTTACAAGTCCAGGAAGCACACAGAACCCCATATAAAAGGAATCCAAAGAGGACCACACTAAGACACATCATAATTAAAATACCAAGAGCAAAAGAGAAAGAGAGAATATTAAAAGCAGCAAGAGAAAAACAGTTTATTACCTACAATGGAGCACCCATACGACTGTCAGCTGATTTCTCAACAGAAATGATGCAGGCCAGATGGGAGTGGCAAGAAATATTCAACGTGATGAATAGCAAGAACCTACAACCAAGAATAATCTATCCAGCAAAGCTAACATTCAGATTTGAAGGGCAGATAAAGAGCTTCACAGAGAAGAAAAAGCTAAAGGAGTTCATCAACTCCAAACCAGTATTATATGAAATGCTGAAAGGTACTCTTTTAGAAGAGAAAGAAGAAAAAGGTAAAAGACAAAAAATTATGAACAACAAATACATATCTATCAACAAGTGAACCTAAAAATTAAGTGAATTAATAATTTGATCAACAGAATAAACTGGTGAATATAATAGAATCAGGAGCACAGAAAGGGAGTGGACTGATAATTCTCAGGGGGAAAGAGGTGAGGGGTGTACAGGGAGAGACCGTACAAAAAAATCATACACCTATGGATGAGATCAATGGGAGGGAGCTAAGGGCAGAGGGAGGGGTGGGAGCTGGGTGGAGGGGTGCTATGGAGGGGAAAAAAGAGAAACAAATGTAATAATCTGAATAATAAAGATTTAACTAAAAAAAAAAAGAAAAATGAGTCTTATTAGGAAAAGATTTGGAAATACATCTTGAGAGCTTGAAGTCCTAATGGGTTGTTGTTGTTTTTTTCAAGTATTCAGAGCCCTGGTTAATGAATTTGCTCTAATAAAGAAAGATCTGTAAAAACCTGCCGACATTCGAGACCACGTCCGTACGTCAGAAGGATCCCCGACGATGTGGTCTTCCACCAACAAAAGGCACTTAATGCCTTTCCGACCTTGACCAAGCACTGGCAGTGCACCGCAGCCGTAACTTTTGCAGTTTGAGGTGCAAAACTAGCACACATTTCTTTTTCTTCTTCACAGTTTCACAGATGGAAGGTTCGTCCTCATCATATGGGTTTGTTCTCCTTTTCCTTTTTCTTTATTAAGTAGAGAACTTTCACCTTTTCACTAAAAGGACACCCGTTCTGGCTTCTCTTTGTCATGTTTGAATTGCCAGCATCACTACTTTTGTGCGTTGGGCCAATATGAAGTAAAGCCAGGCTTCCCTGAACGCCAGTGCCCAGGTAACGCGCAGTGGGTCTGACGACCAAGATAGCTCCTCCCACGTAAGGGGAGGGAGCATGCGCAGTGCGGAGACGCTGGCCAAGGGATGGTCCACGTGCTGGGCAGGACCTCCCGAGGTTTCATCACAGCTCAGGATGGGTCCAAATTTAAAATGTATGAATTACTTTTGGACTTTTTCATTTAATATTTTTGGATCATGGTCAACTCCTGGTAACTGAAACAGCAGAAAGTGAAACCTTGGATGGCGGGGAAAGGAGGGGGGGGCGGGAAAGCACTGTAAAGTAAAAAGTAGATAAAGCACTTGAAAAATCAGTATTTTGCCCAGCCCCTATGGCGTAGTGGACCTATGAACCTGGAGATCACGGTTGCATTCCCCGTCAGGGCACATGCCTAGGTTGCAGGGTCAATCCCCAGTGGGAGGCCTGCAGGAGGTAGCAGATCAATGATTCTCTCTCATCATCGATGTTTCTATCTCTCTTTCCCTCCCCCTTCCTCTCTGAAAGAAATTATATATATAAAATACATTATATATATATATATATAATGTATTTTATTGATTTTTTACAGAGAGGAAGAGAGGGGGGTAGAGAGTTAGAAACATCGATGAGAGAGAAACATCAGTCAGCTGCCTCCTGCACACCCTCTACTGGGAATGTGCTCATAACCAGGGTACATGCCCTTGATGGGAATCCAACCTGGGATCTTTCAGTCCATAGGCAGATACTCTATCCACTGAACCAAACCAATTAGGGCAGTGGTTCTCAACCTTTCTAATGCCATGACCCTTTAATATAGTACCTCATATTGTGGTGACCCCCAACCATAAAATTATTACGTTGCTACTTCATAACTGTAATTTTGCTCCTGTTATGAATAGTAATATAAATATCTGTGTTTTCCAATGGTCTTAGGCCAGTGGTTGGCATATATTGTCATATACTACCTTTTACCTCTTTACATATAATATGCCACAATTGCCTAACCCTCACAGCTTCCAACTACACAGTAACATTTAGTCTAATCCGGTGGTCGGCAAACTTAATAGTCAACTGAGCGCCAAACCGCAGCTCACGAGCCGCATGTGCTTCTGCTTCGCAAGCCCCGATTTGCCAACCACTGTCTTAGGCGACCCTGCTAGCAGTTCTCAACCTGTGGATCTTGACCCACAAGTTGAGAACCGCTGCAGTAGAGCCTAAGATGATTGGAAAACACAGATATTTACATTATGATTCATTAACAGTAGCAAAATTACAGTTATGAAGTAGCAATAAAAATAATTTTATGGTTGGGGGTCACCACAACATAAGGAACTGCATTAAAGGTTCGTGGCATTAGAAAGGTTGAGAACCACTGGGTTAGGACAATACATATTTTTTAAATTAATATTTTATTCACATGTATTTTTTCCTTTGGCTAAAACTACTTTGGATACTGAAAATAAAGGTTTGACAATTTCATTACACAAATCTTCTAGCATTTTATATGGGAACTAGAGGCCCAGTGCATAAAATTTATGCATTCGGGGGAGGGGGCATCCTTCAGCCCAGCCTGCTTCCTCTTC
The DNA here is from genome assembly GCA_011751065.1 of Lasiurus cinereus. NCBI lineage: Eukaryota > Metazoa > Chordata > Mammalia > Chiroptera > Vespertilionidae > Lasiurus > Lasiurus cinereus. Next base: position 11,240,169 of record JAAGEH010000426.1, read on the forward strand.
AATCTGGGACACCTTGAGGGATGTCCGAATGCCCATTTAGACCCATTCCTATCCGGGATCTCTCTCACAATCCAACTGCTGGCTCCCAGCTGCTCAGCTTCCTGCCTTCCTGATTGCTCCTAACTGCTTCTGCCTGCCAGCCTGATCACCCCATAACCACTCCTCTGCCAGCCTGATTGATCCTAACTGCTCCCCTGCCAGCCTGTTTTCCCCTAACTGCCCTCCCCTGTGGGCCTGGTCACCCCTAACTGCCCTCCCCTGAAGGCTTGATCACCCCCAACTGTCCTCGCTTGCAGGCCTGATCCCTGCCAACTGCCCTTCTCTGCTGGCCATCTTGTGGTGGCCATCTTGTGTCCACATAGGGGTAGGATCTTGTCACCACATGGTGGCAGTCATCTGTGTGTTGGAGTGATGGTCAATCTGCACATTAGTCTTTTATTTATTTATTTTTATTTTTTTAATTAAATATTATTCAGATTATTACATTTGTTTCTCTGTTTTCCCCTTCATAGCTCCCCTCCACCCGGCTCCCACCCCTCCCTCTACACTTACCTCCCTCCCGTTGACCTCATCCATAGGTGTATGATTTTTGTCCAGTCTCTCCCTTACACCCCTCCCCCATTTCCCCCTGAGGATTATCAGTCCACTCCCTTTCTGTGCTCCTGATTTTATTATATTCACCAGTTTATTCTGTTGATCACATTTTTAATTCACTTAATTTTTAGATTCACTTGTTAATAGATATGTATTTGTTGTTCATAATTTTTTATCTTTTACCTTTTTCTTCTTCCTCTTCTAAAAGAGTACCTTTCAGCATTTCATATAATACTGGTTTGGAATTGATGAACTTCTTTAGCTTTTTCTTATCTGTGAAGCTCTTTATCTGCCCTTCAATTCTGAATGATAGCTTTGCTGGATAGAGTATTCTTGGTTGTAGGTTCTTGCTATTCATCACATTGAATATTTCTTGCCACTCCTGTCTGGCCTTCATCATTTCTGTTGAGAAATCAGCTGACAATCATATGGATGCTCCCTTGTAAGTAATTAGCTGTTTTTCTCTTGCTGCTTTTAATATTCTCTCTTTGTCTTTTGCTCTTGGTATTTTAATTCTGGTGTGTCTTGGTGTAGTCCTCTCTGGATTCTTTTTATATGGGGTTCTGTGTGCTTCCTGGACTTGTAAGTCTATTTCTTTTACCAGATGTGGGAAGTTTTCAGTCATTATTTCTTTAAATAGGTTTCAGTATCTTGCTCTCTCTCTTCTTCTGGCACCCCCACAATTCTGATGTTGGTACGCTTGAAACTGTCCCAGAGGCTTCTTACATCATCTTCACATTTTTGGATTCTTTTTTCTTCTTGCTTTTCCAGTTCAGTGTTTTCTGATTCTTTATATTTCAAATTTTTGACTTGATTCTTGCCTTCTGATAGTCTGCTGTTAGGTCTCTGTATAATATTTTTTATTTCAGTCGGTGTATGTTTAATTTCTAGTTGGTCCTTTTCCATCTCTAGTTGGTTCTTTTTCATCTCCTCTTAGGTATCGCTAACTTTATCCATCTTTTCTGGGATATTCTTGAACAACTTTATAACTATGGTTTTGAACTCTATATCCAGTCATTTGTTTTCCTCCATTTCTTTTGTTTGTGATCCCTTCCCTTGTCTTGGCATTTTCACTATGCTGGGAGAACTTCTGTGTTGGATTCAGCCTTATGATACCAGACTTGCAAAACTGCAAAAGCCTCTCTGTTGAGCTTGGGAGGGGTGGTGTCTCAGGGCTTAAGGTACCGCCTTGCCTTCCAGTCAGCCCCACCCTCCATGACCCCTGAGTCTCACGTGACTGGGTAATCGCTGGAGCAATCCCTGTGTGTGCACGTGCACACTTGTCTCCTGCCCACTTGTGAAAGCCAGCAGCACAATCAGCAGTCGGTCTTCTGCATGCAGTGTTGTGCGTGCCACCAGACTTCTGCCCTTTTGCAACTCCCCTAAATTTCCGTGAACTTCTCCCTTTTCACAGTCCAAACTTTCCCTGTATGAGTTTCGGCTGGACCTGGGGTTTAGTGTCATAGGATAAGGGGTTCAATGCCGTTGGGAGTCTCTGTCTCCTTCCCACCAGAGAAAGCCAGCCAGGTACTCTGGCATCCGCTCTCTCCTAGCGTGCACCTCTGTACCTCAGCTTTTTACAGCTCCTCTGGGTCTCTGTGAGCCCCTCTCTTTCCTTCTAATTGTAGAATTTCCACTCAACCAGCTTTCCTGTAGTTCAGAATGGATGATGTCCATTCTGTCTTTTAGCTGTAGTTTTGAAATTGTTGTGCAAGGCAGCAGTGTAGGTGTTTACCTATGCTGCCATCTTGGATTTGCTGCACATTAGTCTTTTATTAGATAGGATAGAGGCCTGGTGCATGGGTGGGGGCCAGCTGGTTTACCCTGAAGGGTGTCCTGGATCAGGGTTGGTGTTCCCTTAGGGTGTGGGGTGGCCTGGGCAAGGGGCCTGTGGTGGTTTGCAGGCCAGCCATGCTCTTGGCAACCCAAGCAGAGGCCTGGTATCTCGGATTTATTTATCTTCTACAATTGAAACTTTGTAGCCTGGAGTGGAGCCAAGCCTTCCTCCTGCTCCTCGGCACAGCCATTAAAACTTTGTTGCCTTAAGCGGAGGCCTGGGCAGGCCAGGGTGTGTGGAAAGCTTGTCTTCCTTCATCGCCAGGGGCAACCCAAGCCTCCCTCCTGCTTCTCTGTGGCCGTAGCCATCTTGGTTGGGTTGATTTGTATACTCGCTCTAATTGGCTGGTGGATGTGGCTTGGTGTGTAATGGAGGTATGGTCAATTTGTATATTACTCTTTTATTAGATAGGATATCATCCTAAGTATGTTTCAGGGCCATTGATGTAAAATGTTCCTGAAAGGAAATTTTTAGTAAGAACAAATTGTGTATGAACAAAATTAACAGGAAAATATTACTATCAAGCTACCTGGCTATTGGGGTCACACCTCCAACAAGAGGTCCCAAGTTGTATGCCATTTGTGGTGGTAGGTGAGACATTTATTATGTGTAAGATGAATTCTATTGTGTGTCTGCTTAATGTTGGAGAACTGTCAAACCCATTTCAAAGGAGCCTGGAGTCTTACTCACACTAAGAGTTGAAAATTATAACCTTTCAGTAGCATATTAGTCTTCATTTCCCAATTTATTTGTAGCATTTTCAGACTGCAAGGCATTTTTATAGCATACACTTATTACTGTGGTTACATAAAAGTCACATTTCATTCTCAAGCAACATGGATGATAGGTAGGCTGTCATTTTCCATTCCCCCAGAGAAAACAGATTGTGGAGTATGAGCTTACCAATATATTTTGAGATACCAATTGAAGTGAGATAAAGAATAGCTTAGCGAGTAGCAGAATACTAATACTAATCAGAATCGAGGCACAACTGTATTACTAAAATTTATGATGTGACCTTGAACATGTTAACTTTTTTGTTATCCATCATTCTCTTTGATATACTCATAAGACAGTCAAATCTTACCTATCCCCTAGGGATGTTCTGATGCTGTAGGGCAGTGATTTTCAGCAGGCGTGCTGCAAAGATTTTTAAACACACAATACCTGACTATTTAGTAAGGGCCACTCACCTCTTTTGATTATCAAATAAAAAATGACAATAGCCAACACAATAATAGCCCTCCAGTATGAATGAATCAAAATTATATCTTTTTTTTGTGTTTATATCTGGACAAAAGGTTATAAGTTTTAAAAATGCCAAACTGTGACTTTATCTTGCAATTATGTTGCTGTGTTCCCATTCAAAAGCATATCTGATACTATATTGTCTATCTTGACTATTGAGTCATATATTGGCATTTACTATGCCAGCACATCCTGACTTTAAATCAGGTAGGCTTTAAAGGAAAAAGAGATGACCATTCCAAGCAAATATATGCATTGAAAGAAAATCTTTTTGGATTATTGTTCCAAGAGGAGGTTTTGATTAAAATGGTTTGCAGCAAATCGTTTTTAAGGTAAGTAAAACTTTGAATTTAGGCAAATACCATTTGAAACTTATAAGAAGTGGTAGATACAAAGTGATATTTGAAATAAATTCAAAGATCAAAACAGAACAAAGTGAGGTGGTGCAGGACTATATAAAGGCAACGTTTTAAAGCTACCATCATAAGAATAGTAACCAGGTATATTGTAGGATATCCCACCACTGAGATTTGTCTGATTTTTTTCTTATGACCTGACTAGGGCTATAGTTTTCTGGGGGAGGAGGATCCCAAAGGTAAACTAACATTTTCATCACATTGTATATATCTCTCTATGCCTTACTCTTCCTCTCTCTCTAAAAATCGATAAAGGTAAAAATATTTTTTAAAAACCCACATCAATAGTTACATAGCATGGTAATAGTATATACTCAGAGTATATACTATTATGGTTTTTTTTTAATATTTTTACCTTTATTGATTTTTAGAGAGAGAGGAAGAGTAAGGCATAGAGAGATAGAAACATCAATGAGAGATATCATCAATCAACTGCTCTCTGAACATCCCCCACTGGGGGATGAGCCAGAAATCCAGGCATGTGCCCTGACCGGGAATTGAACCAGTGATCTCTTGGTTCATGGGTCAATACTTAACTGCTGAGCCATGCCAGCCAGGCTAACTATTGATGTTGACCTTGATCAACAGGCTAAAGTAGTATTTGTCAGGTTCTTCCATTGTACAGTACTCTTTTCCCCCCTCTCCTTTTCCAATCTGTATTCCTAGGAAGGAAGTCACTGTGTGGAGCCCACAGTTAAGGAGTAGGGTGTTAAGCTTCACCTCATTGAGGGTGGAATATCTACACATATTATTTGGAACTCTTCTGCATAAGAAATTTCCTCTTTTCCCCATTACTTAACTTATCCAACCATTTACTCGTATCAATATGGGCTCGTGGATATTGGTCTTATAGTTTGGGCTGTACCAGAATGCAGTTTTACAATGCTATACAATATAGCATCCAGAGGAAACCAGGAATATGGGTTCAGGCCCTGCCTTTGCTGCTGAAACAATCAACGCTGTTTATTAGAACAATTTCTTTCCAGGTCTGGCTCTGTCCCTCCGGGGACGGTTCTGCTGTCATGGAAAATAGAAAGGATTAAAAGGTAAATGCTGAGCCCAGCCTTCCTTATTTCAGCCACACCTGATTTTGTGGCTTCTGCCTGCAATACTCATTTAAGAAATAGCAAAATGATTAACTCATGAAAGAGTGAGTCCCTAAGTCTCTTATGTGGGTTATCTGAGTATCAGAGAATGTGGTAAAGAAAGAACACTTTCCCCAGGATGTACTGTGGTTTAGACAGAGCCCTTATTTTGTGTAGAACTCTTTTATTTTCCCACATGTCACCACTGGGTTATTGACTTTCCCAGTAAAGAGGCAGAAGGCACACTTTGCTCCTGTAATTGAACTATGATATTGAACTAAGAATCTCTCATCTATCATGTGAAAATTCATAGGAGCACATTTGGATGTTTAGTTCATTAACCAATAGATAAGGGTCTTTTGAACCCAGGGGAGGGCATTCCTGACAAACAAAGCTCTCCCCAAGGAGGAGTCAGGCCTGCAGGCAGGAACAGTGCCTACACCACCATGTTCCCCCCAATACCCACATAGGATAGATGATAAATATATGACAGGGGAATCGATTCATCAGAAGAAAAAAAATCAGGAGACCTGTGTCCTTGTCCTCTAACTGGCTCAGTCCTTGGGTAATCACTTCCTCACTCTGGGTCCTGGTTTTACAGGGGCAAGAGTGGGGAGAGGCTGTTCATTCCAACGATTAAAAAGCAAAAGCTTTAAAATATGTTCCAGGAGCCATGCTGAGAAAATGCCTTTGCTGGGTGGAAATGGCCAGATTGATTACAGTGGCGTGACAGATGCAAAAAATCGAGGCAGCCACTTCCAGCAGTTTAACAATTGCTCCTGAGATGAAAAGAAGAGTGAGAACAAACAATATAGCTATTCATCATAGATATTCTCCTAGACTCAGCCAGATTTCAGCAAAATTGACAATTTAACAATCATGCTTTTCTATTCTCTCCCCTCTTTGTGTGTTTGATTTCAGACTTTTTAAAACAGCCCTAGCCGGTTTGGCTTAGTAGATAGAGTGTTGGCCTGGGGGCTGAGGGGTCCCAGATTCGATTCCTGTCAAGGGCATGTACCTTGGCTGCAGGCATATCCCCGGTGGAGGATGTGAGGAGGCAGCTGATTGATGCTTCTCTCTCATCAATGTTTCTAACTCTCTATCCCTCTCCCTTGCTCTCTGTAAAAAAAATAAATAAATAAAATATATATATTTTAAAAAGAATTTTTAAAACAACCTTTGAGAAAATGAGCTATTATTACAGAAGCAGGACATATGCATGGTAAGAAAATAAAATACAAACAAGTAAAACTTTAAAATTAAAGCACATTTTTACCATGCAGAGACCACCAAGGTTAACTAACCTTAGTCATTCTGGGTCATTTTCTACATATATTGACATATATGTGTGTACTGAATGAAATGAGGTCATATACTATTTTATTCTCTTTTTTCCCCCAATCAATGACTTCCACATTACTATTTCAACAAATATACAGACAATATTCATATTTTCCCAATTGATCCCAAAATGTCCATAGCTTGTTTGTTGAAAACAATATCCAATTCTAAACAAAGATGGCATTGCATCTCTTAATTTTTTTTAACTATAGTAAGTGGCCCCTGCCTTGTGAAATAGGTGGTTGCAAACATCCTGGAGAATTTCCCAGCTTCTGGATTTGTCTTTGCTGCTCTCTTGCAGTGTTGGTCAGCTTATTCTTGGACAATAGAAGTTCAGTCTTCAGGCTTGATGGACTCAAGCTGCATTTCATCAGAAGCACCATTGATATGGGGAGCCTGCCCCAGATCAGTGTGATGACGGTCTGCTATCACACTGCACTGTAAAGTGGTCACCTCACACCTGAGTGTGTATATCCATGTGGTACTACTTTGATGCTATAGAACTGCTCTGTTCTCCTTCAACCATCTAGTGATTTGAACACAACTTGATCATGCCCACCTGGATTAATATTTTCATTATGGTCTCCAAAATGAGATTTTTTCTATGTTTTCTTTCTTTGAATATTAATTACTCATCCCCCTTTGAGCATCACAACTGTCCTGGCCTCATGTGAATTCTCAGAGTACATGTCAAAGGTCTCTATGACCTTCCTGCCAGGATGGCTACATATGAACGTCCCAACACCCACATTTCCCTTGTGCTGTTAGCATGGGAGATGTCAACCTGGTCGCTGCTGCATGAACTAGTGTCTCATGCCTCTGTTTTACACCATTTGAACTGGCCTTGATGGAAGTGCAGCTGGGATGGGCTCATCAGCTTCCTAGTGGGACTGTGATGTAGATCTTAGAAATAGGCACATTCTGAAGTCCTTTACACATGTCAATAGGAAGCCTTCAAAACCATTTTTCCTCTTGTGAAGTTTACCCTCTCCTCCTCCTCCTTCCTTATTACTGCCCTATCATCCTCTAAAGTCTAGCAGGAAGGAGTCAACTCTACCTTCGTCAACTTCACTTGCCCCATCATTTGTCCTCATGACCCCCAAACATATGACTCTTGGGACAACGGGCTCCTGAAATTTTTGAGCTATGGATACTGAAAGTGAAAGAATACAGTTTCATTGAGCTCATCTGGGGTATCAGGCATTCTGCTAGGAACATGTCAGCTCAGGCTGCTAGAAGAGAATCCCATAGATTGAGTAGCTTATAAACTATAGAAATACATCTCTCACAGTTCTGCAGGCTGGGAAGTTTAAGAGCAAGGTATCTGATGAGGGCCCACTTTGTGGTTCACAGATGGCCATTATTTCACTGTGTCTTCACCTGGAAGAAGTGGCAGAAGAGCTCTCTGGAGCCTCTTTTAGAAAACCACTAGCCCCAATTCATGAGGCTGATGCCATGGCCAAAAGGCTCCTCAATACCACCACACTGAGGATTAAGGTTCAGCATATGAATTGCAGGGTGCGGTGAGGCACAAACATTCCATCTATAGCAGACCACAGTTCTGCAACACCAACTTATGGATGAAGAAACTGAAGATAGAGATACTAAGGTTCTTGCCCTCTGTTTCAGACACTTAATTGCCTATCTGATCACATTACCCTTTGCTGGTAGAGTTCGTATCCACTCTGGAGGCTGAAAATGTCATAGTTAGGACATGGGCCAATGATTCATCGAGGCCAGAGGTCCTCAAAGAGAAGTCTCAAGGGGCTTCTGAGCTTTCCCTCCCTTGTAAAGGGGCATGCATCAGAAGCAGTGACCTCTCCCCACTTTTTTCTTCATCTGTAATTGTGTGGTAATGTGATACCTGGAGTTATGACAACCATCTTGCTACCATAAGATAATACATTTGAGGACAAAAGCCAACATACTGATGATGTCAGAGCAGAAGTATAAATAGAGGAGAAAATGGCGGCGGAGTAGACAACTAGAAATTGTATCTATTTAAGATCTAGGGAGATATGCCCGCAAGCAAGGTACATCCCCCGACCGGAATCAAACCTGGGACCTTTCAGTCCGCAGGCCGATGCTCTATCCACTGAGCCAAACCGGTCTCGGCCAAAAAACAGTTTTAAAAAATTTACTTCGAGGGAGAAAATGGCGGCGGAGTAGACAGATGCGTCTGGAGCTCTGTCACTGGGCAGAGGGATAGCGGCTGAGAGTCACATTGGGAGTGTTTGTTGGCAAGCTAAGAGTCAGTTATCCTCCAGGAGAAGGCGGGGAACTGCTGGAAGGGGCTCTCCCAGCCAGGCAGCCCCACTGCCACGGGGTTTTTGTCGGCCAGAGCCACCAGCGCGAACGCAGAGCCCGAGCCATCTTGCAGTGAGAGGTGAATGTCTGTGGTGGTCTGAAGCCTTCGGCTGGGCACCCATCGAGCAGCCGGGGACCCAGGGACCCAGAACTCCGCTCTCCAATCGGCGCAGACACGCCGCGGAATCAGAGATCCACAGAGCACACGGAAAGGTCAGATTGTGCCTGAGTTAAGGGGGAGGTGGATGTCTGCCAGGTCTGAAAGCTGCGGCTGACGGAGGCACCCACAGAGCAGCCAGGACCCAGAGCGCAGCTTCCCAGGCAGCACGGACGCGCAGGCGGCGGATTCGGAGATCCACACGGCACTTGGAAGGGTCAGATTTCGCCTGGATCAGGGTGAGGTCTCCTACCCCCGCACAACAAAGACGCGCACACTGTGGGAGCCGGGCTGTGGGAAAGCTGCCTCTGGAGAGGTTCGCAGAGGTGGTCAGGGCGTGATCCCTGAGTGTGAAGGCAAACCCTCTGAGCTGTTGACAGAGGAGAGCTCTGGAATATGACTCGTTTTTTGTTTTTTTTCTGGGGCAGAGGGACAGCCTGGGAGTTATTACAGTGTCCCGGCTAAAAAACCCCCACAAAGTGGCTTTGAGAACCACAGAGTAGCAGGATCTGAGCACAGCCTAGAGAGGTCCTGTGCTTTGTCTCAGAGATCAATTCCGAAAGACTGCCACCCAGTGGATGACACACAAATTGACTCTCGCGTAACCACAAAAGAATAAAGAGATTAAAACACCAAGAGGGGAACACAGGGAACTGCAATACCTTCCCTACTGGGAAACAGGAGTGCCAAGCAGAATAATAGTGGAAGTGAAGGACCATTCTATTTTTCTTCTTCTTTTTTTTTAACTTTCCTTTTTTCTTTTTTTCTGTTTTTTAATTTTTTATTTTTCATTTTCACATATTTTAATTAAAAGAATAATTTTTTCTTTCCGCCTCAATTGATCTTACCTTTATATTTATTACATTTTTGTTTTAAACTAGTATTATTAATTACTACTAGTACTTAACCGTTTTGGGGAAAAAAAACTAGTGTCAATTTGTTTTCTCTATTTTATTTCAGGATTAGAGTTCTACATTCTATTTTCATCTTTCCTTTAGCATAATTTTACTCCAACTCAACTATACCTTTATGCCAACACTTTCCTCCTAACTTTCGCCATTTTGTTGTCTTGTTTCTCTTTCCCTTTTCCAACTTTAGATTCTCCCTTTTTTCTCTTTACCTGGTTAAAATTTCACACCATTTATATATCTAATTTCAAATCCCCCATTACAAGTCCACACAAACCTCTCTCTTCTTGTCTTCACTAGCCAAAAAGTTGTTTTTTCTCTATGTCCTTTTGTTGCTATTTGCCTGAAAAGTGATTATATCGATTTTTTGAAAATTTTTTGTGAGATTGTTTTAGTTTATTCTACTTGTTTTATTTTGCTTTTTGCTTGCTTTGTTTTCTACCTCTCTTTTCCCTCACCTCCCTGGATACCAGTTGCTATTTGCAATTTGCCTTAATCTCTAGGTACTGGTTGCTGGCCTTTATTGGGATTAGTGACTGGTCTATTGGAGTTGTCTCCTGACATCTATATTTTATTCCTCTTTTCTCTCTTATACACTTTCTTTTCTCTCTGACTTTTTTCTCTTCCTCTTTCATTCTCCTTTTTATTTTCTTATTTTATTTTATTTCATTGTTCATTTATTTATCTTTTTTTTCTCTCACTCTCCCAATTTGATTTTGGCATTTCTTTCTTTTCTTGTTTCCTCATTTTCCTCTTCTTCTTTTTCTATTTACCTTTAATTTGTCCTTCATTGGTGGTCACCTTCTTTGTGATTATTAACATCTTGAATACATTTCTACTCAGTGTCTTGTGTGCTGTACCTGGTCGTGTTGTAGTTTGTGCCTTTCAATCAACGTAGGAGAGAGAACTACATAACCAGACACCCAGAGAAGAAAGACCATGGGCAGAAAAACAAACAGCCCACATAAGACAGAAAGGCAGGTTTCACCAGAAAAGGAAGTAAATGAAATAGAACCACAGATAAGCCTACCAGAGAAAGAGTTCAGAGAAATTATCATAATGTGGTTGAAAAGAATGGAAGACAAATTTGACAATATGAGTAAGAGCCAAGAGGAAATGAAGAAGACGCAAGAGGAGATGAAGCAGCAGCAAGAAGAAATGCAGAAGAACCTAGAGGAGGTGCAGAATAAACAAGAAGAAATGAAAAATGACATCACTGCTATAAAGAACTCAATAGAAAGCATCAAAAGTAGACTAGAAGAAGCAGAGGACCGCATCAGTGAGCTAGAAGACATGGTAGGAAAAAATACCCAAGTACAGCAGCTTCTAGAAAAAAAAGTTAAAAAGCAAGAAGAGAGTCTAAGGGAACTTTGGGATAACATGAAACAAAACAACATCCGCATAATTGGGGTTCCAGAAAGAGTGGAAACTGAACAAGGATTAGAGAACATGTTTGAAGAAATAATGACAGAAAATTTCCCCAATATAAAAAAGAAAAAACCCACACAAATCCAAGAAGCTCACAGAGTCCCAAGCAAAATGAACCCCAACAAACCGACATCGAGGCACATTATAATTAAATTGGCAAACACCGACGACAAAGTAAGAATCTTAAAAGCAGCCAGAGAGAAACAGAAAGTTACCTACAAAGGAACCCCCATAAGACTAGCTACTAACTTCTCAACAGAAACTCATCAGGCCAGAAGGGAATGGAATGAAATATACAAAGTCATGCAAAGGAAGGGTCTGAATCCAAGAATACTGTACCCTGCAAGACTCTCAATCAAAATTGAAGGTGAAATCAAAAGCTTCACAGACAAAAAAGGACTAAGGGAATATATTACCACCAAACCAGCAATGGAAGAAATGTTAAAAGGTCTGCTGTAATAAAAAGAAAGAGGAAGCGAAGAAGGAACTCAGGGGTAAGGACTAAAAATGGCAACAGATAAGTACCTATCAATAATAACTTTAAATGTAAACGGATTAAATGCTCCAATCAAAAGACATAGGGTAACCCATTAGATAAGAAAACAGGATCCGTATATCTGCTGTCTGCAAGAAACCCATCTTAGGAAAAGAGATGCACACAGATTGAGGGTGAAGGGATGGAACATGGTATTTCAGGCAAATGGAAATGAAAAAAAAGCTGGGGTTGCAGTACTTATATCTGACAAAATAGATCTCAAAGTGAAGGACATAACAAGACATAAAGAAGGACACTTCATAATACTAAAGGGAACAATCCAACAAGAAGAAATAACTCTGGTAAACATATATGCACCCAGTATAGGAGCACCTAAATACATAAAAAAACTCTTGGAGGATTTTAAGGGAGAGATTGACAGCAATACAATCATAGTAGGAGACTTTAATACCCAACTGTCACCATTGGACAAATCCTCTAAACAAAAAATCAGCAAAGAAACATCAATCCTAAATGACTCACTAGACCAGATGGAATTAATTGACATCTTCAGAACATTTCACCCCAAAGCCACAGAATATACATTCTTCTCCAGTGCACATGGGTCATTTTAAAAAATAGATCATATGTTGGGTCATAAGAAAAGTCTCTTCAAATTTAAAAAGATAGAAATCATATCAAGCATTTTCTCAGACCACAGTGGCATAAAACTGGAAATCAACTATAATAAAAACAATAGAAAGAAATCAAACACATGGAGACTAAACAGCATGCTATTAAACAATGACAGGGTAACCAGATATATCAAGGAAGAAATAAAAAACATCATGGCCACAAATGACAATGACAACACAACAATACAAAATTTATGGGACACAGTGAAAGCAGTCTTGAGAGGGAAGTTCATAGCCCTACAAGCCTACTGCCCAAAACAGGAAACAATGGTAATAAATTACCTAAACCTCCAACTCAAAGAGCTTGAACGAGAGCAACAAGAAAAGCCCAGTGTACTCAGAAGGAAGGAAATAGTGAAGATCAGAGCAGAGATAAACAACTTGGAGACCAAAGAAACAATTCAAAAGATCAACAAAACAAAGAGCTGGTTCTTTGAAAGGATAAACAAGATTGATGGAGCCCTAGCCAGGCTCACCAAGAAGCAAAGAGAGAAGACCCAAATAAACAAAATCAGAAATGAAAGAGGAGAAATAACAACAGACCCTGTGGAAATACAAAGGATTGTTAAAAAATACTATGAACAACTCTATTCCAACAAATTGCACAACCTGCAAGAAATGGACATTTTCCTAGAAAAATATAACCTCCCAAAACTCAATGAGGAAGAAACCAAAAATCTCAATAGTCCAATAACTATGGAAGAAATTGAAGCAGTAATCAAAAAGCTTCCAGCAAATAAAAGCCCGGGTCCAGATGGTACACAGGAGAGTTCTACCAAACATTCAAGGAAGAATTAAAACCTATCCTCCTCAGACTATTCAAAAATATTCAAGAAGAAGGAACACTTCCAAACACCTTCTATGAAGCCAGCATCACCCTAATACCAAAACCAGATAAAGACAACACAATGAAAGAGAAATATAGGCCAATATCTCTCATGAACATAGATGCTAAAAACCTCAACAAAATTCTAGCAAACCGGATCCAGCAGTACATCAGAAAGATCATACACCATGACCAAGCAGGATTCATCCCAGGAATGCAGGAATGGTACAATATCCACAAATCAATAAATGTGATACATCACATAAACAAATTGAGAGATAAAAATCACATAGTCATATCAATTGATACAGAAAAAGCATTTGACAAAATCCAATACCCTTTCTTGATAAAAACTCTCAGCAAAGTGGGAATAGAAAGATCATACCTCAACATCATAAAAGCCATATATGATAAACCCACAGCTAACATTATACTCAATGGGCAAAAACTAAAATAATTTCCCCTAAGAACAGGAACAAGACAGGGATGTCCACTCTCACCTCTCCTGCTCAACATAGTACTGGAAGTATTAGCCATTGCAATTAGATGAAGAAGAAATAAAAGGCATCCAAATTGGAAAAGAAGAAGTAAAGCTGTCCTTTTTTCCAGATGACATGATATTGTACATAAAAAACCCAAAGGACTCCATTCCAAAACTAATTGACTTAATTAATGAATTCGGCAATGTAGCAGGATACAAAATTAATGCTAAGAAGTCTGTGGCATTTCTATACACTAATAGTGAAATTATAGAAAGAGAAACTAAATAAGCAATCCCATTTACCATCGCACCAAAAAAATTAAGATACCTAGGAATAAACCTAACTAAAGCAGTAAAAGACCTTTATGCAGAAAACTACAGGACACTGCAAAAAGAGATAGAGGAAGATGTTAACAGATGGAAGAGCATACCATGCTCATGGATTGGGAGAATCAACATCATTAAAATGTCAATACTACCCAAAGCAATCTACAGATTCAATGCACTACCCATTAAAATACCAACAATATTTTTCACAGACCTAGAAAGAATTTTTCATAGATTCATCTGGAACAAAAAAAGACCACAGATAGCTACAGCAATTCTGAGAAGGAAGAATAAAGTAGGTGGGATCTCAATACCAGACTTCAAGCTATACTACAAAGCAACTGTTCTCAAAACAGCCTGGTACTGGCACAAGAACAGACATATAGACCAATGGAATAGAATAGAGAACCCAGATATCCACCCAAACCACTATGCTCAATTAATATTTGACAAAGGAGGCATGAACATTCAATGGAGCCAAGATAGCCTCTTCAATAAATGGTGTTGGGAAAATTGGACAGATACATGCAAAAAATTGGAACTGGACCACCAACTTACACCAAATACAAAAATAAACTCAAAATGGATACAGGACTTAAACATTAGAAGGGAAACCATAAAAATACTAGAGGAATCCACAGGCAGCACAATCTCAGATATATGCCGAAAGAACTTCTTCACTGATACTGCTCCAAAGGCAATGGAAGCTAAAGAAAAAATAAACAAATGGGACTACATCAAAATAAAAAGCTTTTGCACAGCAAAAGAAACCATCAACAAAACAAGAAGAAAGATCAATGCATGGGAGAACATATTTGCAAATGCTATCACTGATAAAGGTTTAATCTCCAAAATCTACAGCCAACTTATACAACTCAATAAAAGGAAGATGAAGGATCCAATTAAAAAATGGGCAACGGACCTAAATAGAACCTTTTCAAAAGACGACAGAAGGAAGGCCAAGAGACACATGAAAACATGTTCAAAGTCATTAATCATCCGAGAGATGCAAATCAAAACGACAATGCGATACCATCTTACACCTGTCAAATGGCAATCCTCAACAAATCAACAAACGACAAGTGTTGGTGAGGATGCGGAGAAAAAGGAACCCTTGTGCACTGTTGGTGGGAATGCAGACTGGTGCAGCCACTGTGGAGAACAGTATGGAGTTTCCTCAAAAAACTAAAAATCGATCTCCCATTTGACCCTGTAATACCACTCTTAGGAATTTATCCTAAGAAATTACAAACACCAATCAGAAAGGATTTATGCACCCCTATGTTCATAGCAGCACAATTTACAATAGCCACAATTTGGAAACAGCCTAGGTGCCCATCAGCAGATGAGTGGATCAGAAAACTGTGGTACATCTACACAATGGAATTCTATGCTGCCATTAAAAAGAAGGAATTCTTACCATTTGCAGCAACCTGGTTGGAACTGGAGAGCCTTATGCTTAGTGAAATAAGCCAGTCAATGAAGGAGAAGCATCACATGATCGCACTCATTGGGGGATAATAAAGAACATTATAAACTGATGAACAAAAGGATAGATACAGAGACAGTAAAGCTTCTAACAGACTGTGAAATTACAGCAGGAAGATTAAAGTTAGGTGAGGTAGATAAGAGATCAATCAAAGGACTTGTATGCATGCATATAAGCATAACCAATGAACATAGACACTGGGGGGTTGGGGTATGCCTGGGAGGGAGGGGGGCAATGGGGAGATATGTATAAAAAATTAATAAAAATTTAAAAAAAAGAATGAAGTAGCACCAAAAAAAAAGAACGAAATTGTATCTATTTAAGATCTAAAATGCAATTATTTGATATGTGTACGCATTCTGATATGATTAGCACAATCAAGCTAAGGTTCTTATGTTGGGAGACTGGGACCCTCAGGATATTCACTCCGTTTACTACTTTTAGCACAAGCATATCTCTGGAAACTTCGGACTTTAGGATACTTGTGTGTTGAAGCAGTCCATCGTTAAGAATGATAAGTTGGTCAATAAGGATCTACCAGCGACTAAAAGTATGACCACAGGCAAATCAATCAACCTCTCCAGACCACTAAGGAAATTGAAAACTCATACACCATCCCAGGAGAAGTAAATGATAAAGGGATTGAGGAGTATAGGTGCAAGATAACAGGAAGTATATGAAGTTGTGGATATCAGCAAAGGTTCTGCTCCACCTATCCATTTTCTCATGCCATTTGTTGTTAACCTGTGCTGGCCAAACCAACATGCCTGTTGGTGAAATTCAGCTACAGCTTGGATTGCAGGTCCATGAAGGGAACACAGTTTCTAGGATGTATCATTGGTAGCCAGAAGCTAATTCCTAACTTGAAGCAACTGAAAACATTACCTCAACATTTTACAGTAACAGCAGACACAGATGCCAAGCTCTCTGGCTGAACCAAGACATCTGTGAAATGTGGACACAATTCAATTTAAGTAATAGAATAGGAGCAGCCTGGATTTGTGTTTCTGCACGATTCTCTGCTTAGTTCAAATTGGAACCACTACACTGCCTGATTTCTCAGCAGGCAGTTTAGCCTACAGGAGACATTCCATATTCAGTAACAAATCTCATTTCCTCTCAGACTAAAGGAGACAGCAAAAGCCAGATGGCCTTTCAAGGTGGTTAATTATGCTCCAGAATCCCAAGATGGATGCAGCCTACTTCTGGACGTTCCCTCCTAAACCACACGGTGGTGCTAGAGCACAGAAAATGCTTCCTAAGGTTGCAGGTGTTACCTGCTGCGAGTAGGGAAAAGGGGAGCACAAAGGTCCATTTTCCAGGTGACAGAACAAAAAAGGAAAATAACAACCTAGGCAGGATCTCCGAAGAAAGGCCTCAGCACACAGTGAATTCCCACTTATCCTAGTGAAGCCACAGGTTTCAGAAATCGAGGCTGCAGGTCATTTGGGTCTGAAATTTAAAGGTGCTTAAAGAATATTTAAGTCAAACTTTGGTTGGTAATGAAGCCAGAACTAAGCAATAGACCAGGCAATTATGTAATTGACCTCAGAGCTGAAAAAACCACATCATGTCTTCATTATATATTCTACATCTACTGTTAAGGGCTGTGTGTGTTTTCAGGTGGGATAAGCAGTGAAGGAAACCCCACAAGAAATTTTAGGCAATAGGTAGTCATCTCCCCCAATAGCCAGGGATCAGAGAGAGGGAAAGAGGACAGCCTTCCCATTATGTTTTAGACCTACACTGACAATAGTGTATTCACAAGTGGCTGTTGGGTACATTCTGAGTAGAAATGGGCTATAATCCTATCTAATAAAAGAGCAATATGCAAATTGACCATACCACCACTATGTCCACAAGCCACACCCACCAGCCAATCAGGAGTGAGTAAGAAAATTAACCCAACCAAGATGGCTATGGCCACAGAGAGAGCAGGAGGGAGGTTTTGGGTTGCCCCAGCGATGGAGGAAGCCAAGCTTTCCACATATCCTGGCTGGCCCAGGCCTCCACTTAAGGCTACAAAGCTTCAATTATAGGAGATAAATAAATTCCAATAGAAATGGCTGCCACCATGGAGTGAGCAGAGGGCTTAGCTCCACTCCAGGCTACAGAGTTTCAACTGTAGAAGATAAATAAATCACAGATACCAGGGCCTCCGCTTGGGTTGCCAGGTGGTGTGGCTGGCAAATGACCACAGGCCCCTTGCCTAGGTTGCCCAATATCCCCCACCTTGATCTGGGACACCCTTCAGGGCAAACCAACTGGCCTCCACCCATGCACCAGGCCTCTATGCTATCTAATAAAAGAGTAATATGCAGATTGACCATCACTTAACACCCAAGATGACTGTCCCCATGTGGACAAAGGTGGCCACCACAAGATGGCCAGCAGGGGAGGGCAGTTGGGAGGGACCAGGCCTGCAAGGAAGAGCAGTTGTGGGCAATAATGCCAGCAAGGGAGGGTAGATGGGAGGGACCAGGCCAGCAGAAGAGGGAAGTTGGGGATGACTGGGCCTGCAGGGAAGGGGAGTTGGGGGGGGTGACCCAGGCCTGCAGGGAGAGCAGTTGGGGTGGACCAGGCCTACAGGAGAGGGCAGTTAGGGGTGACCAGCCTGCAGGGGAAAACAGTTAGGGGTAAAAAGGCTGGTAGGGAAGCACTTAGGCATCAATCAGGCTGGCAGGGGAGTGGTTAGAGGGTGATCAGGCTGGCAGGTAGAAGCAGTTAGGGACAATCAGGAAGGCAGGCAGGCGAGCAGTTGGGAGCCAGCAGTCCTTCTGTTAAGCCCACTGAGATCAGGCCTAAACAGGCAGTTGGACATCCCTGGAGGGTGTCCAGATTGGAGAGGGTGCAGGCTGGGCTGAAGGACACCTAACCCCCCCATGCACAAATTGTATGTTCTGGGCCTCTAGTATTAAAATACACACTGGATTTTAAAAAAATGTCAACTAGCTCCTTAATCATGTTGTATATTGATTACATGTTGAAATGATAACAATTTGATCTATTGGGTAAAATTTTATCCAATAAAAGAGTAATATGCAAATTAATCATCACTCTACTACACCCACAAGCCACGCCCACAAGCCAATCAAAAGCAAGTATGCAATTTAACCCCCACCAAGATGGCTGCAGCCATGGAGTGAGCAGGAGGGAAGCTGGGGTTTTCCTGGCGTTGGAGGAAGCCAAGCTTTCCACACATTCTGCAGGGCCCAGGCCTCCACTTAAGGCTACAAAGTTTCACTTATAGAAGATAAATAAATCCCAACAGAAATGGCTGCTGCCACAGAAATGGCTCTGCTCCAAGCTACAAATTTTCAATTGTAGAAGATAAATAAATCTCAATATCTGGGCCTCCGCTTGGGTTGCTGGGGGGCATGACAGGCCTGAAGACCACCATAGGCCCCTCGCCCAGGCCACCCCATGCCCCAAGGGAACCCCTACCCTGATCCAGGACACCCTTCAAGGCAAACCAGCTGGCCCCCACCCATGCACCAAGCCTCTATCCTATCTAATAAAAGAGTAATATGCAGATGGGCCATCACTCCAACACACAAGATGACTGCCCCATGTGGTCAAAGATCCTGCCCCCATGTGGACACAAGATGGCCATGACAAGATGGCCAGCAGGGGAGGACAGTTAAGGAGGGACCAGGCCTACTAGAGAGGGCAGTTGGGGGTGATCAAGCCTGCGGGAGAAGGCAGTTAAGGGCAAACAGGCTGGCAGGGGAGCAGATGGCATCAATCAGGCTGCACAGGAGTGGTTAGGGGGTGATCAGGCTGGCAGGCAGAAGTGGTTAGGGGCAATCAGGAAGGCAGGCAGGTGAGCAGTTGGGAGCCAGCAGTCCTGGATCCCACTGGGATGGGGCCTAAATGGGTAAACATCGCTCGAGGGGTCCCAGATTGGAGAGGGTATAGGTTGGGCTGAGGGACCACACATAACCCCTCATGCAAGAATTTTGTGTACTGGGCCTCTAGTAATATATAAAAGTTAATCCTCCTTGTTTCTTTTTATTTTTGATAATGGAGAGTCCTTTAAAATGGAATTGGGAGGCCAGTGAAGAAGCAGGATCTACAAGTCTCATGTCTCAGGTCTTGGAACTCTGGCTATTGCTAAACAGTTCAAAGCCGAACAGCAAACATCCTGAATCAATTATTGCTGTGTGGACATATATGATCTTTAGTTCCTCGTCATCATGCTGACCAAACTATTTGCATTCTTACCTTGAAAGAAACTAATCCATTTTGATAATCAGCATCTTCCATTTTCATAACGGTCCTAACCAATCCCAGCTGACCAAGCCAACAACCTTCACTGACCTGGAGGATCTCAGTGAGAACTGCTTCTTGTGGTTTTGCCCTTTATAAACCCTGTCTTTCTTTGTTCCATTTGCAGCAAAATTTGGGTTGCTACCTGAACCTATGCCCCAGATTGTAATCCCTCCTTTGTTCAAATAAATACTTTTTTTTTTCAATCGTCACCAGAGGATATCTTTTCCATTGACTTTTAGAGAGAGTGGAAGGAAAGAGGGAGGAAGAATGAGAGAGAAAAACATCCATATGAGAGAGACACATTGATTGGTTGCCTCAGGAGCATCCTGACTGGGCCGGAATGAACCTGCAACCCAGGTATGTGCCCTTTGTCGGGGAATCAAACTTGCAACCTTTGGTATGCAACCAGATGCTCTATCCATTAGGAAACATCTGCCAGGCAATAGTTTGTTCTTTGTTATAGCCTGAACTTTTAAAAACACACACTTTTATTTGGTTCCTAAATTTTTAAAAAATTAAATATGTGAACTTGCATTGTTTTTCTGAAGGATTTTGCTGCTCTAGGAACAGGGCACAAGATAGTACTTAAGATATTGAAATACTTCAATCCCAATGGAATGATACCCCTACTCTAATTCCCCAACTCCTCCTGTGTCCCCAATGGCCTTGACTGCCCTGTCCATCAGGCCTGATGTGCCTATCACCCAGTCAGCACCCTCATTCCCTGTGTCCATCTCACCACTCTCAGAAAAGGCCTGGACTCATAAGACAGTTGGCATTCTTGGCACTGGTGCTGGCCCCCTGCAAATGTCCCATGTCCATCTGGCACACACTTAGTCACCAGGCCATGGTTGTTGGTGAGAAATGCAGACTTTGCAGTGACTACCAGTGGACAAATATTCTGCATCTCCCCACACCTATAAAACTTGCACTCATGTCTATCATGACATTTATCAATTTGTGCTCTAATTGTATGTCATTCTTTCCCAGTAGAATATGAGCTCGTGGGTAGCAGAACAACCTTTACTAGTCCTTTATTCCCTACTCTCAGTGCTGTGAGCATATGAATGTATACATGTTGCACATATATCCTTTGTGTAGGTGGGTTCCGACTTAAGGAGAAAATCGCGTTATATCACTCGATATAACAATTCCTGATCTTTACGTGTGGTAAATAAGTAATAAAAAACATAAAGCACATATGTATGTACATCAAAATGATGGAACTTTTTTTCTTAATAAATAAATGGGAGATGACGACATAACCACGAAACGATGTCTAGTCCAAAGTGAGAAATGGCTAAAAACGCCTAAGTGGTGTGAGGAGGCCCCGTAGGGCCCTGCAGGTCAGCCTCCCATATCAGAAAGGAGGCTGATTTCTCCCAAGAGATTCTGAGGTCAGTTTACCCCTGGGGGGTTAGCTACTTGGGAAGAACAAAGAGCAGGAAATCTCTGAAGGGTTTACACAGAGTAGAAAGTTAGGATCTAATGTTTCACTATTTTGTCAGAAATCCTCATGGAATAAAACGACTAAGTCACTTTCATTCTATGCTTCAACCTGATTTGGTTCTTCATATTCTGGTTAATTCTGTTTCTAATTTATAGATGTCTGTTTTCCAAGCTCTCATTTGACTCAAGACATTCCAGGAGACAGGATAAATCAGCTTTCTCCTCTGGGATTATAGCTCTTACATAATTTTTGCAACAATGGACCTTGGAAATGAGGCCATTTTCATCTAGATTACTGGAAGAAGAGCTGATATTGCAGCCCTGGCTCAGCAGTAATTAATCCTTATTGGCTTAAAAGAACAGGCATTGGGTTACTTTGCACCCTGGAGGAGAGCTAAAGGAATCAGACCTGTGGCCCAACACCTGTGCAGCCACAGCTAGGCTTTCCCTGCTGTGCAAGAAAAGGACTCAGCTCCAGGGCTTTCTCTACTTCTCTAATCACAACTGCTGTGGAGGTGACAGAGTGTGGAGGGAATGGCTCACCCATCTGACTAGATAGAGCTTATTTCCCAGACACCCAGCTGCTTCCACTAGGAGAAAAGGAGGAGAATTTTCCCGATAGGGGCATGGGCCATAAGAGTCAGGCAAAGAAGTGTTGATTTGTAGCCCAGTCAGAATGGCTCAGTAGTTGCTGAGCATTAACCTATGAACCAACAGGTAACGGTTCAATTACCAGTCAAGGGACATGCCTGGGTTGCAGGCTCAATTCCTAGTAGGGGATATGCAGGAGGCAGCAGATCAATGGTTCTCTCTCATCAATGATGGGGTTTTTTTTTTCTCTCTCCCTTTGTCTCTGAAATCAATAAAATATATATTTTTTCAAAATGTTGGTTTGTAGTCTACTGTGTACAGATACCATACTACATATAGATTAGTGTATAAAGCAGATACTGTCCCTACCAATGAGAGCCATACATATATATATATATATACCCAGACTTCTCCTTTTTCCTTACCTCTCATTGATAATGCATTAGAAGCCTATTGAGTCAGCCTTCTAGATCTCTCAATCATCCTCTCCTCTACCACCACCCAACTATCTGTCATCTTCATCTGGACTTTAAATGGCCTTTTACAGCCTCCCTGTCTCCAGTCTTGCCTCTCCCTCCTACCATCTCCTTGAAAGTGCTGTCAGAGGGAAATCTCTGAAATATAAATTTGACCACATCACTCCTCAGAATTCTTTTGTGAAGTATACAATGAAAAACTTGGAGTTTCTTATAACAAAAAAAAAAATGCATTTCTACCTCTCAACCTAGCAATTCTGCTTCTAGGTATTTCTCCTAAGAGAAATAAAAGCATATAGTCACAAAAAGACTTGTACAGGTATATCCACAGCAGTTTCATTTGTAATAACCAAAAACAAACAAACAAAACCAAGAAAATGAAACAAAACAAACACCACAAAAAATCTAAATATTAATTAACAGAAGAAAAATTATCAAATTATGGTGCATTTATATTTTAAAGAACTGCTCATCATTTTTAATGGACTATTAAAAACATAACACTATAGATTAGACTTAAGAGATTTATCAAATAAAATACAACTCCAAGTATTTCATGGGCATACTTTTACTAAAAATCATTTGCTGTTTTTCTAAAATTCTAATTTAGCATCCTGTATTTTATCTGACAAACTTAACATGGCTTAACTTCAAAAACATTATAGTAAGCAAATGAAGTCAGACACAAAAGAGGAGATCCTAAATGTTTCCATTTATATGAAGTTCATGAGAAGGCAAAATTAATATTTGGTGATAGAAAGTAAAGTGATTTACCCCAGAGAGTGTGGATTGAGTGCAGGGAAGCCTAAGGAAAATTGCTGGGATAATAGAAATGTTGGTTGGGATGGTAATTACATAAGTATATATATTTGCCAAAACTCATCAACTGCACACTTAATTTTATCTCAATTAAAAAACCAAAACTTATCTTCCATGGATTCTTAATATGAAAAATAGTGAGTACAGCATACAAAAATCCTTCCTTTTCTTGCTTCTTTCCTTTATCCTGAATGAGTCCTACTGGTCAACTAAGGTGCATCTCTCGCTCAGTATTTCAGCTTCAGCTTTAGTTCTCTCCTATATGCCGAAGACTTGCTGAGATTGGGACCCACTTTCTTCTCTAGTCCACTATAGCTTCATTCATTTATAGCACTGTCCCCATTGCATTATTGGCACCCTCTGTACCACACTAGACTATAAATTCCTGGAGAGGAGGGGTCTTCATGGAGCACACTGCAAGGCACCTAGTAACTATCTATAAAGGAAGGAACCAGTCACTCATTCCAACCTCTCTTCTTAATGTCCTACCTAGAAGTTTAATACTTTCATTTTAATTTTTTTCAAATACAATATTAAACACATTTTCACATATTAAAAGATATTCAAATGGTCAGAAAAAAATGAATAAAGGACAAGCATCCTTCATTCCCCAGTTGCACAGTGGCCCTAACCAGAAGCAACCGCATATTTAATTCTGGATCATTTCAGAAATGTTTTATGCATAAGCAAGCATATTTTATGTGTGTTATGCATGTATACTAGTATTTATATATCCCTCCTGCTTATATAAGTGGAAGATAATGTGAGTTGCCACTCACATTTCCCATTCATTTTATGTCTTATTCTTAGCCCCCAAGACATGGTCCCTGCATACTTCATTATCCAGATTCCCCTGCTGGCTGTTTCCAATTGGTTTGTCCAGTGAAAGACAAAGGAAGGATGTTGGAGAGTCAGATAATATAGACAATTGGGTATCTCCTCTTTATCTGCTTTGCCCCCATATTTTTGGTGGTAGCTGCATGCAGCCCCTACTCCAGGCTCCATCTCTTCAGCCCTACAGCTCCAGGGATGTACCTTGGACTAGATTTCCTGGAAACACACTCAGATGGAGAGGTGCATGCAGATGGCTTATTGAGTTATGCTCTTGGGAGATATACCTATAAGTAAAGGAGAAAAGCAGAATTGGCCAAGAGAAGCTAACATGAAATACAGTTCAGTGAGACATAGCTGATATTACAGGGTGCTCTGGAGCTGGGATGGCCCTTTAGAATTGTCCTAAGTTGATAAAAGGGGGCTGGGCTCCTTTATCCCTGCATCAGCTAGTCACTAGCCATAGCCACCTCCAGGAATGAGTGTAGCCTGAATGAAGCTGTTGTCTCTGTGGGCAACCCAGGAAACTGTCTGCTGTGAGCCAACAACAGTTGATATTTTCAGCCACTGGGAATGGGTGCATCAGCCCTGAAAAGGAAACCTAAGTAGAGAACCACAGTTCCAATATAGGGTGGTAGAGGCTTCCCATTGGTGCGAGTGTCCAGGTGCCTCTGCCCACACCTCTGCCCAGAGTCTTTTCATTCAAGTCTCAACATTTGAACTATCTGGGGCAAATTCTGTTTCCTGATGGGATCTTAACTGCCACACATACAATACCCACATACTACACACCACACACACACACACACACACACACACACACACACACACAAACACACTCATAACAAGCATGTGATGTAGGCAACACAGATGATGGTCTCACCATTGGACAGAGGAGAGAACAACCGGTTTATAAAGACTGGTTTGGCTCAGTGGATAGAGTGTCTGCCTGTAGACTGAAAGGTCCCAGGTTTGATTCTGGTCAAGGGCATGTACCTTGGTTGCAGGCACATCTCCAGTGTGGGTCGTGCAGGAGGCAGCTGATCGATGTCTCTCTATCATCGATGTTTCTAACTCTCTATCTCTCTCCCTTCCTCTCTGTAAAAAAATCAATAAAATATATTTTAAAACAAACAAAAACTTCACCAAACCTGTGTTCACTCCTGTTAAGGAAGCCTGTTTGATTTCAGGGCTCCAAAGGACATGCAGTCCTCTTACTCTTCTCTTCCACCCCCACATGCCTTTTATTTATTTTTATTTTTTAAAATATATTTATTTATTATTTTACAGAGAGGAAGGGAGAGAGATAGTTAGAAACATCGATGAGAGAAAAACATTGATCAGCTGCCTCCTGCACACACCCCCAATGGGGATGTGCCTGCAATCAAGGTACATGCCCTTGATCGGAATTGAACCTGGCCTCTTTCAGTCCACAGGCCAATGCTCTATCCACTGAGACAAACCAGTTTCGGCCACATGCCTTTTTAGATACAAACTTATTGTTGGACAACAAGAAGATCACTAAGACTATGTGTGGTTTCACCAGCCATTTTTTCAACAGTATTTTTGCTTTTCCTTAATTCAGATTTTATGATACTTGGCTGTCAGAGCTCCAGTGTCAGGTATAGGAAGAATTTCCATCTGGGCTTTCTCCCCTCTGAGTTTAGGATGCCCTTAGCAATTCCATTAAGCATCTAGAGCTAGAAAACTGGAAGTTAACCTGGAATGATAAACCTGTCATATGTAAATGCACCTTATTGTATAGCCAGTAATCAGACCAGTGCCCCACATTCTGAAAACTCTCAGACCCTCAGTATGTGTTTGCTGCTTGAGGATCCTTGTGATCTCCCCTAGATACATTTTTATAGGCATTATAACATCATAAAGGAGGAATAATCAGCTTTCAGAAAAAAATTCAACTTATCAACCTCACCACCTCATTTCCAAATTTCCCCTTCAATGTTGGCCCATACAAATATAATATATGGATATATTTCATTTGTTTTGACTAGGAACATTATTATGTGAATTGCACTCTCTAAAATTAGTCTGGAACATTCTTGGAAATGGAAGCTAAGTTATATAATGTCAGGAACGCAAAATGAAGAGCCACCTGCTATTTCATCGAATATGTTATTTCATCTGATGCTTTAATCTCTTGGATTTAAAAGGAGCTCCACTTGATTTTAATAGAAGTGGATGTCATCCTGTACAACCTGATAGGCTTGTCACCTCCCATCAGACTTTGAGTCTCAACCTGTGAAAAACAGATAATCTGAAAGGTCCCAAGAGGTGAGAGCAGAGCTCAGGCCAGAGCTGATGACTTCCAGACACGAAGGCAGAGCAGAGCATTCTCAGGTTATTGAAGCACCTCCCTATTGGTAAGGGCTAAATGCTGCCCCTTTCCTTCCTATTATCAGGAAGACATGACTCGGGGGGCAGATCTTGGTTGCTGCTCACTTGAGCAAAGTGCAATAGGGCTGAGTTAGCCTGTAGAATCTGACTGAAGTCCAAAGTGCTCATCTCAGCTCTGTGCCCTACAGTAATTCCTCAGCCACTGGAATCCTGTTCTCTCCTCTGTTCAATGGTGAGACCATCATCTGTGTTGCCTACATTACATGCTTGTTATGAGGATCAAATGAGATAGCAGATAAGAAAGCTCTTTTATAAAAGCAATCAGTGCAGTCAGTTTTGCAAAATCAAAGGGGGTTATGGCTTCCCACCTCATCCAGAGCACCTGCCATCCAATAGGCCCAACCAGAATGGCTTGTCTTAGTTTCCTTAATGCAGTAGAGGTAACTTCCATAGAAATGAAGGCCAGGGGTCACCTGTTAGTCAGACAAACATTTCAAGTTGTTTTTCCTGAACTGTGGGTGAATTTGTAGCAATCTGTGCATCCTCCCCCTCGGGACATCCCCCACACATTCTTATCATGGATGATCAAAGTCAAAAATTTGTTTTTGGTCATGAGGCAAAACAACACTAATTGTCCCTGTATTTAAATCTCTCATGGGGACAGAAAGAGTAATTTGGGGCTAAATAATCCCAGGCTCAAGTCAGTTCAACAATTAACAATATTTTCATAATTTCTATATACATAAAAGCCTAAGCAACCAGCCAACCAGCCAGTAGGTATGATGCACAATAACCACCAGGGACAGACACTCAATACAGGAGCTGCCAAACTGCAGTGACTTGGCAGCTGCGGTTCTTGGGTGACACCCGGAACCAGAGAGAAGGGAGCCCGATTCCGGGGCATGTTACCTGAGGACCACCCTCTCACAATCTGGGACCCCTCTGGGGATATCAGAGAGCCAGTTTCAGTGGGGTCCCCGCAGGCCAGGCTGAGGGACCCCATCAGTGCATGAATCCGTGCACCAGGCCTCTAATATAAGAATAAAATGCCTTAGTTGTCTATATTCATGATCTCCCTTGTGTACTGACTGCTTCTTCAAACTATTTGTCAAGATCAACAAATGATCTCCACACTGCTAAAGCCAATTGATCATTTTACCTGGTTGTGGTTAAACTCCTTACTCAAAGAGGCATCTTATTAACTGGTATCCTTCAGACAATTGACTATAGAGCAAAATGTCCCAAGATTCTGTTTATGAAAGAGAAATTGTTTGGCACTGCTAATGCATATTGTGTATTTTACCTGTTCAGTATAATAGTCCTTCTAAGTAAAAGAAAAAATGAGATATTCTTTCCTTAAAATTAGAGCTCTCCTTTTCTAGGAATGTCCTGAGTTAAGATAATCCTATAATGATTGCTATAAGTTAAGGCTCTCTGAGGTCATGGGACTTCCCAGCCAGCATTATAGGATGGATATACCATTTAGTTATGACCTCCCAGGGCTAGAACTCCTGGTTTTTGGAAATTGTTTCTCATGGGGGCCCTCAAATTGCTGAACCTTATCTTCTGATGACTTGTTCACTGTAGAGAAAATTAGATCACCAGCTGGCTCCTATGTAGAGAGAGGGAAAGAGAGGAAGAGAGAGAGAGAGGGAGAGGGGGAGGGAAAAAAAGGAGGGGAGAGGGAGGGACAGAAAGAGGGAGGGAGAGAGGGAGGGAGGGAGGAAGGGAGGGAGGGAGGGAGGGAGGGAGGGAGAGAGAGAGAGAGAGAGAGAGAGAGAGAGAGAGAGAGAGAGAGAGAGGAGGAAGTATTAAAGTCAGGGAAGAGAGTCCCTAGTAAACTCTCTGAGTTCACAGCTTTCACCAGCTCAGCCCCAGGCACTTGAAATATCAAGAAATACCTTTTAACTCACAAAAGAAAAAGGT
This sequence comes from Lasiurus cinereus, assembly GCA_011751065.1. NCBI lineage: Eukaryota > Metazoa > Chordata > Mammalia > Chiroptera > Vespertilionidae > Lasiurus > Lasiurus cinereus. The sequence continues at coordinate 11,268,502 of JAAGEH010000426.1, forward strand.
ATTCTAATCAATACAATTTCATTATTGTGTTTATAAAGAGCTAATTTTTAAGAAACAGATTAAATTATAAATAATTATTTCTATTAATATCACATATCTATACACTAAAGCTTGGCTTTAGTAACTAGATATGTTAGAAATCAAACCTTACTCATTTTGCTTTTGGAAATGACATATATGTTGTTCATAGTATGGAAATTACATTTTGAACCATACAGTAAGGATCATAATCCCCATCTCATAGGGCTATTAGTAGGATAAATAAGATAATGTGCTTGGATTTAAGAATTCCATTAACAATTGATGAGATCATCTTTAAGAATTTTTTTTTTAATTTTTGAGAGTACAGTATATTTATTAAAGCTGCGGACATTGAAACAAGGAAGGGCTTCTATCTAGGACAGAAGAAGCAACAGGAAAGAGCCTGGGCAGGGCTGCTGAAAGCTCATTGGAAAGTCAGAGAAAAGAGAGCTTTGGAGATAGATTCAGGAGGTTAGCCCCAGACAAGTTGCTGCTGCCCATTGCTCCTTTGGGGACCTTTAGAGTTTAGGAGAAAGAAAATTCACTGGAAAAAGGAGATTTGAGTGGGCATGCCCCAATAAACTTGAAAAGGATTCTGTCCCCTTTTCTTCAAAAGGATTCTGTAGAACTGACATATTAGCTTTTAGAAGGCAATGGTCAAAATAACTTAGCAAACTGACTTTTGCAGAAACTGTTGTCTAATCATCAAATTCTGGAAACTGAAGTAGTTAGCAGATAATTTCTGTTTTTACATTCAAGGGAGGTGTCACTGTCTACAATTTTGAAGTGGAGAGGGGGACCGGCTAAGAGAAAAAGCAATCAAACTGATGTAAAACAAACAAAAAATATTTTATTGTGCATTAAAATTCATTCCCTAGACAATGGATAATGCACTCATTGGATGACATTAGTAGACAAACAAAAGATGCATTTGGACAATTATCAACATTGATGAACATCGGGACGCCATAAACGTTAAGCTTTATCAGGTTATTGGACTTCCTGAATATAATATTGGCAAAAAGAAACTTTCAACACAAAAACATTTAGTTTAATTTTTTAAAATGTCACTCATTTTATCTACCAACCTCGACAGTAACTAAAAATGAGGTACAGAAATTCCAGAAGTCTGAGTATGGAGTGGAAGTCCAAGGCACATTGGAGCCCCATTATTTCCTTATTGAGTAGGATTAACTCAGTTATGAAACTCCCCATACCCCAGGTTTACTGCATAGAAAAGCACTATTTACCCACCTCAATGAGGTGTTGTGGGGATTCATGCTTATAAAGTGCTTTAGATGCCTTAGAAGAAAGGCAACATAGAAGTATGAAATAATCTTAGATATGTATTTCTATTGGAAAAAAAAACAATTTTGGCACAATGGGAAGAGTGCCTCCTATTTAAAGAACCACACTTGGCTGTTTATAAAAACTAATCACCTCAATGGTTTCTTATTTGTTTGTTTGTTTTAGTTGAGAGAATAAATGTTTCTGTGCTGCCAGTTTTACAACAGTCATTTTCAACCCTGGCTGTGTTATCAGAATCACATCTACACTAATAAAAGAAAAAGATGCAAATTGACCATACCTTTGCTATGCCCACCAGCCAATCAGGAGTATGCAAATTAATACAACAAAGATGGTGGGTTAATTTGCATACACAGGCCCTGAGCAGCCCAGGGCCAGACGCTTGCATCATCGCCATGATGATGACACGGGAGTTCTGCACTGCCCCAGCCACTCTGGGCCTCTGGGCAATGTGGGAAGGCAGAAAGGCGGCTCCGGGCTGGAGCAAAGGCAGAAAGGTGGCTCTGGCCAGAGCGAAGGTGGTACCGGCAGCCAGGGGAAGAAAGACCCATTCTTGCATGAATCTTTGTGCATCAGGCCTCTATTAAAAATACAGATCCTTGGCTCACAGCCTAGACCTTCAGAATTAAAGTTTCTCAGAGTGGTATTTTTTTTAAAAAGGACCTATGGAAGAATCTGATGCATACAAAAGTTTTAAAAACATTTATTTAGAAAAATGTCAATGCATTAAACATTTATTTTCTTAAGAATGAATGAAGTTGAATCAGGGTATCAACTTCTTATTGCCTTTTCCCCTTCCCATATCCCACACAGACTTAGAACATCTCTCTCCCTCCCTCTCTCTCTCTCTCTCTCTCTCTCTCTCTCTCACACACACACACACACACACATACACACACACACACACTTTTTAGTACTGCCCTTGAATTAAAATGTGATAGTGGTAAAATCTGATAATAACATATAAACCGAGAAGATATGCAAGGACTTGCAATTCGTCCTCACTGTGCCCGAAGCAAATGGATGTTTCCCATTTGCCAGAACGGAATGGTTTAAATATGTATTTCCAATTTGGAAATAGGTAAAATCAGCACTTCCTGGAAAACATCAGTTGAATGGATGCTGACAGACAAGAGTAAGCGAGGTTATAGCGGCCAACCATGAAGAAAGGCTACAGTGAGTACTCCTCCATTTGGAGATCGCCTGCATCTCCGCAAACACCTTATGCTTGACGTGCACCAAATCTGTGGGTGCTTCTTCAAGGTAAATTAAACAGAATAAGTGACTGTAATTTAAAATGTCTTTTTAAAAAAAATGATCAGTTTGCTCCACTGCAATTCTTAATACTGTCTTAAGAACCACTTTCATTTCTTGACTGGCTCAAAGTCTTCTATTCACTCGCTCGTCTAACAGAGAGTCGAGTCCATAGCGGCAGGAACACATATCTCATCATGCCGCCTGCAAGTCTAAAACAGAAGAGCCCCCTCTGGGTGCCTTGCAATGGAACGAATGGCATCTGCAGAGAAATTACTTCTTTACACAGAGAAAAGTCCTCTGAGGCTGGCCAACGTTTTTACAATGTCAAGAACTCGTGAACAATAGCAACACAGAATAGTCCCGCTTCTTGAGAAAAGAAAAAAAAGGGGAAAAATACAGGAGATAGAGGTACATAGAGAATAGGATATACTTAAAAAAAATCAGTCAGCATCAGCCACAGTGTAATTTTGCTCTGAAAAAAAAAAAAAACAACCCACAAAAACAGTCTCATACTGCCTTCCAATGTTGCTCTAAACATTAGAAGCAACTTTGTACACAAAGGCTGCCGGAGCTGGCTTGGGGAGTTGCTTGTTGCGTGTTTCCCAAGGAGGCAAGGATGCTAGCAGCAGAATAAAACCTCCCAGCAGGACACAGAAGCCGCTGAAAAAAAATGCAATGTCATAGGTCTGGGTCCAGTCATAAAACCAACCTGGAGAGAGAGGAAGAAAAAAGTGAGTTTGATATAAATAGTACGAATATGAAGCCCATACTCTAACTTCATCAATTTTATACACAGTATTGGAATATAGTATATTCCATCTATTCTCAACATAGATGGTCTGCTGGGAATTAGAAAAGGAGAATTTCTCAAAATTTGGACAAGAATAAGCAGGCATTTTGGTTTTCTCCCAAATAAAGAATAAACACAAATCCCTGAGCAAAACATTGGCTTTGCAACTATAGCAAAGTGATTTTTGTTGTTGTTGTTAATCCTCATCCGAGGATCTTTTTCCATTGATCTTTAGAGCGAGTGGAAAGAAGGGGAGAGATATCTGTGTGAGGGAGACACATCGATAAATTGCCTCCCACAAACACTGTACCAGGATCAGAGATTGATGGGAATTGAACCCAGAACCCTTCATTCCATGGGCCGATGCTTTATCCATTGAGCCAAACCAGCTAGGGCAGCAAAGTGATTTTGAATAAATCATTATCATGACACTTCCCATGCAGATTTAGTTTGGGCAATCCGAATTTCTATATCTAGGGAAGTCACAAAGGAGAGCAATAAAATGAGTGACTTTAAGATAAATATCTTACCAACAATTGGTGGTCCAAGGCTATTTCCAAGTCCAGCAAAGAACATTAATATCCCATAGGCATGGGCTAATTTTTCAATCCCCACAGTCTTTGTGGTCACATACGGGAAGATGGACCAATTACCAGTAAGAAACCCTAGGATCCCAGAAAGTATGGCCAGCATGACATACGTTTTGGCAAATGGAATTGCACACAAGGCCAGGCCCATGAGTATTAAGGTAGCTATGTAAAGATATAAGGTATTAATCCACTTGAAGTCAGCCAGTATCCCTAAAAGGAGTTTACCAACTGCTGTCATAATGCCAATAATGGAAATAAGAGGCATGATAAACTCTTCTTCTTTCACATTTGAACTTCTTGCTACGTCTTCCATAAGTAATGAAGGTGGAAACCCTCCAACGTCGAAAAGGAAGATGGCAATGAAGAGTGCCGAAAACACTTTGTTTTTAAAAAGAGCCACCGTTTCTCCACAGTAGTTTTTATATAATTGCCACTTCCGCTTGGCAAGCTGTTTGCAGAAATACGTCTGTTCTGCCACTTTCTTTTTGTAGGTTTCAGTCTCTTTTGTGTGTGCCGTGGCTGCTGGGTTCTGATGAAGGAGACTGTCCTGCTTCCAGTCACCATTGGCCAACGTGCTCCTGCAGGTCTCCTCACCTCCGTAGCTCTTTTCAAGGATGTTTATGCTTTCTTCTGGGTTCTTTTCTTTTTCGTTGTAAATGGAGTATCTATCTGGTACATTTTCCAGAGCTGTTTTCTCAGGCAAAGGGCAATCATTGGACGGGAGGGGTCTCATCAGACTGCCGCAGGGTAATATATTTAAAGCTAAAGCACCCACAATCAGCAGGCACCCGTCCAATCCATAGAACTCAATCAGTAGCTTCTGCAGAGCAGCATATATAAAAAGGCCAACACTTGAACCTAAAAAGGAAATGGAACTGTTCAATCTTAATCTCTTATAACGTGGGGCTCTCAGGACAATTATTATTGGCATTGCAGTGCAATTTATTTTTTCCACTGGCACTCGAGCATGCCATCATATGAAAAGTCACAGCAAGTATATGAAAGGTAATGATAACAATAATAGTAATACTGATAGAATATTTACTTTAAGAAATAGCATCTGTAGTTCAGACAGTGTTCAGCACATCACATTGCATGATCTTGTTTAATCCTGACAATGATCATATTGTGTAGGGCCTATTATTATTCCCAACCTATAACTGAGGTGACTGAGGACTAGAAAGGTTGAAAAATTTGCTGCCGGTCATAGCAGCTGTAAATGGCATAAGCAGGAGGCACATTCAATCATTCTTACTCCTGGAGGCCATATTCTTAACAAATACCTTAAGCAACTACTTTTTTTGCACTTACTATGTGCCAGGCTCTGTACTATATATTTATTTCCTCTGAACAAATAAATATTTATATTTTATTTTTTGAGCTGAAGAATATATTTTAATTTTTATGAGATATTTGTCATGGTATGATAGTTCAAATCTATTGCTAAATCACCAGAATATAATGATTCACATTACTAAACTATGAAAAGAGTAAAGTGGAATTTGATAGGGTATTAAAATCACAAAGTATGCCTAGTAAATTTTCCAGGGTTTTCTGTTTTGTTTTATTTTTGTTTGTGGGTTTTTTTTTTTGGTGTTTTTTGTTTGTTTGTTTTTAAGCATAGATCACACTAAACATATTGGAACCTCATGTTATACAGCTGAATTAATTAGCGGTGTTCTGATTTCAACTTTTTAAAAAATTGAATATTTTAAAATTTAAATGTCATTAGAAAATGTCACATGAAAAAGCAGGAGAGTAATAAATAAAACTTTTAAAAATAGGTAAATAGGTGAATCATACTTTTAAAATTATCTATACCAAACTACTTTATAACCCCAACAGGGTACCATGCTTGCAGCAAAAAACCCATCTAATCAAAAATTCTTACAAATAACCAAATGACTCTTAGACTTGTAAAGAAGCATTTTCTTTGGGACCATAGTTACCCTTCTCTAACATTTTAGAAGTTAACTTTTTAATGCCCTCCCTAAAATTCTTTGCATTAACATGTTAATAGCTCATATTAATGTAATGGCAGCTACAATAATATCATTTTGTGGCTAGTAAGATAGTATCTTCTTTGCTGACTGTTGAAAAATAATAAGTAGACAAATTTAATCTTTCCCTTATCTTTTTAAAAGTGACACATACTTCCAAAGTTAAAAGCACTTCAAAAAACGAACCGTAAGAATAGAACACAGCACTATTTCATGTACTTCTGTACTGCAGTACCCTCCATTCACTGTTAACTTACATTTTTGCCTGATACCATTTCTTTGTATAGATCCTAACAAAGTGCCATAACATTAGATACCTACAAATACTCTTGGTGTTCTGTATTTTGACCTTAAATTGAAAAAAAATAAGCAACTTCTCCATTGCTCACCAACCAAGGTTAGCTCTCAACATCATGAAATATAAGGAAGACATGTTAAATTAATTCAACCAAAATATATAGAATACATATGATATGCTAAGTATAAGATAGGACAGTACAATCAAATTACACATTAGGCAGTAGTTTCCCCAGCCTATATCACAAGAAGGCAGCCAAAGCTTAGAAAGATGCAGAAATCCTTTCTGGGCAATAACGAGTAATTCAGAGCTTTCTTGTGGAACTGTGTAAACTGAAAAGTATAATTTTTAATTAAAAAAAAAACCCTCAGTTAAAAATCATCAGTGTAAATGGTGAAGTGAAATAAAGGATGAATTATGCTTCCGTGCATGTCTAAGTTATATATTATCACAAAGAGGGAAAATAGTAATTGATGTTCAGTTACTGAAACAGTAGGAGAGACACTCACGCTTTGATTAACTATTAATACCAGGGATCAATAATCTGTTTCTATATAGGTCCAGAGAATAAACATTTAAACCATAGAGGGCCATACAATCTCTGTCGTAAATGCTCAGCTCTGCCCCTGAAGCGTGAAAGGGGCCAGAGAAGGTTTGTAAAGGAATGAGCATGGTTGTGTTCCAATACAAGTTTATTTGTGAGCACTAACATTTGAATTTCACGTAATTTTCCCTTGCCATAAGAAATCTTCTTTTGATTTTTAAAAACTACACACACAAAAATGCAAAAATCATTCTGAGCTTGTTAAGCTGTCCAAATATAGGCAGTACATCAGACTTGGGCCATGGGTATTAGTTTACCAACCCCTGTTCACCACAGAGGAAGACCGAGTTCCCAAAACCTTCATTTATTTCAGGCCCATGCTCCTTTCTTTCAACTAAGTCACAATACTGCAAGTATTTTCACTATTAATTTCTGTTCAATTTAAAAATATTCTACTGTGAGTTATATTTTGCTTGTCATCTTTTTCACTGAAGTTGGATGCTACAGACTGAGTGTCTGTGTTCCCCCAAATTCAAATGCTGAAACCTAGCCCCCAAGGTGATGATATTAGGAGGTGGGAGTTATGGGAGGTGATTAGGTCATGATGGTGAAACCCTCATGAATGGGATTAGTGCCCTTATAAAAGAGACCCCAGAGAGCTTCCTCTCCCCTTCAGCCATATGAGGACATAATGAAATGATGACCTCTATGAATCAGAAGATGGGCCCTCAGCAGACACTGAATTTGCTGGTGCCTTGTTCTTGGACTTCCCAGCCACCAGAACTATTAAAAAAATACTTTTCTACTGTTTATAAGCCGTCCAGCCTATGGTACTTTCTGACAGCAACCTGAAAAGTCTAAGACAATAGATTCAAGGTTCTCCCTAATTTTGCCTCACCTAGCTCCCTGTGAGTTGACACTGCAAACTCCTTAATTCTGCCAAGTCTTGACTGACCATAGTAGCTCCATCATTTTTGGCTCAAGTCCTTATGCCCTTCTCCCTAGACTGAGTGAAAAGCAGGAGCAGCTCTCTCAATAAACGCTTTTCAACATCTTAAGCACAAATAAATTTGAAGAGTCAGGGAAATCTAGGTCATAATTATAATAGCTAATACTTTTGGAGCCCTTGCCAAGTGTCTTACACAATAACTCTTTTAATATTCCCAATAACCTGATGGGACTCTTTTATTCCCATTTTAGTTTAGAAAATTGAGACTTAACAGTTAACAGAATCATTAACTAACATGACCATCAACAGACAGCTAGTGGATGTGACACAGACTGGATTCAACACCAGGTTTGACTCAAGGGTCTGAGCCTGTTGCTTCATTATAGTGCATCTACAAAAAAAATATATAGGATAGCTAAGACCTATTGTCCTTTAAGCTGCCATGCCTATTATCACACTCCCCACACTTTTGGGAGATCCTGTTGGGTCCTGGAAACTGCATTTCAACCATTCTGTATTCTCCATCTTGTTGTGTGTTGTTTTTTTTCTATTTCTTTTCTCATTTCTATCTTAGACATGTCCTCAGATATGTCTCTCCTACCCCCCTCTGCCCCCAACACTATGATTTCCATTTCTCATCTGCCAATGCTTCTTTATTCATATAATTTTATTTTTTTACAGAGAGGAAGGGAAAGGGATAGAGAGTCAGAAACATTGATCAGCTGCCTTCTGCACACCTCCCACTGGGGATGTGCCCACAACCAAGGTACATGCCCTTGACTGGAATTGAACTGGGACCCCTCAGTCCACAGGCCGATGTTCTATCCACTGAGCCAAACTGGCCAGGCAGCCAATGCTTCTTTAAATCACTTTGAGTAAATATCCAGCTAGATGTAATTCCATCTGGAATCACTTTGTTGCCCTTAGGTTGGCCTCAGGAACAAAACATTGATTTGGATCCTGCTGTAAGATCTACTAGTAAAGTTCTTCAGCCGATCTGAAAGCCTGGCTTCCTAGGAACACCCACTTACTAACAGGTAGTGTATGTAAACGTTCAGCTTTTAGTAAACTTGGCAGCTTTATCTCCTAACCAAACTCATAAAATATTGGCTACAGAAACTTTGATAAATTCCCTAAACAGCTTAGGAGAAAAAAATCCAACTGAAAAATAAAGTACCACTTTAAAATATCAGAGTCCAAAAACTTTTATATTTATGTTATTAAAGGAACAGCAAGAGTACATAGCCTGTCTTTGACTGTGAACATTGGCCAGTGAGCTGTATTCATAAATCAGTCCTTTCCACTTTTTTGTGTGGGAATTGTAAGTTTCACAGTAAATGGAGGTTGAGAGCTATTCAGCATCCTTCTGTCTGACAGTGTCACCATTTCCCTTCCTTTTGTCCTGTCTTTCTCAGGGATAAGGTGCTTTATATACATGCTGTCCACTTCTCCCAGCAAGGTTCTCACCAACATGTAACTCTCAAATTTACTGGGCTCATAAGCTTTCTTTCCTATATGATATTTGTGGACGGAGAAAAAGGGGTTCTATGGAAAGTAATATATCAGGGTGATCTCATCATAAATTCCTTACTGGGCTGGGTTGTCATTGACCAGGCCTATAACTGTTTAGTAAACGATTTATTTTTGCCTTAAGCAAGCCCTATCCACTGTTGCTGTGCCTCTAGGTTAACACACCTTCGAAATAAACAGTTTTTCATATGTACATCTTAAGCTTTTCTGAATGCGATGCCACATTTACAGTGGAAAATCAAATACCCCTGTAGGAATACAGAAAAAAAAAAAGGTGCTACTTGAGTGGTAGCTGGGAGTAGTTGATCACACATATCTGTTTGCCAACTTTTAACTTTGATTAGAAGGCTGAATAGGGGCAATACTGTACTTATTTTGAAAATGTACCTGTTGAAATCAGGCCAAGTGCAAGGCCTCTGCGGCTGTCAAAATACTGGCACGTAATGGTCACTGTTGCAGTGTATAATAAACCACATCCAAGACCTAAACATAAGAAGACATTGCACAGATTAATTAAATGCATTATTTCAATGCAAAAAAAGGGGGGGGGTAATTTCAATAGGGCATTCTGTCATCAACTGGCTAAAACTCTTCCAATATGAATTCCTAGATACATTCAATGTTAGTTGTGCAGCTCCAATGGACACATTTATGTAGGTTCAGTTTTCACTCCACACACCCAAAGATCAGAGATAAGTTGAAAAAAATAATCCAATTTATAAAGCATAAATGAATACTGCAAGTTTGAATTAAGATATTATAGGGAGAGAAAATGGTTAAACCACACACTTAATAGCAATATTTAATCAAATGTGCCCATTTAATATCTTTGTCCCTCTTCCCAAGTTCTTGTCCTTTGCTCACTCTTCTTCCTCCTCTAACTCCTCTAAACAATTTTATAAAATCCCTTTCATCATCCCAACCTATTTTGCAAGAGCTTATAGCTTGCACACCTCAATTTGCAAAAGACCCTCGGGCATGTTCTTAGTTGTCTTCAGATTAACACATCACAGTAAAATGTATACAGTACTTGTACATTTTTCTCTTTTAGAGCTGCAAATTATTATAAACAAAAGAGGATTATGTCATAAATCTAACAAACGCAGTGACTGAAAATAACCCCACAAGGTGATCTGATCATAAGTTTCTTTTGGGCAGGTCATGATAAGCAGTTAAGCACCAGGCTATAACTTTCTTAATAAAAGGTTCATCTTTGCCTTAAGCTTTGCCCATCCTACTTGTGCATTTAGGTTAACACATCTTTGAAATGCCAGAGATTCTCTTTTCCAGACTCCTCAAAGGTATAGTCACCCTCAAGGGAGCACACGATTTTGTTGCCTGGACACCATCTACTTACTGTAACTTAAAATGTTCACTATCCTGTATCTACCAAAGTAAAGGGAATATATACCTCTCCATTTTTTATACAACTTTGGAGATTTCTCCAACTTGCTTTCTCTCATCTCCTTTACCTACCACCAATAGATTTCATGTAATCTCCTTAAATTCCCTCCTTTGCTTCCAAATACATAAAAAAGAACTGCAAAACTTTCATTCTTGGGAGCATTTTCTCAATCTCTTGAGATCTTACTTCTAGGCACGTCCTCTATTTGGCTCAGATAAACTCTTCCATCAGTTTGGACATTCTCATAACATTACCTTATTTAGAAGTAAAATATATTTTAGTTTAAAATATCTTCACACACAAAAAAGACAAAACAAATAAAATAAAAGATTAATAATTATTAAATGTAAGTGGCATATAGTTGTTTGTTATACTATTCTCTACTTTTCTGTAAATGTTAACTTCTCTTTCTTGAGATCCAAACTTCAATATTTATCTCCAGATCTTCTCCATGGCTCTGTTAGCTTAAACTTTTCATCCCTAATAAGTAATGATCTCAGTTTGTTTTTCATAAAAATTCCCTCTGGCTTCTAACCCATAACGTTTTGCTTTTCATCTACAACATCACCTGTTTTTAAGAACGTCACATAAGCTACAGTCTAAAAACTGAATTTTAACCATGGCCCATTAGATAAGTTATTAAGATCATTTTCATTACTTTTAATTGCTACCTGTACTATAATTAGAAAGAATACCTGGACTTAACAAATATATTGCACAAACATTCTAGGAAATTAGCTCTTTAAATAACCCAGGACACAGATGATCATCTTCAATTGCATAAAAATTCTTCTTAAAAAATGAGATAGATTAAAACAATTGCACTTAAATAAACCATTTAAAATAAAGCATCCTTTTATCTGAGTTCAGGGAAGAAATACTACCAACTAAGACAGGAGTTGGATTGGTTTATACAGTTGTTATTACTACCTATAGAACACTTTAAAACATGATATAAGACTTGTTTCTGGAAAACCAATAAAAAAAAAGTTACGCTTTACTAAGGAAGAGGGCTGAACTTATTTTCCTGTGATTTGGTTGTTAGGGCTCTTACAAATGTTAGGCCTTTAGAGACACACAAAAAGACATATCCAATTATTAAATGTCAGTCTAGCAACTTTTAAACTTGTAATTTTGGCTGAAAGTAAAGAAGTTTTTAAAAATTATTTTAAGGCCATAGATTTCAGGTAAGATTATATCACTTTTTTTAAAATGTAGCATAAGTTTGAAATGCCTTTTCTTTAAACTTTTCAAAAAGCAGAAGGTGGCGTGAGATCTCCCCATGTCTGTATCAGGATGATCTTAAATCAGCAGTTGTTAATAAGAGATCTCGAGTCCCCAAGATCTTTTATGGAACCCGTAAAGTCAAAACTGTTTTCATAATAATACTAAGATGCTCTCTGTCGTTACTGTTTTTTTACATTTATGCTGATGGTCAGTAAAACTGGAAGAGCCTTAGCACAACTCATGGTACTGGTGCCAAATTTTACACCTTCTATGCTTCACCATCACATGCTCACAGTAAAAACAAACACATTTTTTAAAAATGCTTCGTCTGAATTACAATTGTTGCAAGGAAAGCGCTCAGGTAATATTTTTATGCGTCAGCTAAAATAGCCCCTTTTTCATGTAACCTTGTTTGTATTTGAAAGAATGTATGACAGACAAAATAGTTTACTCAGACTTGAGTATTTGGCAGATGTTTCCTCGAAAACAAATTAATAAGGGAAGCAACTGACAGTCACTGTTACCAATGATAGAAATTCCAGCAAAAACAAGAATTTTGGAAATTTGTATCTATCACCATGAATTTGACAACTTTTCAATACATACAGATTTTCTGATGAACCCATTGGTGATGCTAACAGAAATTATTTTCCAGATGTTGTATAATGAAATGTGCCAACATTTTAAAATTCTTGCATAATTCAATGAACTGATATTTTTCAAATAACCAATTCATGATGTTTCAAAATCAGGTCTGCATGTAGAGATCAAAGTACAGAATAAACAAATGGACTTAATATAACAAGGCACAAAAGTCTACTGATGTGGTATCAGGTTCCAAATTGCAATCAACCTTCAGAAAATTGTCCCTTACTGAGTGACAAAGAAGAATATCTACAATTACCTGAAAAGGCTATTAAAATCTCCATTTTCCTTTGTGTGAGACCAGATTTCCTTCATACACTTCAATCAGAAAGACATATTGCAACAATTGAGTGCTGAGCAGACAGGAGACTTATGAAGATATAAAACACTATTATTCTTCTCAATGTTGTTTTGTTATGAAAAATAGAGTTATTTTTCTGTCTTTTAAAAATATTTTTATTTCTTTCAGAGAGGAAGGGAGAGGGAGAGAGAGAGAAAGAGAGAAACATCAATGATAAGAAAGAATAATTGGTGGGCTGCCTCCTGCATGCCTCTTCTTGGGGATGGAGCCAGCAACCCAGGTATGTGCCCTGACAGGAAATCAATAGGTGACCTTCTGGTTCATAGTTCGATGCTCAACCACTGAGCCATACCGGCCAGGCAGAAATAGAGTTATTTTTCATAGTAAATATGTCAGTTATATTAACATATAGTGGGTTTGTTATTACCTTGAAATAAATTACTAAACAAACATTTTTAAATTTCTCAGCTTTTAAGATAGTAAATCTTAACAGGATAAATACCAATAAATATAATCTACATAATTAAAAGCTCCTTGGGGGTCCTAAAATAAAAGAGTATAAAGGGATCCAAGACTAAAAAGTTTGGAAGCTGCCTTAAAGCATCTCCTGGTCTCCAATAACTTTTTATTAGACTTCCAACAGTGGAAAAAAATCATAATGAGCATAATAATATTAAAACTAAATATTTGTATCGCTAACAACTCAAAGCATAAACATTAGTAAAACATCATTGTCTCCTTTACTTAAATAGGTGAAAACTAAATTTATTTGCAGCTTCCAACATTTCCTTTTCACTCCTTATGTTCCATTTCTCACACCTCGGGGTAAGACCACAACCTCAGAGGCCCTTCCTTCCTTTATCTCTTCACATCAACCCAGACATCAAGCGGTTTCTGACTGGGGTCACCAACCTTTTGGACCTCAGAGACCACCAGTGGTCTGTGGATCAGGTGTTGGTGACTGCTGGTTTATGACACCCACTGCTTAAATGATCACTTTCTGCACTGCCACTGCTTCAGTTCACCTCATCTTTTCTGATTTGAGCTATAGCCTCTCAATCTCTGTTTTAGCTTCTGATACGTTCCCCATTATTCTACCTTCTATTTTTTTAAAATATACTTTTATTGATTTTTTTACAGAGAGGAAGGGAGAGAGAGAGAAAGAGAGGCAGAAACATCGATGAGAGAGAAACATCAACCAGCTGCCTCCTGCACACCTCTTATTAGGGATGTGCTTGCAACCAAGGTACATACCCCTGACTGGAAGAATCAAACCTGGGACCCTTGAGTCAGCAGGCCAATGCTCTATCCACTGAGCCAAACCAGTTAGGGCCATTCTACCTTCTAAACTGCTACCATATTATTCTCATCACATCATACTCTTACAATAAAGTTCAAGCAAAACTCTTTATCACCGGCCTCTGTTAGCACCATATTCTGACAGATTTGCAACTTCCCATATGACATGTGCATTCATTAAACAAACGTCCATGAAAAGACTGCACTCTATTTCATGCCTCTGAGCATATGAACTCCTGGGATGTCCTCCCACCAATCATTTCCCTTTCCAACCTGACCACATCCTAGTGTTCTTCAAACACTCAACTCAAGCCCAAGCCAGTGTGGATCAGTGGTTGAGTGTAGACCTATGAACCAGGAGGTCACAATTCAATTCCTAGTCCAGGTGCATGCCTGGGTGCAGGCTTGATCCCCAGTGGGGTGTGTGCAGAGGCGGCCAATCAATGATTCTCTCTCAACACTGATGTTTCTATCTCTCTCTCCCTCTCCCTTCTTCTCTGAAATCAATAAAAATATTTTTAAAACACTGTCTTTAAAAGTTGCCATAAAAATTATGTTGCAGAAATATATTTATTGAATGGAAAGAAGTCCATGACAAGTTTTCAAAATATATAAGCAGAATGAACAGAACAATCATTTTTTATTATATATATATATATATATATATATATAGTATTTATATGGGTATATAAATAAAAATATCTATATATTTTTCAAAATTAAAAGAAAATACTATAATATTATAAAATCCTTCTTTAAAATTTTTTAAAATATATTTTTATTGAAGGGAGAGGGAGAGAGAAAACCATCCATGGATTACCTCCTGCATTCCCCTTACTGTGGATCAAGTCCACAACCCCGGCAAGTGGCCTGAATGAGAATCAAACCAGTGACATTTTGGTGTATAGAAAGATGCCCAACCAACTGAGCTAGAGCTATAAAATGCTTCTGAATCAGAATACAGAAAGCAAACATCTCTAAGACCTAGCATAAGAATAAAATCATGCAAATGAAATTTTGTATTATTTTTGGGGAGACAAGCAATAAAAAATCTGAAGTGGTGTACATATTTTTTAAAATGATCCTGTGATTATACATATTTTTTGTGTGAAATGGAATATCGAACCCCTGAATTTGTAATATAAAAACTTCTTCCTGCAGCATTATTTTTATAAAAATAAAATATTTTACTAACAGTGCATTCTAATATGGCAATCTTAAAAAGTGCTAAGGGTGGAGCCACACAATCCAGACTCTGTATGCAGGAGGGGAACCCACTTCCTCAGATTTGCCCAGGCTTCCCACGTTTGACCACTAGAGGCCTCGCATCCAAGGAAAGCCCTTAGTCCTGGACAAACTGGGACAGTTGGTCACTAAAGTGTAGTGACTTCTTTCTGTCTTGGTCATTTCAACAACCTCTTTAAATATCTGAGTCAATATGTCATATTCCTGTTCAAAGGGTTGGTTAGGATTGGCAATTAATTGCAAATAGTATTACAGAAATATCTATTCCTGGAAATGAAATAATGAGAACGTAACTTACGATGCTAAAAAGATTAATAAGTTTAGAGCATCCAAATGTAGGTTAAAGTAGTTAAATGTTGGTATTCTTATGTTTTCAGCCTAAAACATCTGCATGGGAAGTTAAAAAGTCCAAGTAGTTGTTCTTTTTTTTTTTTTAATTGACATGACTCTAAATTTTATATACTTAGCTCAAGTCTCCTGAATATGACATTGACTGGTTAAGAGCACAGTTATAGATTCAAATCCCAACTCTATCATGTATTGGCTGTGTGACTTTGGGAATTTGAAAGTTTACTTAAACTGTCATAGTTTCCTTAACTTTAAAACAATCTTACAAGATAACTGTAAGGATTAAGAGACATAAAAAATGCAAAAGATTTTATATTTGTACCTGGAACATAACGAAATACTAAAACTAGCTATTATATTGGTACATTTTTCCACTTTTACTTGAGTATTACAGCATTATGTGGATATAGCTTGAGTCTAATTAGAAGATCAAAATTCCTTATTATAATTGAACATCCACGAGAGACAAAAGACTATCTTTAATGATCTAACTATTGAAAACAAAAAACAGCTTATAATTGCTAAGGGAAATATATAGGGAATGACCTTTATCTCAATAGCTAGAACTAGAGTAAGAAAATCAGATTTTCTACAAATGTGGTTTTCCCCTCCCTTATGCAGATGTTACCAAGAAAATAAAGGCAAAGAAAATTAAATTTCAAGAAGAGAATATTAAGAAAACCGTAATCAGGTAACTAAATAACAATAGCTTATGAAGAAAGAGAATATAAGAAATTGATTTGAAGTTGTACTTTTCAGAAAAGCAAAGAGAAATTATTGGGAAGGCACTTGAGCAATTCATTAAGGACATATTTTCTGCAGCCCCTCATCCTACCCCATCCACAGTCTCTAATTACCCTTTTTTTTTTCTGATTTAGGAAAGTTACTAAGAAAACAGGAGCCTGAATTACCAGGTTTGGCAGCATGGTTTATAGCCAATTAAAAGACTGGCAAGCTGCCATTTATTTTAGCTACAAAAACTGAACAAGATAACATCACATGTTCAAGGTGTTATTTTTTAAAATATTAATTAAATGGTAAACCAGAATTATGCCAATTAACACACTTCAGCATTCCTTTGATCTTTTATAAGATGATTAAACATGATACTATATTACTTTATTTTTCTATATTCTTTAATCTGTTAGATAAATACTTCTGATTCCATAGAGCTTCTTTAGTAGGAAGTGCTCTTGAACTAAAAGGGAAGAAAGAAACTCAAGGAGAAGGGAACAAATATGTATTAAATACCTCTGTGTGCTTCTCTATACACATTCTCTCATGAATAATTAGAATATCTCTGTACTCATATTAGTCCCATTTTAGAAAAAAATAAAAATAGAAGCCAGAGAGCCTAAATAATTTTCCAAAGTCACAAAACTAATAATAATGGTTATAGTAGCTACTATTTATTGCGTTATCAATCTGTAAAACCCTATACATTGGATGCTATTATTATGCTCACTTTTAAAAATAAGAGAACAAGATAAGTAACTTGTCTCGAGTCTCATAGCTGGCAAGTTGATCTAATGCAGTTAATCCACATAGTCTGACCCCACAGCCTTCTGTTAATGCTTGCTCCTTCCCTATGCCAGTCTATCTTAAGAGCCCATTTCATTCATTCCTGATGAATGAAAATGCTTAGAATATAATTCTACACAGAGCTGGTGCTCCATGAATATTATCATTAGAAGGCATCTTGCCCTTGTTTTTCTAAGGAACTCAAAATACAGAAAGGAGAATGAGCTTAGACTGGGTAATAATTTCCTGTCACTGCCTTTTCAATTGGATACTCTACTTCAAATGGTGACAGAATGGAAGCGTCATTATTCATTATTCTCTCACTTATGCATCTCACAAATATTTTATGATTCCTATATTGTGAGCCTACTGATGAAATAAAACCACAAACAAGACAACCATGGAATAACAGTTAATAATCTGCTAGCAAGGAGTAGCTCACAGGGCCCCAATAATTACCAGAGTGGGTGTTTTTTTTTAAATTATTAATTGAAATCCAACTCAAATCTTTTGCTTGGCTTCATGGATTCCCCACAAGACCTATAGGGAGTTGGTCGCTAAGCCTGCCTCCTCAGGTGCGGGGAAAGTCACTTGTGGAAATAAAGGTGCTTGCTCAACCTCACAGAACCTACATCTCCTGGCTCGAAGCCCAAGGGTATCTCATTAGCTGACCATTTCCTCCTAGTTTCATGATTTCAAATCATGCATCTATCACCAAATCAGAGTCATACATATTCTCCAGACCTGAGCCCATTTTCTGACCTAGAATCCATCAACTAGAGGAGAGGCTAGTTATGCCAGAGGAAGGACATTGCAACAAACAGAATGATTAGTCATACCCTGACTCTTTACCCAAAGAGAACCATGGTGGCATTTAGGTGATCACACACCAGGATAAGTGGGATATGTTTTGAGCATTGTTGGACTCTGGATACAAGCTGACATTGTTAATTAGGAATCTGAGGTATTTACATGGTCTCCCTTCATAGTGGGTTCAAGTAATGTATAGGATCATGGCCCAGGTCTGGCTCACAGTAGGACCTCTGAGTCCATGGAGCCATTTGACAGTTATTTCCCCAGTTGTTGCTATTTAATGGAGCAGGTACACATGTTAATTAGTACAACCGTCTACATACTGCTTCTTGGCCAGTGGAGTAAGAGTTACCATAGGGGGAAAGCCAAGTGGAAGCTCTGTGACCCTACCAGCACTGCCAGTAACCGCCAAAGGAGTAAATCAAGACCAATATCTAATGAATTGAAGACCATGTGTTCATGTGTATTGAAAGGTTCCAATAACATGAGCAAAATTCAAATCTATTTCACAAGCTGGTAAAGCTCTCTCTGTTGCTACAGAAATTTTAAAATTTAATCATGGCAGTTAGTTAATTTTGTCTTTTTCTTTCTGTATATCCTTAGATACTCTTCCAACACAATCAAACATATATAAATCTTTGGCAATGTCAGCTAAAAAAATAATTTGGCCAAGACCGGTTTGGCTCAGTGGATAGAGCGTCAGCCTGCGGACTGAAAGGTCCCAGGTTCGATTCCAGTCAAGGGCATGTATCTTGGTTGTGGGCACATACCTAGTAGGGGTGTGCAGGAGGCGGCTGATCGATGTCTCTCTCTCATTGATGTTTCTAACTCTCTATTCTTCTCCCTTCCTCTCTGTAGAAAATCAATAAAATATATTTTAAAAAATAATTTGTATCTATAGGTAATGCAAATGTCTTGCTTTTTGTTAGCTTTTAGGTCAGGGAGAACTTTGGATATGTGCTCATAAAGGATTTCTCTAGAAACCATGAATAGGAGAAAAACCCTGTGAAATTTTAAATGATTAGTCCAAATTTAGGGAAGACAGCCAAATCATACCAATGGTTTAATTTAATGATTCAATTTTCTATGCAAAAAGAACAATTGTAAAAAAAATTTTGTCTTGGAAGAAATAATTTGTCCTGTGTTCTGAAAGGAATAATCCCATCATGGATAAACACAGATATCTACCTTTTTATTTTTATTATTTCAGACAAGAATGTAAAATGATTATTCAATATATCTGTAGCTACAAGTTCAAAACTGTCTTAAGCTTTATAGAGATAAAATATCAAATGTATAATATGTGCTCTCAAAGAACTAACAAGTGACCTGCTCATTTGGATTAATATCTGAGTAGTATTAGGGCACGTAAATTTAAAATAAACTTTAGGTTCTAAAAACCCTAAAAACAATTACAAATATGTAAAGGAGTCAGGATGTGGTGTCAGACTGAGTGTATCCCACCCTATGTGTTGTTGATATATTGCTTTAACTGGTCACTTCACTTTGCAGCTTCACCTTTCTTTTTTGTAAAACAGGTTCTTGGGGAGTTTAAATGAGATCAGATACCTCACTTAGTGCAGAACCTGGCACACAGTAAGTATCTGGTGAATGCTAGCTGCTATTTTTCCTATTATTTATTATTGGGAAAACAGTCTCAAGTAAAAGAGAGGAATAATGATAGTCAACAAATTAGGTTTTACAGACATTAAGAAAAAAATTTAAAAAGAAGATTTTTTTCACATTCCCTTCAAGCAGCTCCTATAAATATTGAGTCTGATGATGCTAAACTTTGAATACTGTTAGTAGAGCACATTACCAAAACATCCCCCATCCCCTAAAGAACTCTCAAGCCCCGAGTGCTTTGCTTTTCCTCTCCATCAGTCATCCTCACCACTCATTTTTCTTCAATCATGCCTTATCTTAAAAATAAATTATAAGGTCAGAGAAAGATAAATATCACATGATCTCACTCATTTGTGGAATATAATGAACAATATAAACTGATGAACAAAAACAGATCCAGAGACAGAGGAACATCGACCAGACTGATCAGACCGATCAGACCATCAAACCTCAGAGGGAAGGTAGAAGAGGGTGAGAGTAAAAGGGAGGGATCAACCAAAGGACTTGTATGCATGCATATGGGCCTAACCAATGGACACAGACACCAGGGGGATGAGGGCATGAGTTGGGGGAGATAGAGGGATAAGGACACATATGTAATACCTTAATCAATAAAGAAATTAAAAAAAAAATTGTATGCTTTACAATCTACTCTTTACTTCTCTTGTGACTTTGTGATCAGGGTCATGGTGACAGATGGTGTGAAACAGCTGGATGTTTAGAACACAGCCCTGCTTAACCGACCAATATGAAAGGGTAAAGTTATGATGAACTCTTGGAGCTTAGGAAAGTGACAGTGGTCAGGCTTCTTACCTACAACAATGCCGTAGGAAAAAAACAGGAAGTAGATGTTAGGGGCAAAACCGCTCAGCATTAGGCCCCCGGCCACCATGAAGCCACTGAAGATCGCCACAGGCCTCGCTCCAAACGATGAGACACAGAGGCTGCAGATAGGACCTAAAAAAAAAGAAACGAAACCTTCCCTTATGTCACAGTCATCTCCTTTTTATGATCATATTATCCATCTCCCCCTAAGTTTAAAATGACTCTCTGCATCATAAAATTATAACACCAAAATAATAATAAGCATCTTCTGTGTATATACCATGTGCTGGACACTATGTACTTCACATAAACAACCTCCTTTCACTTGCATCTTACTACAACCATGGGAGGTAGATACTACTGTTACCCTCATTTCTGTTGATAAAGAAATTAAAGTGTCAGGATGGGGGTGAGGTCACATAGTTAAGTAGGGTTTCTGAGTGAGACTTACTTCAAATGTGAGCACTACTACTTGCTGGCTTATTTGATCTCTTTGTGCCTCAGTTTCTTCATCTGAAATTGAGGCCACCTCATAGTGTTTACTGGGGGAACAAATAAGAGCGCAGGTGTAATGCTGACCACAGGCCTGGCACAAGAAAGTGCCCCCTCAGTGTTCATTCTTCAGTGCTGCCAGTGGCAGCAGCATCACCACCAGAATAGAAACAGAGTAGGGAGAATCCAAGATGGCGGCATAGGCAAACACCTACACTGCTGCCTCGCACAACAATTTCAAAACTACAACTAAAAGACAGAACGGACATCATCCAGAACCACAGGAAAGCTGGCTGAGTGGAAATTCTACAACTAGAGGGAAAGAGAGGGGCTCACGGAGACCCAGAGGAGCTGCAAAAAGCTGAGGTACGCAGACGCGTGCGTGGAGAGGGCGGGTGCTGGAATACTTGGCTGGTTTCCTCTGGCGGGAGGGAAACGGAGACTCTCAAAGGCATGAACACCTTATCCTACAACACTAAACCCCAGGTCCAGCCAAAATTCATACGGGGGGAGTTTGGACTGTGAAAAGGGAGAGGTGCACGGATATTTAAGGGAGTCGCAAAAGATCAGAGGTCTGGTGGCGCACACGGCACTGCACAGAGGACAGACTGCTGATTGTGCCGCTGGCTTTCATGAGTGGGCAGGAGACAGACCCTCCCAACTGTGCCACTTCTGACTCCACTAAGCCCCTGTTTCAGGTGAAACTCTGGGGACCTAGACTCGTGTGGTCCTGGAGCGCAGGGAAGCCATAAAGGCAGCGGTCTAGAGGCACTGTGCGCGTACACAAGGACCGCTCCAGTGATTACCCAGTCATGTGAGACTTAGGGGCCGTGGCGGGCGGGCCGACTGGAAGGTAAGGCGGTCCCTTAAGCCCTGAGACTCCACCCATCCCAAGCTCAACAGAGAGGCTTCTGCGGTTTGCAAGTCTGCTATCATAAGGCTGAATCCAACACAGAAGTTCTCCCAGCATAGTGAAAATGCCGAGACAAGGAAAGGGATCACAAACAAAAGAAATGGAGGAAAACAAATGACTGGATATAGAGTTCAAAACCACGCTTATAAGGTTTTTCAAGAATATCCTAGAAAATTTGGATAAAGTTAGTGAGAGCCAAGAGGAGATGAAAAAGGACCAACTAGAGATGGAAAAGGTCCAACTAAAGATGAAAAAGGACCAACTGGAAATTAAACATACACTGACTGAAATAAAAAGTATTATACAGAGTCCTAACAGCAGACTATCAGAAGGCAAAAATCAAGTAAAAAATGTGAAATATAAAGAATCAGAAAACACTCAACTGGAAAAGAAGAGAAAAGACTCCAAAAATGTGAAGATAATGTAAGGAGCCTCTGGGACAGCTTCAAGCGTACCAACATCAGAATTGTGGGGGTGCCAGAAGAAGAGAGAGAGCAAAATACTGAAAACCTACTTAAAGAAATAATGACTGAAAACTTCCCACATCTGGTAAAAGAAATAGACTTACAAGTCCAGGAAGCACACAGAACCCCATATAAAAGGAATCCAAAGAGGACCACACCAAGACACATCATAATTAAAATACCAAGAGCAAAAGAGAGAATATTAAAAGCAGCAAGAGAAAAACAGTTCATTACCTACAAGGGAGCACCCATACAACTGTCAGCTAATTTCTCAACAGAAACGATGCAGGCCAGACGGGAGTGGCAAGAAATATTCAACGTGATGAATAGCAAGAACCTACAACCAAGAATAATCTATCCAGCAAAGCTATCATTTAGAATTAAAAGGCAGATAAAGAGCTTCACAGATAAGAAAAAGCTAAAGGAGTTCATCAATCCAAACCAGTATTATATGAAATGCTGAAAGGTACTCTTTTAGAAGAGGAAGAAGAAAAAGATAAAAGCCAAAAAATTATGAACAAATATGTATCTATCAACAAGTGAATCTAAAAATTAAGTGAATTAAAAATTTGATCAACAAAATAAACTGGTGAATATAATAGAATCAGGAGCCCCGAAAGGAAGTGGACTGATAATTCTCAGGGGGAAAGGGGTGACGGGTGTACAGGGAGAGACTGGACAAAAATCATACACCTATGGATGAGGTCAATGGGAGGGAGGTAAGGGCAGAGGGAAGGGTGGGAGTTGGATGGAGGGGTGCTATGGAGGGGAAAAAAGAGAAACAAATGTAATAATCTGAATAATAAAGATTTAATATAAAATAAATAAATAAATAAATAAATTAATTAATTAAAAAAAAAGAATAGAAACAGAGTAAAAACCCAGTTAGTCTGACTCCTGCGACCCTGGTCTTAACCCTCATATTCTGGGGATTTTTGGCTCCTGCATGTCCTAGGCACCTTTTTTTTCCAACACAAGGCCTGTCATACAATTGGTGATGAAAATGGATATGTTGATTGATTGAATATAAGCAATTGCAACCTTGTGGAGGGAAGAAGTAGGGTTAAAGTAGTTATTCTCTTCCTAGAGAATATTCTGGCCAAATGGAAAAGCATCCTACCCCTTCAGGGATGGGTCTGTCTGTTCCACTGTCCTCTATTACATGTATAACCTGGAATCTGGGGAAGGCAGCACACTGCTGACCTACAGGCAAAAGTGACCATTACCTGGATCGGTTCCAACTTCTTATGAAATAGCATTAAATGCTAGTGAAATTCCTTCCCACCAACACTGTACCTGGAAAGTACCTACAAATACAGAGAGTAGCATACCCTATATAATAAAAGCCTAATATGCAAATTGTCTGGGAGTTCGGCTGAGAGACTGTGAGGTTGACTGCTCATTATGATGTGTGTTGACCACCAGGGGTGGCGTGGAACATGGCAGGTATTGGTGATGTGGCACTGGCAGTGGGCAGCAGTGGAGGTGCTGCTGGCTCCAGTGGACCCTGACAAGAATGGGACAGTGGCGGGATGGTGGAGCAGGTGAGCGTGAGGTGCCAGGCCAACGCAGGTATGAGCAGGGAGCCCAATCACACCACCAATCGCCCTGCAGATGACGACCAGCAGCAGCGGCAGGAAGCAGGGGCACCACGTGGCTCCCAAGTGCTGAGTGATCCAGGCAGGGGCCCGACCCCCATCCATCGCCCTGCAGGTTGGGTGGTGGAGCAGGTGAGGGGGCAGTGCCAGGCCAAGGCAGGGTGCCAGGTGGGGTTCCAGGCTGGGCTGCGGGGTTGCAAGGCTGAGATCATGAGCTGGGGCCTGATCTCTGCAGATCACCCTGAGGAACCCCCCACCTGTGCACAAATTTATGTACTAGGCGTCTAGTTAGAAATAAGAGGATATTAAAAGTTATTTAGCCCAACAGTCTCATTTACATGGAAGGATGTAAATGTGCTCATTTCATGAGTGTGTTGAGCTTGTGAAAATTTCACTGGATTATACTCTCATGACATATACACTTTTCTGTATGTATTTTTTATTCCAATAAAAAAGTCTTAAGAAATGTCAAAAGGAGAAATAATACAATCCACTCATAGTTAGTAAGTGGTGGAGCCAAAATCCACAGACCCCAAACCCAGCATACTTACCAATTACAGTAGTCATTCTTATCCATGGTTTCCCTTTCCATAATTTTAGTTACCCTCAGTCAATTGTGGTTAGCAAACATTAAACAGAAAATTCCATAAATAAACAATTCGTAAGTTTTAAATTGCATGCCATTCTGAGCAACATATAATGAAATCTCTTGCCATTCCACTTTGTTCCATCCAGAAGCTGAATTAATCTTTTGTCCAGAGTATCCACACTGTATATGCTATCCATTCATTAGTCAATCTGTGTGGAACATGGCAGGTATTGGTGATGTGGCACTGGCTGTGCCCAATCAGTAGCCCTCTTGGTTATCAGATTGACTGTCTCAGTATCACAGTACTTGTGTTCAAATAACCCTTATTTTCTTAATAACTAGAGGCCCAGTGCACGAAATTCCTGCATGGGCGAAGGGGGGAATCCCTCAGCCCAGCCTGCACCCTCTCCAATCTAGGACTTCTCAAGGGATGTCCGGCTGTAGGTCCAGTAGTATTTGACCTAAACGAGCAGTCAGACATCCCTCTCACAATCCAGACTGTTGGCTCCCGACTGCTCACCTGTCTGCTTTCCTGATTGCCCCTAACTGCTTTTCCTGCTAGCCTGATCAACCCCTAACCACTATCCTGCCAGCCTGCTTGATACCTAACTGCTTCCCTGGCAGCCTGTTTGCCCCTAACTGCCCTCCCCTGCAGGTCTGGTTCCCACCCAACTACTCTCCCCTGCAGGTCTGGGTCACCCCCAACTGCCCTTCCCTGCAGGCCTGGTTGCCCCAACTTCCCTCCTCTGCTGGCCTAGTCACCCCAAACTGCCCTCCCCTACAAGCTTGATCACCCCCAACTGTCCTCCCTTGCAGGCTTGGTTCCTCCCAACTCCCCTCCCCTGCTGGCCATCTTGTCACAGCCATCTTATGTCCACATGGGGGCAGAACCTTTTTACCACATGGGGGCAGCCATCTTGTTTGTTGAAGTGATAGTCAATATGCATATTACTCTTTTATTAGATAGAATAGAGTCCTGGTGCATGGGTGGGGGCCAGCTGGTTTGCCCTGAAGGGTGTCCCAAATCAGGGTGGGGGTTCTCTTGGGGCATGGAGTGGCTTGGGCAAGGGGCCTGTGGTGGTTTGCAGGCTGGACCCGCCCCCTGGTGACCCAAGTGGAGGCCCTGGTATCTGGGATTTATTTACCTTCTACAATTGAAACTTTGCCTTCTGCTTGCTCCTTGGCAGTAGCCATTTCTGTTGGGATTTATTTATCTCCTATAATTGAAACTTTGTAGCCTTAAGTGGAGGCCAAGGCAGGTCAGGGCTGTAAAAGCTTGGCTTCCTCCCATCACCAGGGGCAACTCAAGCCTCCTGCTCTCTCCAGCTCTGTAGCTGCCGCCATTTTTGTTGGGATTTATTTATCTTCTATAATTGAAACTTTGTAGCCTGGAGTGGAGGCCTGGGCCAGCCAGGGTGTGTGGATAGCTTGGCTTCCTCCATTGCTCAGGAAACCCAAGCCTCCCTCCTGCTCTCTCCATGGCTGCAGCCATCTTGGTGGGGTTAATTTGCATAGTCACTCCTAATTGGGTGGTGGGCGTAGATTGTGGATGTAACGGAGTGGTGGTTAATTTGCATATTACTCTTTTATTAGGTAAGATGGCCCACATAACAGAATATTGTGATTATTGCTCTATTTTATTATTAGTTATTAGAGGCCTTTTGCACAAAGATTCATGCACTAGGCCTTCCTTCCCCTGCTGGCACTAGTTTTCCCCTGGCACCCAGGACTCAGGCCTTCATTCCAGCTGCAGCAGAGAAGCCAAGCCTTGAGGCTTTTCTGCTGTAGCCACAGTGGAGAAGCCAAGCCTCTTCAATCTTCAGTCATCAGTCATCTTCAGTCTTCACTCCACGCCTGCATATGTAAATTAATCCACCATCTTTGATGGGTTAATTTGCACAATCACTCATGATTAGCTGGTGGGTGTTGTACAGTCAATTTGCATCTTTCTCTTTTATTAGTGTACATTGTTATCTTTTACTGTGCCTAATTTATAAATTAAACTTTACCATAGGTATGGATGTATAAAAAAAAAGTATGGCTTACAAGGGCTGGATACTTATCCATGGTTTCAGGCATCCAGTGGAATACTAGTATATCCACTATAAATAAGGGAGAACTGCTGTTCCAGAGAATGACTTAAGTGAATATTAAATTAAAGATGAGGTTATGATCACTGAGATAGCACTTAGCTCTCAATACATGTGATTCTTTCACATTCCTCCCTGATCATGAACTGACCCCTGTCATTTCAGGTCCTCTCTAGTGTGAGCCAAAATAGAATATGCTAGTATATTTATATGACACATAGAGGGGAATATTCAGTGGCCATGTTTTAAAAGAAAAAATTCATTTAAAATACCAAACTTTCCTAATAGTTGAGCTGTCTCTATACCCAATGAGAAATAGTTATATACTTTATGATTTTAAGCTTCAAATCTCATAAATGATTGTCTGACACCATAAGAGCATGGCCTTTCTCTGTTGTTTAACAAATTGCATTTACATTGAGAGTCAGTGTTGACAAATGTAATAAGCACAATGGACTTGAAACACAAATATTATTACTGGCATAGTTGAGAAGTTTCCAATTTCATCTTCAAAGTAGGACTTCAAATCTATGTTCCTTAATGCATGCTATTTAACTCCACAAGGAAATCTAGAGTCTGGGAAGCTGGGATGGGGATGGTGTAATTTTCATAGCATGTACAATGAAATCATCTGTTTTATAAAATACATATTTTATCATCAATTATGTAATAAATTCTTAAATTACTTTTGCCTAATACATGCATCCTTGAAAAAATTAAGCTTAAGGAAAAAATTATTACCAATTTTTTGACAGATGAAAACAGCAAATTAAAAAATGCTTTAAATTTTTTTTCTATTTCCACACTGCCACCTGCTGTTTACTTAGAGAAAAGCTGACATCTTTTTCAAAAATATATTTTTAAGTGTAGTTGTTATACAATCTTATATTGGTCATATTAGTTTCAGATATATAATATAATGATTCAACCTTTTAAACCTTAAAATATGATCGATCACTCCACTAATTCTGGTTATCATCTGTCACCATGTACACACATTACAATATTATTGTCTAGATTTCCATTCCCCTTTTCATCCCTCCCTTTTGGTAACCATCCCTTTAGTCTCTGTTTCTATGAATATCTTTTTGTTTTTGTTTGTTTGTTTATTTTCAGATTCCACATGTAAGTGAAACCATATGGTATTTGTCTTTCTCTGTCTAACTTATTTTACTTAGCATGATACCCTGTAGATCCATCCATGTTGTCACAAATGGCAAGATTTCATAGTTTTTTATTGCTTCATAATATTCCAGTGTGTGTGTGTGTGTGTGTGTGTGTGTGTGTGTGTTTCACATTTTCTTTATCCATTCATCTATCACTGGACACCTGGGTTGTTTTCATATCTTGGCTATAGTAAATAATGCTGCAATAAGCATAGGGGTACATATATCTTTTCAAATGATTGTGTTCATTTTATTTTGATAAATACCAGGAAGTGGAATTTCTGAGTCATATATCTACTTTTAGTTTTTGAGGAATCTCCATACTGTTTTCCAGAAGGGCTATACCAGTTTGCAGTCCTACCAACAGTGCACAAGGATTCTTTTTTCTCCACATCCTCACCAACATGTTATTTGTTGACGTTTTTATAATAACCATTCTGATCAGTGTGAGATGGTATCTCATTCTGGTTTTTATTAACATTTCCCTAATGATTAGTAATGTTGAGCATATTTTCGTATGTCTGTTAGCCATCCGTATGTCTTCTTTAGAGAAGTGTTTTTTCATGTTCTCCACCCATTTTTTAATCAGATTAATTTTTTGTTATTGAGTTGTATGAGTTTCTTATATATTTTGGGTATCAACCCCTTATCAGATATATTTAATTTGTTAATATATTCTCCCAGTCAGTAAGGGTGTCTTTTTGTGCTGTTGAAGATTTCCTTTGTGTCAGCTCTTTAGTTTGATATAGTCCATTTATTTGTTTGTTTCCATTGCTCAAGGGACATGTCCAAAAAGATATTATTCAGACTGATAATGTTTACTCCCTATTTTCTTCTAGCAGTTTTATGGTTTCAAGCTTTACATTTAAGTCTTTAATCCATTTTGAGTTTATTTTTGTATATATTGTTGGAGAGTGGTCCAGTTTTCTTTTTTGCATATACCTGTCCAGGTTTTTCCAACACCATTTGTTGAAGAGACTGTCATTACTCCAGTACATATTTTTACCTCCTTTGTCATAGATTAGTTGACCATATAAGCAAGAGTTCATTTCTGGGCTCTCTATTCTGTTCCATTGACCTGTGTGTATGTTTTTGTGCCACTACCATCCTGTTTTGATTATTGCAACTTTGTAGTATAGTTTGAGATCAGGGAACATGATACCTCCAATTTTGTTGCTCTTTCTCAAGATTGCTTTGGCTATGTGGGGTCTTTTGTGGTCCCATTTGTTCTAATTCCAAAAAGAATGACATTAATATTTTGATAAGAATTGCATTTAGTCTGTAAATGGTTTGGGTAGTATGGTCATTTTGACCATATTAATTCTTCCAATTGTCACGAGCATGACAGACATGAGCAGAGTGAGGATGATGTGCCAGGTATAGGAAGTCCTCAGGGTGGAAAGATTCAGGTGCCTAGCAAAGAACAATTGTAGGGTGGGAATTTGCCTCAGGGTGACCTTTCCTCCACTAGCATATGGCTGATCATACTGTTTGGACTCCTGACCTTTCCTCACTAGAGATAACATTTTTGGCCTCAGTTGTATTTAGCTCCAGGCCCAGAAAAGTAGCAAAACTAGACAAGCGACCCCATGACTGACCTTAGGACCAGCTGCATTGAATAATGACCCCACCCCCAGCCCTGGCACCGACCAATCAATCAGTGGAACTCCAACCTTGAAAGGACACACCTGGAAAGCTGATGAATATTCTATTGAGATCTTTCCCTGGGACCTGCCCTAAAATCTCCACCCATAAAACTCTTAGGACTGAGTACCCAGTAGGCTCTCCCTCCTGGGGGCACACTCCCTCCTTTCCCTCTCCCCTCCTCCCCTTAAGGGTATTACCATCACCTTCCTCACTCTCAAACTCCAAGGGCCCTCCTTGGGCGCTATGACTTATTTCCTCAGCCCATTTCTTCTATGAATTACTTCTTCTACTTCTGTAATTTTCTAAATAAACGTTCTCTTATAGTTTCAGTCTGGGCTCTGAATTCTTTCCTAGTTAGAACGCAAGTACTGAAGTTGCTGAAACCAGGTCTGGTTTGACTCCACCAGTCTAATACCCAGTGCCATTCTAGCTGCCTACAATAGTGGTACAATGATAAAGAAAATGGAGCAGTAACCAGATTGTGACTGCAGTAGAGAAGGACTTCCTAGCTGAGTAGACTGACCCTCCATGAGAGCCCTACCCTCCTCCTATAAGGCAGGGGGCCCAACAAAAGAGCACTCCTTCCTCCTGCAGAGACAAGGAATTTTATTTTAATCTTTAAAAAATATTTTTTATTGATTTCAGAGAGGAAGGGAGAGAAAGATAGAAACATATAAGATAAGCCAGGCTTTCGTCCTGACTGGGAATCAAACTGTGACCTCCTGAGAGCAGGAATTTTAAATTCATCATCTCTTTGAGGAAGAGAAAGGCACCAAGGAGCCGCACCCATTCAAATCCTTGATTCTATGCATATATAGACTGCTTTGTTGGTTGGTTGGCTTGACAGTATTATGTAGGTAGGGATGGAGGAGAGCTTAACTAAAACCCGCCATTCTTCTCACCAATCCTGGAACTACCTAGTACTCTGTGAACTGGCCATTGTAACAGAATCCTTGTAGGAAGCAGAGTTTCAGTCCTTCTTGAAAGACGTAACTCCCAGTCCTGCTTGGGAGTAAAATCTCTATATATGATCATACTCAGCTCTGCCAGCCAGCACTCACAACTCATTCAGCAAGCCTGTGGGCCATACTGACTCACTTAACAGAGGTGGGGAACCTTTTTTCTGCCAAGGATCATTTGTATAGTTACAACATCATCTGCTTAATATAAGTCACTTAACAAAAATTTATGTTGCCATGAAAAAAAGCTCCTAGATTTATTAAATTTCAAATCCCACCTGTGTTTGCCTTGGCAGGGCCAGACCAAATGGCTTCTTGGGCCTTATGTGGCCCACAGGCAGATGTTCCCCATCCCTGCACTATATTAACCTAGGGATAGACTTATTGACTCAGCAATTTGAGGGCCTTTGGAGAAACAAAAGATTTCCCTGCTGTATCAGCAACTCTATTGTCTGAAAAATGGTCCCACCCTTCTTAAACTAGTTTAGTTACCTTTCATTTCTTCTGGATCATTCAGATTTTAGCCAGAGAAACAGAACCAGAAGAAGACATGTAGGGTGGGGCAAAAATAGGTTTACAGTTGTCCTTATGAAAAAGAATACAATTAATAAATCATAATAAACAAGAATAAACTGCATTTTATGTACTTTCAGCCATAAAGCAAACCTGTATATTAAGAAGTTTATCACCAGAAATTGGCTTATGCAATTGTGGGATCTGGCTAAGCAAGGAAGGGCAGGTGAGAACTTGGCACAGGCTGAACTACAACCCACAGGCAGAACTTCTTAATCTGGAAAAGCTCATCTCTTTTCTTAAGACCTTTCAACAGATTGAATCAGTATACTAGATTACCTAGGATAATCATCCTTTCTTAAGGTCAACTGATTATGGAGTTTGAACACACCTACAAAATACCTTCATAGCAACACCTACATTAGTGTTTGAATAACTAGAGAATGTGGCCTAGCCAAATGGACAATGACCATCACACCTCCCAACAATCACACTCTCCTTCTCCAGACAAATTTACTCAACCAAAGTACATCATCTGTAGTGCAGACTTCACACCTGTGCATACAAGGACTCTGCATGGCCCGCCCTCTTCCTGACCATCCACCTTATAACCCCATCCTCCTGTGTGGCCCACCTATCTTACAAAACTCCAAAGAGTATCTTATTCTTGCTATTCTCCTTGATATTTGGGATATCTCAAATTATCAGTAATCTTTTTTTCCCCCGTCTCTTCCTTGAGACTACTAATTCCTTCTAGCACAGAGGAAAGGAGACTGTGGAGGAGTATAATGATGGTGAGCTTGTTCTTAATATACAACTCAGAGAGGTAGCTCTTTGGTACTCATCTTTATGCAGCCTGAGGACCATCTGCACAAACAAATCAGATCAGAAGAATTATTTTCTCCTCAATTACACAAGTTTCAAAGAGACAGAATTAAGATTATGAAGACTGTAAAATTAAGAATTGCATTTTTTTCCATAGCTCTAATATGCTACTCAACTATTGTCCAAATCTAAGTTTGTCAGAGACAAGTGGTGGGCCTTTAAATTCCAGATGCTTAGACACACTCTTGACAAAGTTCTAGCTCTCCGTCCTGCTCACTCCTCTAGAAATGTCTTTGTCTTTCATCCTAAATGGACCTTTTCTTTTACAAATACTTTGGAACTGCTTAGGAAAATAATTTTATTTGTGGGTAACTTTGGTTCCCTACTAACCAATATTTATTGAGCACTTACCATCTGCCAACCACTACCCCAATTGTTCTAAACAATAAGCATATAAGGCAGGTACTTTTATTACCTCCAATTTAAAGATGAAGAAATAGGCTTAGAAGGTTAGAAAACTGGGACTCAGGTGCCACTTTCTCTTAGAGAATGGGCTTCAAATTGACTAGGTCACTCAACCTGGAGGACAATAATGCCCAACTTAGTGTGTTGTTTTTAGGATCAACTAAGTCACAGTGGTTCTCAACCTTTCTAATGCTGTGACCCTTTAATACAGCCCATCATGTTGTGGTGACCCTCAACCATAAAATAATTTTTGTTGCTACTTCATAACTGTAATTTTGGTACTGTTATGAATCATAATGTAAATACCTGTGTTTTCCGATGGTCTTAGGCAACCCTAAATTGAGAACAGCTGCTGTAGAGCCTAAGACTATTGGAAAACAGAGATATTTACATTATGATTCATAACAGGAGCAAAAATAGTTATGAAGTAGCAATGAAAATTATTTTATGGTTGGGGGTTCACACAACATGAGGAACTGTATTAAAGGGTCACATCATTAGAAAGGTTGAGAACCACTGAACTAAGAACAAGTAAGTGAAAGTGGCTGGACTGAGCCAGGCACACAGGACACTTAGCGAACTTAATGACAAGCACATGAGGAATAGAATTTCTATGCTGCTAGGCAATTGTACTTACTCTGTTGCCTTGCTCATTGTAAACTTCCAGAGGTCACATTACAAAAACTAATCAAAGATGACGCTTACCCTGACTTCTCTGAACAAACTGAGGAAAGAAAATAACACATTTTTCTCACATATGATATGGCCTGCCTATATCAGAATAATCTGGGGAACTAGTTAAAAGAAGATTCCTGAACTCACCACCATCTCCATACCACTCA
The DNA here is from genome assembly GCA_011751065.1 of Lasiurus cinereus. Taxonomy (NCBI): domain Eukaryota; kingdom Metazoa; phylum Chordata; class Mammalia; order Chiroptera; family Vespertilionidae; genus Lasiurus; species Lasiurus cinereus. The sequence continues at coordinate 11,301,607 of JAAGEH010000426.1, forward strand.
CAAATGTGTAGGAAATTGGCTTTTTGGACAAACTCCAGTAATGCATACATATTCCTGGACTTAAGAGCAACTGTATCCTGGTTGGTGTGGCTCAGTGATTAAATGTCGACCTATGAACCAGGAGGTCACCTGTTCATTCCCAGTCAGGGCATATGACTTAGTTGCCGGTTTGATCCCCAGTGGGAGGTGTGGAGGACGCAGCCAATCAATGATTTTCTTTCATCATTGATCGTTCTATTTCTTTCCCTATGGCTTCCTCTCTGAAATCAATAAAAAAAAAATATTTTTAAAAAGCAACCTTTTATATTTCACATAGGTATGTAAAGCCCATCTTTTATAAAAAGAAGATGTATATATATATATATATATATATATATAAATATGCATGCATATATGTAAAAATTATCTTTTATCAAAAAGAATGCAAAGATGCCCATTTATGTGTATTTTTCACCAAAATCCCAAAAAGAAAACCAGAATCATTGGACAATTTACTTATATTTTTCTATTTTTTTATTAATGTATTACATGTGTACATATGTTCCCAGTGTCCCCCCAGACTCCCATACATGTCCTCACCCCCGCAGTGTCTTCCACCCACTAGTTATGCTTATATGCATGCATACAAGTCCTTCAGTTGATCTCTTATCTAATCTGCCTCTCTAATCTTCTTGCTGTAATTTGACAGTCTGTTTGATGCTTTACTGCCTCTGTATTTATCGTTTTTTTCATTAGTTTATAATGTTCATTATTATCCATAAATGAGTGAGATCATATGGTATTTTTCTTTCATTGACTGGCTTATTTCACTTATCATAATGCTCTCCAGTTCGATCCAGATTGCTGCAAATGGTAAGAATTCCTTCTTTTTTTATGTCAGATAGCATTCCATTGTCTAGATGTACCATAGCTTTATGATCCAGTCATCCGCTGATGGGCACCTAGGCTGTTTCCAAATCATAGCTATTGTTAATTGTGTTGCTATGAACATAGGGGTGCATATATCCTTTCTGATTGGTGTTTCTAGTTTCTTGCGATATATTCCTAGGAGTGGGATTACTGGGTCAAATGAAAGTTGCATTTTTAGTTTTTGAGGAAACTCCATGCTATTCTCCACAGTGGCTGCACCAGTCTGCATTTCTACCAGCACGAGGGTTCCTTTTTCTCCACATCCTTGCCAGCACTTGTCGTTTGTTCATTTGTTGATGATTGCCATTCTGACAGATGTGAGATGGTATTGCATTGTCATTGTGATTTGCATTCTCGGATAATTAGTGACTTTGGGCATGTTTTCATTTGCCTCTTGGCCTTCCTTCTGTCTTCTTTCAAAAAGATTCTATTTAGGTTTGTTGCCCATTTCTTTATTGGATCATTTATTTTCCTTTTTATTAAGTTGTATAAGTTGCCTGGAGATGCTGGAGATTAAACCTTTATCAGTGATAACATTTGCAAATATGTCCTCCCATACAGTGGGTTTCTAGTTTTTTTTATTGGTTTCTATATGGTTTCTTTCTTTTGCTATGACAAAGTGTTTTATTTTGATGTAGTCCCATTTATTTATTTTCTCTTTAGATTCCATTGCCGTAGGAGCAGTATCAGTGAAGAAGTTCCTTTGGCATATATCAGATTGTGCTGCCTGTGGATTCCTCTAGTATTTTTATGGTTTTCCTGTCTTATGTTTAAGTCCTTTATCCATTTTCAATTTATTTTTGTGTACGTGTATGTTGGTGATCTAGTTTCATTTTTTGGGTATGTATCTGTCCGATTTTCCCAACACCATTTATTGAAGAGACTGTCTTGACTCCATTGTATGTTCGTGCCTCCTTTGTGAAATATTGATTGGGCATAGTAGTTTGGGTCGATATCTGGATTCTCTATTCTATTCCATTGGTCTATATGTCTGTTCTTATGCCAGTACCAGGCTGTTTTGAGAACAGTGATTTTGTTATACAGTTTGAAATCTGATATTGAGGTCCCACCTATTTTATTCTTCTTTCTCAGGATTGCTGTGGCTATTTGGGATCTTTTTTTATTCCAGATGAATCTTTGGAGAGTTCTTTCTAGGTCTGTGAAATATGTTGTTGGTATTTTAATGCAGAGTGCATTGAATCTATAGATTGCTTTGGATAATATGGACATTTTAATGATGTTGATTCTCCCAATCCAAGAGCATGATATGCTCTTCCATCTGTTTATGTCTTCCTCTATCTCTTTTTTCAGTGCCCTGTAGTTTTCTGCGTATAGGTCTTTTAACTCCTTAGTTAAGTTTATTCCTAGGTATCTTAATTTTTTCGGTACAATGATAAGTGAGATTGCTTTTTTAGTCTCTCTTTCTGTAAGTTCACTGTTGGTATATAGAAATGCCACAGATTTCTTGGCATTAATTTTGTATCCTGCTACATTGCTGAATTCATTTTTTAAGTCTATTAGTTTTTTGACAGAGTTTTTTGGATTTTTTATGTACAATATCATGTCATCTGGAAATAAGGACAGCTTTATTTCTTTTCCAATTTGGATGTCTTGTATTTCTTCTTCTTGTCTAATTGCAATGGCTAAACTTCCAGTACTATGTCAAACAGGCGTGGTGAAAGTGGGCATCCCTGTCTTGTTCCTGTTCTTAGGGGAAATGATTTTAGGTTTTTGCCCATTGAGTATGATATTAGGTGTGGGTTTATCATATATAGCTTTTATTATGATGAGGTATAACCCTTCTATTCCCACCTTGTTGAAAGATTTTTATCAAGAAAGAGTGTTGGATTTTGTCAAATGCTTTTTCTGAACCAATTGATATGACTATGTGATTTTTATCTCTCAATTTGTTTATGTGATGTATCATATTTATTAATTTGCAGATATTGTACCATCCTTGTATTCCTGGGATAAATCCTACTTGGTCATGGTGTATGATCTCTCTGCTGGAATCGATTTGCCAGAATTTTGTTGAGGATTTTGGCATGTATATTCATGAGGGATATTGGCCTGTAATTCTCTTTCATTGTGTTGTCTTTATCTGGTTTTGGTATTAGGATGATACTGGCTTCATAGAAGAAGCTTAGAAGTGTTCCTTCCTCTTGAATTTTTGGGGATAGTCTGAGGAGGATAGGTTTTAATTCTTCCTTGAATGTTTGGTAAAACTCCCCTGTGAAGCTGTCTGGCCCTGAGCTTTTGTTTGCTGGAAGCTTTTTGATGACTTGTACTATTTCTTCCATAGGTATTGGCCTATTGAGATGTTTAGAGTCTTCCTGATTGAGTTTTGGAAGGTTATATTTTTCAAGAAATATATCCATTTCCTCCAGGTTGTCCAGTTTGTTGGAATAGAGTTGTTCATACTATTTTTTTTAGTATATTTTATTGATTTTTTACAGAGAAGAAGGAAGAAGAATAGAGTTACAAACATCAATGAGAGAGAAACATCGATCAGCTGCCTCCTGCAAACCCTCCAATGGGGATGTCCCCACAACCAAGGTACGTGACCTTGATCGAAATCAAATCTGGGACCTTTCGGTCCGCAGGTCAGCGCTCTATCAACTGAGCAAACTGGTTTTGGCACATAGTATTTTTTAACAATCCTTTGTATTTTGGTGGGGTCTGTTATTATTTCTTCACTTTCATTTCTGATTTTGTTTATTTGAATCCTCTCCCTTTGCTACTGGTGAGCCTGCTTAGAGGTTCATCAATCTTGTTTATTCTTTTAAAGAACCAGCTCTTGGTTTTGTTAATCTTTTGTATGGTTTCTTTGGTCTCTATGTCATTTATCTCCATCTGATCTTTACTATTTTCTTCCTTCTGCTTACACTGGCCTTTCTTGTTGCTCGCTTTCTAACTCTTTGAGTTGTAGGGTTAGGTAGTGTATTACCATTGTTTCTTGTGTTTTGCAGTATGCTTGTAGAGCTATGAACTTCTCTCTCAAGACTGCTTTTGCTGTGTCCCATGGATTTTGGATTGTTGTGTTTTCATTGTCATTTGTTGCATGATGTTTTTTATTTTTCCTTGATCTCTCTGGTAACCCAGTCATTGTTTAATGTCATGCTGTTTAGTCTCCATGTGTTTGATTTCTTTGGATTGTTTTTATTATAGTTGATTTCCACTTTTATGCCACACCAGTGACCTGAGAAGATTCTTGATATGATTTCTATCTTTTTGAATTTGAAGAGATTTTGTCTATGACCCAACATATGGTCTATCTTTTAAAAATGACCCATGTGCACTTGAGAAGAATGTATATTCTGTGGCTTTGGGGGGAAATGTTCTGAAGATGTCAATTAATTCCATCTGGTCTAGTAAGTCATTTAGGATTGATGTTTCTTTGCTGATTTTTTGTTTAGAGGATTTGTCCAGTGGTGACAGTGGGGTATTAAAGTCTCCTACTATGATTATATTGCTGTCAATCTTTCCCTTGATATCCTCCAGAAGTTTTTTTTTTTTTTATGTATTTGGGTATTCCTGTATTGGGTGCGTATATGTTTATCAGAGTTATTTCTTTTTCCCCCCCCCTTTTTTTAAATATATTTTATTGATTTTTTACAGAGAGGAAGGAAGAGGGATAGAGAGTTAGAAACATCGATGAGAGACATCAATCAGCTGCCTCCTGCACGCCCCACACTGGGGATGTGCCCGCAATCAGCATACATGCCCTTGACCGGAATCGAACCTGGGACCTTTCAGTCCACAGGCCGACACTCTATCCATTGAGCCAAACCGATTTCGGCTATCGGACTTATTTCTTATTGTTGGATCGCTCCCTTAATATTATGAAGTGGTTTCCCTTATCTCTTGTTATATCCTTTACTTTGGGATCTAATTTGTCTGATATAAGTATTGCTACTCCAGCTTTTTTATTTTTTTCATTTCCATTTGCCTGAGAAACTGTTTTCCATTCCTTCTCCCTCAGTCTCTGTGTGTGTTTTTTTCTGAGATGTGTTTCTTGTAGACAGCAGATATATGGGTCATGTTTTCTTATCCAATCTGTTACCTTAGGTCTTTTGATGAGGGTATTTAATCCATTTACATTTAAAGTTATTATTGATAGGTACTTATTTGTTGCCATTTTTATTCTTTACCCTTGTGTTCCTTCTTTTCTTATTTATTTTTGTTACAGCAGACCCTGTAGCATTCTTACATTGCTGGTTGGTGATAATAAATTCCCTTAGTCCTTTTTGTCTGTGAAGCTCCTGATTTCACCTTCAATTTTGATTGATAGCCTTGCTGGGCTACAGTATTCTTGGATTCAAACCCTTCCTTTGCATGACTTTGTATATTTCATTCCATTCCCTTCTGGCCTAATGAGGTTCTGTTGAGAAATCAGTTGCTAGTTTGACGGGGGTTCCTTTGTAGGTAACTTTCTGTCTCTTTCTGGCCACTTTTAAGATTCTTACTTTGTCATTGGTGTTTGCCAATTTAATTATAATGTGCCTTGAAGTCTGTCTTTTGGGGTTCATTTTGCTTGGGACTCTATGAGCTTCTTGAATTTGTGTGTTTTTTTCTTCCCTATATCAGGGAAGCTTTCTGTCATTATTTCTTCAAATAGGTTTTCTATTACTTGCTCAGTTTCTTCTCCTTCTGGAACCCCTATTATGTGGATATTGTTTTGTTTCGTGTTATCCCAAAGTTCCCTTAGGCTCTCCTCCTGCTTTTTAATTTTTTTTCTAGAAGCTGCTCTACTTGGGTATTTTTTCCTACCTTGCCTTCTAGCTCACTGATGCAGTCCTCTGCTTCTTCTAGTCTACTCTTGATGCTTTCTGTTGAGTTCTTTACAGCAGCAATGTCATTTTTCATTTCTTCTTGGTTCTTCTTCATTTCCTCTTGGTTCTTACTCATATTGTCGAATTTGTCTTCCATTCTTTTCAGTTACCTTATGACCATTTCTCTGAATTCTTTCTCTGGCAGGTAGCTTGCCTCCATTTCATTTATTTCCTTTTCTGGTGATGCCTGCTTTTCTTTCATATGCAGGCTGTTTCTTTGTCTCCCCATGGTCTCTCTACTTTGGGTGACTGGCTATGTAGTTCTCTCTCTCCTGCATTGATTTAAAGATACAAAATACAACACAACCAGGTACAATGCACAAAGTGCTGAACAGAAATATATTCATAATATTAATAACCACAAATAAAAGTAACTACAGAGAGAGGCATATTAGCAGATAAGAGAGAAAGAAGAAGAGAAAAGGGGGGAAAAAAAGGAGTGCCAAATGAAATTGGGAGAAGGGAAAAAAAAGTAAGAGACCAAGACAGAAAATAAGAAAGAGAAGGGGAAAAAAACTATACATGTGGGAAGAAAACTCCAATAGAACAGCCACTAATCCCAACAAATGCCAGCAACAACTACCTGGAGATTAATACAAACTACAAACAACATCTAATATCAAGGGAGGCAAGGGAAAACAGAAGCAAAAAGTAAACAAAAACAAAGCAAACAAAAGAATAAGCAAAACAATCTCACAAAAAAGCATAAAAATTGATATAATCAACATTCAAGCAAACAAGAACAAAAGGACAGAGAGAAAAACAATTTTTGGATAATGAAAACAGAGAAGAGAGAGGTGTGTATGAACTTGGCGCAGGGGATTAGAAATTGGATATATAAGTAAGGTGAAATTTTAACAGGGGGTAAAATGGAAGAATAGGGAAAATCTAAAGTAGAAAAACAAAAGGGGAAAAGTTAGGAAGAGAGTGATGGCATAAAGGTAGAGGTAAGATAGAGTAAAATGATGCTAAAGGAAAGATGAAAACAGAATGTAGAACACTAATCCCAGAGTAAAATAAAGAGAAAATAAAATGACACTTTTTTTAACTAAAAGGTAAAGTAGTAGTAGTAATAATACTGATTGAAAATAAAAATGTAATAATTAAAAAGGTAAAGTCAAGTGAGGAAAAAAGAAAAAAAAGTTTCTTAAGTAAAAACTGAGAAAAAAAAATAGAATGTGCATTAGTGAAGGTCATTCATTTCCTCTATTGTTCTGTTTGGCATGCCTGTTTCCCAGTCAGGACAGTATTGCAGTTCCCTGCATTCCACTGCTTCTCTGTGTTGTAAGCCAGTCCCGATTTTTAAGCAGGCAGTGTGTCTTAATTTCTTTATCCCTTTATTTATGATTACACAAGAGTCAATTTGTGATTCAGCCCTGGGTGGCAGTGTTTCTGGATTGACCTCTAGGACTATAGGTCTTCTCTAGCCTATGCTTAGATCCTGCTTTCCCTGTGGCATTCAATACCAGTTTGTGGGAGTGGGCTGCCCCAGAGCTGGTTCCCTGATGGTCACTCCATGCTCTTATCCCCAGGCTCCAAAAAATATCTTTCCCCTACAGTCTCCTAGGGTGTCCCCAACTAGGTGATACTATGTATTGGGCTTAGCAAACAGAAGCAAGGATCTGAAGAGGAGAAAGCACAAGTGGGCAAGCTACGGAGCTGCACGCAAGTCTGAGCAGTTTCCCTTTTCCCCTCATTTCCAAGCAGCCAGCACACTTTTAAAACTCCCAGGCTGTCCTTCTGCATCAGATCAAAATGGTTTGCTTTTTAGAGATCCCTTCTTTTAGCACCTCTGAGGACCCTCTTCCACATTCATGGATCATGTCAGCCCCAACATCCACGGATTTCTCTAGGTGCAGATTTCACCAGTCTTCCAGCTCCTTCAGTGCCCACATTTCTCTATCCTGTTGGGCCCAGAGACCTTACCTTATCTCAGGCAAAATTCGATATTTCTGTGGTGGAGTGTAGAGCTCCTCTGAATCCGAGTGTTTGCACCAATTGGAGACCAGTGTTGTGGGGTTTGTAGCTGTTTAGTGGATGCCATAGTTGTAGATTTTCAGGCTTCTGATAACATCCACTTTTCCCTTCAAGATGGCATGGTCTCTGTATTGAGCTGTTGGCTCTGGGAGGGAACCCAGCAGCAGTGGGAGTTTCCCAGTCAGGAGAGCCCCATCCAGCAGTCCCCACCTTCTCCTACAGTATAGCTGTCCCTTAACTCAACAACAAACACTCCCATGAGACCCTCAGCTGTTCTTTCTGTCTGCTCAAGGACAAGGCTTGCAACACGTCCATCTATTCTGCCGCCATTTTTTTTCTCCTCTACAATTTATTTTTTATGATTTATGTGGCAGAAGCAGTGTCACATCCAAACAGAAACAATAGTTCCCTTTACAAATAAGTTTAAGCAAATCATACATCAAGAAATTATAAATAGATAGGCTTAAACATCATTCCCAACTAAAAATCACATTGGGGGCTTGTAAAAATTCACATATCTAGGCCCCAGTGTAGACTGACTGAATTAGAATGCCTAATGATCAAATCCAGGTGATTATATGTTGAAATATTTCTATAGGTGATTCTAATAATTTCCCTGGCTAAGAACCACTGACAATCACTTGAATCACGAACATGAGATCCTTTTCCCATTTCCAAGATATTGACCTGTTTATTTCTCTGTAGAACAAAGTTCTCAAAAAAGTAAATGTTTAATGTGGTTCACATACTTGTAGACCCCTCTTGCTAATACCATATTATCATAGTTTTCAGGATATAACCTTTAATATATGCTATGAAGAGCCAAGGGAAACCAACATACATATGTTCAGTGGACAACAATCAAGTGCACACACACATACATACACACACACATAAGGGGTAGCTCTTCAGCCATCATTTTTTCCCACCATTTCCTCATTTTGAATCCTTTGGTCCCCTTATTCTATGCTCATCTTCAAAGGCTTTAATTAGCTGCTCCAAGTACCTCCTCTCCTAGTTAATGACATGAAAGTTAAGTGACTTGTACAAGATCTCTCAGCTAAATAGTGGTAGAGCCAGGATTTAAAGTCCTCTCTGACTTAAGACCAACATCCTCCTGCCTCCATACCAATACTTGCTGTCTCCTCTGAACTTCGGTGGGATACTCTATCATCTCCAGTCTCAAGCAGGGCTGGCTTCATGGGCTTGTGACCTATGCAAGTACACAGGGCTTATCTCTTAGCAAGGCCATACATTGATTTGCTGTTCTATTGTTGAATTCTTTAGTTTTTAAGAAGACCCCTGAATTTTCATTTTGCTCTGGGGCCTGCAAATTAGGCAGCCAACCTTGCCTACAAGTAATGGGAGCTGCTCCTGGCCCTTGAGACAAAGTTAACTTACAGAAAGAATAGAGTGCAGTTCAGTTTTCAGAGTCTCAGCCTCAGCTCTGATACCAAGGTAACTACATTTCTGTTTAACTTAAAATCTGCTAATAAAAATGGTGACTAACTAGAGAACATTAAAAAATTCTCTCCCCTTCACATTCAATCATTTTCTCAAAATTAATACATATATTAACATATAAATTATCACCTACTTGTACTTTACAGTTTTACAAACAATTCACATGTTGAAAAACCCTTTCTGACAAGATCATGCATGTTCAGGGTGGTAAAACCCTTTTACATAAATCTTGGGCAAACTGTTTATCTTGAGCTCATAATGATAGTATAATTTGCATTTGTTTGGTTGTGGTTAGTGATCTAATGTGACATGGCCAGATGATCCATCATGTTTTTCAAGTCTTGTTTTTATTAAGTTGTTTTACTTTATTTTTAATTATTAAATGACATGCAATATTATATTAGTATGATGTATACAACATAGTGATTCAACATTTTATACTTTACAAAGTTATCAACACAATAAATCTAATAACCATCAAGTCTAATAACCAATCACTCACTATACATAGTCATTAGGAGCAAGTCTTGGTTTTAATTTAACATCAATTGGAAGCAACTGCTTTTTGTTTTGTTTTGATTTGTTTTGTTTTGTTTTAAGAAGTCCCCTTTATGATTCAGAAAAAACAACATTTTAAAAAAAGAAAAGGCTAATGCATTTTATTTACATACCAAATTACTTTAGAGATGAAAATTACCTTATAAATCTCTATATTAAATGTCCATATTTTCCCCATAAAAATAGAAATTGTGATTTGCTCAACAAATCACATCAAGTTCAGAGCACACAGGAAGATCCCCCTGGGGGTTAATGATCCAATCTACGTCACCAGTTTAGCACACCTTTAAGTTTGCCAACAAGTTAGAGTGATAATCACTAAATGTTACTGCAGAGTTTAAACTATTACACCAGAAATTGAAGTGCCATATGATATTAAGTCTTTAAATGAAAATAAAAGCCCCTCTGCTATTTTTTCTGTAAAGATTATAGGAATCACTATTATATCAGATATAAATGTTTATGAAGAATATTACTTTTGGAGATATTTTATGAAGATCACACAAAATGCATCACATATATCTTATAAAAAAACACTATATTAAAATCCTTAAGAGCATCATCGTGAGATGGGACTGTCCTTTGCCATGTAAAATTTTTCTTATAAAGGTGATACAAATGTAGAAGATGTGATTTGATCACAATGTATCTGAATTCGAGGTGTAATTATGAAACATGTGGTAGGACTACAAGCATTCAGTGGACATGCCTGAATCATTTCCTGAATCACTGCCCTCATTTTCCTGTATCATTCTTACTCATGGAATTGTGTCTCTCACGAGACTGTGAGTCCCTTAAGGACAGAACAATGTGTTTGTTCTTCACCTTTTCATATTCAGCATCTAGCATACTGCCTAGCACACAGGAGCAAATAAATGAATAAAGACATGAATGGATGAATATCTTACGGAATTTCTGCATTTTCACACAAGTTTATTACAGTGAAAGAGTGGTTATATAATCTCAATGAAGGCAAGAAAAACCTGTTATACTTTAAAAACAAATAGCTTACTATGCCTTGCACAGTGTTAATGATGCAGCAAAAGTAATTAAATGACTAAATCAGGAGAAGCATACATTTATCCACTTACTTGCAAGCAAGCCAACTCCACTTGCGAGGGATCCGACCCAGGCTGTTTTTCCTTTCCCTTCACCAAAGGCATCCAGCCATTCTAAATACAGAACTCCAACCGCTATTGGAGATCCATAGCACAGAAACTGGGTAAAGAAGGAGACAAGCACGATCACCCAGCCCCATCCGCCATCAGGTGACTTCTTCATTTCCATTGTAAGGTAAGATTAGGAGGTGTGCCTCTGTGGGTCTTAAACAAAAACAGAAAAAAAAAAAATGCATACTTAGAGTGAGGTGAAGTACAGTATTTTGGATGAAAAATATCTTTTAAATTGAAACATAAAAGACATTTTTAGAAAATACACGTGGAAAAGCATAAAATATCACTGCCATATAAAGTGAACCTTACGTTTTTTAATTTATGATTTAAATAAGTCATATATACATGTGGCTCCATTTTTTTAATTATAAAAAGGCATAGAGTTAAAAATCTCCTTCCCAATTTTATCTCCATTCACCACATTTCCAGCCTCACTAAGCCACTGAAATAACTGATTTGGGTTTCCTGTTACACTTTGGGTTCCCAGGAAGCAGATTCCTAGCAAAAATAGGTTTATTTGGGGTGTTGTTTTCCTATGAAAAGGATTGGCAGCGAGAGAAGGTGAGCTGCCATGGGGCACGAAGGAAGGGAATTTCTAAAACTGGGATGACCCTTTAGAATTGCCCAACTTGGGAGCTGGCCCACATTGGTCATTCTCTGGACAAGGAACACCCAGGTAAGGGGCAAGCATGACCATAGGTGAGCTGGCACTCCTAAGAGGCAATCAGTCCCCAACTGAAGGCCATCTGCCAGCATCCCCCTCAGCAGTGAAGGAATCTTTCATTCTGGAAAGGAGACTGGAGGGGAACCGGCAGCACATCACAATGTTTACCATCTTGAGTACCCTTCCAAGCAAATCGCCTTAGAGTTCCCTCTTTCTTGACAAAAAGTAGAATATTGTACATTCCATACATTGGTTTAGTCACTTAACAACCTTAGAGATTTTTCCCTATCAATACTGGAGAGTGCATCCTTATTTTTTATATATATACTAGAGGCCCAGTACACGAATCCTGTGTGGGTAGTGTGTCTAGGCCTAGCCTGTAATCAGGGCCATCTCCTGCCCATTTGCCAGTCCCCAGTCCTGCCCCACATGCCACACAACCCAGTTCCCTTGTTCTCCATCTGCTGATCCATCAGAACCTGCAGGCTGGGAAGAGAGACCAAGAGGTCTGCCTTCCACCTGCTCACCAGTCCTAGTCCCACCCTGGCACCATCCACCTGGTTCCCCATTCGCCATGCTGCGATCGGAGCCTGTGGGCTGGGGAGGATGGACCAAGAGGTGGTCAATGCACTTCATAGCGACTGGTCAAGCAGTCATTCTGGTCGTGAAGGCTGCTGGGCTTTTATTATATAGGATACTTCATACACAGACACACAAATATAGTTTATTTATATACACACACATAGTATATCACCATATGACTATATACTTATTTACTTATTGAAGAGGCAAAAAAATCACATGGTTCAAAAATGAAAAAAATAACAAAGGTATACAATCTTCATCTACCTATTTCCTGCCTAACTCCTATATCTTCTATGGATAACCAATGCTTCTTGTTTCTTTTCTAGAGTTTATGCATACATAAGTAACTCAAATATAGATTTCTGCTATTATTCTATACAAAATAGCATGCTACATACATTTGTATGTATATATTTTTAATCATAATTGTTTTTTCACTTGACAAATATCTTGGAGACCTTCACATCAATGCATAGTGACCTTCCTTATTCTTTTCTTTCTGTTGCATTGTGTTCCAGTATAGGACTTTCTCTGAACTCTTTAATCAGTCTCCTATGGCTAACAATGAAAAATAAAGCTGCAGTAAATAACCTTATATATACATGAAACCTTTTGCATATATGCATATCTGTTAGATAAAATCCCAAAAGAATTGCTGAGTCAAAGGGTGTGTACATTTGTAATTAGCATTACAAATGCTACAAGTTAGCTTCAAGTGATTGAATTACTTTATATCCTCTCCAGCAACTTGGGATGTGTTGTGAAAATTTTGGACTTTTGTCAATTTGTTGGCTTTTAAAGAATATGTCATTATAACTTTAATGTGCATTTCTTAGCATTCTCTTAATGTTGTGAAATGCTATTTGTATTTCCTATCTAATTCTTAGGTATATATGGGTTTATTTCTGGATTTTCTGTTCTATTCTATTGATCTATCTATTCACTCACCATAACCACATTCATTAAATTACTAAGTCTTTAAAAAAAGTATTTAAAATACGTCTTAAGTTTTAGTGGGGCTAAGTTCTTCCTCTCTCTGTCTCCATCATTGCATAGCTTTTCAGTATTTCCTTGGCTCTTGTTTATTTACCTTTTTATATAAATTTCTAAATCTTACTCTAAAAAAAAATCTGATGATGTTTTCAGGGGGACTAAAGTTAATTTACATATTGATTTAAGGAAAATTAATTATTTTTATGATGTTGAGTCTATCTAAGAACATGGTATTAATTTCCATTTGTTCAAATCTACTTTTGTGTTTTAAGTGTTTAAAGTTTTCCCCAACATTTCTTTTTATTTTATTTTTAGATATTTTATCCGTTTTGCTAACGTTATAATTGGGGTTATCTCTTTGATTTATCTGTTGATGTTTGTATGGTAATTTTGAATCCCACTACCTTACTAAATTCTCTTGCCTGAATTTTGGATGATTCTTTTAGGTATATATAACACATAATAAAATATAATTATATAACTACAGTTATATAGTTATATCATCTACAAACTGGTAGTTTTACCTCCTTATTTTGAACTTTTATAGTCCTAATTTTCTTCTTTTGTCTTTACATTGAACAGGACACTCAAAATAATGTTAAATAATAAGAGTATACATCTTTGTCTAGTTTCTAACTTTAGTGGAAATGCCCTCAAATGTCAAGCTGCAGCCCCTGAGGCTAAGATAGGTTTATTTCACAAGTTATATGAACATTCATTTTTTCTATATTTGAGTGTTAAAAAGAATGCTTACTACATTTTATCAACTGCATTTCCAATACCCAAGAAGATGAGTATGATTTTCTCCTTATAACTTTTAATGTAATAATGTCTGTATTTTCTATTATTAGGCTGTCCTTGAATTGTTGGATTAAATCTTCCTTGTTTGATGCACTATTTTGATTATATCAACCTACTTAGGGGAATTTTAAAATTCAGAAGTAAGATTTATCAATTTTTATTTTTAATTTTTACTAAGTTTTGGTATCAAAATGATAATTTTTTTTAATTTGAAAACATTTCTTCTTTTTCTAAGTTCTGAAATAATATATGTGACAATGCATTTGGAAGTCCAAAGCCTGACCTCCCTGCTCCAATTAATCTACACTTCCTATGTCTCTTCACCATGCCAGGTTATAGTCAAAGTCAACAGAGTCTTCTTTGCTCAAAGATTTTGCCAAGCCATTGCCTTGGCTGTGATTTCATCAGATAATAGGTAAAGGTAGTAGGAATATCAATCATCCATTCATTCACATCCTTAATTAAATAGTGAAACATTTGGCTACCTTAAAAGAGTCATAGTTACACCCATCAATTTACCTAAGCTTCAGTTAATACTTTTACTTTGACATTTAGAGCAATGGGCAAAAATCATGTCCCCACCTGCCATATGCCTTTGCATAAGCAATTTGACTAGTTAGTAACTGAATATTCAATATTTTAATATCTAATGACTAAAAACTGAAAAATGTTATAATTTGTGCACAAAACAGCAGCATCTAAAATCCAGTCTCTCAGGTCATACAATTGTGTTAGCAGACAGAATATTCCAAATATTAAAACCCTTTGAAGTAATCATATATGCCCCTTCATCAGAAGTTTACGCCCTTCAGTAAACAATATAATTCTGGTCTTCTCATGAATTTATTACTTTGCAATTTTTGTTCAGAATCCCTTTTAAAGAAAAGAGTCTTAATTCCCTAAACTAGATAATGTATTATAGCAATAACCAAATATCTAATGAGACTAAAAGGTTGCTTAAATTTTTTTTGAATTAAGTCTTCAAATTATGGAACATGAGGAAAAGTACACATTCAAATAAGCAAAAAACAACAATAGAATCATGAAAAAGTCCATGTTTTCTGGAGAAGGGAGAGTCAAAGGGTGAGGAGGAGTATCTTCCCTCCCTGTTTTAGGACCTATCTAGACAGAAATGCCTCTACACCCAATACCTTTTCCTCGCCTTGCCTTGCCTTGCCTGGGGTGACATTTCAACACATAGGACAAGAAGTCAGAAAAATTCTTCTCACATAAAGAGTCTGGAGAACAAACCTTTGAAATACAAAGTTCTCATGTGTACCAACTCTGACTAGAAAGACAAGTTTTTATGAAGTGTTGGCTAACAGCTTCTAACATTTAATTGTTTCATAGTTTGAGATACATGTAGTATCAATAGAGCATGGTAAAAAATAATCCATTTTGTGATTTATTGTTTTCTGTCATGGTAATGCCTTTCTCCTGTAGTTTTCTCGAGTCCTTAAACATCTCTCACTTGCTACTTCTCTGATATTCTGTATCCTGTAAGGCGATTTTACAGACTAGTTTTCATTTCCTCCCTTTTGTAATGGTGCCCCTTTTCCTTTGGGGGGATTTGGGTCTTCCTTATTCTAAACAGTTGATGGGCCTATTCATCAAGGTTCCTTGATCTTGACCAATAGAGTGGTACCTGACCCAAGCAAGGCAAGTAGGATCTCTCCCCTGGATGAAAGGTTATAAATAATGAAAAAAAAATATTTATAGTTTATTGATCCCAATAGCAGTATGTTGAAGAGGTCTCTGTCAGCTCCTTCTACCTTGACTTCCTAGGGATACCCAAGCCATTTCTCCAGTCTTCCATTTCATTATATGAGCTAACTCAGTAAATTATTTTGTTGATGTAGCTGGTGTTCATCTCTTTTATATGCAACAGAATAAATAGTGAGTATGCAATAATTTCAAGTTGATAATTTTACCCACCCATATCCCACTTGGGTCAAAAGTTAAACTTTTGAGTAGAGTCTTATGACCACAAAATATGGAAAATATAGATATGTCATATTTTTGTCCTAAAAATTTAATCTCATTAGCTCCCCTTCTTCATATCTTATGATCCAATGTGATAAAAATCACCTTTCTGGCATTCTTTTAAATAAATACTCTAAGTTAACAAAATTTCTATAATACTTGCATTATAAAAGTAAGGTTTATTCAAAAGGTGTTTGATCACTTACAATTTAAATTATGTTGCACTAGATACCAAGGGAAATCAGAAGAGATATAAGACATGTCTGGTCCTTGCCCTCAAGGAGACTATAACCCAGTTAAAAAGGAACAATATGTGCATAAGAGAGTATAAAATTGAGTGTCAAAGAGGTGGATTAATATTAAATGTTTACGAATCCAATGGAAATGGAAATAATCAAGACAGGAACAGGGGTAGAGGCCTCATGGAGTAGGTCAGTTGTAAAGAACAATGGAGAGACTCATGAAAAGTGGCTCTGGCAAGTGGAACAGCATGAACCTGGGTGTGGAATCAGGATAGGCCTGACAGGTTTGGTGGGAAATGAAGAGGGTACGTTCTCCAGGCCTCTCAGAGGAAAACAGGAACAGAAAGATGGCATGCTCAACTGAAACTGAAGAAGAAAGTGTCTCAAGAAGCCTGTGTTTATAACCCCCAAAAAGAATTCCCAGTTATATAATAAAGCCTAGCATTAATAATCCATTTATATTATCTAAGTGGTAAATTTTCTCCTAAACAAAAATAACAGGATAGGTAAGTACCAGAAAGTATTGTTTTATTTAGACTAGTGTTCCATGAGTATGTTCAAAATTTGGAACCCTTATTATATAGCTGGATGAAAATATGCTTCTAAGAAACATGTAATGGTCATAGTATATTCTAGTACATGCCGAGAATGTGGAATCTTTTAACCTGAGTGTTAACAAACCTGGACTCTGCATGAAAAGACATCTTATAAAACTCAAAACTAGAAACTATTTTGAGAGAGCATTGTAATTTTGGGGCAATTTAATCACACTATAGGGTTTGATGGGATATCAGAAAATGCTAACTTAGAATTTAAGTGTATTTCTTATTCTTAACTTAATAATTAAATATATCCCACATATTATAAACCTCTATTGGAGAAAAGAGGAGAGCATAAAATAAAAATAACCATAATAAGAAAGTATTAGTCAATAAAATGTGATTATGGCTAGTATAAAAGATAGCATAACTCTAAAAGCTAGAATTTGTTGTTAAAGGAAAAGGAGAATTAGGTGACTGACCTTTCTTCAGTTACATTTATATTCCTCTTATGATATGGAAGGCTGTATACCATGTGCCAAGAAGTGGAGAGCTGAAACCCTCAGACATGGCTGGTGGAGATGAATTGGTTGCTTGAGCAGTGGGTATGCGGAATGACTTTAAAGGGCACAGAGTTTCTTTTGGGGATAATAAGCATGTTTTAAAATTATATTTAAATGTTTTAAAAGTAGATTGTGGCACAGTTTACATAACTCTTGGATCAAATCCACTGAACTGTACACATTAAATGGGTGAATTTTATGGTATGTGAATTATAGCTCAACAAAGCTGTTAAAATGAAACACACTCAAAAGCTACTGAAAATTATAGTTTGATTCTGGCTCCAATATAAGTAGCAAGTTTCATAAACTAAAAGGCATACCTGTTCTACCAGAAACAGTTCCTATATTGGCACTGCTCTCTCCCTACTGTGACCTTTGACCCTCCAAACATCCAGCAATTGTTCCTGCCGCTGCCCTTTGGGTAACTAAAGATTGAAGAGTCTTAGAAGCTCTTGATTTATAAATGTTTCAGTAACTAGTTCTATTGATCTCTGATGTGAATAACTAGCAACTACTCATTAGACAGTGGCTTACAAGTTTTCAGAAATACCTTATGGTTATTAAAGTAATTGCTAACATTTACATTGATAAAAAAATTATTTGGGAGTTCATATAAGAACTATTCTTAGGGTATGAGAAGAAACATGAAGGCAAGAAATTCTTTGGGAATTCTAAAGAATATAGGTAAACAAATATACTAAGTATATACTAAATATATACAATTCAAATATAAATTAATTAGATCTCCTTTAATGAAGACAAGTGTAAGAGAAGTAGTTAAATGTTAAGGTACAGATATATTTACACATCATAAAATGAGAATCTAAGCAATGAAAACAAAACATAATATCAGAGTTTCTAATGTAAACACCAGCTGCTTTATGTACACATAGAAGAAGGATGTAAAGAAAATTATATGAAGCTAGTTAACAATATTTTCAGTTGCTTTATAGCTTCCCTTTACTCCTTAGTTTTACCATAATGCTGAGGAAGAAAGGAAGATGGAAATTTTTCTAGTACCTGGTTCTAGAATGGTAGGTACTGGTTAAGAAATATTTATAGATAACATTCAGAAAGGGGTTATTAAAGAATGAATACCGCTGGTGGAATAAAGGCAATACAGAACCATCAACTAAAAATAAATCAAACCAGTATATAGTGAATAATGGTTAAGATCTTGTGCTTTGATATTATATGTATATCTGGATTCCGATCCAGCCTATACTATTGACCATATGTTTTTGAGCCAAATTACTTTATGTCCCTGAGCCTCAGTATTTTTATCTATAAAATGAGATATCAGTGAATTTTAAGTGCAAATCTCAGTGCATACCATACAGTAAAAAATGTTAATAAATGTTAGCAATTACTTTAATAACCATAAGGTAAACTTGTAAGTCACTTTCTAAGGAGTAGTGGCTAATTACTCACACCAGAGATTTATAGCAACTAGTTACTAAAACATTTATAAACCTAGAGCTTCCATGACTCTTTAATCTTTAGTTATTTCTTAATACTTAGAATATTTAAACTAAGATTTCAATATTGGCACATTACAATTTGGAATGATTCAAAAGAGGTATGTGCTACTAGGATTTGTTTTCCTCTAAAGTTTGGGCTTAAGGCCTAAGCATTTTCAATGTGTTAGGATTCTCAGAATTTGCATTTTTAAAAAGTTGTCTTGTGATTCTGACACTCGCCATCCACAGATACACTCTGAAAAACACTGTCCAACCACAGTGGTTCTCACCCTGACTACACTGAACCACCTGGGTGATTTACGGTAAACATGGCTGATGCCAGGCCCCACCAGCAGACTAAGAATGGCTGCCCTATAGGATAGAAGAACAACTTCTGACCAAATGTCAACTCTTTTGTCCCAATGGAGGTAGGGCATAGGCAAGGAAGGGAAGAGGATAAAAGGCGGGTGGTAAGGTGGTGGGGAGAGGGAGGTCAATCTCGGAAGGGTGGCTTAGAGCAAGTAGAAACTCTTCTGCTCTGAGCCGATCCATTCCAAGGCAGCAGATAGCACTTGGCTGTTCTTTTAGCTCTCCCCTTTCATCTATGCTGTCAAGGATAAAGCTTATTTACTCCAAAGATCTCTGCACATCTAGGTTTAAAATAGAAACAAACACAAAAATTCTTATAGGAGTGATGACCATGGCAAATGTTATTTTCTATAAAATGTTTGGGAAAACACAGAAGGGGATCATTGTATGTGATATGAAATTTAAAAGATGATTACATCCATTTGTCTGTAGATTTGCATAAGTTCTTTTTCTATGAAAATAGAAATGGTGTAAGAAAGTATCAAACAACTCAAAAACTAACCTCTAACATGCTAACATACCTAAAGGAATTAGAAGGTGATAGAAAAGTAAGCATCTGTCTCCAAAAAATCAAATTTATACTAAATAAGAGCAGAATACTGTATTTTTCTGTATATAAGATGCCCTCATGTATAAGATGCCCCCATGTATAAGACAACCCCAACTTTTCCAACCCAAAATTAAGAAATCAATATTTTAAACATTTTGCTGGTCTTCCTGTTAAGGCCTTCTTTTTTGGCATCTTAAGGAGTTGTTCTTCCTGTTTTCTCCACTATCTGATCATACAGTCAGTGGGTGGAGTTCCAAATTTTCTCTGCAGCTCTATTTCCATGCTCTTTAGATTCCGTTTGAATTTTGCAGAGTAAGACAATCGCTTACCAGTACTTATCTTTTTATTTATTTTTTCATCTTTATGGGCTCAGAAAGCTCTGGTCCCTATTGCATATGCACATTCTCCACCTCCAATTACAACATCAGCTGACGTCAGTAACAATAAGGCTCCTGATTGGAGGAAGCCTGTATAGGCAGCTACGCACAGCCGCAGCTCTCTCCTCACTGACTTCCATGTATAAGACGCCCCTCTATTTTCAGTCTAAAGATTTTAGGAAAAAAAGAAAAACACACAAAAAATGGTATCTTATACACAGAAAAGTACGGT
The DNA here is from genome assembly GCA_011751065.1 of Lasiurus cinereus. Taxonomy (NCBI): domain Eukaryota; kingdom Metazoa; phylum Chordata; class Mammalia; order Chiroptera; family Vespertilionidae; genus Lasiurus; species Lasiurus cinereus. Next base: position 11,321,877 of record JAAGEH010000426.1, read on the forward strand.
AATTGGACCTTCTCAGGAGAGCATGACTTATTTTTCCAAGTAAGTACCCTGGAGCTCAGAGGGAGAACAAAGGACTGGAGAGATGCCTGCTCCCTCTTTGTTTGTGGCATTTGGCACTATTTCCACTGGTGGTGGCAATGCTATTAATCCCACACTTACTTTGATGTGGCCAACCCCCCAAATCTCTAGCTGGTCTGGCTACAGAATGAACTCAAGTTTCTTCCTTGTGGCTCCAAAGAGAGCAAAGACACACAATTGCCAGCATGAAGAGAGAAAAGTCTTTTCCTGCCTCTTTCCCATTGTCCCAAATGGCCAAGCCTGGGCACACTGTCTGTGGAGAATCACCCAACCACCCACAATGCCATCCTGCTACTTTACAGCAGCCCAGGAAAAGATGCAGGGAGAAGCAGCCCCAAAAATCTCCAGGCAGCCAGTGCCAAAATGGTCACCCCACCTCTCTGGCTGGGTCCAAGCCACATGGCCCGGCCAGCCTCTCAGTCCCAGTACAGCAGTCATGGTAAAACTCAACATTCTAATGACAATGATGATGGTGATGGTGATGGTAATTATAATAAAGCTATCATCATGATAATGGATTCACCTATTAATTTGTTCAAATAGTAAAACAACCTCTCAGTTTAGGGAAGATTAATGAGAGGGGGGAATTGGGATCTTTTGGTAATTGTATTATGTGGTCCCAAAGAATAGTTAGAACAATTTCCACGTTTTTGTTATGTCAATAGCTTCAGTTTCATACAAGTATAAACACAGATATGTTTATTTCTGTAAATATGTGAAGACATATATTCTAGAACATTTAGCATAAGGAATAGGAACATGGACTAGATAACCTGACTGTATAACCAACCTCTGATATTGGCAAGAAAGGTGACCTTCATCAAGTCACTTAAGTACACTGTGCCTCACTTTCTTCATCTATGAACTGGGGGAATGATAGTAACTTACCTTATCAGACTGCTGTGATGAATAAATAATTAGTTTATGTAAAGCACTTAGCACACAGAAATCTCATTATTCTGTATCCTTTGAAACATAATTGATTGCTATAAAAATATTCTTTTTTATTTTGACAGAGGAAGTATTATGCTTATTAATACAGCTGACCAGAATATTTATAATTCCCACACTCCTCTGCCACAATAGTGTGCACATACACACACACACACACACACACACACACACCATTTTTACCATATTTCTCCCTCAGGAAAAAACAAAAAGAGAGAGAGAGATGGAAATATATTTCAGCATCCTGGATAATTTCCTGACAATAAGAATAAAAAGTCAGCAAGTTGGGAAAGACCACAATGACAAAGATGGTGTGCTCTTAGATCACCAATAGCCAAGAGAAGAAAAACAAAGAGGCACTGCAGTCCAAACAAGGTTAGCTTTCATTTCCTTTCTTTCATTTTCTTCTTTTATTTCCTTCCTTCCTTTCAGCTCAACTCAGGAATCTACTTGCTGACTAATACCCCTTTCCCAGATGCTGCTGTGCAGTTATTGTGGTACTTGTTGATAAAAGAGAAGAATTAATCATCAAAGTTGACAAGGGCTACAAGAGGCTCCTAAGCTCTTCTTTTCTAAACTAGTTCTTAAGAAAAGGTGGTAACTTTGTGTGCATCAAAAAAGCAAACAAAGGATCCCATATTAAGGTTGTATCTCCACCTGACTATGTTCCTAATCATCAAAGGATACACTAAGAACCTGCAAGGAATTTCAAACCTGGCTGCACAGTACTATCACCCTGGGAGCTTAAAGCCTGATGGCCAGGCCAACCGTAGACCACTGAAAAGGATCTCGGGGGTGAGGCCAGGTTGTTAAAGGGATTGAGGTGATTTTAATGTGTTCGGTCTTTGGGCAAAAGGACTGAAGTACAGCACAATAGACCATCTTAAATCATTGCACATCCTGGTCTACAAGCATGGAATGAAAGACATGACTGCTTTCAGTTATTTAATTGGATCTTTTCATCCATGGCAATCATGACTATGGAAAATATTTCAAGTGTCCTTAAATCTCAATAATGATACTACCCTTTCTTAGGAATTCCCTAAACAATGGAATTAAGAACATTTTCTAAGGATTAAATGTACTATTACTTAACCACATCTTGGAATAGCTTTTAGTTACCATTTTCTATTAACATTTTCTATGTATCAGACATAGTACCAAGAACTTTCAAATGATATCTTTTTAAAATATATAAAACTTTACTAGATAAATATTACTACTCCTCATTATACCCCCATGTTCACAGACTTTTTGATAGATTCTACTTAAGTCTCTTTCAATTTAATCCTGAGATTATCACCTAATGCAGATTCATAGATGGTGCCCATGTCTGCATCTTTTTACTTTGGAGAATTGGCTGTAAACTTTTTTCACAAATACTCCTTGATTTTAAAACTTTTTTAATGGATATTCGTTAATATGACTGAACTTGCTGACATCATTCAGGGACTTAGACTGAACAAATTGATACCTAAATAATAATAATGTTACTTTGACCACTTCTTTGAGCATAATACACAGAATATTATGGTCTTCAAATCTCCTTTTGCCTTTATTCTTTTAATTTTTTTTATTATTTATTTATTTTCAGAGAGAGAGGAAGGGAGTGGGATAGAGAGATAGAAACATGGATGAGATTAAATGCAAATGGACTAAGAACCTTAACTAAGAGGCAGATTGTCAAAGTAGACAAAAGACAAGGCCTGACTATATCCCATTTATAAGAAACGTATTTTATAAACACTGATAACTTCAAGTTTAAAGATGAAAATATATATAATCAATCAGGTGCACCTGCTTGGGATTGAGCCTGACACCCAGGCATGTGCTCTGAGATCAAACCCAGGATGTCTTGATTTAGGGTCCACACTCAACCACTGATTAACATCAGCAGGGTTCACCTTTGTTCTTAAAAGTCTTTTTCAAAGATATTTCTATTCATTTCATGAAAGTTTTTTAGTGTTCTTACATGCAACCCCCCCCCAAAAAAAAAACACTAAATATTACCAGTCAAGGCAACATATATGTATTAAGAGCCAGTATTAATTACTGTTTTGTCTATGTTTCCACTATGTGCTGTTTATACCCTTCTCTTTTTATTTTGCTTTGGTGTACATTCTAATTAGTCATTTATTTGTCTTTCTCCTTTTTTCCTGACTACACGAAAATCCTCTGGGCACAGGCTACATCTTATATTCTTTATGTTTTGTCCACATCTATGCATGTAGTAGGCTCTCAATAAATGCTTTTTGAATTTAATAGAAAAGAGCATTAAACCTGACCAGCATGGCTTAGTGGTTGAGTGTCAACCTATGAATTAGAAGGTCATAGTTTGATTCCAGGTCAGGGCACATCCTAGGTTGCAGGCTCAATCCCCAGGTGTGACGTGCAGGAGACAGCTGGTCAATGATTATCTCTTATCATTTATGTTTCTCTCCCTCTCCCTCTCCCTTTCTCTCTGAGATCAATAAGAATATGTGTGTGTTTTTAAGAAAGAAAGAAAGAAAGAAAGAAAGAAAGAAAGAAAGAAAGAAAGAAAGAAAGGAAGGAAGGAAGGAAGGAAGGAAGGAAGGAAGGAAGGAAGGAAGGAAGGAAGGAAGGAAGGAAGGAAGGAAGGAAGGAAGAAAAGAGCATTAAGCTATAGTTTGGGAAGCAATGCACGGTGGTGGTCTACAGCAGTATTGTTCATGCAATGTGTCATGGGTCCTGAAATCAATCATGTATCATGAGTAGCATTTTTAAAAATTGGAATTTAAAATAGAATGAAATAGATGAGAATAGAAAATATAAGAGCACTTCCTGCATGGTGATAAGGGTTCAGTACTACTTTGCAAAACTTTGCTTCTGTGTTTATGTGCACCCATAGGGTCAGGCTAAAAAGTACATCTTACTGTGGGTCACAGTCAAAACATCAAAAGCCTCTGGTCTAGAATATAAACCCTGGAGTCATTTCTCCTGGAGTCCTACTGAGGCTCTGCCATTAGCCATGTGACTAAGCAAATTATCAACCTTCTCACTTTCTTCATTTATAAAATGGGAATAGTAAGTTGCTCAACATATCCATAATTCCTCCTCCTGAATTTCACCTGGAAAATTATCACTATACTTCTGTTTGCCCAAGCAGAAAGTCCACTCCTCATCCCCCTCCCTGCTTCACCTCCCCAGTCTTCCTATCAGCCAGAAACAGGGTCTTGCAGGCACAGAGCCCTGTGATCAGACTTTTCCTCTCCATCCTGCACTGTCACAGCCACCTCAGCTTACCCTTGTGCCTGCTGCAGCTCATTCATTAGTCAGGCTTCTGCCAGAGCCATCTCTCTAGACCATGTTTCTGATTACTAAGAGGCAGATTGTCAAATTCTGTTTCCAACCTTTCTAATCTTTCCATGGTTCCTCATTACACATAGTTTATTCATTAATAGGGCACAAGTTTTTGTTTAATTTACTATGAGCACACAAGAAATCAAAGATGGAACTTAAAGCCCTCCATCAATGAATAATGTACTCAGAAATTATAGATTAAAATGAAAATACTGGTTTTACATATCCATGTTTTGTCTATATGACATTAGGTACTTAGGCCCTTAAATACCCAGCTAGTTTGCTGGTTATTTTGGTTTTCCTCTAAAGATTTGCAGTGATCCAGCCCCAACCACACTTCTGCAGAATGTCCCACAAACCTATGATCCATAAGCCACTGTCACAGTCCAGCTCTTAAGCCATGCTTTTTCTCTTTACTATGCCTCTGACTCTTCAGTCCCCACCAGCTGCTAGAAGGGCTATCGGACCTTTCTTTACTTGCCTACTGACAAACACCTGTTTTTCCAGAAAGCGGGGGAGGGTGGGTGGAAAGAGATCAACCAAAGAACTTGTATGCATATGTACATAATATATGGACACAGACAATAGGGTGGTGAAGGGGACGGGGGAATTGAAGGAATCAATGGAGGGGAAAGGGGAAATATGTAATACTTTCAACAATAAAGATTTAATATTTTAAAAATCAATTAATGTTTTTTAAAAGGACAGCCTAAATTTCTCCTCCTTGATGCAACCCTAACTCTCCAACAGTTAGTCTCCTCTAAGTTCTCATACTAATTTGGGCAATCTTGCTAGTATAACATTTATTATAATTGGAAAAATACTATAGAACTAAGCAACCTAAATGGGAAGCATATTTTAATTGGCATCTTATGACCTCTCAATCTATAAAGTGATTCAAAAATTTTTCCTCCAAAATACAAATTCTTTTTTTTTAAATATATTTTTATTGCTTTTTTACAAAGAGGAAGGGAGAGGGATAGAGAGGTAGAAAGATCGATGAGAGAGAAACAACAATCAGCTGCCTCCCGCACATCCCCTACTGGGGATGTGCCCTGCAATCAAGGTACATGCCCTTGACTGGAATCAAACGGGGGACCCTTCAGTCCACAGGCTGACGCTCTATCCACTGAGTCAAACCAGTTTCAGTGCAAAATACATTCTTTTTTAAAAAAATATATTTTATTGATTTTTTACAGAGAGGGGGAGGGAGAGGGATATAGAAAGTTAGAAACATCGATGAGAGAGAGACATCAGTTAGCTGCCTCCTGCACACCACCTACTGGGGATGTGCCCACAACCAAGATACATGCCCTTGACTGGAATCGAACCTGGGACCTTTCAGTCCGCAGGCCGACGCTCTATCCATTGAGCCAAACCAGTTTCGGCAAAATACAAATTCTTAATGAACCAAAGCAAATTCCAAGTTGCCTTAGAAACTCAAGTTGAAGTTTCTAAATGTTCTATCTCATTATCTGCACCTTCTGTTCCTTTGCTGCTTACCTGTCCTCCCCTTTACTCTTCAATCCCTGAACTCATACTTTATAATGATGAATCTGGGGCTCCATTAGAACCCCCTGCTCTATCTCTCCTTTTAAAGTTAGTGTCCTATGGCCTGAATCAACACCTCTTACTTTTTCTACCCCATGGACTAAAGCTGAGCTTCATACCATTATAATGATGTTCTGAATCTCAAAAAAGACACCATTGAGTTTACGAGAGAATTTCTACTCATTATATAGGTATATGAGGTAGGGTTCTCTGACTTCTATCAGCTTATCCATATGCTCATAGGAGAATGAATGCCAGAAAATGACTAAACAAGGTAAGATAGCAAAACTCTATGAGAGATTTTCCCCATTAAAAACAAGAAATCATGAACAAAGCCTCAACGCTGGCTAAACAGCTTCATGAAAAGATATCCAAGTTTTTTTCTCTAGTTATTGACTGTAAGAAATTTTTTAAAAGTATGAAAAATCCCAATAAAATCATTTTTATTACTTTAATAGATTTGAAAACACTTTTAAACAGTAATCCGGCATAGATGAAGTCAATGATGACACTTTGATGCTTTTTAATTTAGCCTCTGTTGAGGGTTTACAAGATAAACTTGAACAACTGGTATATATATATATAAAAAAAAAATTAAACCTTAACTGGGCCACAATGTAAACCCATGATTTAGTAAACTATGCTGAACAGCAGTCCCGGCAATCCCAACCTACCTAAAAAGAAAGCCACATAGGCCCTAACTCTAAATGCTCAAATTTAGGCAACTTCAGGGATGAGCCTATAATTATAATTGATGGCAAATATGTCTTTCAGAATGCCCAAGGCAAACTACCATTCAAAGGAGTTCGTAATTATTGTAAAAAAAAAAAACTGGACATCGGAAAAATAGATTGCTTAAAGCTGAAAAAACAACTACAAGGCTAATCAATGCAACAAATAAAAGCTCACAAAGTTTGTGAATCCTCCTCAAGGGCTCCAACTTAAGTTTTCTCAGCAATAAGCTTACTCAAAAGATCAAAAGGAGATTTTTACCATGCTCTTTAAGAGAAATTTATCAAAGTATTGGGAATGAGAAACCACAGCTGCCTTATCAATTCTGAACCCCACTAGACTCTCCATTCTCCTTTCTCAGAGTGTGGAAACATAATTTGGCTGTTCCACAACATTTTTAAAAATATGGTTAAAACAAGGCTGTAAACTTGGCCCTAAAAGAACATTATGGGTAGCTCGGAACTACTCACCACTTCTTCCTGACTGCATACAACACATATATTTCAATATGTGCATGACTTAACTCACTCAAACACTGACCAAACATGGTTTTATGAGAAAAACAATACTACTGGGGGTCATCTCATCTCCAAAATAGCTCCCAGGTATACCCCAAATGCCAAATCTGCCCATAGTACAACCTGGAAAAAATCATTCGTCAATGGGTTTCCTCCCTGCCTTTAGGACCCTCTGAAGTCTTGCAAATGGACTTCATTTACTTGTCTCCTTCTCAAGGTTACAAATCTGTGTTAGAAATGATTTATGTTTTGTTTTGTTTTTCCAATGGGTAGAAGCATCCCTATGCCACAGAGCCACATCAGCCGTGAGTAAAATACTAGAGAAGAACTTCCCTACTTGAGGAATCACCTCAGAATTCCCTGGTGACTAAGGAACTCATTTCACAGAACAAATGATACAATAGGCAAGATCTGGCTGATTTTACAAATTGTGCTTATCATCCTCAGCTCTCTGGTCTTGTAAAAAAAAAAATTAATTGGCAAAACTTGTAGCCTTTCAATCTGCCTTGGCCTATGGCTCTTCTTTTGGTAACGCTCAACCTAAGATCTAGGCCCTTGGGCAAACATAGACTATCTCTGTAGTAAACACAGACTGCCTCCTTTTCAAATTATTACATGCAGAACCATGAGATTTGATAAAAAAAAAAATATATGAATTTTCACTGCTAAAAGGAGACCTCCTAGTTTACTCTAAAGAACTGATAAGGACCCTTAAGACTAACTCACAGCTCATAAAGCAATCTTTCCATAGTGTGCTCCTGGGAGATAAAGATCTACAACATATGTCTCCAGTTTAGAGATTATGTCTATTGAAAATACCATCTCCATAAAGATGCTTGTCAGCTACAAAGGAAAGAGCCATAGAATGTGTTACTACTTACGCCTGTGCTGCTAAACTTAAGGGTATTGACTCTTTGATTAATTTTTCTCATTTAAAAAGGACACCCAAATCTGACTGGTTATCTCAGACTACTAGAGGTCTTAAACTGAAAATCTCTAAACAACCCAAGTCCACCACTAGAATTCTCATTATAGGATTGAAGCAGATGGCATCTGATGCAGATTGCTCTCCCAAGACTCTGAACCAGGCCAGTCAAACATGATTCTACCCAGCAACCCTTATACTTGGTCTTCTATTTGACTATCTTTGTTTCATTTACTGATTATATATTCTTCTTTTTCCTAGATCTTTAGTCTAATTTCAGGATGAACATACTCAGATTCTTATGACTGCTTACTATAATGACTACCCAATTTGCTCTTCAACAGTCTTTTGCTCCTACTATCCAACAATTATCCACTAATTAAGGGCCAATTTAACTGACTGTTGAATACACACACCTGAACTAACCATACTTATAATGAACTAGAATTGGCCTTTAAACCTTGAAAGTTTACAAACCTAAATTGACATAATACTGGATTTAAAGTATTTTTTATTCTCAAACTTCAAAAAAATGTTAATGGAACGCATGATCTTTCATTCATGAGGTCCTGCCAAACCAGAAGGGATTACCCAAATACAATCTTGACTCTCACTGATAACTTCTTTGTCTGCTTTGAAGATATAAATGATTTAGGCAGAATAGTGAGTTTTGTCCCTTTAAGCATATGTAACTACACTCTTTCATATGATTCAGACAACCAGGAGTTCATACCTCAAGGGACCTTAAGTGACTACAATGTTACTTCTTTCAATGTCTCTCTGATGTGGAAAAATTCCGGAAATAATGCCTCTCAATCCTGGAAAGAGGATATCCTTCCTCCCTAGAATACTATTTGGGGACTAGATCAAAAGTTTGGTGTTTTGTGGAAAACAAATAAAATCTGTCTCTTAAGAAATGCCAGCCTGAAAACTTGAAACAATCAAATGCTAACCTTTCAATCCTGATCCAAATATATGGACACCTCAGGGGCTCTTCTAATCACTCTCATGATAAATCACATGATGACTTTAATGTCTTCTGCATGATCATCCAACATATGGCCTCAGAAATATAACTTAATACTTCCCTCAGGTTTGGGTTAAAGGGACTAATTACATACGCTCACTTGAAAACACCAGGTGTTTCCTCTTACGTGGGTTTCAAATATAGGTCACCTTACTAACCTCTTGCTGAGGCAGATGTGGTATTGTTATGCTAGGACCTGATGCTGTCACCAGAAAGACTCTCCCTTCCTCTGCCATTATTCCCAAACTAAGCTCCTTGGTCCATAAACTTCAACCAACATGAATCAAACAGAATTGGGATTTGGGGTATGGTTGTTTTGGTACTGTCTCCACCCAAAACCTTATCCTATCTAATAAAGAGGGAATATGCTAATTGACCACCACTCTGTCACAAAGATAGCTGCACCCAGAGCTCAAGCCAAGTTTCCATAAGGATTCTTAATGAGCTATCAGCAGGGACCTGAGACTGTGCCCTCCTGCCTGGCTGGGCTTGACAGGGGATCTCAGGCCATACCTCCCACCTTGACACTAGGCCAGGGGATCTCAAGCCATGCCCCTCATCCAGCAGGGCTTGATGGGGACCTCAAGGTGTGCTTCTCATCCTGGTGTTAAGCTAGGGGACCTCAGGTTGCTAACAAATATAGAGCATCAGGCTTTGGGACCTCAGGCCACGCCCCCCACTAGGTGGGGCTTGACAGGGGACTTCAGGGCTTGATGGGGGACCTCAAGGTGCATCCCCAGTGCTGGGTTGGGGGAACTTAGACTACACTTCCCATCCAGCTGGGCTTGACAGGGGACCTGAGGCTGCAACCCTCTGCTGGTGGGACTTGATGGGGGACCTGAGGCTGTACCCCTTTTCCAGTGCCGGGCTGGGGGAACCTGAGGCTATGTGCATCTCTCCCTCCCCCCTCCCCCCACTTGGCGAGGCTTGTCAGGGACCTCAGGCCATGCCCTCCACCCAGTGGGGCTTGACAGGGGAGATCAGACCCTGTCCCCCACCTGGCAGGGTTTGACAGGGGACCTCAAGGCATGCCCCCCACCCTGGTCTGGGCTGGAGGACCTCAGGCCATGCCCCCTGTCCTGGCTCCAGGCCAGGGGACCTGAGGCTATGTCCCCTGCCTGGCGGGCTTGACAAAGGTGGGACTGGCCAGGTATGGATCTAGCCCAATGGGGGCAGGGGCCAGCCAGGTATGGGTCTCATGTGATTTTGAGGCACATGTGGGTGGGCAAGGACTTGACTCTGGGTCCCATGATGTGCCCCAGACTCTGACAGGAGGAAGGTTTTCATATACAGTTTACTAATTTTCTTTCATCTCTGACACTTCTAATATAAAGGGCAAATAGCAATATTAAATTATTTCCTCTAATTAATTCCCTTTTAATGTGCATGAATTTCATGCACCAGGCCACTAGTAATAGAGGCTTTGGACAGAGCTTTGTTAGAGCTTTCTTCCCTTGGAATGGCTTGGCTGAATTTAAAAAAGTCCATCAGAAATGTTTTTATTTTTGTAGCACAAGCATTGAACACTACTGCAACTGGTCTTGAAGAACAACAAAGAATAACTGCCAATCTGGATGAAGTAGTACTCCAGAATTTTGGGGCTCTATATTTGTTAGCCAAACAATAAGGTGGTACTTATGCCCTTTTGGGAGATGAATCTTCTTTCTATGGTAACAAATCAGATAAAGTGATACAACAACTTGAGATTCTAGAAAAGAATGTTAAGATCCTTAAATAGAAAAGTACTCTATCAATCAGGATGGGATGAACTTATTTAGCTGGTTGCCCACAAGAATAGGCACCTGGCTTTGTTCTATATTACAGGCTTAATCATATATTTTTTTGTGATTGTACTGTTCACTACCTTAATTAGGTGTCTTACCAGGTGCATCAAACAACTAAGCCTCTGCCAGAATAAGGTAGCTTAATGTCCAGAGATGTTACCACAAATAAATCCAAGTGAGACCACCTCTACCAAAGAACTTCCTATTTGAGGAATATGTGACTTAGCTCTGCTTCCAACAAGCTTCTTTGTTGCTCAAGTGTGACCATAAACTCTCCTATTGTAAACTCAGGAAACTGCTTTCCCTCCAATGTGGGACATGACATACCAGGAATGAGCCTTCCTGGCAATGAGAGACCAGTGCTGCTTTTACAATGACAGACCAATACTTCCTCATGGTTGATCATCAATGCTTTCTAAGAAAAAAATCTAGATCAAAAGGGGAAAGTGTGAAAGGAAAACTGCAAAATGAAGTTGATATTATCAAGAGAGCAATGTAAAATGGATCTGGGAGACCTCCAGGAAGCTGAGCTAATACACACCCTCCATGTGAAACTGAACTTTTGAACTGGGCTGAACCAGACGGCTACATCCAAAGCAATTCCTGGAACTGGCTCGGAATCATTTTAATCAACTCTATTAAAACACACACACACACACAAAAAAAAAAAAATTGGGGGGCTCTGGTCAGGTAGCTCAGTTGGTGGGATCGATCTATGGACAAGGCACATATAGCAACCAATTACCCTGCTGGCGTGGCTCAGTGGTTGAGAGTCAACTTATGAGTTGAATTCCTAGTAAGGGCATATGGTTCAATCCCCAGTGTGGGGCATACAGGAGGCAGCTCATCAATGATTCTCTCTCCTTCTTGATGTTTCTATCTCCCTCTCCCTCTCTCTCCTCTCTGAAAAAAATGTATATTTTACAATAAAAAAGATGTAGTGCAATTTGGGGGTTTATTGAGAAGAATATTTAAAATTGACACTCTTCCAGAGAACCTGGCAGGTCTGGTCTTTGTATTCATTAATGTTTTCCTTATCCCATATCACATCTTTTCTCAGAGTTTAAGAGTTTCTTTTGAGTGGATAAATGTACAAGTTCATATAATAGTTTGAAAATGTGTTAAAACATTGAAATATGTGATTGTGTAAAGTAAAATTAATCAGAATGATGTGCAAGGTCCAGCATGATGATTATAGTTAATACTATACATATACATGAAAGTTTCTAAGAGAATAGATCTTAAAAGTTCTCATCAAAAAATTTGTAACTAGGTGGTGATGGATATTCATTAAACTTATTATGATAAGCATTCACACACACACACACACACACACACACACACACACACATATTGAATCATTATGTTGTATACCTAAAATACAATGTCATATGTCAATTATATCTCAATTAAAAAATAAAATAAAATGCTCAGAATGATGAGAATGAGGATGCAAAGAAAAACAGAGAGACACTCCTCCTAACTACTATTAGTAATAGTTATCCTTTAATTATGCCCTTATTATGTGATAGCTCAATTATTCAAAGGATAGGGTCTCAAGACTGACTTCTTGGGCTCAAATCCTGGTTCCATCATTTACTTAGCTGAGTAATCTGTTGAATTTCTCAGTCTAAGATGTAAGTTATGCCTATACAGGTAAAATAAGGTGTGTTAACTCACTTGACATATCATGTTTGATAAACATTAACACTCTATAATAATAAAAGCATAAATGCTAATTAGACCAAACAGCCAAATTACTTTCCAACATCTTTCCAGAGGACCTTCCACTTGAAGCTGAGGCTGCGAGGGCCAAGGCCCTTGCATGAATTTCATGCATCAGGTGTCTAGTAATAATAATAGAAACAGAAAATAGAAGGTGGCTTTACTCTGCATACTGGCCTGGGGAAGTAGAGGTATTTTCCTATCCAAAGTTTTTACAACATTGCAGATTTGTGTGTGTATGAGAGGGAGGGGGGAGATTAGAATAATGGATCATTTCTTCTGGAAAACCAATGTCACCATACTATTTCTAGGGATCAGATTTGGCTTGAGCTAAGCACTCCTCCCAAAATTGAAGCCTACTCAGAACACATTACTCTTTTCCAGTAACATTTATATGAACCAAATACCACTGGGATTTTATTAATTTACATATTATATGGGAAAGCTCACAAAATTGAACTTCAAGCTATGAACTACAGTTAATGATGCTAAAATTATTGGTGTAAGTATAACAATAATAATACAGTGGTACCTCGAGATACGAGTGCCCTAACATACGAGATTTTTGAGATATGAGCCATCGAGCAAGCGATTTTTGCTTTGAAATATGAGCAACATTTGAGATAGGAGTAATCGTGAGGATCGGCCAGCTGCACACGACCCACCAGTTTACTGCGACTCGAGCATCTCATAGTTTCCCACGCCTCAAGGTTACAGAACGAATTAAACTCGTATCTCGAGGTACCACTGTATTCAATGACATTTTAATTTCGTTGCATGGCTTGTCATGTTCTCCATAACCTAGCCCTATCCTACTTCCCAGCCTATCTACCTTAAATTTTAAGCTCCAGCTATTCCAACCTTCTCCTCTACCTGTGAACACACCAGACTTCCATTCCTCTATACTAGTTGTCGGCAAACTCATTAGTCAAAAGAGCGGCAAACCACAGCTCATGAGCCACAGTTTGCCGACCACTGCTCTATACCAATGGTCACCAGAACACTGGTGGTCCACAGAATACTGGTGGTCCCTGAGGTCCAAAAGGTTGGCGACCACTGCTCTATACTATTCCCTTGTTCCAGCCGGCCTCCATTCCCCTGAGGAAATGATCTTCCTTCCTCAAGTCCCAGCTCAAATGTTATATCCACCACAAAACTTTTCTCAGTTCTTAACCTTAAGTGAACTTCTCCTTTTCTCTCACATTTAAGATCACACTATTGATATAGCTGCCATGACTTCAATTGCACTATCTGGTGTTGAAGATATGTGTCAGCATGCTTATCTTTATTCAGAGGCTAACCTTCTTGAAGGCAGGGACCATGTGTTCTCCCCATGAACTTAGTTTTAACCTATAGTTCAGTCTCATAATCTTTGCAGTCTCAGGAAATACTTTGATGTTTACAAAGAACATCCCAAAGAAAGGGCCATCTAACTCAAAATATATACATTCTTCCAGTCACTAGGTCATTGTTGGAAAGCTATTGTTATAGAAACCAGACACTTTCTTTTGTACTTTCCCACTGTTGTTCTACACCCAATTAAGTTAAAGAAATATCTTACTTAAGAAAAAGACTACAGAGAGAAACCAAGATGGCAGCATAGGTGAATACCTAAGTTGCTGCCTCGCACAACAATTTCAAAACTACAGCTAAAGACAGAACTGACATCATCCAGAACCACAGGAAAGCTGGCTGAATGGAAATTCTACAACTAGAAGGAAAGAGAAGGGCTCATGGAGACTCAGAGAAGCTGCAAAAAGCTGAGATATGGAGACACACATGTGGAGAGGACAGGCAGCAGAGTACCTGGCTGGCTTCCTCTAGTGGGAGGGAGACAGAAACTCCTGACTGCACTGAACTCCAGTTAGACTGCACTGAACCATGGTTCGAGGCAAGACTCATGTGGGGGGAGTCTGGACTGTTGTGAAAAGGGAGGAGTGCATGGAAACTCAGGGGAGCCACGAAAAGAGGTCTGGAGCCACATGCGCATGATTACACAGACAGAGGACTGACTGCTGATAGTGCTGCTGGCTTTCTCTAGCAGGAAGAAGACGGAACCTCCCGACTACACTGAACTCCAGTTATGACTGTACTAAACCCCAGTTTTGGGCAAGACCCTGGGGACCTAGATTCATACGGGTCCCCAGCATGCATGGAAACTCAGGGGAGCCGCTAAAGGCAGAGGGCTGGAGGTGTGTGCACAAGTGCACTCAAAGAGGGCTGTAGCGATTACTGAGTGGCACTGCGACCCAGGGGCCTCATAGGATAGGGCTGATGGAAAGCCAAGGCTATCTGCTCAGCCCTGCGACTCCACCCCATCCAAGCCCAGCACAGAGGCTTTTGCAGTTTTACAAGTCGTGTCTCATAAGGCTGACTCCAGCACAGAAGTTCTCTCGGCATAGACACAGCTGATCCTCATAGCCAATTGGCCTGGAGGTCAATTCCCCCCAGTGATACCAACAACAATCAAGACTTAACCACAACAAGGCTGTACACACAGTTCACAAAGGGGTGCACCAAGAGTGTCCACCTCAGGTAACTGGAGAGGCAGACTACAGGGCCATTAGGACACCTAGCACACAAAGCTACTCTACCAACTTAGGGAAGCAGTGAAAATGCAGAGACAAAGGAACAGATCACAAATGAAAGAAATGGAGGAAAAACAAACAACTAGATATAGACTTCAAAACAATGGTTATAAGGTTTTTCAAGAATTTCTTCGAAAAGGTTGATAAATTTAGTAAAGCCTTCAAAGATATGAAAAGGGACCAACTAGAAATTAAACATACACTGACTAAAATAAAAAAATATCATACAGAGACCTAACAGCAGACTAGAGGAACACAAGAATCAAGTAAAAAATTTGAAATACAAAAAAGCAGAAAACACTGAACTAGAAAGGCAAAAAGAAAAAAGAATCCAAAAATTTGAAGATAGGGTAAAGAGCCTCTGGGACAACTTCAAGTGTACCAACATCAGAATTATGGGGGTGCCAGAAGAAAAGAGACAGCAAGATACCAAAAACCTATTTGAAGAAATAATGACTGAAAACTTTCCACACCTGGTGAAAGAAATAGACTTACAAGTGCAAGAAGTGCACAGAACCCCAAACAAAAGGAATCCAAAGAGGACCACACCAAGACACATCATAATTAAAATGCCAAGAGCAAACGACAAAGAGAGAATATTAAAAGCAGCAAGAGAAAAACAGTGAATTACCTACAAGGGAGCACCCATACAATTGTCAGCTGATTCCTCAACAGCAACTATGCAGACCAGACGGGAGTGGCAAGAAATATTCAAAGTGATGAAGAGCAAGAACCTACAACCAACATTACTCTACCCAGCAAAGCTATCATTCAGAATTGAAGGACAGATAAAGAGCTTCACAGACAAGAAAAAGCTAAAGGAGTTCATCAATCCAAACCAGTATTATATGAAATGCTGAAAGGTACTCTTTTAGAAGAGGAAGAAGAAAAAGGTAAGAGATAAACAATTTTGAACAACAAATACGTATCTATCAACAAGTGAATCTAAAAATTAAGTGAATTAAAAATTTGATCAACAGAATAAACTGGTGAATATAATAGAATCAGGAGCACAGAAAGGGAGTGGACTGATAATTCTCAGCAGGAAAGGGTTGAGGGGAGTACAGGGAGAGACGACAAAAATCATACACCTATGGATGCCGTCAATGGGAGGGAGGTAAGGGTAGAGGGAAGGGTGGGAGCCAGGTGGAGGGGAGCTATGGAGGGGAAAAAAAAGAGAAACAAATGTAATAATCTGAATAATAAAGATTTAATTTAAAAAAAAAGAAGAGGAAGAAGAAGAAAAAGGTAAAGATAAAAAATTAGGAACAACAAATACATATCTATCAACAAGTGAATCTAAAAATTAAGTGAATAAAAAATCTGATGAACAGAATAAACTGGTGAATATAATAGAATCAGGGTCATGGAAAGGGAGTGGAATGACAATTCTCAGGAGGAAAGGGGTGTGGGGATATGGGAAGAGACTGGACAAAAATTGTACACCTATGGATGAGGACAATGCGGGGGAGGTAAGGGCAGAGGGTGGGATGGGAACCAGGTGGAGGGGAGCTATGGGGGGAAAAAAGAGGAACAATTGTAATAATTTTAACAATGAAGATTTATTAAATTAAAAAATAAATAAATTCAAAAAGAAAAAGACTACAGCCCAGCCACTGATGCTCAGTCATTAGGCCTTTAACCATGAACCAAGAGGTCATGGTTCGATTTCCAGTCAGTTCACATGCCCAGGTTGTGGGCTCTATCCCCAGTAGGGGGTGTACAGGAAGCAGCCAATTGATGATTTTCTGTCATCTCTGTCATCATTGATGTTTCTCTCTCTCTCTCTCTCTCAAATCAATAAAACATATTTTTAAAAAGAAAAAGACTACAAAAGCTGGAGATTCAAAAGATCAAGGCATGGGATAAGAAAATAAAGCCTATAAATCTGAGCAGGTCTGCTAACTCTCGTCCTATAGGACCTGCCCTCGTACAGATCAGACACCAACCAACTCATACCATCAGCACTATCTCTTCAAAGTCACAGTCAGAAGTCAGAAGTTGGAAGAGATTTCCTAATATCCTGATCTACCTCCCCATATCTTTTCTCCATCCCTATATTTATCCTAGTAATATCAAGGGTCCTTGTTATCCTACTTGCTTATACACAAAAGATAAGAAACTGAGAAAGATGTCCTCAGTCAGTGGTGCTAAAAGTATGAGTCGTTGCAAAATTGCAGGTGAAACTATTTTGTTTTGTACTTTCCATTTCTCAGGGCCTTAAAAACAAACACATTTTTGGCAATAACCTGGGCACTAACTCTGTTATTTGCATTCACATATTTTACAAAAAGGTGTAACTGCAGAATCTTGTCTAGCGTCCTCAGTTCTCTGACTGGACTAGCCAGAACAATTTCTCACACCTGAAGCCAACCCAAATCTAAGAAATTGTGAAGACATACCAAAGTAACACAACTTGATGGAACAGCTGACTACTCTGGGTGTAAATCCACCTACAATCAGAACTACTATCCAGGTTAAATCAAGATTTAGAAAAAAAAATACACCCAAACTAACTGTGGCCCAGGAAACTAGGTAAAAATAAAATGTTATGTTAAATAACTTACTATAAGCAATATGTAATATATTTAGTGTAAATCTTGCCTAAATTTCCAAGAGGATTGATCTGTGCTGGATTAGACCGGGCATCCCAAGAAACTTTTGTTTTGGATGACCAAATTTTTTTTGCCAATCCTCACCTGAGGATATTTTTTTCCCCAGTGATTTTTAGAGAGAGTGGAAGGGATCGGGGAGAGAGAAAAACGTTGATGTGAGAGAGACAAAGCGATTGGTTGCCTCCCGCACTAGCCTGACGGCCGCCAGGGATGGAACCTGCAACCCGGATAGGACAAGGGCCAGGGATCGAACCTGCCACCAGGTATGCGCCCTTGATCAGGAATGGAACCTGAGACCGTTTGGTACTTGGGCCAATGCTCTAACCACTGAGAACACCGGCCCGGCTGACGACCAACTTTCTCTGGTTAACAGATGTTTCCCCAGCTCTGGGCGCTGCTGAAGCCAGAGTAGGTGACCTAGGGAGCCACGAATGGAGCGGTCAGCACAAGTCCTCGCAGGTGCCAGCTGGGTGTCCAGGAGGCCCAGGGGCCCTGTCTTCCCCAGCAGACCGGGAGGCTGGGCGCCTGCGCTCCCAGATGCTGAATTGGCGCGGCACAGCCCGTGAGAACCCGGGCTTTAATTCCGACCCTCCCGGGGGCACCTGTGAGCACAAGCCCCAACCAAGGCGCTGGGAGGCCTCGATGCCCTCTGGGAAACAGAGGCCCGCCTGAGTCGTCCCCACCCCCACCCCCAGCTCGGCCACCAGCAGCCCCAGAGGCGGTCTCGGGAGCCCCAGACAGTTCGCCTCCGCGAACCCAACCCAAAAAACACCTTTTCCCTTCCCAGAGCCACTTCTCTCTCGCTCTCGCTTCCAATTCCGTGCAAAATGCCGCCCTCCGATTCCGGGGGAAACGTGCCCACCGCGGAGAAGCGCCCTATCCAAAAGGGCTGTCAATGGGGTGGGCGCGAGCGCGCGGAGCACACACTCAGCCTCCGGGACACACTCCGAACCGGGAGCCGGTCCCAAGCTGTTTGGCCGCGGGTGACAGCGTCGCCGCCGCCGCCGCCTCCGGCTCGGAGTCGGAGGAGTTACTTGTGGCCTCCGGGAGGCTCGGCAGCGCGGCGGCCGCCGACCCGTGGGACCCTCCCCGCGAGCTCCAGTCCTTTACCTGCGCACCCGCCGCGGCGGGGGGCTCTGGGGCGCAGCGCCGGGCACGGTGCCCCGGGTGGGCCGGGCGCTGGTGCAGGGGGACCTCGGCCGCCGCTGTCCCCTGGAGCGCCGGCCTGCCGGGCGGTATTTATCCGGGGGCCCGGCCCCAGCCCCGGCTCCGGCCCCTGCCGGAGTATTGGGCAATCGGTCCCGCTACGCGCTGCCGCGGGAGCCGCCGCCCTCTGCCCCCGCCGAGCTCCGCGGCGGCGGCGGCGGCCACATGGAGGAAGGGAGCCGGCCCCCTCCTCCCGGCTCCACCTTCTTTCTCTCCTCCTCCCGGGAAGTTCTTGCCTGGGTTCTACCCCACTCCACACACCCCTCGCTGCTTTGCGGGGCACCTTGGCCAGTCTAAACCGGTTAGGACTGCGCGGGCTGCCGGGGGAAGGAGGAGGAGGAAGGGAAGATGGAGGCGGAAAAGCGGGCGGCGGGGGCGCTGCTCCAGCTCTCGCGGCCCCGAGCGGTGCGGGGCCAAGCCGGCCAGGCGGAGAGAGGGCACTGCCAGGGCCCCGGGCCGGGCCGGGAGCCACCAAGGCGGTAGAGCTTGGCATCGCCGACCGGGCGCCCTCTCTGCGCTCACAGGAGCGCGCCCGCAGTCGCCGCGCCCCCGCCGCCGCCGACCCTCCCAGGCCCCATGAGCAGGTGGGGGGATCCTGGGGTCTAGAGATGAATGCAAGTCGCCCTCGGTCTCCCAGGCTCCGGAGGCCGCCGGGCGTCCTTCTGGGCAGGATATACTCCGCTGGCAGTGATCTCAGAGAAACGGGCACCAGAATTCTGGAGTCGGTGCTCCTGGGCAGAGAGCAGTGAGGATGCCAAGTGCTGTCCTTTGTGACAGCTCCGCGGAAAGGAGGGCACCCCTCAGTGCACACATCTAAGGGGTGCCCTGCAGGTGGACTGCGCTGACAATACACTCCCACCTGTGGCTGAAAGGTAATGGGCAAGGCGTTGTGTGCTGTATCTCCCCAGAATCGCTGCAAAGGCCTGGGCATAGTCCACAGGTACCAGGGACTCACCTGGTGTGGGAACCCCTACACTATGCACCTTTTGGTTTCGTGTGTGTGTGTGTGTGTGTGTGTGTGTGTACATAGTTCTGGGAAAGGCACCATACCTTCCACTAGCTTTTCAAAGAGGCCTGGGGTCATCCAGCACGATGAGAATCCCCTTATACACTGAAGGCTCTGGATTTGACTTAAAGATCCTACACTTTGCAAAGGGTCGATTTCTGAAGTCCAGATTAAGCTGCCTGCCTTCCTGAACTTCCGTTTTCTCATCTTGCCTGTGAGATGAGAATTAAAAGACAAAACAAACAAAAAACTCTGTGGACCCTGAGGACGCATGACAAGTTTTCTTACAGATATGCAAACATATCTGTCCCACGCCATTCTTTCTTACCACGTTATGATAGAGAAGAGAATGGCCAGTGCTAGCTGACATTATTTTTTGTTGTCGGAGGGAGAAAGATGAGAGAGGAAATTTAAGGGACATGGTCCCAGGAATACTCTCTGGAAAGAAAAAAAAATGGAAAGATGATTTTGCTAACGTTAAATATTTATTTCTGAAGAGAAGGGAAACAATAGGGGTTTCTCTTCATGTTGTATATTTTTTAACCTAATGGTTAGTCAGTGGGTGGTTACACAAGTGTGTTCACTTTGTAATAATGCATTGATCTATACATTGTTAATTTGTGTCCTTTTCTCTTTGTGTGTCAATAAAAGGTATTTTTAGAAAGTTTTTTCTTTGATTCAAATACCCCCTAATGGTCAGAACAAATGTCCTCTTGGTAGTTAATCAAACCAATCAATGTATATGGAATTATATTGGGAGACAAGGAAACCCTGCTTGA
Organism: Lasiurus cinereus; assembly: GCA_011751065.1. Taxonomy (NCBI): domain Eukaryota; kingdom Metazoa; phylum Chordata; class Mammalia; order Chiroptera; family Vespertilionidae; genus Lasiurus; species Lasiurus cinereus. Next base: position 11,342,683 of record JAAGEH010000426.1, read on the forward strand.
AAAATAATGTGTGTTCACCAATTAGTTTCTGAAGTTGCTATGTACCTGTTCTCACCTCCACCAAATTTTCACAGGTTTCTTTTAAAGAGAGCATATGGCCAGCACTCCATGTCTATTGGGGCCCGTCCACGCCTATCAACTAAGAACTGAAAATGAGCTTACCCTTACCCACAGCATGGGCCGACATTAGCAAAAGACTAGATCCCAGAGGTCAAAAACTCAAATGCCTGAGGGTCCAGACTCAATGTGATGAATGAAGTGGGCAGAGGGAAGCCTGGAGAACTTCGGGGGCATGGAAGCAGGCTCTGGAGCCATTGGCCACTTGGCTTTGTGATTAGCTGCCAGGCTGGAATGTGAAAATTTCCCCTACCCCTTGTGAAGGTTCATTGCTCAGTCACACCTCAGCAGAGCATGTAGACATACAAGAGAACTCAGCTTTACCCATGAATGGAATTTGACCCCCAGAAGGTAGGGATGTGCTCCTGATCACCTTCCAGAGTGAAGAGGGGATGGGGAGCAGTTTGGCAGAGACAAGACTAAAACTGTTTCCCTATCATCTAGAGTTTACACCCCTAGTGACACAAGAATGCAAGAGCTGCTTACGAGGTGAGGGGCAGATAAGTTCAATATGGCTGGCTTTAAAGCTCCATGCAGCCACTGCCTTTTGGGTCTCTCTTGAGCCCGGACATCGATGTACTTTCAACAGGATGAAGTGAGAGAGAAAGGCTGGCCATTTAAATGACTTGGATTTACTAGTCAATGAACCTCCCTTGGGAAGAAAGAAGCCAGAGGGAAAGCATTTAAAGAAAAAAAATGAAGGAGTTTGTTCTTTACCTTGTATTATTATGATGGAGCATTTACTGGTATTAAGAAGTTTGTAATGGGTGAAACAGTCTAACGTCTCCCCTTCTTAGACCATTTATTGCCCCAATCTTTCAGCGAATAAGATGGAGAAATAAACCTGAAATTGCTCTGCAGTCCTTATGGCAGCAGAGACCGAAGGCAGAAGAAGACATGGGTTTGTCAGAGGAGGGTGGGACATTTGCACAGCACCTGAGTTGCTGGCCCAGCACCTGCCTGTCTGACTAGACTTTCCTTCCTGGATTATTATGCCAGGGTAGATTTCTGCCCTTTTGTACCCATTGTTCTTCCCCTGTTTATGAGTAACAGCATAACTGTATATGCACTACACTTTGAAATAAAAATAAGTAAGGAAAATCTAATTTAGAGTTTTTATAGTAGTTAGCTCAGAGCGAGATCTAAAAGTCATTCTACTAGTATTAATTCCATTTTGTTCATTCACACTCAAACAGATAAAAGATCAGAAAATAATAGAAGTGGATAAATCCCTCTGATGTTTATAGTTTTTGTTGAAAGGACCAATTCTCAAATGTTAAAAAAATGACCTTTGTTGTTATTACATTCCATACATATTTTACGTGAAATTCTCTAGAATATTGTTTCATCTTTTTTTACCTTGACTTTCATCATAGTCTCTGGCTCAAGTGATTTTCATTGGGGAGAAGGGGGTGAGAGGGATTAATGCTAGTCTTTAGTGCCTGGTGATTGCTAAGAGCCATGCTATTTCATTTATCCCTCAAAGCAGTCTTTTTATTATTATTTAATAAATCTTTATTGTTCATATTATTACATTTGTTCCTCTTTTTCCCCCCATAGCTCCCCTTCATCTGGCTCCCATCCCTCCCTCTGCCCTTACCTCTCCCCACCCTCCAATGCCCCCTGCCCCCCACCGCATTGTCCTCATCCATAGGTGTATGATTTTGGTCCAGTCTCTTCCCACAGTCCTTTCACCCCTTTCCCCCTGAAAATTTTCAGTCCACTCCCTTTCTATATCCCTGACTCTATTATATTCACCAGTTTTTCTGTTCATCCAATTTTTAATATACTTGATTTTTAGATTCACTTGTTGATAGATATGTATTTGTTGTTCCTAATTTTTATCTTTACCTTTTTCTTCTTCTTCCTCTTCTTAAAGAGTGCCTTTCAGCATTTCATATAATAATAGTTTGGTATTGATGAACTTTAGTTTTTTCTTGTCTGTGAAGCTCTTTATCTGCCCTTCAATTCTGAATGATAGCTTTGCTGGGTAGAGTAATGTTGGTTGTAGATTCTTGCTATTCATCACTTTGAATATTTCTTGCCACTCCTGCCTGGCCTGCATAGTTTCTATTGAGAAATCAGCTGACAATCATATGGGTGCTCCCTTACAGATAATTAATTGTTTTTCTCTTGCTGCTTTTAATATTCTTTGTCTTTTACTCTTGGTATTTTAATTATGATGTGTCTTGGTGTGGTCCTCTTTGGATTCCTTTTGTTTGGGGTTCTGTGCACTTCTTGCACTTGTAAGTCTATTTCTTTCACCGGATAGGGAAAGTTTTCAGCCATTATTTCTTCAAATAGGTTTTCAGTATTTTGCTTTCTCTCTTCTTCTAGCACCCCCATAATTCTGATGTTGGTATGCTTGAAGTTGTCCCAGAGGCTCCTTACACTATCTTCACATTTTTTTATTCTATTTTCTCTTTGCTTTTTCAGTGGAGTGTTTTCTGCCTCTTTGTATTTCAAATATTTGACTTGATTCTTGCATTCCTCTAGTCTGCTGTTAGGTCTCTGTATAATATTTTTTATTTCAGTCAGTGTATGTTTAATTTCTAGTTGGTCTTTTTCATCTCCTCTTGGGTCTTGCTAAATTTATCCATCTTTTCTAGGAAATTCTTGAAAAACCTTATAACCATGGTTTTGAACTCTATATCCAGTTGTTTGTTTTCCTCCATTTCTTTCATTTGTGATCTGTTTCTTTGTCTCCGCATTTTCACTACACCAGGAGAACTTCTGTGCTGGAGTCAGCCTTATGATATAAGACTTCAAAAATTTCAAAAGCCTCTGTGTTCAGCTTGGATGGGGTGAAGTATCAGAGCTGAGCAAACAGCTTTGGCTTCCTGTCAGCCCTGCCCTACACAGCCCCTGGGTCTCAGTGTCCCTCAGTAAATGGCTGCAGCCCTCTATGTGCGCCCACGGCCCTCCAGATCTCTGCCTTTCAGGTTCCTGTGCACTCCAGAGACCTTCTAGGTACCTGTATGAGTCTGGGTTCCCAGGGTATCAGCCGAAACTGGGGTTCAGTGGAGTCAGAAGTGAATTTCACTGCAGTTGGGAGGTTCTATTTCTCTCCCGTTAGAGAAAGCCAGTGGCACAATCAGCAGTCCATCCTCTCTGCATGCAGTGGTGTGTGCACCAGCAGACCTCTGCCTTTTCATGGCTCCCTTAAGTTTCCGTGCATTCCTCCCTTTTCACAGCAGTCCAGACTTCCCTCATATGAGTCTCGCCCAGAGCTGGGGTTCAGTTCAGTCGGATCTGGGGTTCAGTGTAGTCGGGAGTTTCTGTCTCCCTCCCACAAGAGGAAGCTAGTGAGGCACTCCACCAACCATCCTCTCCACAATCTCAGTACCTCAGCTTTTTGCAGCTCCTCTGTGTCTCCGTGAGCCCCTCTCTTTCCTTCTAGTTGTAGAATTTGCACTCAGCCAGCTTTCCTGTGGTTCTGAATAATGTCCGTTCTGTCTGTTAGCTGTAGTTTTGAAATTGTTGTGCAAGGCAGCAGTTTAGGTATTCATCTATGCTGCCATCTTGGTTTCTCCCCTCAACGTAGTCTTACTGGTTAAATATTGCTACTTCCATTTTACAGATGAGGAAAACTAGAATTCAGAGACAGTAAGCTGCTTGCTGAGTCACTCAATTGACAAGTCATAGAGAAGGATTCAGGCCCTTCTGAAGGTCTGGCTATGCCCTTCCCACTCTACCTTAGAAAAATAGTTCAAGGCTGGTAAGAGTTCACGCTGAGAGGACTGGCCTTTCACAAATATTAACTCATCTAAGGCTCTCAGTAAACCTACAAATTAAGTGCTGTTACTATCATTGACATTTTTCCAATGATGAAAATGAACTAGAGAGAAGTTGAATAATTTGCCCCTCATCACACAGTTGTTGTTGTTGTTGTTTTAATATATTTTATTGATTTTTTTACAGAGAGGAAGGGAGAGGGATAGAGAGTTAGAAACATCAATGAGAGAGATACATCGATCAGCCGCCTCCTGCATGCCCCCCACTGGGGATGTGCCTGCAACCAAGATACATGCCCTTGACCAGAATCAAACCTAGGACCTTTCAGTCCACAGACCAACGCTCTATCCACTGAGCCAGCCTTACAGGATGAAGGAGAAAAAGCATAACCTCTACTCTGTAAGTTCAGACTCTATACAGTCTAAAATTTGTGGACAGTTCAAACACTTTGCTCTATGGTTTCAGCAAGTAAATATTTGTTTGTTTTTAAATATGATCATCATAGATCTATCCAACTTGCAACAACTTCGTTTTGTTGGATATAGTTTAGAAAATGGTCACTAACCCATTAAGCTAAAAATTACAAAAAAAAATTCTCTTTTAAAAATATATTCTTATTGACTTCAGAGAGGAAGGGGGAGAGAGAGAGAGGTGGAAGCAATGATGAGAGAAAATCATTGATTAGTTGCCTCCTGCACTGGGGATCAAGCCTGCAACCCACGCATGTGCCCTGACCAGGAATTGAACCATGATCTCTTGGTTCATAAGTTGACCCTCAACCACTGAGCCAAACCAGACAAGGGAAAATGTACTCTTGAGGGAAAAATGTAAAGTCAAGCATGTTCCATAAGAATTTGAACATAAACTACAATTGATGCAGAAGGAATCAGTCTAACAGAATAAATGAATTTTATTCAAGATTCAAAGTTCCAGAAGAAAGAGTGTGACTGGCCTGACTTGGGCAATATAACCATCTCTCAGGAGAAGACGGGACACTTTAAGAGTACTCATTGGGGGAGAGGTAATTCTCCAAAAGCAAACTGGGCTGTTGACTAGACAAAACACAATAAATGTCCTCTACAACGGGATAGGCCATGTGATTTCTCATCTCCATATGAAGGCTTTATCCAGGAAGCAAAGAGGAATCATTGAAGGTTTCTAATAATGGGATGGCACTGTTGGGATTGTATTTCAAATGATCACTCTTACAAATCACATTAGAGGATGGACTGGAAGGGAAATGAATTAGAAGGTTGACTTGCTATCAGAGGCAAGAAAAAAAATTATAAAATGTAAAACCTATAAAATTATTAAAAGATAGTCCAGCTGGTGTCCCTCAGTGGTTGAGCGCTAACCAGAAGGTGATGGTTCAATTCAGTCAGGGCACATGCCCAGGTTGTGGGTTCCATCTCTGGTGGGGGATGTGCAGAAGGCAGCCTAGTAATAGTTCTCTCTCATCATTGATATTTTTTTCTCTCTCTCCCTCTTCCTTCATCACTGAAATCAATAAAAAATATTTTTTTAATTATTAAAAGATAAGGGAACCAATTTGAGAGCTAAGAAGTACCATGCATCTGATGGATATGGGGATTAATAAAAAGAAAAGTTTGGGATGGCTTCCAGGTTTGCCCTAAGAGCTTATAAAGAATTGCTGGAAATTAGGGATGTGTGCCTCATACTGCAGGATCCTCTAGAATAGCCCAAATTTCAATATATTATATCTCATTGTTCGAATAAAACACACAAAAAAAATTTAAAACACTCTAAATCTAAAATATAGCTCCAAGATATTTTATTTTTTTGCAACTGGAAACAATACAAAATTATTTGGTCAGACTCAAGTTTTCTGACCTGTGATTTGGATAATAAAGTCATTGGTGGGTGGACATATGCAACAGAAACAAAAAGTGGGAAACCTATTCACTACCAGTATAGTGAGTAGGAAATGCTGAAATTTCAATGGAAATAGGCCTGTTGTAACCAACAGGAATCCGGGTTGATTATTAGATTAAAGAGACCTTAGAAGGAAGGGGCCAGTTCTTTGGCAGCAACAAGCAAACACCAGAGGCACAGCTGACTCAGACAGAGGCATGCCAGCAGTTCTGTTATCCACAACCATCACTCTGTGTTCAGAGAAAAATCATTGCATTCTAAATCTGGAGTGGTATGAACCACAGTATAAATACTTGCATTGTGGCACCCACCAAATGAAGCTGAATTAACTCACATTATGAACAATTATAATCATGGTCATTTCCTTCCATTGAACCTGACATACATATAACTCAAAAAGGCTGCTCATTTGCATTTTAACATTCCTAGAATGTCTTGATAATGTTTCTTAAAAAAAAAAAAGTATTTTATTTTATTATTTCACAGAGGAAGGGAGAAGAAGAGAGAGATAGAAACATCAATGATGAGAGAGAATTATCAATTGACTGCCTCCTCTATGCCCTCCATTTGGGCATTCAGTCCATAACCCAGGCATGTGTCCTGACTTTGAATCAAACTGTGACCTCCTGGGTTGATGCTCAACCACTGAGATATACAGGCTTGGCATAAATGCTTCTTTTGAAACTGCTGAATTTGAATGAGCCTTAGAATCAAAATAAAGCTTAGAGATTAGCAGGTACAACCTCACACTCAATGTAGCATTTGACCTATTAATGTTTCAGATGAAAAACAGAAGTTTCAAAGGTTGAATGGTAAGAGGCAAAGGGATTAGAGCAGTGGTTCTCAACCTTTCTAATGCCACTTACCCTCATGTTGTTACCTCCAACCATAAAGTTATTTTTGTTGCTATTTCATAACTGTAATTTTGCTACTGTTATGAATCGTAATGTAAATATCTGTGTTTTCTGATGGTCTTAGGTGTCCCTGCTAGTGGTTCTTAACCTGTGGGTCGCGGCCCACAGGTTGAGAACTGCTGCTGTAGAGCCTAAGACCATCGGAAAACACAGATATTTAGATTACAATTCATTAACAGTAGCAAAATTATAGTTATGAAGTAGCAACAAAAATAATTTTATGGTTGGGGGTCACCACAACATAAGGAACTGTATTAAAGGGTAAGCGGCATTAGAAAGGTTGAGAACCACTGGATTAGAGGACTAAAGCACACAGTCCTGAAGGCAAGTATACCTATTACCTTGTAACCTTGATGAGGTTCCTTATCATCTCTCCGCCTATTTCCTCATCTATAAAAATGGGAGCGACAACCAACTTATACAACTTAATAAAAGGAAGATGAAGGATCCAATAAAAAAATGGGCAATGGACCTAAATAGAACCTTTTAAAAAGACGACAGAAGGAAGGCCAAGAGACACATGAAAACATGTTCAAAGTCATTAATCATCCGAGAGATGCAAATCAAAACGACAATGCGATACCATCTTACACCTGTCAGAATGGCAATCATCAACAAATCAACAAACGACAAGTGTTGGCGAGGATGCGGAGAAAAAGGAACCCTTGTGCACTGTTGGTGGGAATGCAGACTGGTGCAGCCACTGTGGAGAACAGTATGGAGTTTCCTCAAAAAACTAAAAATGGATCTCCCATTTGACCCTGTAATACCACTCTTAGGAATTTATCCTAAGAAATTACAAACACCAATCAGAAAGGATTTATGCACCCCTATGTTCATAGCAGCACAATTTACAATAGCCACAATTTGGAAACAGCCTAGGTGCCCGTCAGCAGATGAGTGGATCAGAAAACTGTGGTACATCTACACAATGGAATTCTATGCTGCCATTAAAAAGAAGGAATTCTTACCATTTGCAGCAACCTGGTTGGAACTGGAGAGCCTTATGCTTAGTGAAATAAGCCAGTCAATGAAGGAGAAGCATCACATGATCGCACTCATTGGGGGATAATAAAGAACATTATAAACTGATGAACAAAAGGATAGATACAGAGACAGTAAAGCTTCAAACAGACTGTGAAATTACAGCAGGAAAATTAAAGTTAGGTGAGGTAGATAAGAGATCAATCAAAGGACTTGTATCTATGCATATAATCATAACCAATGAACATAGACACTGGGGGGTTGGGGTATGCCTGGGAGGGAGGGGGGGCAATGCAGAGATATGTATAAAAAATTAATAAAAAAATAAAATAAAATAAAAAAATAAAAACACTGGACTAGAAAAAAAAATGGGAGAGAATAATACCTTTCTCCTACTGTGCTTATGAAAATTCAGTGACTTAAAAACCAGATAAAATAGCCTAACACACTAGTGCTCTATATGTTCTTACTTTCATGAATATACCAAAGAATTCCAGGCAGGAATTCTGATCCTCCCTCTCCAATAATTGGAAAAGAAAAATTCTATCCACTGATCAGTTTACAATGACTATGAATGGTTGTCATTTATAACATCCTTTCAAATGTCTTGTCAAAAGCTGCATCTGAGTCCTTGAAATTCATTCAAGAAGAGTTTCCATGGTGACAGGTATGATAACTGGTCTGAGAAATCAACAAAGTCTGAAAATTAGCCTTTTAACCAGGAAGACTTGAGTCTTATTCCTCAGGTCAACTTGGATTCACCTTCTGTCAACAATGGTCTTAATTAACTGAAGAGTTGGATTCTGAATTAGATGTAATTCTTGGACAGGCAATTGGTTCAACTTTTCTTTGGCTGGTCAAGATTATTTTGTATGGCCCAAATAGCATGCAGCTAATGAATAACATGAGCCAAAACTCATCTTCAATGGGTCTGCTTATGGGAAAGAAACTACAAGAACCATTTGTATTACACAGTACTCCTCCAACCACATAACTAATAAAGTGAACCTCCTACAATAGACAAAAATGAGGAAATTATCCAGCACCTGGAATATGCCTGGTTAGAGTAGGTATCCAATGAATGAATACTAATTGAATAAACTTAACCACCTTCAATGAAAAAGTATCTCATGTTAACTTGGATGTTTATTATCTGCCCTAAGGTACTTGAAGGAAATGTGAGGAATTTCTTCTGTGATTAACTTTTTGACATGAAATTGAGTAATAAGGAGACTTCTCCTAGCTAGCAGATTTAAGGAAAATAGATAAAGGCTTTAAAACTTAAAGCAAATTAATGTTTTTTATCTTTAGCCTTTATTTCATCATCTACCTACTTGACATGTGAAATCCTGAGGATTGTCATGGTGACAATTTTTCCCCTAGAGTTCAAGAAAAAAAAAACTTTTAAAAACTATAGATGTGGGGCAGACACTTTGTAAAATAATTTGCAATCCCTCAAAAGGTTCAAAGTAGTATATATACAAGATAACTGAAAATATATGCCATCACACAAAAATGTGTACATGAGTGTTCATGGCAGGATTATTTATAATGGCTAAAAAGTGGAAACAATCCAAATGTCTGTCAACTGAAGAATGGATAATAAAATATACCATATTTTGGTATAATGGAATATAATTTGGCCATAAAGAAGCTACATTCAAAAGGCTATATATTGCATGATTCTGTTTATATAAAATACCCAGAATAGGCAAATCTAGAGAGACAGAAAGCAGATTAGGAGTTGTCTAAAGCTAGCAGGGGTGGAGGCTTTGAAGGAGGGTAGGTTGGGAAAAGTAGGGATCAACTCCTCATGGGCACTAATGAATATGGGTTTTGTTTTTGGTTTGATGAAGTATTCTAAAATTGATTGTGGCAGTGACTGCATAACTCTGTAAATATTCTAAAAGTAATTGAGTTGTACACTTTAAATAGGTGAGTTGTAGGGTATATGAGTTCTATCTCAATAAAGCTGTTATAAAAAACTACAGCAGATACTATTTTGCTTTACTTATGGTTTTTAAAAGCTGTTCTAAAGACTCAGCTTTTTAATTGAACTAGTAGAGTGATGGAGCTGCCTAACATTGTGACAAAGGGACCAGGCATGTTCAGTCTGGAATAACCACGATAAAATCACAATCCAGACAGAGGGTTCATTGTTCAACGTAAGTTGTGATGTGTATCTGCACAAAGGATACAGAACACCAGAGATCCTCATGTTCTTTTCGTAGTCTGCCATGACAAAGTTTTCCTACCACCTAGGTACTAGGACAAATATCAGAGAAGTTGCATAGAAACTGACATGCATCAATCCTGAAAAATTAACTCCCATGTTTACTAAGCTGCAATCACATTGGACTCCCCAGTGTTTTTGCAATAGCAGGTCCTTTCCACCTGCTATTCTCTACATCTGAAGTCTTCATTCTTCTCCCAGGTCTCCACCTCACTGGCTCCTCATCAATCAAGCCTCTGTTCCAATGTCATCTTCTTAGGAAAGGTTTCTTAGACCCTCTTAGCTAAAACACTCTTCCTGACAGAAACCCATCTCTCATTGCTCTGTTTCATTTTTGTCAAGGCACCTAGCAATATCTGAAATTTTTATGTGTTTATCAGTTTGTTGTCTGCCTTCCCCATCAGAAAGCAAGTTCCATGTGGACAGGAACCACAGTATTTCCCTAGGCCTACAAAACTATCAGATAGGCAGTGAGTACTTGCTAAGTATTTATTGAGCAAATTATCTGCAAGGAACAAGTCATAATAAACTTCATAACCAACATCCAAAAGGTCAGCCTCTGTACCTGGAGATCACATCTTGCATAGGAGTCTAGGGACACTGACTTTCCGAGAACAGTCTGCAGCCAACTCCTGGTGGAAAGGACACATGTCTCAGACTGGAAACCCAGTTGGCCACCAAGGACTTCCTATGCTCTTGCTCTAATCCCTCACCAAGGTCCCACGTCAGATGGCAGAGTGAGCTCAGGGCCCTTCCCTGTGGGTTTATAAATAAGTCTGGGTTCATTACTGATCCCAGAATGGCCTACATGGCAACTCGCCCTCAGCTTGCTCAGTTAGTAGGCCTGCTCCCAGTAAGGTCAGCAAATAACAGTTATGCAAAGAGCAATCCAGAACAGCAACCTGGTCTGCAGGTAACACAAACACCACACACTTATGATCCTCTCTCAAACCATGACCCCAGGTTCTACTGAAGCAGTTCTTCTCTGTTATGTCCCAGAGCTAGGTTTTCGTTTATTCATGAATCCCTGAGTGTAGGATTAAGATGCTTCATTGTAGTGTAAACTCCTTGCCTTCAAAATGAGGAGCCAGTGGTAATTAACTTCTGCGGCTTGATACAAGGCAGAGTAACGAAATGGTTAAGAACAGGGTTCTAGAAGCAGATTGTTTTGAATGGAGGGTCTTAGTTCTTTTACTTCCTAAATGTGTCACCTCAGTCAGGGTGTCCTGTGGGAGCTTGAGCATTTTATTCAATTCCTCTGAGCTTGCACCTCTACATGGGCTGCTCTCTCCATGACTAAGTTACATAATCTATGCAAAACACTTAGCACAGAGCACTCTGATGGGGTATTGCCATTAAAAATAAGAATTCTAGAAGGGACTCTTTGATCTCTCAAATTCAGAATCTCTTTAAGGGACCACAGAGCTGAGAGGGTTGCAAGACTACTTGAGTGGATACCAGTACCTTAATTATGAAAATTAATAGAAAATAGATACCTGAACTCAGGCATGGCTAGTTAATGCATAGTTATTCATGGGAAGTTAAAAAACACCATCCAGTTCAGTTGCCTCATTGGTGATAATAGGGCATGTGGACATTAAGTTCTATGCAACTCCACAGAAAGCCACCAGGTGAAAAATGTGTCACTTAACCCAGGCTGCATATGCTACAGACATACCATGAATTGTGTTGCCATTTATGAAAACAATCCATTTCCAATTCTGCTAAAGGTAGTTATAGGTCCCTCACTTCTGTCATCTCAATATTTGTAACAACAGCTTAGATTTACATTAACTCCTTTCTGTTGTACATTTTCATGTAAGTTTCAGTCCAGTCCATTTCATATTCACAGTATTTCAGTGTGATATGCAAATCGAGTAGTATTAATGCTATCTTCATTTTTTTTCTTGGTTCCACTTTGTTCTATCGCAGCAGGAGTATGAGACCCAGAGACGTTCAGCAACTTGCCCAGGGGTCACATAGCTGCTCAGTAGCCAGTTGGAAGGAACACTTAGTCACATGAGCTTCCCTCCACATCGGTGCTCCTCAGACTGTAGCATGCAGATGAATTCCTGGGGATCTGATTACAGTGCATTTCTGAATTCAGTGTGTCTGGGAAAACTAGGATTCTGCATATCTAATAAGCTCCCAGGAATTGCTGTTACTGGTAGAATATCCTCTCCATACCCTCACAACACCCTAAACATGTCCCTCCTTATACTTCCTCAAATGCAGTTGCATCATTTGGGTAGTCATTCATTTCCCCCCAACTAGATGGTGAATTCCACAAGAGCAGGAACTGTGGTTTGTTCACTATTTTGACCTGACTGTCCAGCACCATGCCTTGCAAAAAGGAACTGAACGAATATTTTCTGAGGAATGAAGGAAAAGCAACCTACTTTCAATGACAAAGCTACAACACTTGAATATTAAGACTCTCATTGCTTATTGAAAAATAATAGTTATCAAGTATCATTTGTTGTATTAAGTTATATTATAATACCATTGCCAGGTCCCAAAATAACATAACCAGAAGCTTTGCAGGGTCATCTAATTTAGACCTACAGGTTCCTCACAGAACTATGCCAGGGTCCAGTGCAATATAATCACACTTTGGGGCCAATAGAATGAGTGAGTGTGAGGCCATTCTAAGGGTAAGGGGGAAGTGTAGAACAATCAGGGTGATTGAGGCTTGTTAACACTCCCACAAAGCATGAAGGGAGCCCCCTCACCTCTGCTTCCACCTAAGGTTGTTGACAACACCAATCCCCCATGGGATGCAGGTTTTCCAAATGCCAAGAGCTGTACTAAGCACTCTACACAGATCATCTCATTTTATCCTCTCCACACACCTGTGACATAGGCACTAGTTTCATCGGTATGAAAGCAGAGAAGAAGCCAAGTTTTGGAACCAGGCAGTATGGCTTCAAAGTCAAGGCTTCTAACCACATTGTGTACTGCCTGCAAGCACATAGGGAAAAGAAACAATTGCTTGAAGATGGGAGTGACTTTACTCCCTTGTCAGTAGCCTGATAAAAGGCTCCAACAAATCCCAGATATAGGGAATTGGGGAGAAATCCATCATATCAACAGAGGGTGACCTGTTTATTCAAAAGGAAAGGTCCAACATTATAGTGTTGAAAAAGTGGGACTTTCTGTCACAATAAATGCTCAAATAGTTTGACTCTTTTTGGCTTAAGGTTAACTATCCAACCCCACTGAAAGGTTCAGTAAGAGTCTGTTAAGTAATAAGTCTCAAAGGTTCCAGATTCCTTTCACACTTCATTAGGTCTCTTATGAAACCTTGCATTAATGATTGGGCAAAATCTGACAAGATCATCATCACATGGAAGAAAACAGAAGTGTGTGGAGTATGTGCATCTGATGTAAAAAGTCAAAAGGACAGAGTGACTGTTTTTCAGAAGCTTTAAAAGCAGATGTTCAACAGTTATATTTTAACACTGTCAGAAAATGAGGAATCAAGAAAACAGGGGAAGAGAATGCATTGTCTAATTGGGTATGAGAAAAGGGTAAAGAATATTGCTTATTATAAACTACTAGAGGCCCAATGCACAAAATTCGTGCAAGAGTAGGCCTTCCTTCCCCTGGCTGCCAGCACCAGATTCCTCTGGCACCAGGGACCCAGACTTCTCTTGCAGCCTCGACTTCATCCAGAACAGTGGTTCTCAACCTTCCTAATGCGGCGATCCTTTAAGACAGCTCCTCATGAGGTGGTGACCCCCAACCATAAAATTATTTCCGTTGCTACTTCATAACTGTAATTTTGCTACTGTTATGAACTGTAATGTAAATATCTGATAGGCAGGATGTATTTTCATTGTTACAAATTGAACATAATTAAAGCATAGTGATTAATCACAAAAAACAATGTGTAATTATATATTGTGAAATATTTATTTCTAATTACAAATAAATGAAATTTTGTCTTGAATCATGGTGTAGCATGGGTAACAGTCTTAATATGACAACAGTAAACTACATTGCTACATTTTACTACACCGAGGAGCTGTGTGTTGGTTCCTAAGACCATGGGGTGTTTTCCCATAGTCTTAGGCGACCCCTTGTGAAAGGGTCGTTCGACCCCCAAAGGGATTGAGACCCACAGGTTGAGAACCGCTGATCCAGAAGGACATCTGATCTAATTAGCACTTTACTCTTTTTAAGTTATAGGTTTTAAAGTGTGGAATAAAACTAAATAGTAACAATATAGTAGTTCCCCCTTATCCATGGTTTTGCTTGCTGCTGTTTCAATTGTAAGGGGTCTACCTCCCATGGTCCAAAAATATTAAATTGAAAATTGCAGAAGTAAAGAATTTACAAGTTTTAAATTGCACACTGACTGGACAGCATGATGAACTCTCAAGTAGTCCTGCACCAGGTGTGAAGCATCCTTTGTTTAGCATATCCACACTGTGTACATTCCCTACCCATTGGTCACTAGAAAGCATCTCAGTTACCAGCCTGACTGTTGGAGTATCACAGTGCTCATGTTACAATAACCCTTATTATCCTATCTATTAAGAGGGGATATGCTAATTGACCATCACTCCATCACAAGAATGGCTGCACCCACAGCTAAAGCCAAGTTCCCATAAGGAGTCTTAATGAGCAATCAGCAGGGACTTGAGGCTATTCCCTCCCCCACCCAGCAGGGCTTGACAGGGCACCTGAGGCTGAGCCCCCTGCCTGGCTGGGCTTGACAGGGGACCTCAGGCCATGCCCTTCCTGCAGTGGGGCTTGACAGAAGACCTCAAAGTGCACCCCCAGTGCACCCCTAATCCCAGCACCAGGTCAGGGAACCTCAGACCATACCCCCTGCCCAGTGGAGCTTGATGGGGGACCTCAGGCCACACCCCCTATGCCAGCACTGGGCCAGGGGACCTGAGGCTGTGCCCCCCTGCCTGGCTGTGCTTGACAGGGACCTCTGACTGCCCCCTCTCCCTGGCAGCAGGGCTTGACAGGAGACCTCAAGGTCACCCCCAGTGCTGAGTCAGGGAAACTCAAGTTGCACCCCCTGCCCAGCAGGGCTTGACGGGGGACCTGAGGCTGTGCCTTCCTGCCAGTGCTGGACCGGAGGGCCTGAGGCTGTGCCCCCTTGCCTGGTGGGGCTTGATGGGGGACCTCAGGCCATGCCCCCTACCCAGTGGGGCTTGACAGGGGAGCTCAGGCCATGTCCCCCACCTGGCAGGGCTTGACGAAATCCTCAAGGCACACCTCCCACCCCAGTCTGGATTGGGGGACCTCAGGCCACAACACCTGTCCTGGCATCAGGCCAGGGGACCTGAGGCTATGTCCCCTGCCCGATGGGACTTGACAAGGGTGGGACTGGCCAGGTCTGGATCTAGCCCAATTGGGGCGGGGCCAGCTGGGTCTGGATCTCATGCTATTTTGAGATGCATGTGTGTGGGTGGGGACTTGACTCTGAGTCCCATGGTGCACACCAGACTCTGATAGGAGGAAGGTTTTTATATATATTTTACTAATTTTCTTTTATCTCTGACACTCCTATTATAAAGGGCAAATAGCAATATTAAATTATTTCCTCTAATTAATCCCCTTTTAATGTGCATGAATTTCATAGTACTAGTACTTAATAATGGTCCCAAATGGCAAGGGTAGTGATGCTGGCAACATGAATATGCCAAAGAGAAGCTTTTACTTAAAATGCTTTCTTTAAGTCAGGGGTGGGGAATGTCCAGCTTGCTAGCCATATAAGGCCCAAGAAATCATTTGATTTGGCCCTGCCAAGTCATTAGAGGTGAGTTAATTAAATCTTAGACCAAATATAGCAGGCTTATTTTTTTTTTCTAGCAAAGTTTTTTAATTAACAAAACAATATTTTCCAAGGCAGCTCAGATCCTCAACATAAACTTATGGAAGTTACTAGAGGCCCAGTGCACAAAAATTCATGCAATGGGGGGAGGGGGTGTCTCTCAGCCTGACCTGCACCCTCTTGCAGTCTGGGAGCCCTTAGGGGATGTCCGACTGACTGCTTAGGCCCACTCCCCTCGGGGAATGGGCCTAAGCTGCAGTATGGCCTTCCTCAGTGGAAGGCAACCAGGTGGGCCAATCAGGGGAGAGCACCAGCCTGTTAGCAGCCAGCCTGTTCCCCCAATCACCCCTCTGCTACTACTGGTTGCCACTGCTGGTTGCTGCTTCCCTGCCTCTGGTCACTGCTGCCCCATCCCCTCCCTCTGCCCACTGGCCTGATGCTGCCTGCTTACTGGCCCTGCTTAAGTGACCTAACGACTGAACAACTGGTGGGCTGGTTGCTATGATGCACACTGACCACCAGGGGCAGATGCTCAATGTAGGAGCTGCCTCCTAGTGGTCAGTGCTCTCCCACAGTGGGAGTGTTGCTAAGCTTACCAACCTGTCCTGGTGGCCCTCCAGTCTGGCGACAGCCACTCACTCCCTCAGTAGTCCTGCAGGTCCAATCTCCAGAGAACTGGCCAGGCACCGATGGACCGTGCCACTGGCATGATCCTGGCAGCACTACCTGCCTCCTGGAAGTCGGCCTCAGGCACAGCGGCTGTTTCCCCTCCCTAGACACTCCGCAAGAAAGAAACAATATAAAAGCAGCTGCCAGGTGGCTCTTGAAAACCTGTGCAAATGTCAGTAGGATGGATCTGGATTTAGGGCCTGCAAAGGTGTCCCACCACCTGCTGGAAGGGCTGATGTCATCCTGACCAATCCCCTCCCGCCAGGCCCCCCTCACCCTTTTTGGGACCCCGCCCATGCACAAATTTGTGCACCAGGACTCTAGTAGGTATATATGTGTGGTAGATAGACAGACTTGGGCTGAGCAAGTATGGGCCAGTTATAGGTCATCAGGGTGGAAAGCCCCAGGTACCTAGCAAAGGACAATAGTAGGGCAGGACTTCATCCCCAGGGTGACCTTTCCTCCCCTAGCATATCACTGGTAGGTCATGAGGTTTAGACCCCCTGACCTTTCCTCCCTAAAGATAACTTCTATCTCTCAGTTGTATTTCAGCTCCAGGCCCAGAAAGCAGCAAAAACCAGACAAGCAATACCAAGGCTGACCTTGGGACCAGTTGCATTGGATAATGACCCGCCGTCCTGGCTCCAAACAGTGGAAATGCAGACCCTGAAAGGACACACCTGGAAAGCTGCTGAATATTCTATTCAGATCTTCCTGTGGGACCTCCCCTAATATCTCCACCTTAAAACCCTTAGGATGGAGGACCCAGTGTGCTCTCCTTCTTGGGAGCATGCAGGTACATCTCCCTTCCCCCTCCTAATACCCCCCTCAGGTGACTCACCATTACCTTCCTCACTTCCAAGCTCCAAGGGCCTTTCCTTTACCTCTATAATTAGGTTCCTAAGCCCATTTCTTCTACAAATTATTTCTACCAGTGATTTTCTAAATAAATGTTCACTTATAGTTTGAGTCTTGATTCTGAATTCTTTCCTAACCAGAACTCAAGTATTGAGGTTGCTGAACCCAGGTCCAGTCTGATCCGACCAGCGTGGTGCTATTTCCTCAGACTACAACATATGTATTTTAAAAATACAAAAACAAAAACAAAGGAAATATAGGATCAGTACTATTTGAGGTTTCAGATATCCATTTAGAATGTATTCCCCACAGGTAAGGGGGGGACTAATATACTAAAATACAACCACAGGGTCTTGAATACTAGTAAAACATTATTGTGAAAAAGAAGTTGAGCTCTACAGATCAGTTTTTACACTTGTCTTATTATTATTTATCTTTGAAAGCCCAAGACCTGGTTCTACTACTTCCTAGTTATGCTCTCAAGCTTGCGTAATTCTTCCAAGATTCAGTTTCTTCATCTATCACATGGAAATAAAAAACACTTACTTTCTACCATTACTGTGAGCCTAACATTAAATGACATACTGCCACCTACACACAGATGAAATGTGTTTATAATAAGTAAAAATTATTGGTATATCTTATGAAAAGATTATTGCATATTAAACTTTGTGTGTTAAAAGTAGAACCATATAAAATGTCACATAGGCATGAAGCCTTAAAAAATCAACTTCATTCATAATTATATCCACAAATTTTAGTCAATTTACCACATGACAATCGTGTTAAAAATCAGAAAGTCTTATGACTCAGTAGTGTAGATTTTGGAGGGAAAAATTCCACTTCAATTTATGGGAATGCTTTATAAACCATGAAGTACTAAACGATACTAAATGTATTTTTATTGTACTATCATCCTGTTGGCTTCTAGAAGAACTGGAGATGTCATCCAATTAAAATCATTCAACACATTAAATTACAAATTTTTATTCATGGGAATTCAATATGAAATTTACGTATAAAGGGAAATCAACTTTCTAAGAAGTTACAACAACATAAATAATAGACATTAAGTCAACAAAGATAACAAACAAAATTTTTAGAATTGTTCCCATAATTTCATCTTCCAGACTTGTGGGGGTAGTAGTAGAAATTAATATCCAGTTTTTAGACATCATATCCAGAATGATCCTGCTTCCTAGAGGAAAAAAGAGAGAGGTATCCTCAAATGAACATATTTATAATTCTGATTTTTTAAAAACCTAAATCTTATATTTACACTCTAAAGAAATAGTGATGAGGAATCATCTTTTAGGCAAGACTCAACATATTTGTAACTAACCCATGAATTAAAATGTTTTACTCCTTAATGAATTAAAATATTTTTCATGGTTACTTTATGTTATAATCATAGATTATTTTATATCCCAAACTTGCCTCTCTTTCTCAAAGAAACAGCTCAACCACTTTGTAACGTATATAAATGTCTAATCCCTCCTACATACCTAAAACTAATATTGTATGTCAACTATAATTAAAAAGTAAATGTTTTAAAAAAGAAACTAGCCTGGCCAGTGTGGTTCAATAGTTAGATCATTAAATGAAAACCAAAGGGTCTGAGTTTCAATTACAAAAGTTTGTACCTGGGTTACAGGTTCTCTCTACCATGAGTAAGGTGCATCCAGGGCATGTGTGGGAAGCAGCCTATCAAAGTGTCTCACATCAATCTCTCTCTTCCTCCTCCCCCTCCTCTTCCTTTTCCTCCTTTTTCCCCTCTTTCCTTCCCCCCCCCTCTTCCTCGTCCTCCTCCCTCCCTTCCACTCTCTCTAGAAAATCAATGGAAAAAATATCCCCAGGTGAGGATTAACAAAATAAAAAAAATCAAACAACAAAAGGTCTTTTTCATTATCTTGATTTTTTCCCCTCAAGATCCTCTGACTCATAATGACCAGAATATCAATCACTTAATTTCCTTCACATTTCAGTGTTAATCAAACAGTTTAAAAATAGCTGGAATTTTAAAAAGTATAATAGAATTTGTAAAAGTGTTAATCTGTGGTCAGGTTAGCATAGCATACTGTTGGAGCATTTTACCAAATGTCAGTCAGGTAGTTAGGTTAGGGTTAGGGTTAAGGTTGGGTTAACTCCTTTTTTGGGAATGCAAGGTCAAATAAGGAATTTTCAGATGCTTACATCAGAGTTTCTTACAGACACTCACTTGAAATGAACATCAGCACTCTTAAAAAGTGGCAAGATTGGATTAGTGCTATTTTCACTCAAAAACAAAAATTCAGGTTGAGTTTTTAAAGAGGAGAAAAAGAGGGGAAGGTAGTTATCTACACGTGTCATTATCTCCCACTTTTAGCCATCTTGATTAATTTCTGTAATAGCCTCATTCCTAAAGGAAAAAACAATGTGCCCCAAATTACACAGCAATCACTAGCAATTACTTTGAATCACCTAGAATTTCCCCTACATTCAACATTTTGCCTATGCTACAGAAACAAGGGGGAAGAATAACATACGGGCTTGCAAAGTGGCTTTCTCTCCTATAAACTCAGCTTCCAAATTGTTTCCTTTGTTTGTACCCTGGAGGGCACCTTCAATTTCCTCCAACTGTAAGAAAGAGACTCAAATAGGAAGTGAGGGAAAGACAAAACAACTGATAAAGACTGAAAAGTAGAAATCCATTTCTCACCTGACTCAATCCCAGGTTGTGGCAGATAACACGGCTCTTTGGTTTTCTCTCAGTCTGCTCTTGCTAGAACAGAGTGCATTCAGCACAGGTGGTCTCTTAGCAACCTTGGTTCCTGGGTCAAAGCACGTTAAAAGGTTTTATTGGATAGTGAGGTAGTGGATGAAGCTGAGGGGTGGGGAGCCTGCATAGAGAAATTGTAAAATTACTCTCAGAGAAGTCAGGATGAAGGTGTCAAAGGGTGAACTTTGAAAATATGACACTTGGATTTCATTTTATTACACAATTGTTTAGCTAAAAACTGCACATTTAACAGAAGAGTTAAATTGAATTCTAGGATTTTCCTGGCAGGGCAAACATTCACGACACTTTTTAAAACAATTCTTCTGGAGGTGGGTGTAGAGAGAATGGGAGAAATGTTGTATAGTCTACATACTTGTAACTAGTAGATAAATAAATCCTGAAGACCTAATAAATAGCACAGTGATTATAGACATAAAAACAAAGACAACAACAACACAATTATGGACATTAAACCTAAGAGACTTTATTTTAATTATACCCAACTCTAGAAGAAATAACAATTACGTGATCTAAGAGGGATGTTGGATAATGCTTGTATGACAATTATATTACAACATAAATGTATCAAATCAGTATATTGTATACCTTAAATGTACACAATGTTGCGTGTTAAATATAATGCAATAAAAAATTCCTAAAATCATTTAAAATATTTTTGCTTCAATATCTACCATGACAACAAACTTCTTTGCCTACGTAACATAACATATAACTCAAGAAATTGTCTGCTATGAATTATATAAGTTTTAAGATTTTTATCATTTTTATGAATAAATTAGAAAGTGGAAGAGTGAATTTATTACAAAAGACCAGACCACAAAATTCAGTTACAAATGGAAAATGATGATTACTATATGAAATAAAAGAAGCACAGCTTAGAAAATTGTTAAAACATTTAAAGATGATTAAATCCAATACCTATGACCCCCCCCCAGCACAATCTTAGATCTGTACCCTGAAGAAATGTATTGCTATCCATACCAGGAAGCATATACAAACATTATTTATAACATCTTCACCCCAAATGCTCATTTGTAGATGATAGATTCATATAATGGGTTTTTTAAAACTATAATTAAGCTACAGTTACATACAAAAACAGAGTTGCTTTTTAAAAGCATAATATTGAACTTTTTAGAAACTGGGCCTAAAATAAAACACAAAGTGTAAGTATAATCATGTAAAGCAGAAAAACAGAATTAAAAGTACATGGTTTCAGAAATAAGAGAACAAACTGATGGTTTTAGAGAGGAGATGGGGAAATAGGCAGAAAAGGAGAAGGTGATTTAAAAGTACAAACTTCCAGTTATAAAATAAGTCATGGGAACATAATGCATAAGGAATATAGTCATTAATATTGTAACCACTATGTACAGTGACAGGTGTTACTAGATTTATTGTGATGATTACCTTGTAAGGTACATAAAGGTTGAATCACATCAGAAACTAATACAACATTGTATGTGAATTATAATGAAAACTTTTTAAATTAAAAAAATGCAGTTTAGTGGTGCAATATGGGTGGCAACAGTGTAGTGGCAAATTTGTCCAGAAAAGCAAGGCTTTGGCTACCATAAATTCAGTGATGGAAGGACACAAATTAGTATCATCATACATTTACAAACACACTCAGATTCTAATGTGGGTCAAGTGATGAAGATCTCAGTACTTTGATTTACATTAGCTAGAAGCTTAGTAATCAAGTGTTTCTTCTGTGAGATTGCAGGGACATTTTTTTGGGAGAAAACTGTTTAACAGCAGCATATTTTAGGGAAAAATTTTGTTATTGAATAAAATATGCACCAAAAATGTAAATAAATTTCAAATAAGTTAAGTATCTAGAACATATATAGTGTGACTATCTCAAGACTGCAGTCTTATCTTGAATCATATTATTTAAAACTCATAGTTAAAATATAATATCACCTCTAATTTCTAATACATTATAAGTTGTTTTGGGCCAGATATATTTCATAATTTCAGATGATTGCAAATAATTTTCCCTCTCATTTGTATGCCTCTACCTACCTTTTTTTCTGTCCTATTTCCAGAACATACTAAAAATAAATTTATTTTATAGAATGTGTACTGAAAATAGAATGAGTACTCTCTTACCTAGTTTTTAAAACTTGTATTTTTTTTCCTTTCATTTCATCAAGATTCAAAATAATCTAATTCAAATTAAACTATTCATTGTTTATTGAATAGTTGAACAGTGGTATCCCACAAAGTAAGTTAGATAAACAAAGAGAAACAGCAACTTTTAGTCTCTGGGAGTTAAACTCCATTCTATTCTCTGTTCTTTACCCTGACATCAGCTTGTAGGGTCTTGATTAAAACCTTTACAATCATATTTTTATATAAAATAGTTTTTCTCAAATCAACTGTGATTCCTGAAACCATAAGAAGAATGTGTTGGGGCCTGGCCTGCAAGGCTCAGAGGTTAAGCATCTACCTATGAATTAGGAGATCATGGTTCCATTCCTGGTCAGGGTATATGCCCTGGTTGTAGGCTCGATCCCCAGTAGGAGGCATGCAGGAGGCAGCCAATAAATGATTCTCTCTCATCACTGATGTTTCTATCTTTCTTTCCCTCTTTGTTCCTCTCTCAAAGAAGTGTGTGTTAGTTAAATGGCTTGTATGTGTGTATTTCTTTTTTTAAAGAAGAAGTGTGTGTTAGTTAAATGGCTTGTATGTGTATATTTCTTTTTTTAAAGAAGAAGTGTGTGTTAGTTAAATGGCTTGGTCCCCAGGCAAAAACAAAACAATGCAAAACAACAGTCTCATCTATTATATAAAACTAGAGGCCTGGTGCATAAATTTGTGCATGGTGGGGTACAGGGGATGGGCCACAGGCGGTTGGCTGGCCCAACCTCGATTGGGGTGTTGGGGAGAGGCCGTGAGGGGGCTCCAGGGTGTGTCTGGCCTGTCTTGCTCAGTTCTGATTGGCTGGAATCCCAGCAGCAAGCTAACCTACTGGTCAGAGCTTCTGCCCCCTGGTGGTCTGTGCATCTCATAGCGAGTGGTTGAGTGGCCTTAGCATATTATTAGCATATTATGCTTTGATTGGTTGAACAGACAACCAAACACTTAGCATATTAGGCTTTTATTATATAGGGTTATTCATACTAATTATTCCCACTAAGACATCACCCTTTCTCAATTTCTCTAACTTCTATTATTCCCCATATTAAGTGTGAATTCTTGGTTAAGACAAAGAACAGAACATACTTTGTAAAGTCTTTTTCAATCAAAAGAAAAACACTTTTCATTGGATTCA
This sequence comes from Lasiurus cinereus, assembly GCA_011751065.1. Lineage (NCBI taxonomy): Eukaryota > Metazoa > Chordata > Mammalia > Chiroptera > Vespertilionidae > Lasiurus > Lasiurus cinereus. The sequence continues at coordinate 11,365,939 of JAAGEH010000426.1, forward strand.
AGTTTATAATCTTAAACATGAGTCACATTTCAAAAATATTTTCTTTTTACAAAAATGTGCTTATCCTACTTGTTTCCATTAATATCTAATGGTCAAGATAATATTGACAGAAGTTCCCCAGAGATATATGTTAAAAAAAATGAGACATAATTGAAATCTGTCCATTTTTGCTTAACAGGTCCCCTTAAGTATAATAATGACTATTTGTGGAGGCCATGTGCCAGGCCATGCTCTGCTCTATCCCAGGCTGCTCAGTATTCCAGGTTGGAGCCTGGATACTACTAACTTCTCCAGGCCCCAGATGCCACCCTCTTACAACTACACAGATTTATCAGTGTTTTCCAATAAAAAGTCCCATTTGAAAAGATCTGTATTCCAATGGAAACTGACTGTACTGAAATGGAAATATCCATGTGTAATTATTAATGGCTCCTTTCTTTCTTTGATCCTGGCTCCTTTTTGCAAAAGTGAACCACTGGTTGAACAGTGGGATTGTCAGTATTGCAGTGACTCTCTGGGCCTGATGAATCTGGTTTTGCCAGAATATCTTTACAACAGCTGTTGTTAGATTATTCATGTTGAAACAATCTGCTCTTTGTAAATGGGGCATTCACAAACCACCACTAGGAGGTTATTCTCTAGCAGCCAGGGTAGCTGAAAGTACAGTTTTTAAAAAAACCTATTTTATACTAGCTTTTACTACCTGCGATTTCATTCTTATTTATTAATTAGTTCATTACCTCCCCACTGATCAGCTTATAACTGACAAGTTTCTCCCCTTGAACTCCTTAACATTAGCTGGACAGAGAAATAACAAGAATGCTTTTAAGACATGGTGGTTGAGAGATGGATCTGGAATTAGATGGATAGGGCTTGAATCAGATCTGCCACTTGCCATGAGATCTTGGACAAAGTACATTAACTCTTCATGACTTAACTTGTCTATAAAATGGGGCAATAACAACAGTACCTACTTCTTAGGGTAGTGTGAGAATTAAGTGAGATAATAGTTATGCTTAACACAAAACACTTAATAAGAGATAGTGACTATTATTATTCATTATCATTTAGCACATTACCTGGTAGATGGTAACCTTTGAATGAGTAATCCTTTTCAGGTACTTTTAAGCACCTAAACACGCAAAATTGTCAAATATCTATTTAAGCTTTTGAAACCCAATGTTACCTCCCCTGTGATCCATCCTAACTTCCTCAGGTAGAATGTATTGCTCACTTGTCTGTAACATTTTGTAGTTCACGATACTGTATTGTAGTTGTTTGCATGTACCACCCCGTAGGTAGTTGCTGTCTTCCTCTTAGAAAGTGGGGAGGGCCTTACTTATTCATCCTGGATCCCAGTATCTCATAAGCTTTCTTGGAAAACTGAAAGTTCATGTTATTCAAATTATAATTACAGCAAGAAAAACACACACAATAGTGAGAAAAAGTAGGTTTACCGCTGTTCATACGAAAAACAGAGTTTATTCTTGTATTGTTATTTATTATTGTATTGTTTGTCATTATGATTTGTTATTATTTTGTATCCTTACTTATGATTTATCTTTTAGGTAATGTTGGCTGGTAATTTAACCGAGTTTAGCCCACTCCTGTATATCAAATCTACTTTTCCCAACAAATATTTAAAAAATAAAATCCCAACGTTGGGTGTTTTCAATTTGTCTCTATATGGGAAAGGTCTCTTTCCCATAAAAGTTATATTCAATAAAGTATCTTTTAGAAACTTAAGAATCATATGGTAATTACGTCTTGTTGATGTTTTCACTTCTGTGGAGATTTTTTTTTCTTCTTCTTGTAATTAGGAAACCAAGTCAAGTTGTTGGAAGGCAACAAAAATTTGGCACTGGCCCTACGGGTTTTAGGATAGGAGTGTCCTGTTGGGATGGCTACCGTTTCTATGGTATAATGGAGATTTGTCCCCTTAAGACTCCTGAAATAGATGCTGTGTGGCAGGGCAGAAGACATGAACTCCTAAAATTTGAGTTATTCAGATCATAAATGAAAAGTTGGGCCTTTTAATAGTAAATGGATTTTGTTCTGTAAATTTCTAAAATTTGAGTTCAAGTTTCATTTTCTGAATGAATTAAGCTTCATTTGATTCTCTCAGAGCTGAATTATGTATAATTCCATAAAAAAGGAAGTGTAATATATATCTGAGAAATTAATTCATCAATCATATGTGCCTTACATGAGAGAAAGCATGAATGAGAATCATAATAAATGGCATGTGGCTTTATACTTAAACGATTGCAGGCATGATTATTGTACCTTGTTTCCTAATTAAAGTAGAATTTCAAGGAAATTTTTCTCTTTCCAGCTAAAAAAAGACCAACAGTGGTGAAGGGTCTGAAATATTACAGAAATGTTGGCATTGGAAAAGACATGTGAAATTTTGTAAACTTCTCATATGACTAATGAGAAGTACAGCAACTTGTCTGAGGTCACAACAACTTGTCTGAGCTATTAACATAACTGCCTCAGCAATTTTTCAAAATTTCTGATAAATTGGATTCTGTGTTTCATAAGACGTAACTATTTGGAGATAGCCTACCTTCATCACCTCCCAACTTCTTTGATTCAGGCCAAGGTGAGATCAGAGAGTCCAAAATAAAAGTGGTCACATGTAAAAACTAGAAAACGTGGCCGGGCAGACTCACGAGGCACAAAACTTGACAAAGTGGACTTCAACTGAAAACAACTTGGGCTTTGTCACATATGATTGGTGGAGTGGGGAGCGAGTGAAGGTCTTGGGGCCAGATGGAACTGGTTTTAAATCCTGGTTCTGGCTGGTATTAGCTCTGTAGCCATGGACCAGGCATTTATCCCCACCAGCTACCCCATCAGAGATAATACCTGTCTTCCAGGGGGCTGAAAGGATTTCATTCATAACTACAGTTAAGAAGGGCCTACACATACTTTGACTGTAATCTCATAAAACCTTGTGAGGTGAATTATTAACACTCCTATTTCCAGAGAGATTGGGTAACAAGATCACACACCAGGGATTTGAATGGAGGTCTGTTCGGCTCCAAAGCCTTAGCCACGGCAGTATCTCAGGACTGGGGAAAAGGTAAGACAAGAGCCCAGCATGTCTGACACTGGATAAAATAGTGCTTGGTATGATGAAGCAGCAGAATCAGAAATATGGCAGCTCAAGTACAGTGCAGAGAGGTGAGTGATCAGAGGGACAAGAGGAAAACCTGGTACTCTAGACGGACAGGGGTCCCACACCTGGGTGGAACCCCTCTACTTCTTTTCTCTTCACCTCTCATGCCTTCTTTCTATGCCAACACCTATCCAGTCTGGGCCTTTCTGAGCCATCTACAACCATGTCTCCAATGTTTTAAGTAACTATTTTAATCCTAAAATGAACTATTTTCTACACATGAACAAACATCTCCTCTTAATCATCCACTACCAAGACTCTTGAAGACTTGAGATCCTGAGACTACATTCCTGCTCAAAAGGAGATTGGACACTGCCCTAAGAAGACATAAATTATTCAGCTACAGGTACTTAATGTTAAGAAATATTCCAGAACTAAAAGAATAAAAATGTTTTCAAACTTTTCCCTGCCAAGTTCCCCTAACCTCTCCATGAATGACAGCTATAGTGGACTCTTGCAAGGCCAGTGAGCTACCCTTCAGCTTCAGCAGGAAACCCCAACACAGCAGTGTCACTCAAGCCCCATCTTCTGTGGAATGAGAAGTGGGACGGGGATGTTTGTTTTTTTGTCTTCAGGATTCATACATCTAAATAAGTGTCATCATAGGTTTGGGGTTGGTGAGTGGAAGAGAGGAGAGAATCTCTGGACCTGTTCGAGTTCTAAAAAGCATTTACCCAAATCTCTTAAGCTATCATCTTAGCCGGCAACACATTCCTTTGCAAAAACTCATTGGTAGTGATTTTTTATTCATGGAGGTACAGGGGTGATATCTGACGCTAGCTAAATGTTAGTTGGAGTCAAATTTAGCTGAGAGGATAGATGACTAGGTTGGAGAACACAATTTCCAGTTAATTGAAAGTCTGTGACTTCTTTTTAGGCAGAGTTAGTTTTCTAGCATGTAGCATAGAACTCGAAACAAAATAGGTGCTCAATTTAAAACAATGTGGGGAGGGGAGGATAAGGTATGACTTTAAGGTGCCTGTTCTTCTGGGCCTTACAAGCTCATTACTTAGGAGGTGAGCCCAAGTAAATCACTGAATCGCTTTCCAAGAATGCAGAGCCTTCCAAGGGGAAGTCTGAGCAATAATGCTCATTTCTGGTAAGTTTTGGGTGTGAAGGCCCTGTGGAATACCGACAGTATCCTGTCCCCACTTCTCATGTATCATGGAACAAGCTCACTCTGATTTGTATCATGAAATTTCTTCTATCTTCTATAGTTAGAGCTTATTGGCCCATTGCTAAGTTAGCACCATGTTTTGCACACTGTAGGAATTAAATAAAAGATTGCAGAATGAAAGCTTATAGAGGAAAACAAAAACTCTCCCTAGCTCCTGAGTTACAGGGTGACACTCGGGCAAATGGGTATTCCCTGATACAACACTCCTTTCTGTCTCATCCAGACTTAGAATCAAACCTAGCAAGGTGGCCAACTAGTACTTTGTAACCATAACCAAGTGACAAATTTTAGAATGCTGTTTAGAGTTGAACAGATAAGTTTATCAAACAGTAGCTTATTCTTTGAAATTGTTTTTTAAGATTCCCCAATATCACTAATCTTAGCTGTAACCTAATGTTCTGGATTGCTAACCATACATCACCTTCAAGGCTCCCGTCCTCAGCATTCACACATCCTACACCATCCTAAAGATGAAGTTACTAAAAGAAGTTAAAGCTAATTATTGTCTCTCCTGGAGGCCTGGTGCATGAAAATTATGCACGGGTAAGATCCCGAGGCCTAGGCCTAGCCTCAGGATAAGGGCTGATCTGTGGGGAGACTGATGGGGCAATCTTCCCCCAACCCCCACACCCACCTTGCACCCACCTTGGTTGGCCTGGGGTCTGTAGGCTGGGGGCAGCTCCTGCATTGAACGTCTGCCCCTGGTGGTCAGTGCGCATCATAGCGACTGGTCATTCTGCAGTTCAGTCAATTTGCATATTAGGCTTTTACTATAGGATAGCTTAGATTAATGTGTCCCATCAAATTCTAGGTTTGAATTTGAAACAAATGAGATGACTGAGAAGATTCAGGTCCTGGCTTTATTGGGGTGACAACTTCATAAGTCATATAAATGTCTAGTCACGGGGTTGTACACCTGAAACTAATAAAATATTGTATACCAACTGTAAATTTAAAAAGAATTAAAAAATTAATAAAAAAAAGAAGAGTCAAAAAAATTCAAATGGGGGATTTCCTAAATAATGTTACCATACTTGGCCACTTACATTCATTGTGAGTAAGCCCCACTACTCTGTAAAACAGGTGATGACTGTTATTTTATAAACAAGAAAATGAGGGTCAGAGAAGCTGACTTCTTGGGTAAGGTCACACTATCTGTGAATGGTCCAAGCTAGGGCTCAGTACCAGGCGGGCATCTGCCTCCTTCCAGTTTACTGTAATGACTCCCTTCTACACTTGATCTAGGCTCCTGATACACATTCCAAGGCAACTGAACATAAGTAACCAAAGCCAAAAGCTGTATTGGTTTATAGTCCTGCAGAAGGACAGCAGCGTCAGTTTTCATCTCTGCCCATGAGGACCGAGCTGGGCACCGGCCGTTCTGGGCAGCGGGGCCCTCCTTTCCAGACAGAAAACACAGTGACCTACTTTGCTGGACGCTCCGAAGCAACCATTACGAACGGCTTCAAAGACAAAGCCTTTGACTGAAATAAGAAGAATGAACCCGTGGCACAGACAGGTGCCCTCTCTGATCCAAATCTCACACATGGAAAAATGACAAGACCCACGTCTCTTGCCCAACACTCCCCTTGTGACACTTTCCAGGAGTGAAATTTCTCTTTGAAATCAGGGAAATGCTCCTTTTGGAGAGGAAACACAGGGAGACAGGAATATCAAGCATAGCCACAAGGCTGGTTCAAGTCATTTAAATACCATTAATCCCTTGCTTCTCCTCCTGCCTTTATTTAGCTAGAAGGAAATGGAAAGACTAGAATTCTAATTCATTAATTTATCTACACTTCAGCTTTATAGAAGTTGGATAGATGCTGAAATGCAGGGAGGGAAAATAGGCTTCATGAATCTAAGTTTTAACTTATTATATTCTCTCTCTGCCAGAAACAGAAAAGTCAGATTAAACTTTCCTCCTATAGCAACATTTTAAAATGCCACATTTAAAAAAACCCCAAACTTACTGTTCAGGCGGTTAGTGAGCGAAGTCCAAAGTTGAGGAGACGATGGCTCTCTTTTGTGAAAAACACCATATGCTCTTAGGTGGATCAGGAGAGTCACTGGGCTGTTATTAATAACTGGCTTAGAGCTTTATGGAGAAACATGAGCCAGACCATTACGGGAGGAGGCAAGTGGGAAGGAATTGACAGACACAGGTGGGATAAATTATGACAAAACTATACTTAGGCCCAAATGGGAGCTCAAATACCCCTTGAGGAGGGGGTAAACCCTTTCACAATCACTAGAGCCTATGTCAAACACTCTTTAAGAATTCACCAACCAGCCCTGACTGGTTTGGCTCAGTGGCTCGAGCATCGGCTGGTGGACTGAAAGATCCCAGGTTCAATTCCGGTCAAGGGCATGTACCTTGGTTGTGGACCCATCCCAATGGGGGGTGTGCAGGAGACAGTTGATCAATGTTTCTCTCTCATTGATGTTTCTGACTCTCTATTCCTCTCCCTTACACTCTTCAAAAAAATCAATAAAATATATTTTTAATAAAAGTCAGCAACTAACAAAAACATCCTTACTGTTTAACTCTCTTATAAAATGATGTGACTCATCTAATGTAATACTATCCTCTGTTCTGAGAAAGGCTTTCTCAGGGATATACGATTATCTTCTCAAATTTATATACTTTTTTCTCTGTTTACATTGACTTCCCCCATTTGAAAATATATATGAACCAATGGATTTTCAAGTGCCCATTGCCAGTTTTTTTGAGATTTGTTTACTTGTGAGCATATCACCTTTCTCCCTTAGGGGTCCCAAAACAATTCCTGGCAGTGTGTGTGTGCATGTGTGGGTTGTGTGTGTTGGGAGCAGGGAGGTGGAACTGGGAACCTTTAGAAACAAAGTCTGACCAGGATTACTGGTTTGGAGAGGCTGTCCTCTCTTGAAAAGCTGTATTTCAAAAAAGTCCAAATCTATGCCTCCACTGCTTCCAGCAATTGGCATCAAATTGTTCGGACTACTAACAGTGTGTCTTCCTACATTAAACACTGGCTCTATACAAAGTGTTAAAAGAAAACTGATAAGACATAAGTTACTGAAATATATAAAGATACAAATTGAAGTAAACAAATGCTTTTCAAATTGCCACATTCTTTAGGTTCTAGCTGCCTGTCGCCCTGGCTCAGTCCTGGTAACTGTCCTTTTATCAAACTGAACCCTTTCCCAACTAACTGCTGGGGAGCCCCTCCCTACAAACCTCACACAATGGAGTGTTATTTTGCTGAAGTAATTGCCAAAAAGAAAAAGTAATAAATCAGCGACCAACAGTCACTTAAATAGTGTTTGACATAGGCTCTAGTGATTGTGAGAGTGAGTAGAATAGGGATAGAATCTAAATCTTTTAATACTCTGGTCAATTTAATATTTTTGAGTATCTGCTGAATATATGTATCTTTTTTAGAACCTATTCACATACTATGACAAAATATTTTGTTCATTGTGTAACACAAATAGAAACTTTTTAAAGAGAAAATTTAAGAATTTTATCCGGAGGCATAAAACACTCTACTCTGCAGATGACTGGGGAGTAGTTCAGCACCACAGCTCCATCACTTATCAGCTATTGTGGGTTGAACTGTGTCCCTCAAAAATTTATGTGCATGTCTTAACACATGTGGCCTTATTTGGGAATAAATGTGAATGTGGACTTATTTGTGAATGTGGCCTTATTATTTGGGAATACCATGCCACAAAGGAAACATGCCAGAGGGATGTGACTACGAGCCAAGGACTCTCAGGCATTTCTCGAAATGAGGTCCTCTGCTTGACTTCTTTTCCTTATGATTCATAGAATCTCCGAAATTCCAAAGGACTTTAGTGGTCTCCTAACATTGCCCTTAACAGATGAGGGAGAGGAACCCAGAGTTCTAGTCTGATGTCTACCGAAACCTCCTTGAGCCAGGCTGGGTGGACTTGACATTCTTAAGGAACTCAGCCAAGTGGGAGAGACAAGGAAATAGATGAACACACTCAACAATTTTCTCCAACCTACCATGTCTTGGTACTGAGCCTGCAAATGCCATTCTTTCTGTCTAGCAAACTTTTCTTCCCTTAGTTCCTCACTGTGGATTTTTTTTTTTTTTTCCCATCAGTGAAATCCTAGTTTCAACATTATCTGCTCTGGGAGGGTTTTCCCCTACAACCTAGTATGGATTCCTTGACCCACATGTGTCCTCCCAGAGTGCACTTCGCTTATCTTTCCTGTAACGCTTTTGTGCCTCTTTTCCCCACATGAGCATAAGATCCTGATGACTACTTCTAGACCTTGGTTTCCATTGTCTGTCCCAGTCCTAACATAAAGCAGCGCCTCAGACATTTGGAGGTGTGCGCAGAGCACAAGGACAACAGGTGGGAAGATTGACTGATGATGGAGGTGATGCTAGGGCCAAGTTCAAAAGAGAGGCAGAAATTCACCAACGAGTCCACAGGGAAAGGCATTCCAGGAATAGCTCTTAACAGGAACAACTATGGGAAATGGGAAGGAGAGGGAGGGAGGGAGGAGGTAAAACTGCATGTAGCTTGCATTGCTGGAAGATAAAGAGCAAGGCAGAAATGGCCAGAGATAAAGTTGAGATTAAGCAGGAATACATTAAAAAAAAATTAATATTCTGTTTCACCTTTTCCTAGCAGTTTAACTCCCAGCAGGTTATTTAACCTCTCTATGCCTGTTTCCTCACTTGTAAAATGAAGATCTTAACAGTCATCCTCACATAAAGTTGTTGCAAGGATTGAGTTAACACTCGGGGACATTTAAAAGAACTAGAGAAGTGCTTGCTATTTTTATTATAGTAAGGACTTCATCTTATAGGCCAGATGGGGGCTCATGCTTCTATTCTCAGCAGGGGTGCAATGTGGTCAGCTTTTCTTGACAAAGATTTGTGGGGCTGGGGTTAGTGGAACAGGTCAGGGCAGAAAAACAGCTGGAAACTATTTTCTACCACAGTCCAAGAGTGATAAGGACTGAAGTGACATGGGGCAGGAATAGAGGGGACGAGCAGGATTAAGCTGGAAAAATTGGCAGGATTTAGTGCCTGGCTAGAATTGGGTTGGAAGAAATTGCAAGCAGTTAAGGACGCCTCCCAGGTCTCTGGTTTAGGAAATTTGGGTGGGTAAGATCCAAATAGACAAGGAATATGTGAGCACTTTCTATGCGTTAGACCCAGAGTTAGACTCCTGATGCCAAGAGACACAGAGGAACTGGCCCAGGGCCACAGTGAGTGAGCAAGTGACCAAGGGAGACCTGAAACTCTGTCTCCAGTGACCAAGCGTGTGCACTTTCCAACACACCCATTGCAGTCCAGGAAATGGGTCCTACCCAGGGATAAAGTTTCCGCCTTTCACATCACAGCTCTTAACTCGTAAAGAGGATCAACAAGGAAAATTCAGGCACTGAGGGAGGTGAGAGTGTGGGGGTGGTGGTGGTGTGGGGGGACTTTAGAACTTCTAGGGCTTCCACACCCAGAATAATAAAGTGTCTTACCTCAAGTCACCTCACATTGGCAAATCCTTTTTGTTCCATTTATTTTGATGTTATACAAATTTGAATGCTTTTCCTCTCACGCCCATTTTTGTTGCTGGAGGCAGATCTCTCGGGGTTTATTTCTTACTTTTCTTTAAAAAAGTGTTGCAGTCTAACACTGCCATTGAATTTAAGAAATAAAAAGCAGAATCTCTGCTTCCAGCCTCAGCCTCACAGCTGAAGGTGGCGGGGGAAGCCCCAGTGGTTTTGACCCCAAAGAAGCTATGGTTGTGGGGGCGGGGTCAGTGGGAAGACCTGCCTCCACATGTCTTCCGCAAGGACCAGTTCCCCAGGCCCAGGTCCCTGAGGTCTTCCTTTAACTACACCCTTGAGACATCAAGGCGGAGGGCAAGCAGGGACACAGCAGGACAGGAAGACTATGATCCCCTCCAGCCTCTCTCCCACCCTGATAATGACATCATCAACAGTGCCAACAGCTTGGGAAACATTCCTGGGAAGGGGATCTGGAGGTGAATGAAGCACTTCTGCCTGCCCCAACGTGCTCATCATCTTCGTGAGCAGAAGGACTGGAGGCAAGACGAGCATACCAGGAGAGAGCTGGCCAAGGTGAATCAGGAGCCCATGGCATCTGAGGAAGGCCAGGACAGGGCAGGATCAGTGCCTTTGACTACCCTGAGTGTTCAGCCAAGACCCGGGATGGTGGTGTAGGAGGTATTGGAGACGGCCACTCAGGCTGGCTTCCAGGTCTGCAAGAATAAGCACCAGAGGGGCCAGTCCATTCTCTGAGATACCCAAGGCCTCCCCACTTTCCCACCAGTTCTCCCTCCACAAGGGTTCAGAAGCTCCCTCTGTCCCCATCACCACCCTCTTAAGGCACTTGCTGAAGGCTTTCTTTATCATTCCCTCCAACCCAGGAACTGCATGGAGTTTCCCAAACCTCCAACCCCAGGGCTGGTGGTGGCAGGCCCTGTTTCCCCCAAGCACTCTGGATACCTAGGGCTGTCCCTGCCCTCCCTCCAGAGAAAAATTCTCCTGCTGCTGCCTGGGTCCAAGGTGGGGCTCTTGGTCCCTTTGGCCTTCCCCAGACCATCATCACACATCAGCACTTTACACGTCTCTGGCTCACAGGAGTGTCTGAGGCAGGGGACTTGGAGGGTATAACCCAGAGTAGAAAACCCTGGTATTTCTGCTTTGGCTACACTTGTGGGGAGAGGGGGCATGAATAAAAGTCACACACTTGGACATGTGCAAAAAAAAAAAAAAAGGAGAGATGAAAAAGACACCTATGGAATTATGTATTCAAGCTGTTTCTAAACATCTTTCCCCCAATTTCATTTCATAAAGCTGGTTGAAGGTTTGTTTGTTTATTGACTTATTTATATTAAGTAGAACCTAGCTTGATAACTGTGTGTTGAATGAGAGTCCCTGAAGCTAGTAAGAAAACCCAGCAAATCCTCCAACAATAAAATTCAAGAAGCAACACATTCCCTTCTCACAAGCTCAGGGCCCCTACAATTGCTCTTGGAGCAGCAGAAGGAAGTGTTCCTCACATTTCAGGCTCCAAACATCCCTGCAAATGCAGCTGGAGTGAGATAGAGCCTGATCTCCTTCTTACTTAGCAGATTGCCTGGGGGTCCAACGTGACTGCTGGAGCTCTTGGAGGGAGACTGGCTTCTTGCAGAGATGCTCATGCAAATGAAGGTAACTGGCAATGTGCCCCCAAGGAACTGCCCTTGGTCCTTGAGAACACTTATCAGGAAATTAACTTCCTGTCCTTAATCAGCCCAGGACTTTTAAAGAGATGAGACTGGCTTGGGCACTGTGGGGGACAAAAAGGAGTAAGTGACAAAAATCAGTTATCAATCTCTTGTGCAGTGTCTCTGCCCTCACTGATTTCAATTTCTGGGCAAGTTGAGGGAAGGTTGTGTGGCTGATAGAAACAAGTGGTGGAACGTTTAGCCCAGTTTTCTGGCCTGTCATATATGTCATCACCTTTTCAAGGTGAGAACTTGATAAGAAGAAGCACAGACATACAGCATTCCAAATCAGATTAAACAGAACAAATTCTGAAGGGTAATCTGACATCTTTTCACCACTACTGGCAGGAAAAAGAAAAGGTCGGTTTTGAAGAACGCAATTGTCTTTTTGTAAAATTGCATTTTCAGAAAATGAATGTTGACAAAGAAAAACTTAGGGATATGACATGCTAATTTGACATCTATCATCAGCACAGTCCTGGTGCTGTAAAGCCATGGAATGCAGGAATATACAGTAACAGCCCGCATATACTGAGAGCTTAACTTGGCTTGAGTTCTAAGTCCCTGTCGTAAGAACTATATACATAGTGAGACATTTATTCCACACAACTCGAGAAGGAAGATGAGATGGGCACCAGTGTGATGTAGTATACCGAAGGATCTCAGTGTCTGAGCCAGTATCTGAAATCAGGTCCTAGTGTCCATCCTCAGAAAATATAGATAAGTATCTACAACAAAAGCATGTTTTGATGAAGAAAAAAAAGAAGCCACACCTATCAAATGAATTTTTTTACTCTGGCCTCCTTGTAATCAGATTGGACAAGAGAGTAAATCTTCAAGAAGTGTAATTCTTAGAAACTGATTAACCTGGAGAGATAAGATGAGTGAACTTTCCTTCAGAGACATAAACGGGCTCAAACATGCTTATAGATCATTCCATTTATCATGCTAAAACAAAGAAAAATGTAACTCTTGGTGCAGGATCATAGGAATTTCAGGTCAAATCTGGCTTTGAGTTTGAAATGTGGGTATTTTTATTCAAACAGCGAAAGAGACACTCAATGCATAAAATGGCTAATTAACATGAATAACCTGCACTTTGTCTGAATGGTAATAAAACTTATTTAACAATTGAGGATATTAATCTCAATGTAAGGCACTTATTTTCCTAAAGATCACAGAGAGTAAGAGAGTAAGTAATAATTTTTTTAAAATATATTTTATTGATTTTTTACAGAGAGGAAGGGAGAAGGAGAGAGAGACATGGATCAGCCGCCTTCTGCACGCCCCCCACTGGGGATGTGCCCACAACCAGGATACATGCCTTTGACTGTAATCGAACCTGGGACCTTTCAGTCTGAAGGCTGATGCTCTATCCACTGAGCCAAACCAGTTTCGGCGTAAGTAATATTTTTTAAAAAAATCATTTGATATTTAATTGCTTTGCAAACAAAATCACTCCTTTCCCCTCTAAGCGCTACAGTTTTCCTCTCAGTAAATCAACTCCTGATGGCTGAGCTGAACTGGTCTGAACTATCGTCTTCATGACCACGGAAATAACTTCTTTTCAGATGAGGGTATGGAATTGGAAGAGGGAGCACCTCAGATTAGGAAGGGAAGATGGCTGGAATATGGGCACCAGGAGAATGTAATCAAACTTGTTTTGGTTGTATAGCTCAACTGTCCTGTCCTAGTAGAATAGAACCATGTCAAATTAACAAATTTACCCTTAAAAAGGAGTTAGGTGTAGAGGAGAGAATATTAGGGGTTTTTCCCATCCTACATTAATTACTTTTAGTGAACCATTTGTTTAATAGCCAAGATTAAGTATGTGATGCTTCTTTTAGAAATGGAGCTCAGAGCATCAGAAATGTGCTTCCCACATCCAGGTTGCCATTTAAAAATTTTTTTTAATGTAAAAAATTTTTAATTTTGAATCATGAACCACCACCACAGAGAAAAGACCCAAAAGTTGAACCTCAGAAATCTACAAAGAGATTGAAAAGTCAAAGTAAAATAAAACCCAATGATTTCCTCTCCCTAATCACATTTTTAAACTCATGTGTACTAGTGGGATCTCATTCCATATTTAAGTACAGACTGTTTCTTTTGGAAGCCGCATTACCTAGGTACCTTTTTAAATACCCCTAACCCTATTATGGTTCTGAAATTCTATAAAGTTAACCCAAAACATAATGATAGCAACATCACATCTTTGCTTAAAAAAAAAAAAAATCAGAACCCAGCAGGACAGCTGCAATCAGTGGCCTTTTCCCAGTGAAAGGGAAGCCCTGACTATGTCAGACTTATTACCTGTGGAAATGTGTATGTGGGAACAAAAAAGGAAGAAAAGAGAGAACATTCTCTTGTTTAACTTCACCAGGACACCAATCATGCCAATCCAGTTACCCAGAGTCAACAACTCATAAACCCATAAATTTATGCTCAGTTCAGAACAACTTCCCACCTGTTTCTTATTTTGGAGGGAGGTATATAAAATATTGCTTCCATGTTCCTGGCTGGAGTGGCTCAATTGGATGGATGTGCATGAGGCTTCCTTGGTCCGGGTACATGTCCGTGTTGCTGGCGCAGTCCATGGTGAGGAGCTGATCAATGTTGTACTTTCACATCAATGTTTCTCTCTTCTTTCTTCCTCTCTCTCTAAAAATCAAGAAACTATTCTTAAAAGTATTTATAGCTGCCTTCTTGCAAAAATTAGAATTTTCAATGGTGGCATCTCTAGCACTGACCTTCCCAAGACTTCCTTTTTTCTTTTCATTCTTAGAAATCTCTTGATCCCTTCTTCCTCTCCATTTCTAAAAATTATATTATGAAAATGTTAAACATTTATACAGAAGTAGAGTCTAGTATAACAAACTCTCAGGTATCCATCATCTAGTTTAGGGAATCAACATTCCCCTTTATTATTAGCTGGACTTGTGCTAGGAACTGCGCAAACAGGCCTCCAAAAATGCTTTAATTTTCACCCCTCAGCTCCCTTTCTCCTCCCACTTTTCTCTTACTCCTGCATATTCAAAATTCTAGCCTTGTCAATCTTCCCTCATTCCACAAATACCCTATGCTAGCGGTTCACAAACTGAAAAGCCTGCAGGAACCACACTCTATTCACTTGTGGGCAGAGTAACCTCCATACTTGAAGGGGTGAGACACTATTGCAATCTTATTTTTCTAGAGAAATCAAGAATGAATTTTAAAAAAATATTAAAACCATTTCAAATAAAAGGTGATGGATGTGCTAACTAACATTATGGCAATTCTGTCACCATATACACATATATCAGATTGTATGTGTTAAATATACACAATGTTACATGTCAATTATTTCTTGATAAAGCTTGGGGAGGAAAAAAAGGAAGATAACATGTTATATTTTTCCATTCTTGGGGGAAATTTTTGTGTGTGTGTATGAATACTTCAGGCCAAACCAAATAAATGATGGTGAGAGGTATTTAGTGCTCAGGCCACCCACCTACAGCAGACCCGATGCAATGCATCACATTCCTTTGGCCCACCTAATTTCATCAAACACTCATTCACATTGATCGCTCCCAACTGCCCTCCCTTGCAGGCCTGGTCCCTCCCAACTGCCCTTCCCTGCAGGCCTGGTCCCTCCCAGGCCAGCATCCCTCATGAAATTTGGGTGGCTATCCTTGACTTTGCTGCTGCAGGCTTTCAAGGAAGTCTCATGCACAATTCAGAAAATCTGATTGTGGGGGTTATTATTCCCATGAGCAACTCCCACCAACAGGTGAAGGAGTTTGTGGATCCAAGTCCCAGCATTCCTGTCCTCTGAGAGGACAATTTTCAGGCCCCTTCTAAATTATTCCTTGGGGAAGACCCTATGGGACAACTCCAGTTCCCACAATGCTAACAGGCTCATCAACACATCCTTCACTGGTCTTGTCTCATTTTTCCACTTCCTCATTCTACTTTCTGGCATGATCTCTCAAGCAAGCTTCCTACACAAGTCCTGTGTCAGTCTGTTTTCTGGGAATCAAATCTTCACTTGGATGGGTACTCTTACCTCCAGGTTTCTCACATGTTGTTTCCTCTGACCCTGATATTCTTCATTTAATTCTCACCTGTCCTTCAAGAATCTGTGTAAAGATAATTTCTTCTCCAAGACTTCTCTGGCCTTCCCTCTCTCCTAATGCTGAGGGATCCTGCAGCGGTTTCCACAGCCACAATGCTGACAACACGTGCCAACTGGAAGCTCCAAAAGAGGAACGGTGACATTCTTACCCTTCACCACATGCCCAGTACTATACACGATGGCATGATACGTGTTTTAAAAATATTTGTGGGATGAATGAAATTATATTGGAAATGGTTAAGAAGTTACCATGCAAAGAACCTAATAATCTATAAAGTTTTAACAATATGTTCATTGGACCCTAATGACCCCATTCTCATACTTATTTTGTAGATGAAGAAACTGAAGTTCAGAAAACTTGACTCAGACTGGACTTAGACTCATGGACACTTTCTACTTGGCTACCTTATACCTTGAGTCTTCGTGCCAAACGTTAAAGTGACTAATAGGAGTTACTACTATTATAAGTCAGTTCCTGAGGTTAATAATTTCCGTATAGTGGTTCAATCCAGGAAGACCTACCCCAGGTGGGGAGAGGCAGGGTGGTGGTGGAAGGAGTAGATGGAGAAAAGCAAGTTAATTGGACTTGAATTTCAGGAGTTGCCTTTTTAAAGTCCCTTAGGAACATTTAAAGAGCATAAACTTAAATCCACAAACGACTTACAGCAAGTTTTTGTTGCTTTCCATTTTCAGCTACTGTAGTTTTTTATTTTTTATTTTTTAGTCTCAAGAAGTTCAATTTGTCTTTTTAAATACTTTCCTTTTTTCTTACATGTTTGTGCTTTCTTCTGCCTTAACACATGGAGAATATTTATTATAGCCATTTTCACATCTTTGTCTATTAAATTCTGTCACCTGCTTCACTTCTGGGCTGTGACTGGCTTTGGTTTTTTTTTTAAAATGAGCATTTTTTAGATCAATTATTAAGATCACTTTTTGGGATAATTAGTAATCTTGAAAATTGCATTGTCATTAGTAGGATATTGAAAATAAGATCTTTATGAAAATATATAATTATATTTAGTTCAATGTAATTTAGAATTAGGGATGATATGTAAGTGAAGAGAAAAACGTAAGGAACAGGAAATAAAGTTCTCATGTCAACATAAATACCAGACACAAACCATAACTGACCATGCACTGACTTCTTCCTCTATTTCTAAAGAAAATGTTTCAAAGTTTGGGCCTGGATTAGACATAGGTGATTGAATACAATTGCATTTCCAAAAATTTCCTTGACTTAAATAGCTTATATGTTTGTTAAAACAAGAACCCAGGTTTACTTAGTTTTACATAAACACAAAACATTTTCTAAACCAACCATTTCAATTTTAGAAGAAACATGTGGACAAACACACAGGCTCTAAAATGCATTAAAGGGAAACTTTCTAAGTTTAACGTGCAGCTTAAACTTTACCTATTTGTTGTTAAAGCATCTGGTGCAAACCCTGTTTTCTTACAACTCCACCTGAAACAGAATGGCTATCTCCGTTACGCAGTCCAGAAAACCAAAGCTGGCAGGTGGAAGCAAGACTGGAGTTCTGAGGTGCTGGGTAACTTCCTGGTCAACACTTTTCATCAAGTTACCACTAAACTCTACCTGGCAAGTGTAGAGAAGCATTTTGAAATTTTGGTCATTTCAATTCACATGAGTAACCAGATTTAAAACTCAATTAACTACGATAGTTACTGTGGAATCCTGCCTAAGCCCGAGTGGGTCAAGACTGGCTCCAGATTTACTTGGAACTTTTACATAGAAAGGGGCTCAGGGTTAAACCATTTGAATTCCTAACATGGTATCACAACTGGGTTCCTGAAGACTATGCTCCTAAGACAGCATCCTGCTAAGTACCGCGCTTGCCCCTTGGGACTTACTGAAGGGGGCCCTTACTAAACGTAGCTGGGCATACAGCACTCCTCCCCGCCCAGCACGTCTAACATCACCCCAGTCGCTGTTTCTTCCTGCATGAACGAATGTGGGACTTGTGTCTTACTGTGTGTGAGGAACTGTACCAGAGGTTTTCATCTCAATTCTCTCATCTTAGCAGGCATATAACATCCTTGATTCTTCAGTAAGGAACCTGAGTTCCAGAGAGGGTAAGGCCTCGTGAAAGAACTGGTACTCAGACCTAGACTTGACTGAAAGCCAAGAGGAATCCATGCAGATGGATTTAAAATTTTAAGAAAAGCTGAAGCTAATATAACAAATATAATGTTCAAAGCCTGAAAAAAAAGTATTTGGTTATAGGTAACATCTTTGGGAATTGAGATTGTTTCTATGTAATGTTTTGGGAATTGAGAGGAGCATTATTTTCTTTTTCAGAATCTCCTGCATTTACAGTTTTAAAGTGAAATATAACACAGATAAAGAAAAACGAACAAATCATAAGCACACAGCTCAATGAAATTTCAAAAACTTAATATTCCCAGGTAACCAGCACCCTGACTAAAAAAACAGAACAAGGTTGGCCTGAGTGGCTCAGTTGGTTGAGCATCGTCCCCTGCACTGAGAAGTTGCAGGTTGGATTCCCCATCGGGGCACATACAGTACCTGGATTGTGGGTTCACTTCCTGGTTGGGAAGCATATGGAAGGCACTGATTGATGTTTCTCTCTCTCTTACACTTCTTTTCTCTAAGCATGTCCTAGGGTAAAGATTTTTTTAAAAAAGGGGAGAAGAAACAGAACAATACCAGCCCACTTTGTGTTCTCTTTCTAAGGCAGTCTTTGGTACTTAGAATCTAAATATGATATCTACCAGAAGCAACAGGGAAACAATGTTCATTTTCCCACTCAAAGAACAGAAATAAGGTTTAAGGCTCACGAGCTACATTTTAAAAAATTATCTTTATTTAGGTTTCTGATTCAGCACATGTATCAAAGACTAATCAACATAAAGTAAATAAGACATTAATTGGAAGTCTTACATCTCTCTATACTCTGACCAAGAATGTCAAGATTGCCACTATTAGCAGAACTCCAACCTCATTAAGTTGTAGACCAGCTGTCATGAACATACAGTGAGCAAGGAGGTGCAGAGGCAAAAGACAAGCTAGCACTTGGCTCTCCTCTCTTCCTTGCTGATGTCTTTCTGTTTGACAGTCCACTTTGCTTTCCATGCTCAGTTCCAAATAAAGTCCAAAGTAGCCTCAGGGTTAGCCTGACCGAATATGCTTCCGGAGGAATGCATTCTGGAACTGCTGTGCCTGCAACTTTGTTTTTGCCAGGATGAAGTTCAGATCGAGATGTACAATACAATCTAGATGACGGTGCAGACTAAGTCAAGAACTAAAGTTGAGCAGTAACCCGAGTTAAGGCATGAATGCACACACGCACACGTGCTCACACACAGTACCCACACCACCATGAACATAGGATTCCTCCAATTGCCTGACGAGAGGCAACTAGAGCTTGGCAGTTAACCACAACTGCTGAGCATTCTAGAAAATGCTCCCCACAATTTTATGCTAACAGCTGTGTGTGTATGTTTTATATTAAAAAAAAATTAAAAGAGAAATAAAACTAGAAACAAAAACCTAAAAACCCCTCATTTCTTACAATGGCTCTTGAGCATGGAACTCATGTAGCAGCGTCAATGGCTGGCTCTTTAATAATTTGGAAATAAAAGGTTGTTTTACTATGTATTTCTTTGGTAGTCATCACTACAAAGTTTTCAGTGTTGGTTACCTAAAAGACAAGTACTAGACAGAAGATCAAGTTACACAGAGGAATTTCTTCTGTACTGATTAAGATAAAAATATTGAGCTCTCGAAGCACAAGTTACGATGCTTTTTTTCTTGTCTTACTGGGCACCCTCTACAAGCAAGGCTTCGTGCAGGAAAAGTTCGTGCCTTCCAACAAAGGGTGGTACATATTCTATGGTCCTACAATTGAACCGGTAACAAAAATTCACATTATCAATTATTTCTGGTCAAATCAGAAGCCAATTACAAAGGGACAGCAGCACTTGGTGTCAAAGCCACAGTCTGGTCACACATTCATTCCATGGTTGTGGTCAGTATATCTCAGGAGCTCAGCATTTAAAGCTCCTTTCAGTCAACAAAGGAGCAAGGTAAATGAAATCTTAAGTACTTCCACCATCTGCAAATTTCTAGAATTCTGCCTAAAATGCCAGCATGCTCTTGAGAGAGAAGCAGGTCAGAGCCCAGAGAGGTGTCAGGTATCAGGTAAGCGAATTTGGTTTCGCGTAAAAGGCATGGTAATCTGGCAATGACGTACTTACCCTATTAGCAGCACAGTGGTAGCCAAGGGTCTCTGTCAGCAAGACAGAAAAATGAAGCTACTACTGCTCCCACCAGCCTTCGGGATGGCTACGGATTTTACAAAGGCCTTCCGGGAGTCAGTCCCAAGTTACCCTGGGCGAGTAGGCAACAGGAGTGGCAGTAACCACGGTCAGCCCCGAGGAGAAATGGCCGAGGCGCGTCAGCTTCCCATGGGTGAGGGGGGCTCTCACCTCTCTCGGGTCTGAATCTGCCTTGGCAGGCGTCGCCCAAGTGTGGCAGGCTCCACACGGGCTCACAGAACACTTTAAAAAGACATGAAACAGCATAAACCCAAAGTAGTAGTGTTTGTTCTATGGATTCTGAATGTCCCTAGGGAGGGGAAGTCAGATTTTCGGTGAAAAGGTACCACCTGAAGGAGCTATGTTCTAGTTTGAAATGACATGACTAGCCTGGGGGCCCCAGCACTCCATCTGGGCAGAAGTCTGACGGTCAAGAACCTCGTCTCTAAAAGGCATTGGCCAGGAACAGTTGTTTGCTCACTCCAAGTGCTTTGTCATTCTCCAGCTGGCGATGTTTTTGACTTTTGTGCTTTCAGGAGGTAACTACATTGACAGGAAGCAAAGGGAAGGTCACTACATGACGGACTTCCTCGTTTGAGTGCAAGACACTATCCAACAGCACTGAAGACTATAATCTTGTAGAAGATTCTTGTAAACATGTGCCATTATTTCTCCTATAAGAAAAATCAAGAACTGTACCATGAGGGCAAATGTCGTTTGCCTCCTCTCCGAATGCCTCGGAATGGCAATGTACCAGGAGGGACAGTGAGCTGGTGGTGGCCTCCTCAGGTTTCAGCTGACCCATCTGATCATATTAAAAATCTAAAGCCTCAGTAATAATATGCCAAACTTCTCCCCCTATTTGAGAACTGTACTGTGATTATGTATATTACACACACATTATAAATAAGATTTATATAGACGGACGATTTCTTCCAAACAATGAGGAGTGACGCTCTCAGTTTGGGGGTGGGAGGGGGGGGTGGAAGCAGGAAGAGGTGAACAATCCTATTGTTGTTTTTACTCTCAAGTTCTTAAAATGCTAGTCAAACACTATTATCCAACAAGACTTGTTTTTCTGTCTGTAACTCTTAAATATGCATTCAAAGGCAAAAATGGAGGTTTCTATACTGTACAATATTAAATATCTACAATGTCATGGTTCCTTATTTTTAGGAGTGTGTTCAATAAAGAGCTAGCTATTAATAAGAGATGGTTGTCACAAAACATGGACTCTTAAAAATTACTGATAAATTAACTTTCAGTCCTCTGATTATATCCAACAGATACACATTCTCATCATAAAATATACATTCTCTAGATAAGGTATTTTCGTCCACAGCATATATAAATATGCAAACACAGGTGGTAAAAATCACTTTACTACCAAAGTACAAAACAGTAACTGCTGAAAAGCAAAAATAAAGATGTTGCAGTCTTAAGAAAAGAGTGACTCACAGTGTTCCACTTTGAAGTGAAACCCAACCATTTATTTGTGCTAAATGCATGGGGATAATGTATTCAGAATATACTGCTTTGTACACACTGCACTTCTTATACTGGGCGAAATAAGCAGTCACCAATGCTAATGTGCTACTTTCCTATACACCTCTTCTCTTGTCTGCCAAGCAATAAAGTACTGTGTGGCCATTATGCCAAAGATATTTCTATAACATTCATTTCAAATAGTATCTTCTAATAATTTCGCACCTTTAAAATATTTGTTCAAACTCTATTTTAGGGGAACACAAATAAAGAAGAAAAGGGAAAATAGCTGTTATATGTTATAATCGCATTGCCTTCTGCAGCAGAAATCAAACAGCACGCTCTAACCAGCCATTGCAACCACAGTGGGAGGACAACATTTATGGACACACGTGAAAAGGGGCCAGTTCGGGAAGATTAACATTAAGAAAAAGGAAAGAATCACACTTTAATATACAATAATTACCCATCCCATGTAGGCGGAAAAGGTACAGCCATGTGATCCATTACTTTTGGCTGTTTTACAAGAGATGCGGATGTTGATCTACACTGAAAATAATCTATAAAAAGGGTATCTGTAGAAAGCTCAATTAACAGTCTTGGGCACTAATCCATCTAACTTTCCAGTCTAGATTTCCAAATTGTAGGGCTGAATTATTGGTATGTTTGGTAAACACCATTCTAATGGGAGTGGGGAGTTGGTGAGAACAGCTCAGTAATTTTTCTGCAAATTCATGGGAGGAAAATATTAAAAAAAAGATATCCCTTTTTATTTTACAAACCTAAAAGCCAGGAAAATGAAGCTCTGGGGCCAAGCAAAAAACGGCACACGGCTGCTGAATTACCGAACATCGCAAAGCAGAGGTTCCAGCCGAGGAATGGACGCACGTGTCGATTCAAGTAAAACACTGATGGAAAGAGTCGTCTGGTTAGTGTTGTAACCCACAACACTGGCTGCGTTTCTGACAAACATTTACAACACAATTAATAGTGAAGCCTAGATAACCTCAGTGCAAATAAGTCAGATCCAAATATGCCAGGGGAAGAAGCCTTTGGCATTGAGTAGACGGCTCCACGGTACGAGTCCCAAGAGATTCAGACTAAGCACATGCATTAAGGCTGGGAAGAGGGGTGCACCGGATGTTGCGAAGGGGCAGGCTGCGTGGTGGCTGCCGACGGGACCGCGGGCTGCATGGGTGGTGGAGGTGGGGGCGGAGGCGGCTGGACCGGGGTCTGTGTGTTGGGAGATGGAGGCGGCGTGGGCCGTTTGAATTTGTCAGGACTGTTGCTTCTCCGTGGCGAAGGCCTCTGTAGAAAGGACAGGAGCAGTAGGTCAGTTTAGGGACAGACAGCTCATTTCTTCCACAGCCTGACTCAGAGCTGAGGTCAGTGAAATGTTGACGAGCGATTTCCTTGTCCACCCTTATTGATTTCTAGACTAGTAATGAAAACTTAAACAAAGTCAGGTTTATGTCTAACACCTATGAAAAAGCAAAATCACTATGAAACTTGCATTGACCGAAATATTGGACTTGTCCTCTTCAATGAATCAGTCCTAAAATTAAGGCACAGCTGTCACACCCTCCCTTACATTATCACTAACAAAAGTTTTCAATGTCCTAAAAGCTTAAGATAAACTAAAAACATTTCTGCTTTTACACAGAGCCCTCAAATAGCAAAACAGCTTCAGAAAAACCTAATGCTCTTGAAGAATAGTTTCTTGTTTAAAGATTTCCTTACTGGGAATTTACCTTCAATGCAGTCTTGTTCTGAAACCCCTATTAGCTACATTTCCAATTGCTCTATTAGCCAACTAAATAATAAGTTCTAAAGAAAAAAGATCCCCTGAGTGAGGTTTGAACCAGATGCACCTGAAGTTCCTTGTAATTTCAGGAACAAATTTTGTGAGTGAAACTAGAAACAAAGCTAATTTCAGAAAGCATATTGAGGGCCAGTGAACTGTGAAGGTGCAGACAATAAATATTCTAGACATTATGGCAACTCACAATAATTGGATATGGCAAGGACTTGGCCAGAGTTCAATCAAGTCATTGGCTAGAGTTCAAAGTAAGTTTCACAAGGGTGATTTTTGAAGGAAAGTGAAGTTGAAATTTTCTTTCAGGGACAGATTTTAGTGTCAACACCAGAATTCAGTATCAGACTGTTAGGAAGTCTCTATACAGTTTTTAAGATGAACTGATGGAGGGAGGGAGCAAGAATGGTGAATATCTAAGGGCATCGATCCTGGTCTCCTAAGGAGGACCAGGGAGACCACCACCTGGGGTAAGTGCTGCTTCCCACCCCGTGGTACTCACTGTGATGCCGTGGGATGCTCCCATATGCTGCACATGAAGACCCGGGGAATTGTAGTAAGACATGCCGGCTCTCGTCAGTGAAGTTGGTGGCGTGAAACCAACCGTGTGACTTGCATATGACAGACCTGAAATATAACAAGACTTGTAAGCATTATTTCAAAATCAAATGATCTGTTGTCCTTGACCATCTAGATGGTTTCAAAATGATTAAGTTCTCCATCATCCACAAAAATGAAAATAGATGAGGTGCACAGTGGGCTCAGTGAATGGCCTGCTGGGTGACAGATATGTAAAAATCAAGCCATGGAACAAAACAGAGAACCAGAAATAATCCCATGCATACATGGTCAAATGACCTTAAACAAGAGTGCTGAGAATCACAATGGGGAAAGGGTAGTCTCTTCAACAAATGGTGTTTGAAAAACTGGATACCCACATGCAGAAGAATGAAACCGGACACCTACCTGCGCCTCCCCTCCTTCCCCCAAAGCCCCGTCACCATATTACACCATACACAAAAATCAACTAAAAATAGATCAAAGACTTTAATGTAACACCAGAAATTGTAAAACTCCTAAATGACAAAAAAAAGAAAAAAAAAAGAAAAGGTGTTCTGATATTGGTCTTGGCAATGATTTTTCAGATAGGACACAAAAATCACAACCATAAAAACAAAAGTAAACATCAAACTAAAGGCTTCTGTTCAGCAAAGAATATAATCAAAGGAGATAACCTGTAGAATGTGAAAAAAACATTTACAAAACATGAATCAGATCTGTAATTAGTATCCAAAATATATAAGGAACTCCTATAACTCAATAGCAAATAAATAAATAACCCAATTAAAAAATGAGCAAAGGACTTAGACATTTCTCCAAAGATGATCTACAAATGACAAATAGGCATATAAAAAGATGTTCAATACTACTAATCACCCTAGCTGGCTTGGCTCAGTGGATAGAGCGTCAGCCTACAGACTGAAGCGTACCAGGTTCGATTCCAGCCAAAGGCACATGCCTGAGTTGCGGGCTCGATCCCCAGTAGGGAGCATGCAGGAGGCAACCAATCACTGATTCTCTCTCATCATTGATGTTTCTACCTCTCTCTCCTTCTCCCTGCCCCTCTGAAATCAATATATATATATATATATATATATTTTTAAAATACCATTAATCATCAGGGATATGCAAATCAAAATCACAATGAGAAGAAGAAAAAAAATGGCGGCAGAATATATGAATGTGTTCTGAGCTTTATCTCTGAACAGACAGAAAGAACAACTGAGGGTCGCACTAGGAGTGTCTGTTGGTGAGTTAAGGGACAGCTATACTCCAGGAGAAGGTGGGGGACTGCTGGATGGGGCTCTCCTGACCGGGCAGCCCCTACTGCTGCTGGGTTTTCTCCTGGAGCCACCAGCTTGGACGCGGAGACCACGCCATCTTGAAGAAGAAAGTGAAAGCCTGAAAATCAACAACTACAACATCCACTGAACAGCTGCAAACCCCAGAACACTGGTCCCCAATTGGCACAAACACTCAGACTCAGAGGAGTTCCACACTCAACATGGAAAGGTCAGATTTCGCCTGGGATAAGGAGAGAGATAATTACATAACCAGACACTGGAGAAGAGAAACCATGGGGAGACAAAGAAACAGCCCACATGTTAAAGAAAAGCAGAAAACACCAAAAAAGGAAGTAAATAAAATGGAGGCAAGCAACCTGCCAGAGAAAGAATTCAGAGATATGGTCATAAGGTGGCTGAAAAGAATGAAAGACAAATTCGACAATATGAGTAAGAACCAAGAGGAAATGAAGAAAAACCAAGAAGAAATGAAAAATGACATTGCTGCTGTAAAGAACTCAACAGAAAGCATCAAAAGTAGACTAGAAGAAGCAGAGGACCACATCAGTGAGCTAGAAGACAAGGTAGGAAAAAATACCCAAGTAGAGAAGCTTCTAGAAAAAAAAGATTTAAAAGCAGGAGGAAAGCCTAAGTAAACTTTGGGACAATACAATACAAAACAACATCTGCATAATAAGGGTTCCAGAAGGAGAGGAACCTGAGAAAGGAATAGAACCTGTTTGAAGAAATGTGACAGAAAACAAAGCCTGGGGCCAGACGGCTACACAGGGGAGTTTTACCAAACATTCAAAGAAAATTAAAACCTATCCTCCTCAGACTATTCCCAAAAATTCAAGAAGGAACACTTCCAAGCACCTTCTATGAAGCCAGCATCACCAAAACCAGACAAAGACAACACAATGAAAGAGAATTACAGGCCAATATCCCTCATGAACATAGATGCCAAAATCCTCAACAAAATTCCAGCAAATAGGATCCAGCAGTACATCAGAAAGATCATACACCATGACCAAGTAGGATTTATCCCAGGAATGCAAGGATGGTACAATATCCACAAATCAATAAACTTGATACATCACATAAACCAATTGAGAGATAAAAATCACAGTCATATCAATTGATTCAGAAAAGGCATTTGACAAAATCCAACACCCTTTCTTGATAAAAACTCTCAACAAGGTGGGAATAGAAGGATCATACCTCAACATGATAAAAGCCATATATAATAAACCCAAAGCTAACATCATACTCAATGGTAAAAACTAAAACCAGTTCTCCTAAGAATAGGAACAAGACAAGGATGCCTACTCTACCACTTCTGTTTGACATAGTACTGGAAGTATTAGCCATTGTAATGAGATAAGAAGGAGAAATAAAAGGCATCCAAATTGGAAAAGAAGAAGTGAATCTGTCCTTATTTGCAGATGACATGATATTGTACATAAAACCCAAAAGACTCAATCAAAAAAGAAATAGACTTAATAAATGAATTCGGCAATGTGGCAGGATACAAAATTAACGCCAAGAAATATATGGCATTTCTATACACTAATAGTCAACTTACAGAAAAAGAGACTACAAAAGCAATCCCATTTACCATCACACCAAAAAAATTAAGATACCAAGGAATAAACCTAACTAAGGAGATAAAAGACCTATTCGCAGAAAACTACAGTATATTGAAAAAAGAGATGGAGGAAGATGTAAACAGATGGAAGAGAATTGGGAGAATCAATATCATTAAAATGTCCATACTATCCAAAACAATCTACAGATTCAATGCACTCTCCTTTAAAATACCAACAGCATATTTCACAGACCTAGAAAGAACTTTCCAAAGATTCACCTGGAACAAAAAAGACCCTGAATGGCCACAGCAATCCTGAGAAAGAAGAATATAGTAGGTGGGATCTCAATACCAGATTTCAAGCTGTATTACAAAGCCACTGTTCTCAAAACAGCCTGGTACTGGCACAAGAACAGACATATGGACCAATGGAATAGAATAGAGAATCCAGATATTGACCCAAATCACTATGCCCAATTAATATTTGACAAAGGAGGCATGAATGGAATCAAGACAGTCTCTTCAATAAATGGTATTGGGAAAATTGGACAGATACATGCAAAAAGATGAAACTAGACCACCAACTTACACCATACACAAAAATAAACTCAAAATGGACACAGGACTTAAACATAAGATAGGAAATCATAAAAATACTACAGGAATCCACAGACAGCAAAATCTCAGACGTATGCTGAAAGAACTTCTTCACTGATACTGCTCCTAGGGCAATGGAAGCTAAAGAGAAAATAAACATATGGGACTACATCAAAATAAAAAGTTTTTGCACAGTAAAAGAAATCAACAAAACAACAAGAAAGCCCAATGTATGGGAGAACATATTTGCAAATGTTATCACTGATAAAGGTTTAATCTCCAACATCTACAGCCAACTTATACAACTTAATATAAGAAAGATAAATGAGCCAATAAAAAAATGGGCAACGGACCTAAACAGAATCTTTTCGAAAGAAGACAGAAGGAAGGCCAAGAGACACATGAAAACATGTTCAAAGTCACTAATTATCCAAGAAATGCAAATCAAAATGACAATGTGATACCATCTCACACCTGTCAGAATGGCAGTCATCAACAAAGGACAAGTGTTGGCGAGGATGTGGAGAAAAAGGAACCCTTGTGCACTGCTGGTGGGAATGCAGACTGGTGCAGCCACTGTGGAGAACAGTATGGAGTTTCCTAAAAAACCTAAAAATGGAACTCACATTTGACTCAGTAATCCCACTCCTAGGAATATATCCTAAGAAACTAGAAACAACAATCAGAAAGGATATAAGCACCCCTATGTTCATAGCAGCACAGTTTACGATAGCTAAGATTTGGAAATAGCCTAGGTGCCTGTCAGCAGATGACTGGATCAGAAAACTCTGGTACATCTATACAATGGAATACTATGCTTCTATTAAAAAGAAGGAATTCTTACCATTTGCAGCAGCATGGATGGAACTGAAGAGCATTATGGTAAGTGAAATAAGCCAGTCAATGAAAGAAAAATACCATATGATCTCACTCATTTATGGATAATAAAGAACATTATAAACTGATGAACAAAAAGATAGAAATGGAAGTAGTAGAGCATCAGATTTTCAAATTACAATGGGAAGGTTAGGAAGAGGTGGGGTAGATAAGAGATCAACCAAAGGACTTGTATGTTGCATATAAGCATAACCAATAGATGTAAGACACTGGGGGGTGAGGGCATGCATGGGAGTGGGTGGGGCAGCAATGGAAGATATGTACACATGTAATACATTAATAAAAAAAATAAAAAAAGTAAAAAAAAAAAAAAAACACAATGAGATATCACCTGTTAGGGTAACTATTATACTATGCGACAGTAAACAAAGGATCTCTTATTCTTTGAGACAGCATGGAGGGACCTAGAGAATATTATGCTAACCGAAATAAGACAGTCTGAGAAAGACAAGTATTACATGATCTCAATCTTATGTGGAATCTAATGAACAAAATAAACTGATGAACAAAATGGATCCAGAGACACATAAGCATGCAACACTGTCAAATCTTAAGAGGGAAGGCTGGGGTGGGTGGGAAGAGATCAATCAAAGAACTAATATGCATACTAGAGGCCTGGTGCATGAAATTTGTGCACAGAGGAGTGTGTCCCTCAGCCCAGCCTGCACCATCACCAATCTCGGACCCCTCAAGGATGTCCGATTGCCCATTTAGATCCGATCCCAGTAGGATCAGGCCTAAATGAGCAGTCCTAAATGAGCACATCCCTCTCACAATCCAGGACTGCTGGCTCCCAACTGTTTGCCTGCCTGCCTGCCTTCCTGATTGCCCCTAATTGCCCTTCCCTGCAGGCCTGGGTCTCCCCCAACTGCCCTTTCCTGCAGGCCCAGTCACCCCCAACTTTCCTTCTCTGCCGGCCTGATACCCCTAATTGCCCTCCCCTGCAAGCATGATTGTCCCCAATTGCCCTCCCTTGCAGGCTTGTTCCCTCCCAACTGCCCTCCTTTGCTGGTCATCTTGTGGCGGCCATCTTGTGTCCATATGGGGGCAGCCATCTTGTGTGTTGGAGTGATGGTCACTTTGCATATTACTCTTTTATTAGATAGGATATGCACAGTCCATGGACATAGATAGTGGTGTGGTGAGGGCCTGGTGAGGAAGGGGGCACAGAGTGGGCTAGAAAGGGTCAATATTGTAATATTTTCAAAAATAAAGATTTAAAAAAATACATAAATAAATAAAATTAAAAAATATGTATATGTAAATGTTGGCAAGAAATGTGGAGACTTTGAAATATTGTGCACTATTGGCAGGAATGAACACTGGTGCAGCCTCAATGGAAAACAGTATGGAGTTACCTCAAAATATTAAAAATAGCACTACCTTCTGACCCAGCCATCCTATATCTGGGCACTTATGCAAAGAAATGAAATCAGGATATTGAAAAGCAATCTGTGCCCCCATGCTCACTGCAACATTATCCACAGTAGCCAAAATATAGAAATATATAAATGCCCATCAATAGGTGAGTGAATGAAGAAAATGTATACATACAATGAAATATTTTTCAGCCTTGAAAATTCTTTTTAAAGAGAACATGAATGAACCTTGAAGACATGCTAACATAAGCCAGTCACAAAAGGACAAATACATATATGAGGTATGTAAGTCAAACTCAAAGAGGTAGAAAGGAGAAAGGTGGTTGCCAGGGGCTGGAGGTAGGAAGAGATAGGGAATTATTCCACATCTGTTTCAATTATACAAGAAGAATACGCTTTAGAGATCTCGTGTATAACACTGTATTATACCATTAAAAATTTGTTAAAAGAGCTGATTTCATGTTAAGTGCTTTTATCCCAATTAAAAAAACAAAGTGAATCCTTGTCAGGAAAAATAATGACACAGAACCACTGTGTGAGCTCGTGCAATGTGTGTGATTAGCTGTAAGACAAACAAAAGCCATCACAGAACTTTGCAACTACAGGATACTCAATGAAGAAAACAAAAGCCCTATATATGTTAATGCTTCCCCAAAGAAACTGATATTTAAAGAAGAAACAAGCCAAGACCGGTTTGGCGCAGTGGATAGGGCGTTGGCCTTCGGACTGAAAGGTCCCAGGTTCGATTCCGGTCGGGGGCATGTACCTTGCTTGCGGGCACAACTCCAGTAGGGGGCGTGCAGGGGGCGTGCAGGAGGCGGCTGATCGATGTCTCCTTCATCGATGTGTCTGACTTTCTATCCCTCTCCCTTCCTCTCTTTAAAAAATCAATAAAATATATAGAAGAAGGAGGAAGGAGGAAGGAGGAAGGAGGAAGGAGGAAGGAGGAAGG
>JAAGEH010000426.1:11396540-11462194 GCA_011751065.1 Lasiurus cinereus
AGGAGGAAGGAGGAAGGAGGAAGGAGGAAGGAGGAAGGAGGAAGGAGAAGATGAAGACGAAGAAGAAGCAAGCCCAGTGCACTATAATGTTCTACAGTCTCCATTTAAGACTGAGAATTAT
This sequence comes from Lasiurus cinereus, assembly GCA_011751065.1. Lineage (NCBI taxonomy): Eukaryota > Metazoa > Chordata > Mammalia > Chiroptera > Vespertilionidae > Lasiurus > Lasiurus cinereus. The sequence continues at coordinate 11,396,662 of JAAGEH010000426.1, forward strand.
CTCCAAAGTTCATGCCTGGACTCCCCTCATTATTAGATAGGGTAGAAGTCCTAACAGTTGTTTTTTTCCAAACATTGCTAACGTGGTCATCACCCATGTACATTCAAGCAGTGCTGGCCTTTTCTAGGTGCTAATGGTAAAGTGGTCCAGAGCATCACTGACTTATCACTATGGACACATGGCTATCTTTTTTATTTTTATTGATTTTTACCGAGAGGAAGGGAGAGGAATAGAGTTAAAAACATCGATGAGAGAGAAACTTTGATCAGCTGCCTCCTGCACACATCCTATTGGGGATGTGCCTGCAACCAAAGGTCATGCCCTTGACCAGAATCGAACCTGAGACCCTTCAGTCCGCAGGCTTGATGCTGAACCAAACCAGTTAGGGCAAACCTAGCTATCTTTACATCTTTGTGTTCCCAGCATCTATCAGGGTATCTAGCATAGGTCAAGCTCCACATGAATGAATGCAGTAAAAATGGAAACAAAGGAGCAATTTGGGGAATTTGGACAGAAATATCTATTGTCAATCACTGTGTTCCCAACACCAGCTCTTGGATGCCAAGCCCCATGAACTCTGGGTAGGGCTTCTGTTTTCTTCATGGACGATCTTGAAGTTGCAAAGCTCTGTGGTAAGTCTTATTTGCCTCTTTTCTGAATTACATAAAAGCTAGAGCAGTTTGGGAAGCTTTCCCGCATTGTCTTTGGGTGCCAACGACATGCAGCCACGAAGCCTCCCTTTAGTTGTCCTGTCCCAGAGCTTGCTGCGCCTCCACGTCCACGGTTAGGTGCTTGCTTGCTTTCTTGGTTTGACTATTAATTGGTGCTGCTCTCTATTTCATCTATTTCCATTTCTTATTGTGGATCTTCAGCCCACGTTTACAAAATGGAGGCTGGGGGTGAAGTCCAAGGCATTGGGAGCTAAGTGGCTATTTACTGTGATGTTTATGTAGGGAGTGGGAAGAAGAGGTTTTCTTTGAACAGCTTTTGGGACTATATAATCCTAAATCTATTTCTTACGAAAGCAATGAAATTTAAGAGAAAGGCTATAAAAGTGGATCCTTATCCCCAGATAAGACAGGCTCAGAGAGTTCAATTCATAACAACAAAAATAAGACCCAGCTTATGTTCTAGTATTCCAAGGTTTATTATTATGTAAACTGCTAATCAAAAATCTTCAAAGACTCCTATTGTTTATCTAAATTTTAAAAACTTCTCTTCTCTGGCTATTATAATTCTCTTCTCTAGCCTATGCATTTGGCTCCACTATCTCCTGATGTTCCTGGTCAGTGGATTATCAAAGCCCTCCAACCCAAATCAAAAGAATCAGAATCTATGGGGAACAGGGTCCCAGGGCAGCAGGTGTGAAGAACCACAGTGACCTTATTTATCACCTGATTCTGACCTCCACATCTCAGTCCATACTGTGCCCTTTGCCTGGGATAGCTTCTCCTCACACAAAACCTATTAGTAACGTACTCCTTCCCCCAACTCACCCCCTATCGCCCCCCACACCCCCTTAGCCTCCTGGAAGAGGCCAGGCCAAGAGCCCAGACTCCACAGCCGGTTGCCACATTACCTCAGTCTCTAGTTCTGCCACTCAGCATTGAGCCACTGTGGACTTCTACTCCTTCAATTGTAAAATGAGATGATCAGATTGACCTCTCAAGGTTGTTGTGGAGATAAAATGAGTTAACATCTCAAAATGCTGAGAGTGCCTGGCACCCAGTAAAGAAAGGCTCAGTAAGTGTCAGCTTATGAAGGCCCATCTCAAAAGCTCTCCAAGCTGGTAGCTCTCCACTGTTTAAACTTCTTTTTAAACTATTTTGCTTCTTCTATTGTAACTTATTTTAAAATAGTTTATAATTCACAAGAAGCTGTAAAAATACTACAGGGTTCCCTTGTATCCTTCCCTCCTTCCCCCAGCTTCCTTGAATGACATCTCACATAACCACAGCACATTATCAAAACCAGGAAACTGGCATTGCTCTAATACAGGTGACAAAGATACAGGATGTCATCTGGTCTTACTGTAGTGTGTGTGTGTGTGTGTGTGTGTGTGTGTGTGTGTACACAGCTCAATGTAGTTTCTTCAGATGTATAGGTTCAGGTCACTGTCACCATAACCAGGACACAGAAATGCTCCATCACCACCCGCCAAGAAACTCCTTTGTGTTAGTCCCTTTAATCCTAATGCCTGGCAAGGACCAATTTGCTCTCCAGCACTGTGATTCTGTCACATTGAGAATGTTATAGAAATAAAATCATACAGTATGTAACTCTTAGAAATTAGTTTTTTCATTCTGCATATACTCTGGCAATCACTGGAGAATGGAATAAAAAACCATGATTTGGGTGGTGTGCATGTTGGGCAATGGATGGGGGTGGGGTAAACACCCTTTTTGAAATTTAATTATTCCTCACCTTGATGAAAATATACTAATTGGGAATGTCTCTTTCTTAAATAATGGACAAGCCAAAAAACACTCTCCCCATGGATAACCCACATATAAATGAACAAGGAGATCGTTCCTAAGTTCTAGGAAATTTATCTTTCAAATTGTGAAACAGGATTCAACGTATCTCAACAAGTTGGTGAAAATGCAAGACTGCCAATGTCGAATGGTAAGGGAGGAAAAAGAAGCAACATGCTTAAAGTGGAAATAAAAACTGTAGGAACAGCATCATTCCACTAAGGAAGTGATTCTCTGAGAACCACAATGTCTTCCAGTAGAAAACAAAGTGAGGGAAGTGGGGTTTGGGGAAGAGATTAACCCGAGGCCTTATATGCAGATATGCATAACCTATAGACAGACAAGAGTGCGGAGCAGGCCTGAGGAGGGGGCAGGAGAGAGGTGGAAGGGGAAAATGGGAGGAAAGGGGGACACCTGTAATACTTTCAACAATAAAGATAAAATAAATATAAATGTAAAAAAGAAAGTGAAAAGAACACATGAAAATTCGGGTTTTGCTGATGCACTTATATATAGGACTGCAAAGGACTAGAACAGGAGTAATTCTGCTGCCAAATAGGAGATAAAATCTACTTTGATGATATTATAGAACTTAAAATAGGATGCAAATGTTCTCACTGAGCCTGGCTAAAAGAAAAAAAAAAATCCTGGTGTTACTGATTATATAGTTTAAGAGGAAACCAAATAGCTTATTTATACAAGCAAGCCCCACACTACAAGGACAGAGTGTGATGAAAGTCAAAATTATGAAAATGGAAGAATATCTTCTTCAGAACATTTGCTATAATATAAGTTTAATGTTGCCAACAAAGGTCTGACTTTTTTTTTTTTTCAATGACCACAACATTATATTTAATGAACTGGAAATTACATGCCCCTAAAGATTTCTTTAGGCTTAAATACATAAAACATTAAACTATAGGTAATATGAATTGGCATCACCCATCAACCATAAAAGCTACTCTCCATCTTGCTTCTTCGTAAGTCATGCCTTCCTTTTACGTCAATAAATGAGAAAGCAAAAAAGACCTTTATTGTGGTAATGAAACCCAAATGCTCTTTAGGGGAAATTGAGAAGCAGCGAAGAAGGGAAGCTTTGGGAGAGACATAAAGGCCACTGGAAAGCAGGAGAAACAGTTTCAGGAATACTCTTTGGACAGGACCAGGAGTGATGACCATGACATAGATCCAGACAGAAAGTTGTCTTCGTTTGCAAACAGCCTCTCTTTATGCGGTTGGACACCAGAGATAGTACGTTGGACATCTGTCAGTGCATCACCAGCCATGCTTGGTTGTAGGACTTTTGATTTCACCTCTTAAAAACAAACCAACCACAGCATCATAGAGCTGGGCTGGATCCTACACTCACAACACCAAGCCATTTCTACCTCGCACTTTCTGGTTACTGCAGCATGTCCCTTTTACCAATCTGAAGAACAGACAATGTGAGGTGTCACCCTAACACAAAGCTCTTTTATTTCCTTAACTATACAACCTTTATTGCCATTAACCCTTCCAAGCAGTCACTCCTTCTCCCCACCCTCCACCCTCTCCAACCCTGCGCACACACACACCTGTTTAAAATCTCTTTAGCAGCAAGCACAAGAAATTCAGTCTCTTCACTTCAGTCACAAGACTCGATCTTTGGCTGCTACCTTTTCATTCCTTCCTCTCCTCTGCTCGCCAGCCAAACACCCTGGCCCTGCTGCTTCCTCGCTCTGCCTGGCTGGACCGTTCACTTGCCCTCCATGCTGTGCTGGTCCTGAAGCCAAAGATCCCGGGGAGAGTTTTCGGGGTCAGATGAGGACAAGTACGTCTTTGAGGGAGAGGCTTCTGAAGAGCAAAGCCAGCTCCTTCTCGTATGTCCTGGTATGAGGGCCGAGTCCCACTCACAATCTACTGAAAATAGCTCTCACAGAAACCAGTGGGAGGTGTGCAGGAAGTGGCTGACCGGTGCTTCTCTCTCATTGATGTTTTTATCTCTCTAGCCCTCTCCCTTTCTCTCTCTGAAATGAATAATATATGTAAATATATATATATATATATATATATATATATATATGAAGAATACTGGCTTTGCAACAAGACACACCCTTCCCCACCTCTTTCTGGCCATGAGACCAGCAGCTTCCAATTCACTGCATCCTCAATTTTAACATGGGAAAAACGGTTCCTAGGTTAACTCTTCAGCGAATAGAATTTAGATAATGTAGGTAGAACACAGTGAAAAAGCCATAAAATATGGCTATTTTTCACCATCCTTGTATATACTTATAAATACCCAGGTCCTCAAAGTGCTCTTTGAAGCAGCATCACCATCTTATCAGTTCCCATGTCAGTAAGCAAATAAATCTTAAACCTATTTTTTTTTTTAAAGTATATGCTATGATACATCTTACAAATCTATCTACCCACGGTTTAGTCAATGCATCAGCATTTAAAATCGCAGTCAAAGACAGTCTTAAAAACAGTTTGGGGAGTTAAATTCCTTTTAGATTTAAAAGAAGAGAGAGAAAGAAAAACACCAGTTCCCGCTATAACATTTACGCTTAAAAATTACAAGCAAATCCTGGCCGCTGGCTGGTTTTCTCGGGGGTTAGAGTGTCAGCCTACAGACCAAAGAGTTGCAGGTTTGATTTCTGGTCAAGGAAGGCACGGGTCTGCCCCTCCCATAGGAGTATATGCTGGAGGCAACCAATAGATGTTTCTCACGTTGTTGATGTTTCACTCTCTGTCATTCTCTCTCTCTCCCTCTCCCTGTCCTCTCTCCTTTCCACTCTCTCTCTCTGAAAATCAATGGAAAAAATATGCTTGGTAAGGATTTAAAAAAAATTACAAACTAAGACTCAGTCTTGATAGAGGTTTATTTTTATATTTCTCAAAAACACTCTCTTTCTGTTTACAAGACTTTTATCTGATAAAAGGGAACACATTCAGGGATGTCTAGTAATGTACCAGAAGTCAGTCCCAGAAGCAGCGAGCACAGGTACTCACCTGGGGAGATGGGCCTGCTTGAGCTCGGAGAAGGAGTGTAAGGGATTGGGCTGGACACAGTGCGAGGTCTTAATCCTTGTGCAGACATCTCATTAAAACACCTAAGAGGAAGGGGGAGATGATCAGGACCCGCCTGCATTTCAAAAGTTCTTACGAGAGCTCTGATGAGAAAATGTGTAGGGTTCACATCCCAATGTGTAGAGAGTGATGCTGAAGCTAGGAGACACCAATTAACACGGGCTCTTGAGGGTCACTGCTCAGCAAACCTCTCCCCAGGGCTTGGGTTGGAGAATCTGGAGATCCTAGCTCAGCACGGGGATTTGGGGACAGATGCACCACACAACAGAGAGGCCGGGCTTCTCTCCATCACACAGCAGCTATATAGACTCCACCTCCACTATCGCAAGAATTACAGAGACGTCTGTGTTCTAATGGCCACATTTAAATTGTTCTTTGAAACAAACCCAAACAAGCCCTCTGGGGTCTATGTGATCAAATTCAAGCTTAAAGATACGTCTCTCTGGGAACCAAATATTGATCCTGTACAAGGCGAGCCTTCCTTAACAAAGTCACACATTAGAAGGTAATAGAGTGCCGATGAGGAGAAATTTCTGTGTGAGAGACGTCCTAGTAAGTTATCTTCCACAGGCCTCTCGGCCAAAGGAAAGAATGGGCTGAGATCTGTGTCCTGGGGAAGATCTCAGGCCCGATAACCAGTTCACAAGCAGAACGTTAGCGCTGTCACTGCTCCACTGGCTTACTCGACAGGAAGAAAGCCAGGCTGCTGAATCTGACATACATCTCTCACCTAGACACCCACCACTGACTCTTCTCTGCTCTCCAGAGCAGGCCCCACAGAGGCACAGGCTGGACTTCTTGTATGCTACCATCCAGCTAGCAGCGAAGACCGTTTTTAAGGAATAAACACTCTTGCAGATACCTCAAGTGTCTTTTTTTTTTTTCTCCCAAATGTGCTATCATCATTCCCAGTAGGGAGAGGAGATGATGTCTTTATTAGGAAGCTGTACTCTGCCTGAAATAATCTGATGTGTAAAAGATAAAGCAACCCTTCTGGCGTGGATACCAGTTCTGGGGGGAAAATGTTTATCTGGAGCCTGAAGGAGCTTTCGTAGTGTCACCATGGTTGGAGGAAATCCCAGAGCACATCTGGCTCAAGATCAAGCACAGGGTACCATGTGGGCGAACAGACAGTCTGCTTGGTGCCTCAAAGTAGAAAGTAAAGTAGTTAATAGGGCTGATGTGTTTTTTAATCCAAATGATTTTCAGAGGATAAGAATTTCAGAGAGAATGGGACACTGTCAGAAAGAAATCAATGAAATTCAGAGGTAACAATAGTTAAGGATAGTTTTATATATACTTTTGAGACAGAATACTCTTTATTCTACTCAAATGAGGAAGCATATACATAGATTATTTAATGAGGATGCCTCATTACTCTGTTTTCATACTTTTTTTAAAATATGAAGTTATAAACCTTCACTAGCGAAAAATCTCAAACTTTTCTTGAAATGACAATACAACTGTCCACAGCAAATTGGCCCAAAGCCTTGTTAGCGCCCTGGATCGAGTCAGTAGCAGAAACAAAAGCAGAGTGCGGCTGTGGAAACACTGCCCACATGCTCCAAGCAGTGTGTTCTGGCATCCCCAGCACTAGCAGATGCTGGTCTCAGACACGGGCTCCTCGGCCTGCGGAGGGGCTCCGAGGAAGCTCAGTCTCACCTCCCACACTTCATGTAAGGCCAGAACAGGAAATATCCTTGCAGAAATGATCTGGTTCTGAGGCAGGCTAATTCCCCAACTGCTGGGTTTCTCTGCTGACTAAGGAATTTTTCCAAGGTGAATGTGTTGCTTATCTTCACAATCACCTTACTCCCAGAGCTGGAGATGGGAAGGGAAGGAGGAGGTAGCGGGGAGAGAGAGGAAAATCCCGATGATAGAGAAATGCTGATACCACTTTCTCTGGTTAACCAAAGGTTGACTCTTATTTCAGCCCATTTCTCAGTGGGACAATCGGGGGCGGGGGGGAGCAGGGGGGGTGGTGCTTGATGATACACTTCAACAGATAAATGCACTGTATTATTTTTTTAAAGTAACTGCAGAAAGGCTCAAAAGTTACCAAGAATGTTAAGGCAAGGCCTCTGGCTTTCCACAACCTCCTGTCTTCTGCTGATTCTTTCACCCTGTGAGTACCGTTTCCTTGGGCTGTACCAGGGCTTGCTTACCTGCATCTATGACTTTAGGTGCTCCCAGGCTTTAAACAGACATAACCCAGGATTAGACCAATTCACCAACACATGCGAACTCAGTCTCTCTACACATCGTCCTGCCTCCATTGCTCTCCCCAGCGAATAATTCTGGGAAGGACATTTTCCCACCTCTCTTTTCGGGTTTAAGGAAAATGGTCACCCTTCTTCATTTCCCCCATTCTCAGCATCTATTTTGATGCAGCAGTGCTCATCACCACATCCAGTAAATGCTAGAGCCATCCCCTTCCACATCTAACAGGATGTAAAAACAGACCTTGTAGAGCCTTTGTTAAAACAAACCAAAGACAAACAAACAAGCAGAGAAGCAAGGCTCCGAAGACCAGTGCAAACCTTTCGTCATCCATTTCCAAGCTGGACTCGCTCTCGGAGAGCTGTCGACAGAGGGCTTCTCTCCTCTCCATCTCCCTCTGCAGCTTCCTCTGCAGCCGCAGGTTCTCTTCCCTCATGTGACGCTCCTCTTCCAGATACTGCGCCATCTTCTCTGAGTCTGAAAAGACAGAGTTCTCCATGAAAGCGTGACCCATGCCCTCACACACAAACTTTGGCCAAGACACTGGCAGTCTAGCTCCTAGGCTACAGACAAGAACTGTCTCAAGCCAGGAGTTCACACTATCCCAGACTTTAAATCTGGATTTAAAGTCCACCCCGAGTGCCAAAGTTTACCGACGATCTGCATTTAGAAAAAAAATATGAAAAGCTGCATTGGGAGTTTAGGTATCTTCACCCCCACTTCCTTGCCTTGTAAGAGGCCTGAGGTGGAGGAGGAAATGGTGGAGGTACAGCTAAGTCTAAGCCTGCACTTAGCAGCTCCCAGGGCTTCCTGCATTGCTGGAGCTCCGAGGGGAGGGGAATTCATCAGGGAAACAGAACCAGCCCACAGGCTCCGTCTGGGCACCATTTCTGCTGCCCCTCAACTCCAGACACAGCGTGGCAAGTCACCTACAGGGGCCATCACATGGCAGCACATCCACGGCGCACTGCGGGCCAGTGAGCTACAACACGCTCCGTAACGGTTATAATTTCTTTTTAAAAAGTAGAAATTGACATAGTCAACAACTTCCATGTGTCAAATAAGATTAATTTTGAGTGTGTGTGTGACTCACTCACAGCCTTTCCAAGTCAAAGAGCAGGTAAAGACCTGCACACAGCCCGGCTCTTGGGATGGCACCTTGGTTATGACAAATACCCCTTCCTGAGGAGCTGGCCATACATGGGTGGGCAAACGTGGTTCTCAGTGGTGGGCACGTGAAACAGTTTATTCTTGTGTTAGCAGTTAGTAATTATTGTATTACTTATTTGTATTACAACTGTAAACCTACTGCTTCTCAACCCTATCTGTTGAGGTCTCCACTCCAGCATCCATCTCACAGCCATAGCTGTGGAGCTCCAGGGCCGAAACTGGACCTAGTCGGATTCTCTCTCCGAGATATCTGAAATGCAGAACTGACACCTTCTGCTGAATCCCTGGTTCGCAAGCCCCACCGTTGTGAGGTTATTCTGGGCAGCATTCTGGCACATTCCAATAAATGGCATCACATGACCTCCCACTCTTTTTCTGGTTTACCTCAGACAGAATCTGTTGTTACTAAGGAACCAAAATAACCTTACACAAAACTCAGTGTCTACCCATCTTCCTGCTTCTTCCTTTCCCCTCCCCTATATTAGCCATGAGTTTGGAAAAAGTAAAACCTAAAAAAAAAAAGGTGGGTAATATCTACTTCACTATTCTGAAAAATAGCTACCCAAAGTGGCTATGATCACGCCTGAGAGTTCTGAGGTTATTGCTCCATATTTTCAGCTCATTCCAAATTTATGAAAGGAGCCATTTCTCTGCCACAAACAAGACCCTATTTCAACTCCCAAGTCCATCGAATTAGTTTCAATTTTAAGCAACTCTATGAAGGTCTGGTGCTTTAAGCAAATAATGACTTTTGAGGGAAATATTCAATGATTTCTAAGGCATCATCATTATAGAACACACAAAATCTATTGGATATCCTTATTTTATAAATTTCAATAAAACCACCAAAATTAATAAACACTATTATATACACTACACACTAAATCCCTCGGTTGTTCTCAATATAATCAAAACCCTGCTGCTTCATCCAGTTGCAAAGGTCCCTTTAATTGAAGGCATGCTGGGAAAATATTTACAAAGCACACTTTTAATATAAATGATTTAAATTACTTCATCCCAAATATGCCCATGCGCAGCACTTCTCACCAGCGTTCCAGGAAGCATTAGATTGGCCCCTTGGAGTACTTATTGTTTCCAGAACCAGCAGGGCGCTGTCAGAGCAAGTTGCCTTTCTTTTCCATAAATAGGAAAGCTTTGCAGAACTGAGGGTTCATGAGACTTCAAGAGTAATCAGTTAAGAGGAAACAGTTTTTCAAAGGAAACGGCAATCCTTTCACATCTGGGGAAATCAGCAGGGGGAATCCTTAAACAATAATCTACAGACAAGAAAGCCAGTCAGCAGGAGTGACGACTGGAAGACTTCCTGGCTGTTCAGCAATTAACAGAGAGGCCAACATTGGCCAGTGTGGCACAGTTGGTTGGGTATTATCCAGTGCACCAGAAGGTTGCAGGTTTGAGGGTTCATGCCTGGGTTGTGGGCTTGATCCCTGGGTACTGGGCCTGCAGGAGGCAGCCATTTGATGTCAGAGTCTCACACTGATGTCTCTCTCTCCCTCTCTCTTGCTAAAAATCAGTAAACTATTACTTAAACAAACAAAAAACCCAGAGAAGCCAGAGGCACCAACCAGGTCCAAAACTTCTGGGTGTTACTGACCCAGGCACAGAGATGTCATTCCTTGGGTGCCCTCTGGTGGCACACTGCCACACCTGATTTCAAGAGACTAGACTTACTTCCAGAAGTCAGCTCTTATCTTCCCTCACGCAGAGCTCCCTAAGACGTAGGGGCCACAGTTTATGCTCCCCCTATCTTCAGCCACCTTGCAATATCTAGTCCGAGATAGTCAACTGAGAGTGACTTCCAGTCAGAATCCAAAGAGGTAGTTTCCACATAATCCAAAGGTGACCTACACAGTCTGCTTTCACTTTCAAGTTTATGGTTAGAAAATATCGATGCCCAAACCCCACCCAAATCAATGAAATCAAAACCTCGAGGAGGAGGACTCTCCACTGGTTTATTAAAAACTCCCTAGGATTCCAATGTTCAACTAGTGTTGAGAACTACTGGGAGAGAGTTTCAAGTTCAGATACAATTGGCCTTGGAGGATATAGATGAGTGTGGTAGATGGATGAGAAAAAGTTATTACCTCATCCTCTAAACCCAATCCAAACCCACTTGCAAGCGGCTGAGCACCACTTGCAGCTGTTCGGCTTTCTCTGTCCTCACACTAATGAGTGCCTCTGTTGGTATCTGCAGTCTCTTCAAAGACCAAACAGTGCAGTGGGAGGGAGATAATGGGAATGAAAAATTCTCCCCAAATTTCTTCTAAAAATGCTGTCTGGGACACAAGGCAAGTATACATGAGAAAGAAACATGCAAACTGATGGCACTGGAAAGAATTCAGAAAGGTGCTAAAGGACACCTGTGTGTCCAACACACCAACAGCTCAAACACATCCTAAAATAAATAATACTTGAGAACTCCTTGACTTGTTTTCATGAAATGTATTTAGTAGTTCTCAAACCAGGATACATATCTGCATTACCTACATTAAAAACAAACAACAAAAAACCAGAGGGCCAGCCAGGCTCTACTCCTGGAGTAAGAATAGAGACCTGCATCGAGTTAGACAGAATAAAGAACTCCCAAAGATATCCAAATCCTAATTGCTAAAGCCTGGGCATATGTGACCTTAAGTGGCAAAAGGAACTTTGCAGATGCTATTAAGTTAAAGACCTTGACATGGGAATTTATCCTGGATTATCTGGCTGGGCTCAATGTGACCACGGGGTCCTTATGAAGGGAAGCAGAGTCAGAGTGAAAAGGAGGTGTGACAACGGAAGCAAAGGTGGAAGTGATGCCAATGGAACGACAGGGCCATGAGCCAAAGCCTGCAGGCATCCTCTAGAAATTGGAAAAAGCAAAAGAACAGATTCTCCCTCCAAGCCTTTTCCTGCTGACACACTGATTTTAGCCCTGTGAGACCTCTTCTGAGTTTCGGACCCCAGAACTACAATACAGGCATCAGCAAACAGAGGTTTACAGTTGTCTCTATGGAAAATGATGCAATGACTAATAAATAATACAACAATAAACTTGTTTTGTGTACTCACAACTGTAAACCTACTTTTGCCCACTCCTGTATAATAAATCGTGTCATTCTAAGCTACTAAGTATGTGGTCTTTTGTTACAGCAGCAATAGGAAACTAGTACATTGTGTTTTTTAAAGTTTCTTGATGCACCATCCCAGACTGAATAAGAGCTTAGAATGAATTTTAGAAAAGAAAACCAAGATAAAAATCACTGAAATTTACCCAGAGGGTATTCTAGAACAGTAGTCAAATGGGTGTGCAGATGTTCATTTTACATATGACATCACAAGCAAAAAGGGTCTATTGGTATGGGACTAGTTAAATATACTGTGGTATAACCAAATTATCAAATAATGAAGCTGCCTTTTAAAAAAGGGAGTAAGACAGTTTGATAGGTTGGCAAGGGAAAAGATATAAGATATAGTAAGTGAAAATAGAAAGATGAAAAAGGGTATATGCATTGTACTACTATTTATATTTTAAAAGTTTATACAAACACATATACCTGGAAAAGAATGTATAAAAAATGGGTAATTGTACCCAGTCAGTGTGGCTCAGTGGCTGAGTATCAACCCATGAACCAGGAGGTCATGGTTCCATTCCCGGTAAGGCCACATGCCTGGGTTGCAGGCTCAATCCCTAGTAGTGGGTGTGCAAGAGGCACCCAACTGATGATTCTCTCTCATTATTGATGCTTATCTATCTCTCTCCTTCTCTCTGAAATCAATAAAAACATCTTAAAATATTTTTTTAATGGGTAATTGTTAGAATTGGGTGGTTGGGGATCAGAAATGAGACTTATTTTCCTCTGGATACCTTTCACTACATTGCCTATTTGAACAAATAAATTGGAGCAACCTAAAAGGAGAAATAGGACCCACACAAATGCACAATAATCTCATCAAGTACTCAGTAATCTAGTTCCTTTGACTTTCAACTCAACACTCCCACCTTTTCCAAAATAATAAATATAAATTTCAAAAGCCCTTATTCAAGTACCATGATCAAATGGTATCTATGGCTAAAATTTAGCAGTAAGGAAGATAAACACTCTAATCTCTGCATTAATGCCCCTCAAATATATTGAGGTCTCCTGCAATATTTTGTTAGCACCATCTTAGAGATGGATGCAGGGAAGAAGATTAAAAAAATATTACCTGTGATTCTGGACCTTCCTGAAATTATTTAAATTACGTTTTAGAAATATTCTAAACTAGATGCCCGGCCCTTCTATAAAATTTTTTTACAATAATGTATTCCAAGATGATAGGATACCATGTAATACAATGAAATACAATACGAATTTGATTAAGACAAATCAAACCGTAAATGTTGGTAAAACCCGTGGTACTTGGTAAGTAGATTAATTCTGCAGACAGAAGACAGGGAAATCAGAGGCTACGTACGCTGTAACTGAGCAGCTCTCAGCTGCTTCTTCAGCCTCTCCACTTCATTCTTTAAAAACCGGATGTGGCGCATCATGTTTTCTGGAGAGTCGATCTCCATGGAGATGTCTCTAGGTGATGGGGGAGCTGAGACCGGCTGGTCTAATTTCTCCTGCAGGATTCTTTATGGAAAAGAAAAATTCCAACAATGAGAAACTGTTTGCCTTTCAAAGACAAAACAATATACTAGCCAGAGGGCTTGTTTGAATAACGAGCTCCTGTACTGAATGAACTGCAGAACTAATTCACAGGGCTGCTTATCTCCTCTGCCCATTTCACATGAACTTCTGGTCACCCTTACCTGGTATTCAGGTCAAAGAGCAGAGCTGAAGGACCCACCCTCCTTTTCCTTCAAGTTGCTAATGGTAATTAAGCATTCCTTGGAAAAAAAAATTCCTAACATTTGCTTCTAAGTAGTATGTCTGGCATTGAGAAGGCTCCAGAGTTATCTACTCACTAAATGTTTGACATGCTGGTTGAGGACAAGGAGATACCAAAGGAATTCCACTCTCTCAATGCTTTCAGCTCAAGTTTATGAACTGTGCACTCTCAATCTCTGTGGATGGCGACATAACATAGAGACTCGACGTATAAAAGTCCCTGCTAAATAACGAAGCTGAGGGCATGACAAACTGATGAGAGGCCCTTTGCTTCTGGCCACAGCTAAGGCAAAAAGTTAAAAGCAAAACAAAACAAAAATTATTAGATTAATAATTGGTAGTTCCACCTTCCCCACTAATTATCATTAAGCACAAAAAATGCTTATCTGTTATATTCAACAGCTTTTGACTTATAAAATGTCAATTTCAGATTGCTCAACCCAATAATCTGCAATAATTTGGTACTGATTTCGTTCTGCAAAGGAAGACTGAAAGGCAAACATTTAGTGAGTAGATAACTCTGGAGCCTTCTCTATGCCAGACAACAGACTGAAAGGCAACAGACCTCCATATCTCTTTTTATAGGTTGCTGGGGGGTTTTGGTTTTATTTTGTTTTTAACTTTTACCTTTGAGTTTGCTCAAGGGCTCTAACTGAGCAAACCAGTATGTTAAATGTTGTAATGGTATTATGTTAAATCATTTTTCCTAATTCCATCTATTAGTACAACTACAATAATGCAAAATGCAGCCACATTTTGTATATTTCCCTGTAGATATACAGTGCCTCTACTTGCACTTTTCTTAAAGCCTGTGGTATGTTTCTATTTTGCAAATCTTGAGGTGAACTCAGAATGACTTATGGATTCATCCAAACCCAATGCTGTGACAAAAGGACTCTGGTTAGCAAAGCAAACAAAAAGGTCCTCGTGAAGTGGATTAATGAACATTTTCAAGAAACTCCCTTTCTATACCCATCCACACAACCCGTATACAGAACTCCTCACCATTCATATATATGTATGAATGAGAATCATAGATTGGCTGCCTCCTGTACGCCCCTACTAGGGATCGAGCCCACAACCCAGGCATGTACCCTTGACCAGATCGAACCTGTGACCCTTCAGTTCACAGGCTGATGCTCTATCCACTAAGCCAAACCGTCCAGGGCCTTGCCATTCTTAAAGCCTGGCTTTAGCCACCAAAGTCTGCAGCACTTAGAAATAAGGGCCTGACAGTACCTTGTACAGAGGGGTTCAAGAAATGTTTTCCTGCTCTAACCAGTGTGGCTCAGTGGATAAAGCGTAGGCCTGTGGACTGAATGGTCCCAGGTTCGATTCTGGTCAAGAGCATGTACCTTGGTTGCGGGCACATCCCCAGTAGGGAGTGTGCAAGAGACAGCTGATCAATGTTTATCTCTCATTGATGTTTCTAACTCTCTATCCCTCTCCCTTCCTCTCTGTAAAAAAGATGAATAAAATGTATGGAAAAAAAGAGAAATGTTTGCCGTTAAATGACATTTCACATCCATGTAAATATTTAACGCAAAGAATGCTAACCTTAAATATGTACGAGCATTTCTTTGCAGCAAACAATCAGATGATAATTTTTCTATCAAAATCTCAGGCTTCCTAACGAAGTACATTTTATAAATATCTAATAACTACAGGCACGTAGTACACATGCTTTGTAGTTTAGAAAAGAATTGAGGAAGCCAGTTTAATCAAGTAAAAAAGCTGAAACTATAGCCACCCTACAAAACAATTGAAAGGTGAACAATAGCACCTTGACTAATTTCTTCATAGCCTCTGACACCAAATGGAAAGAAATTCTATTGCGCCAGTGCAAGGGAAGTATAAAGAGGTGACCAGCATGAAAAGAGGTCAGAAAGCTTTCAACGTGTTCTTCATTTGACAAATTAAATGTTATGCATCAACCATGGAATTAAAGTTCCCATTGTCATTCTTCAGTCACACCCAGAATAGTACCCTAGTCACATACGCAACTCCACATTGAACAGTAAGACTAAACAAACCGCTTTTCAGCTTCAAGTTTATCCATTCTTTTCCAGAGACGATTAACTAGTGCTTCTTGTTCTTGCTCCAAAGTATTTTCAAGGTCAATCTTCTCTCGTCTCAACTAGAGGAAGAAAAAGAAGTTTTACTGAGAATAGCAGGCCACTTAAACTTTGATAATTAGATTTCTTGATTGGATCATTATGACCCCTTTACTTGGAGAAATTGCAAAGAAATGGCCAATTTTCTAGCAGAGACACTTTAAATGCATCTAGTTCTTACACTCTTGAGAAAACCAAGACAGGTTCCTTCTTTGATGTTAAAGCTTAATTGCTGTCTGGTACATCACTTGTTTCAGCATTTATTCGAGGCACATGGAAAATCTTCCTTTAAGAGAGTTCGGGGGAGAGAGGAGGAGTTCTGCTTACTAGTCATACCAGGACTTACCTGAGTGTTTGTACTTCTATTATGCCCCCCAGTCCTGCCATGTAGTTCAACATTAAAGATTACACCAACATTTATATAAATACCTCAAATACCAATATTTGTCAATGGATGCACATAAATATGTCTCAAGATATAAAAATAGGCACAAAATTATAAACAATAAATTCACAGTACTGGTTACCTCCGGAGAGGTAGGAAAGAAGGGAACTTTGATTTGAGGAAAGGTATGCAGTTGTGGAGAGAATCCCAAACTATTCTACTTCATAAAAAGAAGCAAACTGGGACAATTCATTTAATCAATCAATATTGAGAAATATTGAAAACAACTGAAAACAACGTGAGACATTGATTAATAAGGAAGTAGCAGGGAACCCAGAAGTTAGAAATGTCAGCCTTTGTGAACTTACATTTTAATGGCGTCAGGATAGGAAATGGAACAAATAAATTACATATTCGGCAGAGACTGAAAAGGCTATGAAGAAAAAGCTAGTGAGAGGGCTAGCAAATACAATGTTCCCTCACAAGGACAAGGAGGGAATGTGCTGCATCATTTATTGTACTTGTCTATGTATTTGAGATATTAAGTAATTTTAACAAGAAGCTTCTTTAAAAAGAGAGAAAGGCTATGTGACTGTCCCTATGCTGTCCCTGCAACCAAACCCAACTCACCTTTTCCATCACTGAGTCAACAAATTATTTGTGATTGCACAGCTGCAAAAATGCCACAGTGGCAGATTTCACGTTTCCTTAGGAGGTCACAGAGGCAAGCTCCTACTGATCAAAGATCCCTGCATATGCAATAAAGTGAGACCAACACCATGTACAAAATGTAATCTTTTAAAGTAACCAAAGTAGACTTTATCCAGCAGGTAAATGAGCCTGCTGAAAATACAGCTTTAGGATTATTTTCTTTGCACAAGGGGAGTAAAGGATGTGGAATGTCAGAGTAAGTCAGACACATTTTGTGCTGGGAATAGGCTAATGCATGCATGCTCCTCAGAATGTTAAATAGTTCCTACCTGAAGCAATAACAAAAGACCTGGAAAGCCTCATAGAACTCCTATACAACCTAGTGAGATTCTGTGCCGACGACATTTTTGGCCACGCTTTGAAGTATGATTCATAGCCATTTTTTAAAGAAACAACATTCTAAGGCATTTGCCTATAAAGAACCCTTTTCCTGTGTTTGACTAAAAGCATAATAGCGAGTACTTGGCAGGTGAGAAAATCTCAAGTAAGACATCATTTTGTAATAGGGAAACTTATGTCCAATTATGTTTCATTTTGGAGCAATCATGCACAGTGCTAACTAATAACTCTGAACACCTAAAGCTGTCTTTGCCTATGGATAATTTACTAGATGTGTGGCTCTAGCAGGTACTCACCTGCTGTAAGCCTCAATGTCCCCATCTGTGAAATGAGACGGTTGGCCTAGGTCAGTGGTCAGCAAACTCATTAGTCAACAGAGTGGCTCACGAGCCGCCGTGTGCCAACCACTGGCCTAGATGATTTCTAAGGGCCCTTTTCAAAGTTACCCATTCTATCATTCTCCATCAGTGTTGGTCTCAAGACAGTGGCTATCTTTAGTCTGGGAAGGCTCAGCCACTGATTTTTAGAGCTAGAAGCAGTGAGACAAATAATCTAAACTCATCATTTCATTTCAGAGCTGAAGAAACACAGGATCTTAAGGAGAAAGTAGGATTTGGGGTGAATGATGCTATGGTTTGGGAGCCAACCTCCTTTGCCAAGAATTCTTGGGAGTAGCAGAGTAAGGGGCAGCTTCATGAGTCTGAGAGTATGAGGATGCAGAGAAGAGAAAGAGAGCAGGACAAACAGGTTGAAAATGGACATGAATCTCAGCTTCTGTGGGCACCAGCTATCAATTTACTCCCTGTTTCAGCAAACGGAGGCTTCCTGGGGTGAAACTTGGGATTGCTTTACCAATTTGCTCTCCTAATTCATTTGCATGAAGTGGGGCCACACAGGAGGTTCCAGCTTAGCAGCCTAGACTGAGGTGTTTCATTATGCAGACTGGCAGGAGTCCGTATTATTTAACCCCCAAAGAGCAGGGTTTCTGGATTTGTTTCTTCAGCTTTAAAAATCTCAACTTTTCAGCATTGCTGGGAGTTCTGATGGACATTAAGGGACAGAGAAATTAGAGGAAGTGGTGTTATATATGATTATGATGAACTGCCCATTAAATTCTTTATCAGACTTGCCCTTCCACTTTCTGCTCATTTATTTTCACAATCTATACATTTAGAGCCGAACACAGACACCAGTTCTGCCAATTCAGGCAGAAGGAGATTTCAGGTGCTTATGACATTGTCCGGGTGCCAAACAAACCTCATATCTGGGTGAGTATATGCTAAGTTTACAGGCTAAGTCAGAAATTCGTGCTTGAATCACGACAGCAGCCCAGTGGCGCATTGCTCTCATTATGCTGGTCTTTATCTGTAATGCTCTTCCCTATTCCCTTCCTAAGAATATCCCATTGCTTTTTTTATTCAGTGTTCATGCAATAGGCATCTGCTCATCCATCGCCACACATCAAATTCTCAGGCTAACCTGAGCCCCTTCTGCCTGCTTTTTCTGGGAGCATCAATGGATATAGCTGATTTGTAAACATCCTCATTTGAAAGACTGCCCTGTAATTAAGTCAGTTCAATGGACTGCCAGATTCTTTACCTCTCTTCAGTAGCTCTTCTTCTCATTACAGGTTAATTAACCTCAGACCAAGGGTTCTTATTATGTTCCCAAAATAAATACAGAGCTCCTTTAATGGATAAACTTAGTGTGTATAAATTTAGCCAACTCATCTGAATTAACAGCCCTTTCTGCCTCTGTGTCTTCTCAGTGGTCAGATACTGACCTCCACCAAAATAGCAGAAAAGAGAGGGCGCAGCTGAGAGAAGGCTCCCCACACTATTGGATTTCTGCCTCACGGTAGACTTTTTCCATTTAAAGAGAAGTATGATGCAGGCTGGGGTGAAGGGAGAGGTGGGGGGGAAGGGGTGCTTGGCGAGAACATCTGATGAGATGTTGACCTCACCACTGTACTCAGCCACATAATTCTGAAAGGTTTGAATGTATCTTTTCAATATACTTTGGAAAGTTTTAGTCTAACTACCATATAATCATCATTTCTATGAGAAAATATATTCCAAATACCTGATTTGAAAAATACTTTTTGGGGTGGATGGGATGAATGAAAAGGGGAAGGGATTAAGATGTACAAATTGTCAGTTACGAAAAACAGTCACAGGGATGTAAAATACAGCATAGAGAATATAGTCAATGATGTTATGATAACTATGCATGCTGTCAGATGTATACTAGATTTAACACTTCATAAGTTGTATAAATGTCTATGTTATACACCTGAAATTAATATACTGTGTATGTCAACTCTAATTGCAAAAAACAAAAATTTAACTAAAAAAATAATTTTGGAAAGCAGTCTATTACAACAAATCTAAGATAATAAAGAGAGGACCCTGGCTGGTGCAGCTCAGTTGGTTAGAGCATCATCCTGAGCACCTAAAGGTTGTGGGTTTGATTCCCAGTCAGGGCACAAACCCAGGTTGCAGGTTTGATACCAGTTAGGGTGCATATGGAAGGCAACCAATAGATATGTCTCTCACACACTGATGTTTCTCTTTATCTCTCTCCCTCCCTCTCTCTCTAGAATCAATGAAAAACATATCCTTGAGTGAGGATAAAAATAAATAAATAAAAATAAAAGGGAGGGGGAAGCCCGTGGAAGGGCTATCATATAAACTGAACTCAGACATACAGATTGTGACAAGTAAAAAGCACTTAGGATGATGATGATGTAAGGAGTGTACCTGATGTTTATAAAGGAAATAGCAGAGTACTCTCAAGGATCTACATTAATCTAATTCCTAGTTGGCAATATGTGTGTGTGTGTGTGTGTGTGTGTGTGCATTTTTATTTATTTATTTATTTATTTATTTATTTTTTCTTTAACAGAAAGAGGTAAATCCTAAGAAAACAATTGGGTGATGGGAATTAGCTCAACAATCTCCCCAAACCTTCCAGGTTAGGTAGTTCTGACAGCCATTAAAAGTTCAGTCCAGTTTCCTATCAACTTATTATGTACTATCATAGATGTCCAAAACAGTGATTGTGGAGGTTTATCAGAATCACCTGGGAAAATAAAAAGCACAACATTAAGAAAACAACTAAATTAAAGTCAGAAAAATGAACACAGTTTTTGCAATAGACTGAATGTTTGTGCCCCCCAACTCATATGTTGAAGCCTAAATCTTCAATTTAGAGGTGGGGCCTGTGTACGGTAATTGGGTTTAGTTGATATGATGAGGGTGGCCCCCATTATGGAATTTCTAATGACCTTTCTAAGAGTTATGGGAAACTCTGCAACGTACTGTTCCCTCTCACGTGAGGACATAAGGAGAAGCTGGCAGTCCACAACCCTGAAGATGCCCCTCACTAGAACGCCATCAAGCTGGCACTGATCTCAGACTTCAGGACTCCAGAACTGTGAGAAACAAGTGTCTGTTCTTTATAAACTAGTCTGCATTCTGTGGGCTAAGACAGT
This sequence comes from Lasiurus cinereus, assembly GCA_011751065.1. NCBI lineage: Eukaryota > Metazoa > Chordata > Mammalia > Chiroptera > Vespertilionidae > Lasiurus > Lasiurus cinereus. The sequence continues at coordinate 11,417,517 of JAAGEH010000426.1, forward strand.
TATGTTTCTAGTAGAGATGATAAAAGATCTTACTTAGCTCATTCCATGCTACTTTGCCAATACATATGAGCTAATCAAGGTTTTACATATTGAGTCCTCAATGTTGTTGATTGGTTCTGTAACTTTAATCAAAACAATGTAGACTAATAGATATAAACAAGAGTTAAGTTCCTATGGCATCTCATTAACATTATAAAGGTCCAGTCAGTCATCGAGGACCTGCTGTACACAGGAAAGAAGTGACTAACAAGACTCATGAGGGAGCTATTGAAATAGATCATGGGCAACTGACACAAAAAGAGCTGAGAGCAATGCCCACAGGCCCTTGGCCCCTGGCCCTTGGCAAAGCCTCCACACATTAAAGCAACAGAGGCAAGTAAAACAAACCTTAAACACTGCCTCGGTGGGCATATGTCCAGGCAATCAGCGGATTTTGCTCAGCACTGGCAATTCTCATAGGTTGGAAAACATCTGACCCTTCTTACCTTCTGGCAAAAAAAATATTTTTTTAAGAAATCAAGCAGTCAATTTGTGTTACAGATGAGGCAAGACAGGTGTTCCTAGACCACAGAGTCCCTGAGGTATCTATTGGATTAATCAAGCCGAGGCTGGTTTCAGAATTAAAAACAAGTTCTAGGTCATCACACAGTGCTGAGCACAGGAAGAGCCAACAGAAGTTTGTCAGTGAAGAATAGGAGAAAAGGAAAGAAAAGATGGTTACGTTCAAGTGCAGGAGGCCGAAAATTACAACTGAAAATAAATTTATATATGTACCTCAGAAATATACTGATAGAGGGAAAAAAACATGTAAAAACATCATAAAGAACTACTTATACAGCAAGATAAATAGGGTTGTCCTTTGGATGAAAGTTTATATAATAATTTATGTTCCTACTTTTTCCTACCCCCATCAACTTTTTAAAAAAAAATTACTTTTAATAAAATACTTAAAGATATCTAATCCTAAAAAAATGACAATTTCCTAATATAATTTAATAATAAAACCCCTAATTTAGGATGTTCATGTACATATATAAAATACAGAATAAGCCCATATACTCTCAAAGGATAAATGACAGCTTTCTGGAAGACTCTTGAGAATTTCCTATATTGCCCAGAGTTAAACTTCTTTACCATAGCTTACAACTGTTTTCTTCTAAAAAATTATGTTCCTATAAAAATTAGATTTGTCCTTTGAAATAGTTATAACTTCAGGATAACATTAATATATGAAAATGACACTATTTCATAGTTTATCAGCTCAATAAATTTTGCTTTGTCATTCAGTGATGTTGAAAAATGAAGGCCTTTATGAATTCCCCAGACTTATAATTACTCAGATTCACACAGTTTCTGGGCTTCAGTTTTCATCACAATGCTAAACAGATTTGATGCTAGGTTATAATTCCAGGGGACTCTTTTACCAAATAATTACCATTGATGGAAAGAAAGCAGGTTTCATCATCTTGGATGGACATCCTTTCACCACATCAAGGAAAAGTCCTTGGAAAGAAGTCATCGAGTGTGGATTACAAATACACTATTACATCAGGGGTTGCTATCTGCCCATTACCTAAAATAAGCTTCCTTCACAAAATAACATTAGGGAAACTCTTCTTCATGTGCTTTATCTAAAAGGAAAGCTGGATAAAAGAAATCAATTCTTCCTAATCATGACCATACCCATCCCACTTCTTTTACACAGAGTTGTTAGATTTATGACTAACTTCCATTCACTAGCCATGGCTCAGTAAAGGGGGAATGCCTCTTCTAAATCATCATCCAAATTCTGATCTTGGTCATAAAAAAATAGGCTTTGTTGATTTCGAAATTACAAGCAACTAGGAAGTCTGGGTTTAGAATCTCTGGTTTTATTACCCTTGCTGCAGCACACCAATGTCCTCCAACTGAATAGGCAGTCTCCACCCCCAGTGCTTTTCCAGAAATGCACACTGTCAGATCATGAGGAGGTTCCTTTTCACAAAGGAAACACACGTTTAATATTTTCCCGGCTGTCGTGTAACATCGTTTGTACCAATCGATCCACATGGCAAGTGGTATCTGATGCTTCAAATAGAGTCTGGAAGATGGAATACAGTGAGTCTTTGTACTTCACTGAAATGAGGTCCAGGGAAGGAATTCTAGGGATTGTGGGTAGGGGGAGGTGGTGGTGGTGGTGGTGGTGGTGGTAACCACATCATGTAGAGATACTTGTCTGTGTCCCTGACAAAGCTCAGAGTCTACTTTCAAAGGTCTGGAGCTGGGACCCGTCGGTTGGCTTCATGACCTCCCGGACAGCTCCTGGATTACCAAGCAAATCCACCGCAAAGCGAGCCTGCTGGAGCTTCGGATACTGCCTAGTGCCCCTCGTTTACATACTTCCAGGGCACCACATCCCACTAACTTTTCAGCTCTCGCTGAGGCATTTCCCCCTTCCAAACAAACAGTAGGCAGAAATCTTGTACCCAAGCTTCTCAAGTCTCTCACACACCCTCAAGGATTTGCTACAATCAAATTTTCACCGAGGGGACTTTGGGGTTGACTGTGATTATGTCTGGCTGTGCCCCAATGCAGTGCATCTGAATGAGCACACACAGGTTATTACATTTTACAAAAAAAAAAAAATAAATAAATCAGGGCAGCAGATTATAATACATTGTTGTTAAAGAAAGGAGGAAGAAGAGGAGGAGGAGGATGAAAAACAAATACAAATAGCAGTTGTTTGGGGAGGCTTGTAGTCTAGGTAATGTTTCATCATTTTTGTATTTCTATGTTTTCCAAAGTTTCTCGAAAGAGCAAAAGGTTACTTTTAAAATGCAAATGTTTAATAATAAAGATTCCAAGACTTCCATAATTTGAGATCAGTATTTGAAATCAAATTTCAAAGCAAGCATAGTGCTCATTAAATTTCATGCCCTAATGCAAGTGAAACCTCAAGGAACATGGTTGTTCTTTGAAAAAAACACACTCACACACACAATAAAACAAAAAAGGCACACAGACACCAGCAGGTGCTGCCCAGAGCTACTTTCCGACTGCCAGGGGCTACAAGGGCAGCTGTTAGCATGAATAAAAACTCGGTATGCTTGAAAACCCAGTAAGGTCACAATACCCATGAATTTAAGAAATACTTTGTTCCACAACAACAAGAACAAAAAATCAACCAAGGACACCAATCTGAACATGAGCCACTGGCCACTCAATTCACAGCTCAGTCACCAGGACATAGAGATTATCTGTGTAACTCACTGGAGTCAGTCGCTGAAGCTATAAAATAAGTAGCATCTGCCCTGTATGCAGACTGATTGTGATGTCAGTTTGGTTTGTATTTTGAACAAAACTAACTTCCAGACAAGTAAGGCAGAGCCCACCTGGTAGCCTTCACTAAGAACACTATTCTAAGAGCTAGAAACCTAAAACTTTCCTTTTTTCCTCATAGGAATTAAAATATACCATGTTTCCTTTGAGAGAGAGGAGAGAGAGAGAGAGAGAGGGAGGGAGAGAGAGAGAGAAGAGAGAAGAGAGAAGAGAGAGAAGAGAGAAGAGAACAAAAATAAATCTTATCCTGAAGATTGCAAGTCATTATTTGAAGCCCCAGCCTCTGTGAACTTGGTGAGAGACATTGGGCATGACCCCTGCAATGTCTTGTCAAGCCTCGGTTGTTGGTTGATGTTGTCTGCTGGCTAAAGGTGATCACTGGGCACCTGCCAGCAGAGGCCTGCATGAGCCTTGGTGCAGCTCCAAGGCCGCCTTCTGCATGTCCCACACTATATAGACAAGCTCATGCCTTCAAAGACCCCATACACAGACTGCCAAAACCTCCCCCTCCTTTCCTTGTCTGGCAACAAGAGAAGGGATTCAACTTCTTCCTGAGTTCTTTTCTCTGTTCTCAGCATCTCTACTCCATGCAGTAACTGCACTCATGTTTTACTGCATTCTCCTCTCACATCCCTGTTTCCTTGCAACAAGTTGGACTCAGTTCTATCCAGTCCGTGTGTATCAATTAACAAAAAATCAAACCCAGTGCCAAGGAGCTTCAGGTCCTCCTCAGTTGGTATGGGGAATGGGGTTGCAATGGGAACACTGCTCCTCTCCACAACAACACTACACAGAGCATCATCGCTCGTCATGGTCCACAGGTTCACTGGCCTCCCTAGCCCAGGCTCCGTGAGGCCAGGGACCTTTCCCAGCAGTTTGTGGCAGATGGCAGGCACGTAATCAAAGTGTTGAATTAATGCAGGATATGTGCCCTACAGGGGCACTGACCACAGCATGGACAAAGAGACATCAGAGTAGTGGGGTCACAAGTGACATCTGAGCACAGAGATTCATAAATTAACAGATAACCAGGTGAAGGAAGGTGGTTAGACAGCTGAGACTCAACTAATAAGCATGCACATTTATATAATATGCCATCTACCATAGACATTAGGTGGAATCTTTCATTAACAATGGCAGCAGCTACAATTTTTGGAGCACTGGCTAGATGTGTCACACCAGGGATATGGTGGGGAGGTCAACATTGTGCGCCTTCCCTCCTCTACTTTCCAGGGAATTTAGAGGGAAGACACCATTTGTTTAACTGTCTGCTTATTACTATTTGTGTACCAAGAGTTACAAGAGAAGGACTGAATGTTAGGAAGTACTTCACAGCACTGATCCTGAGTGACGGGGGGAGGGGTGTCAGTCAGATGAACGAGGATGGGAGCGGGAGGGAGAAAGGAGCCTAGGCAGAGGAAACAGGTCCATGGAGATCTAGGGCAGGAAAGCACTGGGCACATCAGAGCATGTTTTTCAAACAGCAGGTCACAACCCATCACTGGATTGTGAAATCAGTGGAGCCAGTTGTGACCTACATTTTGCTAAACATGAAATAAGATTGAATGGAAAATCAGTGCAAAGCACATACGGTTGTTATATGAAACTTGTCCCGGTCACATATACAGTTACAAAAACATCAGTGCACTGGGTTGCCAAGTAAATTTATCTCTTGCTGTGTAGTCTACACGGCAACCACAGTGCAATACACATGGAGCTGCACAATCCTCCCAACCAGCCTACAGATTAGGTATTATGTCTGTTTCACAACAGAGACCAAACTGCTTGCCTGAGATCGCCCAGCTTATCCAGATGGACGGAAGCTTTGAAGCTAGAGAAGAATCTCCCAACTACACAGGCTAAAACACTGTCAGTCACATGGGTGCTCATGAGTGGAATTACCATTCCAATTCTAAATCCAACCTTTAGACATGGGTATCTGTGCTTTGGCAGGAAAGGACCTCTCGGACAAGAAAACATACCCAAAATGACAGGGGTTAACTGAGAAAATGACCCAAAGGTGTCTGAAACATGGCAGGCAACCCTGCTCGTCACATTAAATGTTTGCCGGATTGCACCGCCAATTTTCCAATAACTGATTCCAGTATTTTTCTATTGTACTACCTAATAAAGGGTTAAGTATGCAGTCCACCTGTTTCTGGCTGCTGTTTTCTTCTTTCCCGTAACATAATTTTCTGAGCACAGAAGGCCCTCACATCTGCTGAGCTGAACTTCATTTAATAAATAAATGAATGCATGCCTTTTAATGCTAGTTACCCTTCCCCAGAGAAGAAAAATCCTTCCTAGTTGGCAGAAATCATTCAGATCAAGATTTGTTGACACAGAGAATATTCCAAGTTCTAAATGTTCTTACCTAGAAAAATGTGAATACCAAATAAGCGACTGACAGTGATCACATATTTGAACAAAAGTCTTTAAATCAGTGTTTGTTAAGAGCCCCAGGAGCACTAACGTCCTGTTGATTAGATTAATCCAGTTCATTAGACCAGTGGTTGGCAAACTGCGGTTCTTTGGCCCCTTGAGTGTGGCTCTTCCACAAAATACCATATACAGGCGCGCACGTACAGTGCGATTGAAACTTCGTGGCCCATGCACAGAAGTCGGTTTTCAGCTCTAAAAAGAAATTTCAATCGTTGTACTGTTGATATTTGGCTCTGTTGACTAATGAGTTTGCCGATCACTGCATTAGACTAATACTATCAGTGCAGCAAAGGCCTTATACTTTCACATTATTCTGAACATGCTTTTCTACATTATTTTCAGAATGCTAAATAAATGCCCCAAAATTAGCTAAAATAAATGATTAAGAACTCCTTAGCTGTGCATCTTGAGGAACACCTCCTGTCCCCATCTGGGTTTCCATTTCTGAAAAAGCAGCGTAAGCAGGTTAGGCCACTTATAAGCCAACTGGTCTGTCATCAAGCAGCAAGTCACACGATGCCACCTCCACTGCTTTTTCAAAGGAGAGGAGAGCAGGAGGCTGTTGTCCCAAAGCCTGGGAGGAGACCCGATGTCCCCGCCTCTGGGTTTTCTCATGATTTCCCCATTATCTCTTGTCTCTACCAGGGTCTGGAGACAAAGATAATCCTCCCCAATCCATAGGATTCTAGTTTTCCAGGTCTAAAATTCTGTGGATTCATATATTACAAAACACCAACAGAACATACAATTTATAGCACAGAGACCTTGATGATGAAGCTTAACATTCCCTACTTGAAGAATGAAAGGATCCCAGACTTTGCATCTAAGAGGAAAATATATCTGACTAATTAAGTGTCCATGCTGAAGGCCTGACTTTGGGAGAGAAACTTACAATGAGGGCCTACTTTCAAAAAAAGCCCAAGACTGAATCTCAAACCCTGTTAAGTTCTGCTTTACAGGGAGTGGGCAGGTGCCTACTTAAAAGCCATTACAAATCCAAGCTACACCTTTAAAATAAACATGTTATGGCCAGCACAAATTCCTGATAGAAGGCCTTCTAATATTCTTTCCATACATGCAACCCATTAGGTTCAAAATATGAATTATTTATAAATTAACAGCAGCATCCAACTCATGTTGAGTGCTTCCACAGCAGGCATTTTGTGAATCACCTTACACTCGCTCTCATTCATGGCATCTAACGTAAGTTTGCTACCACTGCCATTTTATGAATAAGGAACCTGAGGCTCAAAAGTGAACTGGGATAGCCACACGCAAGAGAATGAATTAGGACCCCTACCTCATACTATACATAAAAATTAACTCAAATGGATCAAAACCTAAATGTAAGAGCCCAAAGTATCAAGCTCTTAGAAGAAAACATAGGGATAAATCTTCATGACCTCTGATTTGGCAATCGATTCTAAGATATGACACCAAAAGCAAAAGCAATAAAAGGAAGAAATGGATAAATTGGACTTGACCAGAATTAAAAATGTCCATGCTTCAAAACACATGATCAAGAAAGTAAAAAACACACAGAATAGGAGAAAATGTTTTCAAATGATATATCTGATAAGGCACTTGTATCTAGAATATAAGGAACTCTTAGAATTCAATAATAAAAAGATCTCTAAGAGACATTTTTTTTTTCTAAGATACACCAATGGCGGGTTTCAACATCATTAGCCATCAGGGAACTATATACCCGCAGGAGATACCATTTCATCATCAGTATGGTGCAGCCACTTTGGAAAACAGTCTAGTAATCCCTGCAAAAGGTAAACAGAGATACCACAGCAATTCCACTCCTAGATATGTATCTTAAGAAAAATGAAAAAAGGTGCCCACACAAAAGATTGTATATGAACGTTCACAGCATAATTATTTATAACCAAATGGTTGAGACAAAACAAATGAATAGTAAATGATGAATGGCTAAACAAAATATGGTATGTCCACACAGTGGAACGTTACATGGCCAGGAAAGGAATGAAGTATGGACACATGCTACAACATGGATGAAAACATTATATAACTGAAAGATCACAATCACAACAGACCACGTACTATATGATCCCATGCATATAAAGTCTCCAGAATGAGCAAATATACCAAGACAGACAGTGGAGTGGTTCTTTCATAAGGGGGAGAGGAGATAGAGTAGCAGCTGAAGGGTACAAAGTTTCTTTCTGAGCTGATGAAAATGGTCTAAAACTGATTATGTTTATGGTTATACAACTTCTGGATTAACATGGATTATACATTTTAAATGGGTAATTTGTATGGTATGTGAATATATCAATAAAGATGTTAAAATAAAAAAAAAAGTGAACTAAGATATTAAGCAGAGGAAACAAGTCCCACCTGGTTTCTTAAAAGCAGTGTGTCCAGGCCCTAAACACTACACTAACCTGCCTTCCAAAATAGAAAGACCTCTCCTCATCATCTGTCCAAATCCACACTTCTTCCGGCAAAATGGGTAGGGCAGGAGGCACCTCGAACATCACCTTAAATAGCTTCTAATTTTGTCAGAAGAGCAAAGGCATGTACATCACACTAATCATTATAAAGCATAGTGTAGTACATGCCTTTGCTCTTCTGGTAATAATGTCCACTACAGGATACATTATATAACATAGATTATGACATCTGTCTAATAAAAGAGTAATATGCAAATTAACCATCACTCTGCTACATCCACAAGCCATGCTCACCAGCCAATCAGGAGTATGCAAATTAATCCAACCAAGATGGCTGCCACTGTAGAGCAAGCAGGAGACTTGGGTTTCCCAAGCAATGGAGGAAGCCAAGCTTTCTGCAGGCCTGGCCTGCCTTGGCCTCCAGTTAAGGCTACAAAGTTTCAATTATAGAAGATAAATAAATCCCAATAAAAATGGCTGCGGTCACAGACTGAGCAGGAGGCTGGGCTCCACTCAAGGCTACAAAGTTTCAATTATAAAAGATAAATAAATCCCAGATACCAGGGTCTCTACTGGGTCATCAGGGGGCATGGCCAGCCTACAAACCACCACAGGACCCTCGCCCAGGCTGCCCCACACCCCAAGGGAACCCCCACCCTGATCCAGTACACCCTTCAGGGCAAACCAGCTGGCCCCCTCCCATGCACCAGGCAGGCTTCTATCCTATCTAATAAGAGTAATATGAAAATTAACCATCATTCCAACACACAAGATGGCTGCCCCCATGTGGTCAAAGATCCTGCTCCCATGTGGACACAAGATGGCCAGGACAAGATGGCCAGCAGGGAAGGGCAGTTGGGAGGGACTAGGTCTGAAAGGAAAGGCAGTTGTGGGCGATCAGGCCAGCAGGAGTGGGCAGTTGGGAGGGACCAGGCCTGCAGAGAAGGGCAGCTGGAAGGGGGGAAACCCAGGCCTGCAGGGGAGAGCATTTGGGTGTGGGGGGGGAGAGACCAGGCCTGCAGGGGAGAGTAGTTGGGGGGGGGCAAGCCTGCAGGGGAGGGTAGTTGGGGGGGGTGGACCAGGCCTGCAGGGGAGGGCAGTTAGGGGCAATCAGGCTGGCAGGGGAGCAGTTAGGCATCAATCAGGCTGTCAAGGGAGTGGTTAGTGGGTGATCATGCTAGCAGGCAGAAGTGGTTGGGAGCAATCAGGAAGGCAGGCAGGTGAGCAGTTAGGAGCCAGCAGTCCTGGATTGTGAGAGGGATGTCAACTGCCCATTTAGGCCAAATCCCAGTAGGGCAGTCAGACATCCCTCGAGGGGTCCCATATTGGAGAGGGTGCGGGCTGGGCTGAGGGACACACCCACCTCCCATGCATGAATTTCATGCACCGGGCTTCTAGTACTGTATATAATACAGATGATAATCTCAAGAGATAACCACAGAGAGGGACAGATCACATCCAAGGAAACATAAAACAGATTTATTCCCACCGGAGAAAAAAAATAAACATTTCCCTTAAACACTGACTACAATTATTTATAGCAAAACAAAATACGGAGTAAAATCTCCAAAGTTTACTCATCCTGAACATATCCAAAACAAAGAGGGGAAAGTTTTATGATTATGTTCAATTTCTCCATGTTAATTAAAACAGGAACTTGATATCCAGGATCTGAGGTCTATTTCTGGTCTAGGTCTTAGCAAAGCATGTATTCTGTTGTGGAAATCTATCTCTTTACTGTTGAGGTCTGAAATAACCTAAAAAGGCACTAAGTCATTAGCTCAGAGAGAATGTGTGCCTTGGGCCTCATTTTAAAGGGGTTCAGTTAGTGAAATCACTAAAGAGGCTTAAGGGGGTGCAGCAAGCCACTGCCTCTCTCAGTGACTCTGGGATGAGACTGCCCTTCTCTCTCTGACACTAGGCTACTACCTCCCCCTTGTGGCCACCCTAGGGATTACAGCCCTCATTCCAAGAATTTAGGAGCCTGTGAACAAATCAAAGAACAAAGCTGTTTCCATTATTGACCACATTCACTGTGAAGGCCATGGCCACAGTGAAGTTCTCACAATACCAATTACTGTGAGAATGTTATCTGGTTAATTCTTTATTCACGAGTACCACTAACAAGTACTTGGCGTATGAGGGACTTAACGAGAATCTTCAAAGCTTTAACTTGAATAGAACTAACTGGCTATTGCCTACCCTGATAATTAAACAGTTGAACTTTAGAACAAAATGTTTTTAAACTGTGGGGGGAGGAGGAGCCTTCTAATTTTAGATATTGCACCTGAATTCTGAAGATAAGTGGTAAAAATAGATTACTCTGAATATGTGTAAAATAGCAAAACCTTGGAAATGGAACATGTTTTCCCCCCTTTTATATGAAAAGGATAGAGAAAGTATTTTTAGGGCCATTATTCATAGTCTCAGAAAACCCAGCCACATTCTTCCCTTTCACATATAGGTAGGGTCAAGAATAACATGCAAAGTCAGCTAGGTAAGTTTCTCAAACTCTGACTTCTTCTCAAACCTCGCGTTCCCATCACCATTCATTCGCAGGCGTAATGAAGAAGCTAGTGTGGTTCTGAGGGTGACTTAAGAACCAGTCAGCATGGATATACAGAGAGCCTAGAGATGGGATAACTTTGCATGGAAGGGTTAGACAAATCATCACACTGGATATCAGGATCCAAATTACAAAGAGCTGGAAGGTGTTAATCAATATACTGAATTTTATATGGAAACCAGATAACAGACACTGTGATTACCCTCTTATTTGCCTCAGGGGAAATAAAATTTCAGGACACTACAATGGGGGAAAGCATGAAGGAGGACGTAGGCCAGGGACTGACAGGTAACTATGACACACCAAACTGTGTGGACCAATCACCACTGCCCACAGTTCTACGTACTGGAGTCTAAGAGCCAGTCTGGACTCCTCAAGCAAGGGCTCAACCAAATACCAACATCTGCCAAAGGCAATGGACAAACGGATTATGCACTGTTTCTGTCTTCCTTGTGCACCTTTCTAAGCTTAGCACTCCTGAATTTAGTTTGTCCTTCTCTATTTACAAATGGAAAACTTGGGCCCAGAGAAATAAAGTTAATTCAAGGTCATACAACTAGTTAGTGGCTGAATCGTGTGCAACCGAGTCTCTGATTGCATATCTGAATCTACAAATCTAGGCGGGAGAAGACAGTTCATATAAGGTTGCTATTAATTAAAAAAAAAAAAAAAGGCTAACGCTTGTTCTGAAAAACCCTTGAAATAGAAACAACACTTGTCTTGGGAATTTTCACAGAAACTATCCTGTGGTTAAAAACACAATCTTCCCCCTTTGCAAATAGGGACCTAACGTTTCCTGCCTATCAATCAGAACAACACAACACTTCTCCACAAGGTTTATTCACTGGGGTTAGAGAAAGAGAAAGTGTGCGTGAGAGTGAGCAGGTGCTGTGCAGCCCTTCAGAAATGACGTCTCCCCCCTGGGAAGGAAGAGCTGAGCAATGTTCTTCCTTGATAGTCCTCAGGGCACCTTAGGGCTTGAAAGAACAGTGGGTGATGGGAGGGGGGATGTGTAGCGAGAGCTTTCAATGCTTACCTGCTCTAAGGTCAGCTGCTTAGAAATGGTATCATTCTCCAGCTTCTTAATTTTCTTCATCAGTTTGTTGACCTGGAATTCCTGCTCCTGCTCGAGGTGCTGTTCTAGTTCGGCTTTCTCATGCTGCAACTGGAAAGTGAAAAACACACAGATGCTGTGGAAACTCGGCTCCAGAGGTGACTACACTGAGAGACATCACCACAAGAGCCTGCTCACCTCCGCTCATACATGCCAACGTGTGCCTAGTAACTGCTCCTCGCTGGTCTCCTAACTTAGAACCAGCAGTTACACTACACTACACACACACACACACACACACACACACACACACACACAGGCACTCAATCTTAACCAAAGGCCCAGAGATGAAAGGACAAATGCATTATGAGCATCAAATCACAATTACATGGATTTCAATTTTTAAAAACGTAAGTGGTTGCCTCTGTAGAAGGGAACCAGGAGGCTAGGGAATGTGGTAAGGAAGGAAACTTACTTTTTAACATATAACCATCGGCATAAACATTAATAAATTAAAAAAGGAATTTTGTGCTGTCAGTAAATAAATTACACAGCTTGCTCAGAGTCATATAATGTGTGTAGAGAGGAAATATAAATGTTACAATCACAACACATACTTACTAAATTATTCTGAATGCTATTTCCCAACATAGTGGAGAACATGCTTTGGCAAAAATAATTCATTATCTTTCTATAATGAGATCATACATCACACCTCCTACCATCTTTCTTAAAAACCAAGAAGGGGAAGGCCTCTTATTTATGAATTAAATAAGTTGGAAGAAAAAATACAAAACAATATAATTTACCCCAGCCTTCAAAAAGGAGTAACAGAAACCCAGCGGACACAAGGCAAGTAGGGTTTTCAATAGTAACCATGCGCGCTTTGGACATTCTCAAGTGGGGGGAGAGGTAGGGTTGCTGATCCATGCAGGGACAGAAGAAACAATGGGCAAGGACCCGCTGCTTTCAGAACCCAGGAGAGATTAAGTAAAAGGTATTGAAACACAAGGAAGCACATCCCGTTTTATTGGGTTTAAGATGACACTACTCCCTTGTTTTCCCTCCAATGCATTTCTCTGCACAGACGCTGTATCCCACGCCTTCACATGCATTAGGCAGGTATGATCACCGCCACTTTTTATGCCACAAAAGGTTCCTGGACCAAGGCAATTCAGCTAGAAAGCAGCAGAACCTGGAACCGAAACCCCACTCTGAACACCAAACGTGTGTTCTCCCACTGGATCCTGAGCAAACTGAAGAAGGTCGACTCTAGACTCCTCCACTGACTCATGCCTGGTGCACCCTTGGCGTGGAAAAGTAAAACGATTAAGCACAGAAAATGACGCCCCGAAGGCTCGCCCACGGGGTGCCGTGTCTCTTTGTAAACCTTGCAGAGGGGTGCGATGGACAACAGAGCAGGCTGACCAGAACCTGATCAGTCTCTAAATGGCTAGCTGACCCTGCCATCTCGGGCGATTTCCACTGCTCTGAGCGCACAGATTTGGTTTAAAAAAAAAGATTAACATCCAACATCATCTTCTAACACTGCAAATGTTGACTAAACAGATGCTGTTTTTCCTCCAACTGTTTTTGATATAAAGCTAAAAAAAAGACAAAAGAAAAGAAAAAGCTGGTCAACCTTGCACAGACCCAGAAAAAAGCAGATGTGAGGAGGTGCTTACAGTGACAAATCTATTTTTAGCTAGCTCTTTACAACTTAGGTTCTGCAAGATCAAGCAGTAATTAAAAGAACTGAGAATGGACAGAGAACAAGAAGAGTTCCTGGTATTTCAAACACAAAATGTACAAATGGGAAAAATATGATTTATGAGGAAAAAAAACACCCAGCAAAATGGGTACATGCTATAGTTGAGATTATTTATCCTTGAAAGAATAAGAGATAGGCCGAAAAACCAGGACTACAGGCTTTATTAGAGGAGAAGGACCCCGCCAGGCTGTCTCGAAAGGGGAGAACAGCAACACGTGCAGAGGGGAACATGCCTTTTGAGGGGAGGAATGGGAAGGGATGGGGCTAAGGGTACTGGGAAGGGATGGGGCTTAGTGTACTCAGCATGCGCTGATTGGTGGTTTCATATAAGGTACATGATTAGGCACTTAGGTACTTAGGAATCAAAAGCTTAGGGTATTTGGCAGGTGCTGATTGGTGGTTCAATGTATAGTTCATGTAAGGTGCCTGGTTAGGTGCTTAGGAATGTCCAGGCCATAGCTGCAGGCTACGTCATACTTTGTCCATCATTTGGGGAAAGGGAAGATTTATTAATTCTTAACCTAAAAATGTTTATCAACACTAAGCTTAAATGATATCTACTGGTTTTAGAAAAATGCACTTTATAACCTTTAAATCATTTGCTAACGCTTTTTTGATAATGCTGTGTTTTCCTCCAATGTTTTCAATTGCTGCTATTTTTATTTGAACCCTCCCCCCCCCATTCCTTTTTTAAGATCAGGCTTAGGTCCTGAGGGAAATTAACACAATAAAGGATGCAATCTAAAGTTGGAAAATCTCTTCCCAACCAATATTAAACTTAAAAAAGAGAAGGTTTTCCTTGGCTTACTGGAAAATATTCATATTGCGACAGATGGTGTAATTCTACCAATTCCTAACTAATAAATCTGTAAAGGCTCTTGATTTTTAGAGGTTTTTCCCTCTCAAAAGCTATATCCCAACGAAAATTTGACAGTAAAGCTGTCGTTACCAGAACCCCAGTTAGGTCCCTGGGTTATACTAACCCATTTGGAAAAGATCAAGTCATCCTAAGATGTGTTTGCCAAAAACTCAGTTTTCATCTTCCCCAAAAGACAGATGAAACGAATAGCTTTGCTGCCTGCTGAGTTCTGCCATCTCTCAGGTGACATGCAATGCAAAAGCATAAAGTTTCTGAACAGAACACTGGGAACAGAAAATATGCTTCTTCCTTGAAACAAAGAATCCAGCAATAAAAAGAGAAACAGAGAGAAATACAGAAACATCCCCTGTAAACTCCCCCATCCCAAAAATCCACAAGATGAGAGTTAAGATGAACAAGAAGGAGGAAGGAATCTTGAGGAAACTAGTAACCATAGTTTGCTTCATTACAGTTTGCATGAGAAAAATTCAGAAATTATTTGTGTTTTAAATAGACACCATGCAAATTCAAACCATTTGGCCCAATAAGGCTTAAACCAATACCCTGACTTCACCTATTTTAAAGCTGTAGCTCATGACACTACAAACAAAAACCCTAAAAGGAAGCCTGGTTGAGAGTGGCCCAAGACTAACTATCAGAAATAAACTCCTGTTTTACCTCAGAGTAGCATTTTCAATATGGGCATAAAACTCAAGGCATGATTTTCAATGTCTAATCAGTCTTGATGCTTTTATGAGCAATTTTAAATCTTCCAAGAAGGTCAAAACATCCTGAACTAGAACAAAAAGAATTCAAACTAAGAAGTACATAGCGAAGCAAATTCTATTAAAGTGTTTAAAATACAGCTCATGTGTTTGCCTTACATATACCTAAAGCAAAATGCTTGCTTAGGTATATGAAGTTTTGTTGTTGTTTTTTTCAAAATCAGAATTTTCTGTAAATGCACTTTTTATAAAGTAAATCTCAAACATTGTGGAGTAGTCTTCTGAGTGCAATATATTGTTAACATTAACAAAAAAGGCAGCCCCATGAAACTGAAATCACATTACATAACAGATGATCCACTGCGGTGCAGTACATTTTCACTGGAAGTAGGATTATATAAAGAAAGGTTTGTTCCTTAGGAATCAGCATGAAAAATCTATTAACATTAACTGAAAAAGCCATAGACAACGCTGTAACTCTAAATCTGTGAAATTCCAAGTACTACTGAAACTTGAGCATTTTCTTATTGTATCTGGTTCCATGTGTGGAGCTCCAAAGCAAACTTCCAGCCCATTAAAAAAATACAAGTATAGTGTTAATTTGACCTAAAACAGGCTAACAATAAGCATCCGTTCAGTTTTCAATAATTGTTGCCATATCATTTGCCAAGGCTTTCTGGTGACCTTTCAGTGATCCAGCCCTCTTTATAGAAGAGAATCAGGAAATCTTCACTACATTTATTCTGGGCAAAATGCTCTCTAGCAGGTAGAGGCACTGAAAATCGTTCACCCGAGAGACGCACCATTGGTGACCATGCAGGTGGGCCAGGTGACGATGTGTGCTTCCAAGTCTGGGCTTAATCCAGCCCAGGCCAAGTGAGGCGAACCTTCTGGCCACCAGCCTCAGGATCCAGCTTCCTCAATGCAACTTGAAAATACACTCAAGATGCCCCTGCCTCTGTTTTCACTTGTCAACACTAATATTTCTCTCTTGTGTATTAACCACAGTCCCACATCCATCTGCTCGGGACTACATAAAGGCCACCATAAGACAATAGCTATATTAAGTCATTGGACTGTCAACAATTATCATGTTATTAACATGAGCTTTGAAGAAGAGTTCAAAGAGACTCAGAACACTGAGTCTCTCAAAAACCAACTTCTCACAACTGCTGCACTGAGCAGCCTGAGCAGAAAGTCAGCCTCCCACCTCAGACAGAGAGAACATCACCACTTAATGCCTCCCATGCCCACACTAATTCCCACCTCCTCCCTCTTCGGTTACTGGAACCATTACTCTCAGTCAACACCTCCGGTCCCATCAGTTACCCAATGCCGTTAAGTCAGCCTCCATAACAGCTGTCAAATACACCCTCTTCTATTTGAACTCGTGCCCCAGTCTAGTGCAGGTCTAGTGCAGGTCTTTGGTTCCTCTTCACTGGGCCACGGTCAAAGCCTCCTAACAGATCTCCCAGGTAATCTGAGCAGACAAATCGTTACTCTAACACCCTGCTCAAAACCCTTCCTGGCTCCCTGGGACTTAACTCCTTAGCATGGCATTCAAGTTCCTCCACATAAGTTTCCCCTACTTTTCTCATGCTCTTTTCACACCCAGCCCAGTTGACAGTTTAAGAAAGGTTTGTAAACATAAATGCCTCCAGAGTCTAGCCATCTAGCAAACAAAAAATGAGTGGGTCTAAGCACACGGAGTGGTAGCAACTGCCGACAAAGGCAAAGCTTACAAGGTTTTAAAATGAAACCCACCATGCGGGTCCTCTGGTCTGGAGGCTCCTCTGGTCTAAGAGCTTGCAGATGGCCAGCCTCGCTGGTCACACTGGACCCCTCTAACACAAGCTATTGCACACTTCCTGCCCCACCCCTGGTCACACTGTGCCTTCTGCCTAGAGTCCCTGAATCTCTCTCTCTCTCTCTCTCCTTAAACTTTCTGAAACTGGGGAATGGCTCAAACGACATCTTCCAGTATCTTCCCACACACCCTAACACAAGGAAGACTCCCCCTCCTTTAAGCTGTGACAAGGACACAGTGTACTTGGGGTACATTTTAATGCCTAGTTCATTGTGTTTTTCACATACTTTCTATTAGCTACTTCTAAAAGCGGTTAACACTGTAAGGCACTAGTTACTATGTACCAAGCACTTTATGCACGCCAGTACAGTAAACTGCCATATTCTAGCTGGCAAGGGGTACATTCGGGGGTAAAGCCTAGGTCTCTAGCTTCAAAGCCTTACCCCTGATGCATGTTGGGACCCTTGAGCACCTGGGCGCATTCTCAATCACCTTTACAACTCTATGAAGGGCACTGACCAGGACTTACTCAATTCTACTCCAGAGAACACCTTATCTATGCAAACACCAATTAGATGAGTAATATTATCTCCACTTCCTACAAGCTCTTTTCCCTTAGATTCAACCTCAAAATGAGCACGAGGCAGCTACAAACAATACCATTAGTATATAGGTATAGTATCCTCAAGTGACATTAACCATATAAACATAACATTGCCAGCTCCTGCAAAGCTTCTCGTGTCCCTTCCTGATCACAGCCCAATATCACCTAGAGGTAATCACTCTACTGATTCTTAAGGTATTTGCTTCCTTGCATTTTTTTTTCCTTAAAGAAATTTTACTGCCTATTTATTTCTAAACATTAATTTTGTTTGATTTTGTATTTTTTGTCTACCTTCATCTGCTATATGAACTTGTGACTTCATTCACCCATATTACTGAGTATCATTGTGACTTCTATTTTTATTGCCTTTATCCCATTGGTGAGTATAAGCAAATCTATCCATCCACTCTATGAATGATGGGCATTTGGGGGCATTTCTAGTTTTACAATTATGAACACTGCCACAAAGAACATTCTGCTCCACATCCGGTACATGTGCACACGTTATGAAATATATCCAGGGGTGGAACTGCTGGGTCACAATGGCTGCAACCGTTTCCATTCTCTGAGAAGCGGTACATGGGAATTCTCTCGTCATGTCTTGTGCTTAATCTCACCTTTCCCGCTTACTAATGGGGTTGCATGCTTTCTCATTTGTTTATTGACCACTGGCTATCTGCTTATTATGTGAAGAGCCCATTCAAGGCTCTTGCCATTTTCTTCTGGGTTTTCTTACTGGTTTGTAATTTTGTGTCAATTATATATGTTGCAAATATCTTCTCCCACTCTGGTGTGTCCTTGTGTTCTCTTTACGTGATTTCCTATGATATCTCTTTGGTGGTCTTCTCTAGAACACTCCCAGGTCTGGATGTGTAGCCCAGGCTTCTCTGTCCAGAACCTCTGTCCAGCTGCTCATCAGTTAACTCCATTTGGATGTGCAGATGTCTTGGCTGAACTTCTGACCTTCTCACTCCAAGTCTGCTCTATACTTGCTGTCTTTCCATCTTACATAATACTAGTCATTGAAGCCAAAACCTCTTAAGTTTTCCTTGATCCTTTATTACTTACACCTATTTCAAGGCATTAGGAAGTTCTGTTCTCTTTGGCTGTAATGCTCTTCCCTCACAAATCCACATGATTATCTTCCACCTTCCTAAGATTTTGCTGATACTACCTGAATGGCTAACTTAACATTTCAACAGCCCCTTACCGGTCCTTACAGTGTCCTAATTTTTTTTCTGCAGCACTGAATATATTCTCATAGTTTTAGAAGCTATCTTTTACGTTTTCACATCAACTAGTTATTGAAAACAAAAATACATTTTATGTGGGAAAAAACCCTCAATTCTAATTATTTACCTGTAAGTTCTATAAGATTTTTCAATTACCCAATTATAAATAAGTGGCAGTCTTAATTCCTTTTCAATCCTTTTATCTTTTTCTTGCCTTTCTGTACTATGAACTATAATGATGAACAGAAGTAAATATAGCAGGCATCCTTATCTTGTTCTTGACTTTATTTTTATTTTTTTAAAAATATATTTTATTGTTTTTTTACAGAGAGGAAGGGAGAGAGTCAGAAACATAGATGAAAGAGACATGGATCAGCTGCCTCCTGCACGCCCCCTACTGGGGACGTGCCGGCAACCAAGATACATGCCTCTGGCCGGAATCAAACCCATGCCCGAAGGGTCACAGGCCGAAGCTCCATCCACTGAGCCAAACCGGTTTCGGCTCAGCTTGTTCTTGACTTTAAAGGGAAAGCGGTTAAATTGTCACAATTAAACAATATTTGGTAGTCTTTTTGCAGACACTAATACATTTAAGTTCTATTCTTAGTTCACTAGGATTTTATCATGAGTTATTCCATTTTATTAAGTCCCTTTGCTCCATGTATGAATATGATCATGCTTTTTTTTTGAGTCTGTGAATATGGCCAGTTACACTTAAAAATTTTCCATTTTTACATTAACCTTGCATTCCTTGTATAAATACAACCTGGCCACAATGCATTTTCTTTTAATATGCTGTTGAATTCATTTTCTTTATATTTTAAGATTTTTGCTTTACTTAAGATTGATATTTCACTGTAATTTGCCTTTCTTTTTTTTTAAAAAAAATATTTTATTGATTTTTTTTAAAGAAAGGAAGGAAAAGAGATAGTTAGAAACATTGATCAACTGCCTCCTGCACACTCCCTACTGGGCATGTGCCTGCAATCAAGATACGTGCTCTTGACCAGAATCGAACCCGAGACCTTTCAGTCTGCAGGCTGATGCTCTATCCACTGAGCCAAACCGGATTTGGCTAATTTGCCTTTCTTGAACTGTACTTAAGTTGGACCATTATGGTTATGTTAGCCTTAAAATAAGTTGGGAATCTTTTTTTTTTTTTGAACTTTAGAGTTTACAGACGATTAAAGTGATTTCATTCTTGAATGTTTGGTACATGTCTTAATGAAACCATTTAAGTCTGAAATTCTTTTTCTAAGAAGTCTGTCGATCAATGATTTAATTTCTCTAATAGGTTAAAAACTCATTTTCTATTTCTTCCTCATTCAGTTGTAGAAAGTTATGTTTTTCCAAGAATTTTGTCCATTTTATCTAAAACTTCAAATGTATTGCCATATTGTTATTCATAGGTTATTAACTTACCTTTGAACATAAAAAAAGAAAAAAATGTGATGTTTCCCGTTTCCAAACAAAGATTTCAAGCTTGGCTTTTATTTCTTGAATGTAATAAGCTCGGTAATCAATGTCTGATAAACCCAATATCCAAAGTATCTGTCAAGTCCATTTCTGTTGTATTCTTTCTACTGGTTTGTCATTTGTGAAATCTCCCATCTCCACATGCCTGGTTCTCCTTTTGTGTTGGACAACACAGTTGAAATTTTAATTGTAGGAAAAACTTGTGGCCTAAGATGATGGTCTCTTTCTTCAGAAAATTCCATTCTCTTTTGCCAGGCACATCCAGTTTGGAATTACCTTAATCCTAAACCAAAGCTTCATGTTCTCTGGCTTCCCCAGATGATGCAAAACTAGTATGCTATTATCCTGAAGGCATAGCTCTTCAAGACTCCAGCTTGAAGTGGGGGGATTTACCACTGTCTCCACCTCTGGCCAGCCCTAAGTCCTGACTTCAGTAACACCAACCCCTCACAACTATCAAAAGCACAACTCAGTTTCTCAGCTGTTTCTTAATGAGTAGCAAATGCTCTTAGGACAAAAGCCAACCTGAGTGCTGAGGTCTTCTCTCAATTTCCATCCTACCCAGACCAATAATTCTTCACTATGTTGTTAGTTCTTTCAAATAAAAATTTCAAAGCATTTTGTTTAGCTTTTATCCACCTTTACTGAGGTTTGTCTGAAGTATCTGAAATTTTCTAGAGAGGAAAGCACGAACAACTTTTTCAAGGAAGAAAAATAGCTAGATCCTTCCAAAAAACTAATTATTTTGTAAATGTTATTTCCTTGTCAGTAGTGTCAACACCACGGACTAGCGTCAAGCCTTCACTTCTGAGCAGATGGCTCCAGTAGAATTTCAGACTTCCCATCCCACTCAGAATACCTAAAGGGCTAAGTTTGGATTTCCTGGATTTCCAATAGTATGACGCTTAAAGTAGTAGTACCTTCAAAGAAATCTGGATAGAAAGAAGGTTCAAAAACGATGCTCCACAAATAAGATAAACAGGTCCTTTAGGCTCTGGAGTCCACCTCCTGCCCTGAAAATCCATTTCCTACAACCTAGCAGTTTCTTATTCCAAGGAATTCATAAAGAATTCATTCTAAATGAGACATCAATGTAAATTAAAATTAAAAGTCTATGAGTAAAGAAGAAACAGAAAGGTTAGGACAGCAGCAGGATATAATTGAATTTTAAGGCAATCACGGGAGATGAGGGGGAAACAGCTGTAGTTCATAGTTTGAAAATGAAAAGAAACTGATCCCCAAAATGCAAAACATTGCAACATTTATAACTGCAAAGTTTTTAAAGCATTTCAAAAGCATTTCTAGTTCTTGAAGGACATGGAAGTATCCGTCAATAACCCAGACTCACCTTTTCAACTAGAAATAAAATGCTCATCTCTACTCTAATTCAGCCTCTCACGCCCAGCTTCATCTAAGTATCTTTACTTGCACTTCCCTTTTACTATTAATTTCTCTCTGCCTGCATTTTCTCACATTTTTGCCAGAAAGTCGGCATAAGAAGTTTCTAAGCCCTTCCTCTTGCCATTACATTTTTGAGAATCGTGCTGGTACATCAAATCTAACCACAAGGTCAATACACATACACACACTTTGAAAGGAACTCAATGATCTCTTAAGACTAAAGGAGTGCATCAAGGTCCTGTACTTTCTAATCATAATACACATTATGTAGGACTGAGAAACTTCTGGCATGCAAATGACAGGAAAACTCTGGTTTACAATTTGGCCTCTGGTGGTTGCAGCATTTGAAATACATTAAAAATATCCCGGGAGCTCTCTTGGCAGATGTATCATGAATTTGATGTGCAAACTCCCTGCTCCATGAACAGAAACAAGGAACAAAGCTGAGGGTCAGATAATTTGGGATGAAAAGCAACATTTAAAAAAAAAAGAAAAGAAAAGAAAAGAAAACAAACAACTCAGCCTCAACTGTTTTTGTAAGCTATTAAGTGAGAGCAATTTTTTTGACCAGCAATGGTAGCCCTGAAAAACTGAAAACCAAAGGGCCACTGGTCTAGCCACCTTAATGAAGACATTTCAAGGTCTCTTCTCCCTGCCGTTGGGAGAACCAAGTTTTCATTTGAATGGATGCAATGGCAGTCTTAGTCCAGGCGCCCTTGAAATGAACAGAGTTACACACAGACATGTCTCCCTGACCTGATTTTACTGCCTGCACTAAGTCACTTCATTTCATCTGAATAACCTGGGTAAATTGGACAGGGAAAAAGCTGCCTAAGATTCTGGTGTACATGCTGGAGAAGAATGATATTGGGAGTTGACACTCAATTCTCATACCCACAGACACGTGCCAGCTACCCGGAGACACAGCCTTTCGGGAGTCAGAAAGCATCCACTCCAGAAGACTGAATTCATTAAGATGGTATTGGAAGGAGAAACTACTCTGGAATTTAGCGGGGGTTAAGGGGGGAGAAAGCAAATGAAGTTTGGCAAGCCTTTGTCTAGATAAACAGGCAGATTTGGGGACTTGTTAACATTCTTCCTCCCAGGTTTTATTCATGTGCTAATAGAGATGAAAGAATAATGCGTTGCATAGTATCTTTCTGAACTGCTCAGCTATCAATTATCCCGCAGAAGCAGAAGCAGCTACAGCAGTGGTTTCTGCCCAACTTCCTTCCTTTCCTCTGCATATCATCTTGCCATAGATGCTAGGAAGCTTCAACTACTTTAATCTCAGGGGGCATTCTAACCCTAGGGACCAAGCTAATGATAATAAAAATAAGCCATGCCACATAACAACGGACCCAGAGAACCTTTATTCTTAAGTACTTCCCATAATCAATAAGAATGTGCCCCCTCAAAAGGACATGAGTATCATAATTTCTATTATAGCTAGAGTGGCATTATTTTCTGGGGACGAGATCCAATTTCAAACGTGAATCAAAATTACAATACTACAAAACTATTTATTATTCTCCGGTCTGAAATTTCAAAGTTGCATCAGATTGCAAAGAATCGGAGATATATGTAATACTCAGTACTCTTCTTATCTCAATCCTGTTTCAGGGTTTAAAAAAAAAGAAAAAAAGTGTTCACTAACTTCTGGCAGTGGTATGGTTGAGAAGAGTGCAGACAACAATTGAACAGGGTTTCCCAGAGAGCAGGAAGTGAACTAGCTGTATCAGGCTTACATAAAGAGCAAGTGAGAAAATCCACAACTGCTAAAACCATAATTAATCTCTGCAATGACAGGTATTCCAGTTGGCAATGATGACTGATGGTTAACAGTTAGCCAGGGGAATTAGGAATAAAAGAAAAAAAGTTTAAGCCAGTGGAAAGAATCATATCAAGAATGACAAGACAGTTAAGCTAATCATTAGAGCTTTTATGTACAATCGCTATTAACGATCTGGGCAATCTAGAATCTTTTATTACCTGCAATTGAGCCTGACTTTGCAGGGAGCTTCTGTGTATTGCTGTCCATGACAAACAGATGCAACTACCATAGAAAGACTCTGAACTCTCAAAGTCAGTGACACAGGAGGAGGTTTCAATAAGTAAGGATAAAACAAGCATCAGAATTTTTAAATTTCCTCATTAGAAAGTAATATAAACCCTAGCTGGTTTGGCTCCATGGACTGAGCACTAGCCTGTGAAATGAAGGGTCCCAGGTTTGATTCCAGTCAAAGGCATGTACCTTGGTTGTAGGTTCCCCGGTCCTGTTAAGGGTGCATGCAGGTGGCAACCCATTGATGTGTCTCTCTCAATCGATGTTTCTCTCCGTCTCTCCCTCCCTTCCACTCACTCTAAAAATCAGTGGATAAATATCCTTAGGTGAGGATTAATAAAAAAAAAAAAAAAAAAAGATACTGTAGTCCCCTTTATCTGCAATCTTACTGCCCATTGTTATCTGCAGTTAACTGTGGTCCAAAAATATTAAGTGGAAAACTCCAGAAATAAGCAATGAATAAGCTTTAAATTGCATACAATTCTGAGCAGTGTGATGAAATCTTGTACATCCCACTCCATTCTGTGTGGGACATGAATCATCTCTCTGTCCAGTGTATCCATGCCACCTGGGCTACCTACCCATTAGTCACTTATTACCATCTTGGCCATCAAATCAACTGTGGTGATGCCATACATAGTGTTTGTGCTCAAGTAACCCTTATTTTACTTAATAATGGCCCCAAAGCACAAGAGTAATGATGCTGGCAATTGAGATATGCCAAAGAGAAATCTATTAAGTGCTTCCTTTAAGTGAAAAAGTGTGTCTGTACAGGAGCAAGCATAGTATGGATAGTACATTATATGTAGTATATATACATTTATAGTACTATTTGCAGTTTCAGATGCCCAATGGGATCTTGGAACATATTCCCCATCGGTAAGGAACTACTGTAAATTTTAATTACAAAAATAACTCATATTGCTTTTAAAAAATGAGAAGGCAAAGGGCAAACAAAAACTAGCCCTAACTTATAAGTTCGGCACCCAAATAGAAGTATAGGTAATATTTGGAGAATGGCTTTTCAGACTTTTAAAAATATGTACATATATTTGACATATAATATGTTTCAATCTAAGGTGTACAACCTATTGATTTGATACATTTATAAATGTAATACGAAAGCCATTGACGTGATACCACCTCCATCACATCACATAATTAGCATTTCTTTTTTAGAGTGGGAATAATTAAGACCTAGTCTTTTCACAGGTTTGATGGTTATAATACAACATTGTTGTCTAGACTCACTATACTGTACATTAGACTTTTTTTATTTAACATGCATGTTCTAAATCAAATTCTGATGAAGAATTTGTGTTACTTGAGCACAAACACTATGTATGGCATCACCACAGTTGATTTTGCTCAATGGATAGAGCATCAGCCTTCGAACTGAAGGGTCCCAGAATTGAGCCCAGGTTGTGGGCTCCATCCCCAGGAGGGGGCATGCAGGAGGCAGCTGATCAATGATTTTCTCTCATCATTGATGTTTCTCTTTCTCCCTGAAATCAATAAAAAAATTCAAAAATAAAAATAAAAGATATCAAAGCCAGAATTTAGTTCTGATGCAGGCTTGTGCTGAATTTACTAAAAGTATAAGGAAGTTCTTTATAGAACAATTTCTCACTCAGGTAACCAATCCCAGTCTGGGCTCAGAAGGATACAGATTTTTCAGATAAAAGTTTTCAAGGAATGAAGATATAATTCTGTGCCTATCTATTGGATATATACAAAAGCAAGGGAGAAAAGCTGTGTATTCTCTTTTGTGTGTGTGTTTATTTCAGGAGCATTAACATATTTGGAGGTTCTTTAAGCTCTCTCCCAAACTTGATCCTCTAAAAGGGCAAAGAGATTGCCTCTCATCTATACTTGAACAGACTCTCTCTTGAAGAGAGTTTTTAAAAGGTGTTAGATACCAGCTCAGTCAGCCAATGGGAAGGAAGGCGTCTCTTCCATAGCAATAATCTAAGTTTGCTTTCAGGCCCAAAGAATTCCTTTGAAATACACATAAAAGCATTGTCTAATCTCTAGGAGAGACAAGAGCCAAAGTATGATGACAAAACCAAAACTGTTCTATAAATAGCCTCTCAGTGGCCTTTGGGTGAAAAAAATGCTAAACACTTACACAGAGAACAGATCAATTCCCACTGTCTATCAGGGACACCTGCAGTGCGGGTTTGCTCTTAGCAAAGTCCTGTCATTAGCAGGTTTTTCATAGCAAAGTCCTACCCAGAAGCAACCACCCTAGAGAGCCACAGTAAAGTGATCACACAGTGGAAAAGGCTATTGGCACTGATTACTCTAAAGGTCTTCCAGATGGTTCTTCTACACTGGGTGGCAGAAACTATGAGCCTTGCACCAAGGACAGGCTGAAAACAGGAAATGCATCCTTGGGGGGGGAAGGGGCGGTGATGGATAACAGACCACCAGACCTTCTTCCCTGAAGATCTCCTCCCCACAGCTCCCTAAGATCTCTCCAACTGGCCAGCAACAGAAGAGGGCTTCTTAGGTCTTGACCACAAATTGGGAAATAGTGAGACCTGATGTCTAAGCTCTAGAACTTGGCCCAGACCTTAACCCCAAACGTCCTGCCACCTATCTCCTTTCCAGAAAAAGTCTAAGAACCAGGAATGAGGAGTGAGGAGTTGTTAATGGGTACAGAGTTTGTTTGGGAAAATTCTGGGGATGGATAGTGGGATGGCTGCACAACCATGTGAATGTATTTAATACCACTGGATTATACATTCAGAAATGGCAAATTTTATGCTATGTATTTTATTATATACTAGAGGCCCAGTGCATGCAATTTGTGCACAAGGGGGGAGGAGCACGCAGAGATGCTGTGTGTCCCTCAACCCAGCCTGCACCCTCTCTAATCTGGGACCCCTTCAGGGACATCCAACATCCCTTTCACAATCCAGGACTGCTAGCTCCCAACCGCTCACCTGTCTGCCTGCCTGTCTGACCACCTCCTAACAACTCCCATGCCAGCCTAATTGATGCCTAACTGCTCCCCTGCAGGTCCAATTGCCCCCAACTGACCTTCCCTGCAGTCCTGGTCCCCCCCCAATGACTACCCTCCCCTGCAGGCCTGGTTGCTTCCAACTACCCTCCCCTGCAGGTCTGGTCGCCCCAACTGCCCTCCTCTATTGGCCATCTTGTGGCAGCCATCTTGTGTCCACAAGGGGGTGGCCATCTTGTGTTGTAGTGACAGTCAATTTGCATATCACCTCTTTATTATATAGGATATGCACCTCCTAAGAACCAAGCTAGGATTCATGAGAGATCACCTCAGAGATATGCTGACCATTCATTTGTCCAGATACTACAAGTTAGATCACTAACAAGCAAAGACCCACCTAGAGCTCCCTAAGCAATAGAATCACACCTTCACACTATGCCTTTTGTTAAGACTTGGCCACATGCAGACTAGTGCTACACTTTATATATCACTTCTGGCAAAGAGTCTATTGTGTTGTTCAATTTATATATCATTAGTCTCTTCAATGCCCCTCAAAACAATAAGTTTTTAATATATGGCATTTTTTTCCTCCTGACCAAATAAAACTATCGTTTAGATATATGCATTATTTTTAAAAATCACAATATTCTCCAGGTTATAGCTTTATTTATAGGATGCTCAGAGCTTACATTTTAAGTTCAAACTTTCTTATGCCACATGTAATACTATACTCTCTGTGGCACATGACTCTTATGTTTTCATTCTTATTTAGTATCTTATTTTAATGTCCTTGGAAAGTGGATGGGTGTGACAAGTGAATGAGGGGCTGATTATAAACTACACACTACAGAAGCACTCACACTGAAGATGAGTACAGAGAGAAAGGGCGTGTGTTCTGATGGCTTCATAATGTACATTGGTCAAAGACTCCAAATACTAACAGTCATGAAAGTTGAAAACAAGGAATGTTTCTGACAGTGTTAAAAATTAGGATGCCTGGTTACACACCAAACTCAGAAAACAAACTATAACTGCATCCCTTTAGTGCTAGAAGCAACATGGAGTTGTCGAATGCTACCAAGGTGATGCGGTCAAAGGCCAAATTAACCTTCTCCCTCATTTTTTTCTCAATATCAGAACGCACATGAATAAGCAGAATGTGTTCATGAGAAACTGCCATAAACCTCTACCGGATATGAATGCCTTGGAACCTCTATTCTTCACATTTTAACAGTAGCCATATAAATCAAAAATTTTTTTTGCAAGACTGAAATGGTATCTTTCTTCAGTAGTTAGGTAAAAAAATGAGAATAAAACAAAGAAATAAAACAAAGACTGAGTAAAAGTTACCCAAACCATATATGGTTTTAACACTGAAGTTTCTATTCTAAAGCTTCCGGTATTCTCTTATAGGATAATCTATGTTGGATGGTTAGAAAAAATTTAGGGAGTTTCTTAAAAAGCCTCAAATATCCTTTTATTATCACCTCACTAAAATAACATATGTCAACAAAATTCATGAACGAAAGTGATTCCAGGAAATAGAAACAAGGGCATGTTTCTACCTGTCACAACCTGCTGGTGAATTGATAGTGGTCCTTCCGGGATATAATTTTATCTCTGCTCACTATTTTGGATAAGCTGTGTTAAATAAAAAAAACTCCATATCCTACTTATTCTTAAGTTCATACTAAGTAGCCCACAAAATGTTTGCCTTAAACAAATTTTACTTTTGTATTTCACTAGTAAGTGTTGGGGGGGCAGTGGGAGAAGTACAGGAGAAAAAAGGAGGGGAGAGCCTTTGAACAAAAAAAATAAATAAATAAAATCAAACCTTCCTGTATGTTTTATATGGTGTCTTTTACAAACTATTAGTGATTAATGTTGTTTTAATATTTAAAAGAAATAATTTTTTAAGTTTTAATATTTATTAATACATTATACACCCATTTGAACACAACTGATGGTGTGTAATTTTAATCATAGATTGTGAATATCTTTTATTTTTTTTCCCCAAATGGACATTTCACTTTATATCTCCATATTTTAGTACAAAAGTCCTAGTTCTGACTGCCAAAAATGTTTATGCATTCATTACAGATTCAACATAAAGGGGGAAAGAAATCTCACATTTGGTATTAATCCTCCTATATCCAAAAATACTGCATACAGCATTCACTCCCAGGCGGAGGCCTCAGGCTCCACAGCTGTTTCTTGAAACGTTAATGTAAAATGGCTTACCTTCCCTGAGCAGATGAGCTAGGGAGCCACAGTCTTCAGGATCACACTGCTGCCATCTTTACCAGGTATTTTTAATCTCCAAAGACTGTTAGCTACAAGCTCATCAGCAAATGTTTTGACCAAACTGCTCCATCAAAGTCGTTTTTTCCTGGAGAGGACAGCAGGCAAGGAAGAGGAGAGGGGAGACCAGATAATTTACCTGCATCAATTTTCTGGAGAGCTCATTAGTGAGGAACTCTTCTTCCTTCTCATAATTTACAGCAAGGGTTTCCTTCTCCTTCTGCAAAGCCTGAATTTTCTTGAATAACGTGTTACTGATGAATTCTTCTTCCTGCTCAGCCCTGGCTTGCTGTTTTTTAAAAACAAAATTAAAAGGGAACAAAACAAGAGAAAGAGAGAGAAAACACAAGTTAGGGAAAAGGAAATTTACTAATTGAAATATAGTTCTTATTTCCAGCGAGAACACCCATTTTAATTAGAGCTCTATTTTAAACTGTGAACCAACACACCCCAAGAAGCACACATCAGAGGAACTCAGCAGCAATCCCACTATTACCCCCAAGGGTCTCCCTGTACTATGTATGGTCCCTCTTCTTAAAGGGATATATCAGTCATTAAAAAAGATTGCTTTGCACCTTTTCAAAGCAATCTCAAGTCTATCACCAGAATACAGAAAGCGACTTCTCACATGACAGATTAAGTCCAGTTCTTGCACTGATCCATAATTATCTGCAAGTCACTACATCTCACAAGTTTATTCAGCAGGTCCTCACATATTGCCATTTTGGTCCAGATCGGTTCATCATAACGTTGATGAGAGTATAGGAACTCAACTCTTGTTTATTTCAAATAACCTGTTTGATAGCAGTTCCAAGAACCTATCCACAAGGTTAAGTGAGAACTTACTATAATTACAATATCTAGGCAACATTTTTTTTTAACTGCAGCAGAGAATTTCAGCTCATTTTAAAAAGTAAAATTATGTCACCTCTTTAGGGTGTAACTGAAAGGGCTTGGGTGTATCATTTAAAAAGCGCCACAGAGCCCTAACCGTTTTTGCTCAGTGGATAGAGCATCAGCCAACGGACTGAAAGGTCCCAGATTCGATTCCGCTCAAGGGCATGTACCTTGGTTTAGGACACATCCCCAGAAGGGGGCATATAGGAGGCAGCTGATCGATGTTTCTCTCTCATCGTTGTTTCTAACTCTCTATTTCCTCTCTGTAAAAAATCAGTAAAACTATATTTTTAAAAAAAGCACTACAGATACACATGGATTCATTTACATGTTCATTGAGTAGTTACTGTAAGAAAATAAACCAAATGGCTGAAAAGTAGCTATTGCAAAGTAGTGGGGATCCAGGAGCTAAAGAGTAAGGATGGATAAAAGGAGTTTTGTTTGTTAGCTATTTCCCTACTGGGAATATTTTTGGAGATGAGAGAGGGCAAGGAAGGTCAGGCATTGCTGCATTTTAAAAAGAGATTAAAACAGGGCCAGGCATAATTCAATGGAGTTGAAAATATTCTGTAAATCCTCCAAACCCCACACCACCCCCATCTACGTTTGAACAGAATAAACAGAAAAACCAACCACCCTTGAAGGAAATTAATGTTTTCAGAAAGAAAATACTTGTTTCAGATGGACTCAACTGTATTTCAAAGCACTTTTTCAACTGCAACATTTTGATGCATTCATCCCCAATTATGCATTACTGTTTCATCTGCCAAGTCAAGAGAAGGGAAGCTACATCAATTCCAAGCCTCGTCCAGCATCTGTCACTTAAAATAATAGGAGAGCCAGAGGGCAGGGCACAAAAGGGCACCTGCATTAAGCAACTACCACCTTTTACTGTAAAAGGTCCGACCACCACTCCCAACTCTGGTGGGTTTAGATTTCTGTCCATATTCACTAGCTTCCCCCAAACCCACGCTTTAATAGGCATGGTTTCTGGGAGTCCATGCTTCCTGCTCTCCATCACAGTGGCCCAGAGGAAGTACGCCAGGCTCTGGAACTGCCTGCCAAGCAATTCTCCAACAGAGAGCCACATGCAGTACTTAGACTGAAAAACACGGCTACATAAAAAGTGGAAACTTTGGGAGAAGCTCCAGCGCTCCGTTTAAGAAACCATTTGGGAGAATCCAGGCGAGTTGAGCAATTAGAAACACATCACAGCTAATAAATTTTTATCCCCAGCCCAGCGCGTCCATTGAGCAGTCCCCTAGGTCCCCAGCGGTTCCCTTACACACTTCATATTTCGTCAGCACTTCTCAATGTCTATTCTTTCCACTATAATCAAGGAAGACTACTGAGGATTGGCACTTCCCTCCCCATTTCAAATTAATCCCCAGCCATTTTCAAAACTCATATACTTCAAGATCTCATACATGTGCAATGGGCAAAAAGCCAAAGAATTTATTCAAAGCGTATTTGACACATTTACCCAAGTCCACAATCTATTCAAGCTTCCTGTTTTTCTGGTTTCGACTGATCAAGTTCTATATGATTTGAATTCTCAATATTTCTCAAGTTACAGAACAAAAAGGTAGAGAGGAAATTTAATGCTTTTTTGGCGATTTGTGCTTAGAATTCAAAAGAGCGTTTTCCATAAATTAATTTCATTATCAAGTCAGTGTCAACTCCTTGCAAGTGACCACCAAACATCCAATATTTTAGGTAAATTTAATCACAAGCCATAATAGAGAACCAGACTCACAGGCTCAGCTGACCTTCCCTTTGCACTGTGGCCTAGAAGTGAGAAGCTGAAATCAGGCTAGGCCCTAAGAGCTGTTCATGTAGCTTTCACCCTCTTCCCATTTCGGGACAACAGATTTCAGTGTTAATAGAAAGCAGAACATTTGATAGAAAGTATATTAAATGGTGGCCAGGGTAGGGATAGGAGAGAAGGAGAAAGACTGCTACTGATACAAGGTTTCTTCTCGGGGTGATGAAAATTTCTGGAATTAGTGCTGAGTGAATATAACCTTGTGAATATACTAAAAACCACCAAAAATGTACACTTTAAAAGGGTGAGTTTTATGGTATATGAGTAATATCTCCCTTAAGAAAAAGAACTCTGATGATGAACAGGGTCGATATTTCACAAAACACCTGGTTTCCTTTGCAATTCTTCCCAGTGTCAAAAAAGAAACAAAAGACCAAAATGGAGTTCCTTGCAGTAAGCCCCACCAAGACCTAAGTACTAACCTAACTGCAGTCTCGGCCTCTCCCAGGAATGGAATTTTGAAACAATCAATCCAGACTTTCCTGGTCAGGGCTGGTGAGGTAATCTGTAATCTGGCTGATAAAACCCGCTGCCTTCGGGAAGATGACTTTGCCTGAAATAATCCACTCTTTTAACTTCCTTCCCACCCTCGTTCGGCCCTAAAAACCTTCTGTTTCAAGCAACTGCTCAGAGCCCCTTTCTCTGTACCAGATGGGTGTTGGCCCAATTCATAAATCGTTCAATGAACCAATCAGATCTTCAAGTTGACTTGAACTTTTTTTCTTTAACACCAGGGAAAGCAGCAAATTTTTTAAATCAGGGGCAGGGAAATGAAGAGGTCTAGATCTGCTCTGAAAGTACTTTCAATATAAGTGTGGTGAGAGATGGAGGCCTTGGCAAACAAAAATCATTCTCTACTTTCAAATAGGCACGCATTTCTAGGCAAAGCTCATTCATAAAATATGCCACTCTCAGGGCCCATGAATAACATGAGGAAGCTGGTTAAACCAATCTAATGGAGGTGGCAAACAGAGCTGAACAGAGTTTATTAAAGGGCTGTTACTCTGCCTCCGACAGCATCTAAACACCCAGAGAAAAACCAACCATGGGGAGGAGAGGATTCCGGTTCCAAGTTCACCTTGTTTCCAATTGATTTCAGATCATTTTAGGAATTAGCAGGTAAATGCTGACAAAAAGCAAGCTGCTTGATCTAATTATGGCCTCAGAGGAGAACTGGTTTTAAAAGAACAGATAAGGTGTACTGACAACCATGAATAAAAGTTAATTATCAGAGTATGAGCCAAGCAGTACAGAAAAGCAGTAAGTATCCACTTTTTTTTTTTTTGATCCTCACCTCTAAACCATACTCTAAATGAGGATATTTTTCATTGTTTTTTTTTTTTTTTTTTTTTTTTAGAGAGAATGGAAGGGAGGGAGAAGAGAGAAAAACACTAATGTGAGAGAGACACATCGACGGTGGCTTCCTGAACTTGCTGTGTGAGCCATCCTGGGATGGAGCCTGCAACCCAGATACATGTCCTTGACCGGAAATCGAACCCGAAACCCTTGGGTCCATGGGCTGTCGTCACTCCAACCACTGAGCCAAGCTGGCCAGGGGTGTAAGAAGTATCCACTTTGTTTTTTGTTTGTTTTTTTAAATATATTTATTGATTTTTTACAGAGAGGAAGCGAGAGGGATAGAGAGTTAGAAACATAGACATCAATCTGCTTCCTCCTGCACGCCCACTACTGGAGATGTGCCAGCAACCAAGGTACATGCCCTTGACCGGAATCGAACCTGGGACCTTTCAGTCCACAGGCCGATGTTCTATCCACTGAGCCAAACCGGTTTCGGCAGAAGTATCCACTTTGTTCTTGAGCTTAGTCCTAACTTTTTCTTCCCTAAACTCCAAAACAGGCCTTTTTATTTAAAGACGTAAAATAAATTACCTTTCCAATTTATACCTCCCCAATCCCCCGCAAGAAGCCTAGAGCCAGAAGCAAAGAAGCAAACTATAGGCACCATTTGCAACAGGTGCCCTAAACTGCTATACCGGTGGTCAGCAAACTCATTAGTCAACAGAGCCAAATATCAACAGTACAACGATTGAAATTTCGTTTGAGAGCCAAATGTTTTAAACTTAAACTTTTTCTAACACCACTTCTTCAAAATAGACTTGACCAGGCCATGGTATTTTGTGAAAGAGCCACACTCAAGAGGCCAAAAAGCTGCATGTGGCTCGCGAGCCGTGTTTTGCCAACCACTGTGCTATCCTATATGAAATTTCATTAGTTGTATCAATATAGTTTCCTTTTTACCTGAAATGCTTAAAAATCTCAGCATACCTAAACACATCCAAATTCAAAAATAAAATTATTTTTGTAACAATAAATGAAATTGTATTTCAAGATTAACTATATAACTATAAACTCTCAAAAGAAAATAAAAACATTGGAAAACTTTTCAAGAAAAACCTTTTCTTAGTGTTTTGCATATGTTTGTAGATTGAAGGTTAAAAAATTATTATTCCTTTTCTCTGGAGGAAATTTAAAAATTTTTTATTCTATGCTCATGTTCTATAAGATTCTATTTGCTATGTTTAGAAATAGAGTGAATTTGGTATAACCTTATTCATGTATTAGTGTCTGCTATTTTGCTCTTCACTTATCAGTAAACACTCAATGTCTGCTAATGTGAGGACTAGAGTACAAAGCATTTCTCCATCATTATTTCCCCATTCTACCAAAAAGCCAATGAAACAGCAGGGATTGAGGAGGGTGGACAAAAAAGATATGGGAGGAGGGGAAACAGGAGAAATGTACCAGGTCTACTGGAAAAAATAAACATCAAAAGAATTATTAGAGAAAATTATTTCCTCCTGAGTCAGTACTTACTTAGGCAACCATATTCTAAATGAGCACAATTTTCTGCAGATAAGAAAAACACAGTTCGTTCTGACCCGCTGCTATTATGACCAAGGCACAAAATTGATAGGAAATTCCAATGTGATTGTTTAGTGTTTCTGTTCTTTATCAGTGGCATTTGGAGATCCAGGGTTAGAACAGAAAGGAGAAGGCAAAAACTCTCAACAGTAGCACTCACTGCTGAGGAGAAAATCCAAGTGCCAAAACCAAAATTATGTGGAATGATG
This sequence comes from Lasiurus cinereus, assembly GCA_011751065.1. Lineage (NCBI taxonomy): Eukaryota > Metazoa > Chordata > Mammalia > Chiroptera > Vespertilionidae > Lasiurus > Lasiurus cinereus. The sequence continues at coordinate 11,452,340 of JAAGEH010000426.1, forward strand.
CAATTCATGATCTGTCAATTATTTTTTTATAAAGGACGGCTTTTCAAAGCAAGAATTATAAGCAAAATGAATTTGATAGCAGCCATACATAAAGAATATAATCAAGAAAGTTCAAGTGACTACCAAGATAACACTGTTTCATTTGTTTTAAAAGAAATTCCTTTTAAGTTGATTGCTGACTTGTTTTAATACAAAAAAATAAAATAAAACAAAATAAAATAAAATAAAATCCTAGAAGTAAGATACCTTGAAGCTCTAATGCAGCAGTTGCCAACCTTTCAGACCTCATGGACCACCAGTGGTCTGCAGACCACCAGTTGGCAACCACTACTCTAATGCATATGAATCCATGCAGGCTCTACTTATCACTTAAATTATTTACATTTATGAATATACTAGAGGTCTGGTGCACGAAATTCATGCAAGAGTGTGTATGTTCCTCAGCCCAGCCTGCACCTTCTTCAATCTGGGACCCCTCAAAGGATGTCCGACTGCCATACAGAGTGAAAAGGCAGCCCTCAAACTGAAGGAAACTTGCAATACTTGTAACAAAGTGATGAGTAGTATCCAGAATATAAACACTATAAAGAAATATAACCTCCAATAGAAAAAGAAAACCAAAGATTTAAATGGCAATTTAAAAAAAATCATAATCAACAATTTCATGAGTAATAAAAAAGGTGCAAATTAAGATCACCATTTTCTACACCTGAGACTGGGAAAAATTAAGATGTCTGATAATACCAAGTGTTAATGTCGATCAGTGAGAATTCTCCTATAATTCAAATATGAATTGGTACAGTATTTTTAAGAATTAAATATTCTTATACTTTACTATGTACCAACTCTACTGATAAGTCTATGCCCTAGAGAAAAACCTCCAATATGTACAAAGGGGCAGTTCAAAAACAGTCACTGCATTCTTGTTCTTAATAAGTAAAATACTGGAAACACCCAGATATTTATTCAGAAGAGAAACAATATAATCACACAGAAGATTAAAAAGCAGCGAAATCGCCGAGACCGGTTTGGCTCAGTGGACAGAGCGTCGGCCTGCGGACTGAAAGGTCCCGGGTTCGATTCCGGATGGGGGCATGTACTTTGCTTTCGGGCACAACTCCAGTAGGGAGGCGTGCAGGAGGCGGCTGATCGATGTCTCTCTCTCATGGATGTTTCTGACTTTCTATCCCTCTCCCTTCCTCTCTGTAAAAAATCAATAATATTAAAAAAAAAAAAGCAGCGAAATCAAAGGCATACAGCTAAACACAACATGAAGGAATCTAAGAAATATAATACTAACTGGGAGAAAATGAAGCTGTACACATATTTTTATTAAAGTAAAAGAACAAGCAGAATAAATGATGTACTGTACAAGGATTCATTTGTAGGATAAGAGGAGAGGGAACAGGATAGGAATGAAATTTCTGGGTAGATGCAATGGCATTACCAGCATTCTTGTTCTGAGATTGAGTGGTGGGAATCCAGTAGTTCGTTTTGTCATGTTTCATAACTTACTTGTGTTTTATGATCTGTTTATTATTTTTGTTTGAATAAGATATTATAAAATAAACTTATTAAGCAATCCTATATAATAGAGATAATATGCAAATTGACCATCACTGCAACACACAAGATGGCCATCCACATGTGGTCAAAGATGGATGCCTCCATTTGGACATAAGATGGGCCACCACAAGATGGCTGGCAAGGGAGGCAGTAGGGGGTGACCGGGACTGCAGGGAAGGGCAGCTGGGAGGGATGAGGGCAGTTAGGGGCAACCAGGCCTGCAGGGGAGGGCAGTTGAGGGGAACCAGGTCTACAGAAGAGAGCAGTTAGGGGTGACCAGGCCCCAGAGGAGGTCAGTTTGGGACAACCAGGCCTGCAGGAGAAGACAGTTGAGGGGGACCAGGCCTGCAGGGGAGAGCAGTTGGGGGTGACCAGGCTGGCAGGGGAGAGCAGTTAGGGGTGACCAGACCAGTAGGAGAGGGCAGTTAGGGGCAACCAGGCTGGCAAGTGAGAGAAGTTAGAGGTGACCAAGCCAGCAGGGGAGGGCAGTTGGGGGCCGACTAGGCCTGCAGGGGAGGGAGTTAGGGGCAATCAGGCTGGCAGGGGAGCAGTCAGACATCAATCAGGCTAGCAGGGGAGTAGTTAGGGGGTGGTCAGGCTGGCAGGCAGAAGTGGTTAGAGGCAATCAGGCAGGCGGCAGGCGAGCAGTTGGAAGCCAACAGTCCCTAATTGAGGGATGTCCAACTGCCCACTGGGTTCAGGCTTAAACAAGCAGTCAGACATCCCTCAAGGGGTCCCAGATTGGAGAGGGTGCAGGCTGGGCTGCGGGACACACCTCCCCCACCCCCTATGCATGAATTTTGTGCATCGGGCCTCTAGTGGTTATGTATCCATGGTGGCTAAATCATTTTCCCTCTTAGGACTGAGTTATGCTACAAGATGGATAAAACTTCAAACCATTATGCTAAGTGATAGATGCAAAAGAGCACATACTATATAATCCATTTATATGAAATGTCCTGAACGGGCAAATTTAGAGACAGAAAGATCTGTGGTTGCAAAAGGCTTGGTGGGAGGGTACTGGGGCAGCAGCAGGTAAAAAGGGAGAAGAATGAGGAGTGACTGCCAATGAGTACAATTTCAGATTGGGATGAAGAAAATGTTCCATGATTATACAACTCTGAAAATGTACTCTTTAAAAAATATGTACATCCTATATCAGTGGATGGCAAATTCATTAGTCAACAGAGCCAAATATCAACAGTACAATGATTAAAATTTCTTTTGAGAGCCGAAAATCAACTTCTGCACGTGAGCTACAAAGTTTCAACTGCACTGTACATGCGAGCCTGCATGTGGTATTTTGTGGAAGAGCTACACTCAAGGGGCCAAAGAGCCACATGTGGCTCATGGACTGCAGTTTGCCAACCACTCTCCTATATGATAAAAGCCTAATATGCAAATCAACCGATTGGTGGAACAACCGGTTGCTATGATGTGCACTGACCACCAGGGAGCAGATGTTCAAGGCAGAAGCTTCCCCCAGCCCACAGGCCCCAGGCCAGCCAAGGCAGGTCCACCCCGATTACCCTGTCAGTCATCCCACAGAGGGAGGCAATTGATGGCAGGGGGCGAGGCCTGAGAGTGGGTGGTGCCAGGCTGGCCAAGGCAGATGCCAGCAAGGGGCCCCGATCACCCTTCTGGTTGTCCCACAAATTGGCCTTGATCACCGACCAAGCCTAGAGACCCTACCCATGCTTGAATTTTGTGTACTGTGCCTCTAGTATCTATACTAATCTATACTAATAATACCTAATATGCAAATTAGACCAGACTAACCAGCCATCTTCTAGATGTCTGACTTCTTTCCAGACAAAGTCATGGTGGTGGGGGCCAAGGCAAAGGCAGTTAGGGGCAATTAGGCTGGGAGGGAAGGGCCACTGGGAGCTACCAAGACAGCAGGGGGGGCAGTTGGGAGCAATCAGGCTAGCAGAGGAGGGCAGTTATGAGCGATCAGGCAGGCAATGGAGGGCAGTTAGGGTTGATCAGGTTAGCAGGGGAGCAGTTAGGAGTGATCAGGCAGGCAGGCCAGTGGTTAGGAGCCAGCGGTCCCAGATTGCAAGAGATATCCCCAATTGGAGAGGATGCAGGCTGTGCTGAGGGAACCTTCCTCTGCCCCATGCACAGATTTCATACACCAGGCCTCTACTATATATTGATTGATTTTAGAGAGGAAGGGAGAGGGAGAGATAGAAACATCAATGATTAGAGAGAATCATTGATTGGTTGCCTCTTGCATGCCCCCAGATATGTGACCTAACTGAATCGAACAGTGACTTCTTGCTTCATAGATGGATGCTCAACCACTGAACTACATTGGCCAGGCAAAGCATTCTCTCTGTCACAAATATGTTTTTCATTTATATCAGAAATATAAATGAAATATAAAAATGTGAAATGACTTAGAAAAATAGAAACAAAAGGCAGACTCAGAAACAAATCTATAATAAAATTAACTATATAGTGATAGATAGCAATTAGGTCTTTTCATTCCATCTCTGAATGATAGAAGCAGTAAAATACTATGCCTGAAATTCTCAATGGACCATTCTCGCTATAACAATTAACAGACTTGTAAAATAATTATGTCTAATATTTATCATTTTGCTAAATTTAGAAAAATAGCCAGTCCATTCTTCAAACACCAGGTCTACTATGGTAACCGGCAGGCCCTAACCTACCCATGCTCTGAAGTTATAAATGCTCTAATTTACAAATTAGTTTGCCATCCACTGATATAGGATATACATATTTTTTAAAGGGTACATTTTCATGTTCTATTAAAACAACATAAGTTGTAAGTAAATTCCCAAAACCAGATTTCGAAAAACTCATTCTTATCATGATTTAACTAAAAAGAAGTAGCTTGAACCTGGCATCTAAGAGCAGAGAGATCCTATACAAGTAGGACAAGGGAAAAATTTCCCCCCACTTTAAGTATGGAGACAATTCAAAGCATAGTTTTCAAAAGTTTCTTTGGTATTTTCTCATTTTTTCCTCTTGGAATTATTTTTTTCCTATTGCTACACTTAGCACACCAGTATAGTAAACTCAAATTTCTCTCCATGTAGCATTAACTCCCAAGAAACACTTTCCCCAAAATGAATCCAAATCGGCTATCTTCCTTCCCTATGAGCTGTGAGCACCTGGCAGTCCTATCAGCTGGCAACTAAGAAGAAAGGAATCAGACTGATGAAAATTATACTAAAATGTGAAAGACTTTTTTCCTAATCCTGATGTTTTGAGAATAGGCAAGCATAATAGGATCCCTGCCTGAGTGTTTTTATCCAGAGGAAGTTCATTCTGTAAGTTATCTGTTGCTACGCAACAAACTATCCCAATGCATAGGCTTCAAACAACAATACAGTACGTTAGTTGCCTTCATTCTATGGATTGATGAGTAGTTCCTTGCCTGTTTCAATGAGGCTGCATCAGCTGGGGATTCAGCTGAGCTCCATGTCCCAGATCAAGAGGGAAGGCAACAGATTCAAAGAGCCTCCATCTCTGAATGGGAGGAGCAGTAAAACACTATGCCTATAATTCTCAACCAGGATACTTCCTTTTTCAAAGCTCCTTCCCTTTTTTCTATTGGCACAGATTTCTGGCTCAAGGTTTTCCCGTAACTGATCAGCATAGAAGAGGAGCAACGCTAGCATATGGGTCATGCTTTAGGTCAGGCGCAAGTAGGAGGACTACCTTCCTTGTTCATGACCAAATGAAGTACAGTTGGAAGCTTTTTTCTTTTTAATCTTATATGCTATATTCATACTGCTAAAACATTCATTTCCTCTCCTGATGACAGCACTAGAGAATGTACAGTCTCACAGTGGAGTCACAATCCATTTTCCCAATTATAAACACAGGAACTGCTCCCACAAGGTCAGGATGAGTAATCTTGGATTTATAAGCAATATATAAAAAGAGATCAGGCAAAAAGAAACATCTGTGCCTAACAGTCTCAAGCCACACACCATCGTAAGAACAAGATCACACATTAGATAGAGACCTATGGATAGAAACCCAGAGAAACGACCACATTCGTGTTCAGTGTTTGAGAATCACATCACCGATTACCGTAAATCCATGATCTTCATGTTGATGAAGTTGCTACCCCCTGGGTCCATGAGGGAAGTTACTCATTGCTCTTGGAAGATGTGTTCTTAACTGAGCTCTCGCCCTAGCTTAGCCAGTTTGGCTCAGTGGACAGAGCATCAGCCTGTAGACTGAAGGGTCCCAGGTTTGATTCCGGTCAAGGGCACATGCCTAGGTTGCGGGCTTGGTCTCCATTAGGCAGCTGTCTCTCTCATCATTAATGTTTCTATCTCTCTTCCTCTCCCTTCCTCTCTGAAATCAATAAAAATATATTTTTTAAAAATTGAGGTCTCTCTCTCTCTCTCTCCACAAGAAAGCTGCCAATGCCACACCCTCTATACCTCTTCCTATCCCCAATCAACTCGCAGTGTCCAAACCTGGCACTGGGGCAGTGACTGAAGCCTGGAGAATAGGGATATTAAATGTCTACAGCTCTATCTCCTTGGAAAATGAGGGTTCCTAAATTGCCACCAGCACAAGGAGAGGCCAGTCAGGCAAGAATATCATACTCCAAAGATTCAATAGGGGGCGGTATGGTAAAGTGATCTCTGTGGAACAGCCAGGCAGGCCAACTGACAAGAATCATCCATCTCTCCTTCCACTCTCCCCGCTACAAGCTACATGCCAAAAGCCACAGAAATAACGAAAGAAATTAACAATGACAAAACAAAAATTTGAGCAAAGAATAAACTCATTGGCTGTCAATTTCACCCTGGAGGTTAAACTGATTGCAAATGAATATTATTTCAGATCAAATACTGGCCATGCACCATTCACCAGATGCCTAACTCGAAGCATCCCCATGACAAGAACCCCGTATTTCTAAACATGTCCCCACTACTGCTCACAGGGGCAGGGGTGAACCTCAACACTATTCCCAGGAAGCTTCCCCCATCTGCTTCCCTCCAATAATAAGTTCTTAACCAGAACAGCTAAGGAGCAGCAGCCACTGCAGTCATTAAAATTTTTTTTTAATTTAATTCAACACATACAACATGGCAAGCACTATGTGGATATGGCAGTGAACACCACAGACACTGTCCCGGCAGGGGTACATAACACAACCCACCCAGCAATAAAGGAAAGTAACACCATTAATACATACATTTAGCAATTGGCCTTGAAACTATCTTGGCTGCAGAAAAAATAGCCAGAAGAATCTAGAGATTTTAAATAAGATTAAGCTACCCAGAATTTTTAAAAAAAGCTAAATATTTTACCCACCACAGTAACAAAAGAAACAGCTGGGCACATAGTATTCCAAAACCTGCAGAATAATGAAGTGCATAAATGTACACAAATACCCAAAATGTCTATTAGTGTGTATGTATAGATAAACATATACATGTATGTGGGTATATACATATATATATATATATTTAAAAGTGGATATTTAACTTTATGGATTGCATTCCTATAATAAATGATAATGGCGGTCAATGTTTAGGTATTGATTGTATTTATGGAACTCTAACAGTCTCTTCCACACATTATCTCTATGGATTATTCAATTCACGCATTTCAGCCCCACATTACACATGGGTTACCGGACTGAGAGAGGTCAAGCAACTTGCCCAAGGATCCAAGCTACTGAGTATCAAGGCTGGGAATCACACTAATCCTTGGACTGGCTCCAGAGCTTTCAGTCCTCCTATGGCCCTCCCCACCATTCAATGTCTCCCCTGCCCAAAGGATGCAGCATCGCGCGCCAGAAGCCAAACCCACTCTCCTGCTGCTAAAACCAACATTATCTCTGCTGTCTCAGTGCCTAGGCATCACAAAGCAGCTCTTCTTGAGGAGGAGACACCCTGTAATTTCCTTTCCCAAACAAAGTGGCTTTGGGTGACTGACAGGTAATTTTTATGAACTGCAAAGGAGCCACTTTTTGCTACTGCTACCACTGCCGCTGCAAGTGGGAGATTACATGTTTCCAGATGGCACACACAGACCGTGTGATAACAGCAAGCTCTGAGCATTTAGCTTTTCTCCACACGCTCTCTCCTCTTTCAGAGGATGAATAAAGGGGTACCTGGCAAGGGTAAGAAAAGGTCTGTCAAGGAGACCATGGGTGCGGGCAGGTCTGCAATAAGTAGACCAGTGAGGCTATGAATTCAAGTCTATAAAGAAACTGCAGGATAAGAAAAGTCCTCCAATAGCTATCCACCCCATTTAGAAGTAGTGATTCCTTCCCATCATCTACCATACCTCCTGTGAGTAAAGATTTATTTGGTAAGGATATATAAAATGCATTCATTTATTGTGTGCACACGTGCAACTGGGAGGGGCTGCCTTGTCCGCAAAGGATTCCCAAAGCCCAATTTCAAGATTGCAATACAACCACCTAATACTCATGTGAAAAAAAAAAAAAAAAAAGACCAACTATTGGGCCAGCTGAGGGGTGGGGCCCAGAAGTTGCCAGGAGCAGTCCAGGAGGTGAACCCGAGCAGATGAAAGGACAATGCGCTAGCCATCGGGGACACCTCAGCGCTGGTCCTGGACTTATGTCAACACCTAATTAACGTGGCAAGCTTCCTTCTTCCCTAAGCCTGCGCCTCACCCTCTGTAGAATATGAAATAGCCTCACATCCTTTATGACACAGCAGCTGAGAACCAAAGAACAAAATCAGTCACACCTCCAGACGAATCCTAGGAAAACCCTGCTGTCGCCAGCGGACACTGACGCCAGGGAAGACAGTGGTCAGTAGCGAAGTGGGAACCAGAACCCACATCTCCCTATTCCCCACCAGTGTTCTCCCCACGTCAGCATCCTGCCCCGGGAGTGATGGAAATGCTCCCCATCATCTACCACACCAATCATTAGGAAGTATCCCCCAAATCCAGTTGACACTTGGCAATAAAAAAAGGATAGTTCTATAATTAAATATAATGGAATACAACTCTCCCCCAAGCGTGAAAGGTCTCTGGGTCAAGGGACTTAAGAGGGAGGAGAGAAGGAAGTGAATTAAAAAAAAAAAGCCTTATTATAGAAAACTTCCACCTATATATTTTTAAAGTCTATTATGTGAAGCGCTATTAACATTGTTATCCATCCCTTCTAGACGCGATGCTTACACGTGACAAAATTGGTTCACGTTATAGGCATACTGTAACCCTTCAGCCTACTTATTAGAGTGTAAGTCTTCTCTGTGAATTAATGTTCCTCGCTGTGATGTCGCAAATGTCCTATCTCACTGATGTGCCCAAACCAGCTCCCTGACATTCCAGATATTTCCAATCCTTCCTGCCCTAAGAACTGTTACAAAGAACGTGCTTCAACAAAGTCCGATACTGTACTAGCCGGAGGCTCTCCCAGCAGATTCCCCAAGCTTGGGTTTCGGTATGCAGTTAAGACGTGGGGATTTAAGCAAACTTCGACCTACACTCACAGCTACAAAGCTGTGTCTGTTTCCTGTGCCGTTGCAAGTGAGCAAGTGGTAGGCTTTATTTCCCATTCGTCGCCTGCAGGCTCATTCCAAGGCATCTCAGGGTTTGACCTCTCCACGACTTGCTATGGAAGCCAACCACAATGCTTCAGTTCAAGGGGAAGGACTGGCTTTGTGATTTGGGGGGGTGTTGATGTACAGAGATTTTGTTTTTCTGTGAGGAAGGAGGAAGAGAAGGGCTTTTTTGCTAAACCAGTTAGCAAGGGTTTAACTGGTCAGCATAGTTTCTATTCTGGTCAGACACAGGGATATAGTGATCAAACTACATCACCTCCTTGATACCGGGAGCTGGGTTTCTGCATCCCAAGAGCACAACAGCCCAGAAAGAGGTGGTGGGGGGTGGGGGGTGGGGAGGAGGATAATAGCATGAGATAGTACATGAGTAGTCACTCTCCCCAGATAGGACTTCCAAGAAAGCTCACTAATCCACTGTTAGGAATTAAGGTAAAAACCTAGCACCTGTCCTCAAGCCTTTAAACACAACCTCCAATTCCAAAGACCGAGAACCAAAAGCTGCAACCACTGGGCAGGAAGCCCACCAGCCTGACTTGCGTTCAGGTGGTGGCATAGCCTCATGTGAAATGAGTAGAAGCCTGTGTGCAGCCTGACTAGCACACTTAGTGAGACTGTCCATGTTTTACTGGACTGCTGCTCTAGCCCAGGAGAAGTTATGTTGCAGGTAACATGTGCTCGGGATTACCTCTCCATACCCAACCCATTATGCCTTGCATTGAACTCTATCTGCGCCCCCCCC
>JAAGEH010000426.1:11462294-11539199 GCA_011751065.1 Lasiurus cinereus
CAAGGGATATGTTGAAGACCTAATCCCAAGTACCTGCAACTCTGACCTTATTTAGAAGAGCTTTGCAGGTGTAATCAAATTAAGACAAGGTCATTAGCATGGGTCTTAAATCCAACAGACTGGTGTCCTTGTAAGAAGAGAGAACAGAGATGCACAGGAGATGCAATGTGACTGCAGAGGCAGAGACCTGTCAAGGGACATCAGGAAGTGCCAGAAGCTGCAGACGGGAGGACGCTCCCTAAAGGCTTCTGGGGGAGCATGGGCCTGCCAGCCTCTTGACTGCAGATGTTCAGCCCCAAGAACTGTGAGGGAATACATTTCGGTTGTTCTAAGCCAGTGGTCGGCAAACTCATTAGTCAATAGAGCCAAATATCAACAGAACAACGACTGAAATTTCTTTTGAGAGCTCAATTTTTTAAACTTAAACTTCTTCTAATGCCACTTCTTCAAAACAGACTTGCCCAAGCTGTGGTATTTTGTGGAAGAGCCACACTCAAAAGGGCCAAAGAGCCGCATGTGGCTCGAGAGCCACGATTTGCCACCCATTGTTCTAAGCCAGTCTGTATTATTTTGTTATGGCAGCCTTAGGAAACTAATGCACCTCCATTCTCAACACCAAAAACCTTTGTTCAAAAACACACCTGGCCCCCTGGACAAGGGACTGTGGCACAGAATAAAATGTGTCATTTTATTCTGCTCATTTCCAAGTAACACTATATAAATGTGAAGATTTGTAATAAACTGTTTCTGTATTTTAAAAGGACAAGGGAGGAGAAAGAGAAAACACAGGACACCGATTTAGGTTTTAAAATTAGCAGGACAGAACAGTTGAAATCATCCCATCTTAAACACTTTATATGAGAATAAATGTTCCCCATTTCAATGATGTTGAGGCGGTATTACATTTAAAATCAGAACAGCTGTCCACCTTCCAAAGGCTGCAAAATTAACCATGGTTAGTAATTCAGACAGAACATCTATTGAGAATTTATATTGGGAAGGAAACTAAGTGAAAGAAGGAGTTTAATGGTGAAATGCACGTGCATGTGTGGGTGTGGGTCCTAAATGCATACACTCATTTCCTTACTCATTTATCTAGCAAATATACACCAGCAAACTCGTACTACTTGTACCAGAAGGCATAGGGAATATAATAAAGCCACAAATGAGAGACAAAACCTTACACTCTAACAGGAATACTACGAAGGGACAAATTGGTCTCCTCCAGCTCTAAAAATGTCTCTTTGGCACTAAACTTGCCTCCTGTTCTCCTATCCAACCAAGACTGAAGTTTCAGTAATTTGAACATCTTTGTCAAACATATTAAAATTATCATTTTGAAATATTCCAACCACAGAAAGGTGGTCCATGGATTGACCAGAGATACACAGCGATTGACACATGAAGACATTCACTGAATTGCCATCTATATGAATGCAAGCAATCAATTAATAATAAGAGGCCAGTGTGGGCAGAATAATGCCAACACCCCTCACCCCCCAAAAAGCTACATCCTAAATCCAAGAACTTGTAAATATATTACTTATGTGGCAAAGAGGAGTTAAAGAGATGGAATTCAGGATGCTAATCAACTGTCCTTAAAATAAGGAGATGAGCCTGGGATAACTGAGTGGCCTCAATGTAATCACAGGGGTCCTTTAAAATGAAAAAGGGGTAGCAGAGGAGGTCAGAGTGATGCCATTTGAGAAGGACCATGCTGCTGCCATTCCTGGCTTTGACCAGAGAAGGCCCACCAGCCAAGGAATACAGGAAGCCTCTAGAAGTTGGGCCATGCAAGAAAACAGATTCTCTAATTCCCCAAACAACGGAATAATGAAGCTGACATCACGGAGAACAAGTGACAAAACTGTCCTAATATTATGATCAAAAGGAAAACACAGGCCAGGAGCCACAGGATCCGGATTTTGCTTGCTGAAGAGATTCACAGCAACCCTCAGGTCCATTAGAAATGACCAGGAAACAAAAATCAGAGCAATAGAGGTCATTCTGAGGGTGGTACGGACAGCACTATGTCTATATAGTGAACTTGTTTTTCTTTTTTTCTTTTTTTGTTTACCTTATTTTTTGTGATTAATTTGTTTTGCATCCTTCGGTTTTCTAAGCACTTTACCTACGATTAGTCTGCCAACTTTGCAGACAAAGAGAATGAGGTAGAGAGTGGCAAAGCAACTTCATCCAAGGCCACATGGTTTAAAGGGGCACAGCTGGATGCAGACCCCAGCAGATGGGCTGCAGGGCCAGGGTGAGTGACTGCGTTGGGCTCCACCAGCCCAGGTGAGGAAAATAGCTGTCACCTTGTCCCGTGTGGGGCAGCACTGGGCCAGACTTTGTGCAAGACTCAGAAGCTATGATGATAATGCCCTTGTGTGCAAGGAGCTCAGCCTCCCCGGGGAATACACCCAAGGACTTGGCGAGATTCCGAGTGCATCTACAGCCCTGGCCACATCTGGAGTGCAGACAGAACCCAGGCTTTTACCGCGACCCCTGACCACTGTGGTGGCGAAGGAAATGGATCCAGGACGAAGGATCCGAGTAATGCCATGAATGAGAAGTGACAGAACTCATGGCTGCTTGGCTCAAGGAAGAGAAGGGAGGCGACGGCACTGGCTTCTGGTTGGGGTCCTGGCAGCACACCTGGCTGGGGTCCCTGGCAAGGGTCCCAGCTCCTGGGGGGATGACATCTTCAGGATGAACTCTTGGTCTCATTACAGCTCTCTGGCACTGGCCTTGTGTGCCTACGACTGAGGGGTGACCTGTCATCACTGCAGAATGTATTTACATAGATTCAAACACACACACATTCACTGGGTAAACTTGTTTTTCCAAGTTTTTACAGTAAAGAGTTATCAGAAAAAGATGTTTAAAATCTGGCAGAAATCACTCATCTAGGGCAGCTATGACCAGCTCCTCCACAGTGACCGGACCCAGTAAGGCCTGGGAGAGACACACTCAGGGTAAGGAAGAGCAGGCAGACAGAAAAGAAAAAAAAAAGAGGCTTGAAGAACCTAGAAGTTCAGTTTCTTGTCCAGATAATCTTCAAAAAACATGCCCAGGGGGAAAGTACAAGGAAATACCAGTAGCCAACTGAGGAAAGGAGACTGACCCAGAGCCTACAGATGTTCGTGGAATATGAGGGCAGAGGAGCCGATGCGGTTAGCACAGTACTCTGTTTACTGGGTATAAACAGCTGAGCATGTTAGGTGCCATGAGAATATGACCTGATTCCACGGTGACTGGATGATGTGAGAAAGAAGGGGACACATACCTGTCATTCCAGGTGTCACCCACCTGAAAAGTGCAAGAGAACCAACAATAATTTTAGTTCAGCAAGGTGACTGGAAGCCAAGCAACATATTAAAAACATGAAATCATTCCTATATATGAGAAAGTAAAATGAAAAAAAAAGAAAAAAAATTCCGCCCTATCTGGTTTGGCTCAGTGGATAGAGTACTGGCCTGTGGACTAAAGGGTCTCGAGTTCAATTCCAGTCAAGGGCACATGCCCAGATTGTGGGCTTGATCCCCAGCAGGGGGCGTGTGGGAGGCAGCCTATCAATAATTCTCTCTCATCATTGATGTTTCTAATGTTTCTCTCTCTCTCCCTCTCCCTTCATCTCTGAAATCAATAAAAATATTTTTTTAAAAAAATTTCTACTCACAATGGAAAGAGCAGGGTGCCTAAGAAAAAAGATGGAGTCCTAGACAAAACAAAGTAGTTTTAGCAGTTTCACTAGAGCATCAGAGTCAAGAATATAAACCTTAATGAATAGATAAGTCGGGATATCTCTAAGACAGAGATTCTCCCCAACATAAAATCCCTGCAGGGCCCAAAATAGTCATGACAATTCTGAAAGCAATGTGTCAGAACTTGCCAGATGGCCTCGGAAAACCTACTATAAAGGCATAATCATAAAAACAGAGTTAACACAGGAACACAGAGATTAAGCAATCAGAAAAGAGTTAAAGAACTAAATCTGGGTGTTAATGAAATTTCAAAGCATTTCAATGGGATAAGTGGCCCCATATTTAGACAAAAATAAAATGAGACAGGGCCTCAAACCTACCTAACAGCAAAAACATCTACTTTCTAGCTCCTCTCTTTTCCCCCACTCATATGCATTGGTGTGAAGCTCTTTTTCAACTGATCTAAACACTCCTCTTCATCTTTTCCCCTCCTTCTCTTGAATATTGTCGAGTAAAACTCACTTCCTCACCAGCCTGTTTCACATTCTGTACATAAAACTGGATGAGAATTCATACTCAGCTGCAGCTCATAGACAAGGCTACATTTACAAGCATTCCAGTAGCAAAAGGCAGGTGCCAGAAACCAGAAGGTTAAATGTCCTGTCACACATGAAACTCAGAAAAGCATGCTAGTTATGGCCCATCCCTAGCTCATGTGAAAGAGTCAGAGCCTCAAGTGATTCAGAATGGACCCACAAGCCCCTAACTATTCACAACCAATCAGAATACTGAGTTCACCAAAGTGCAAGCCTTCTGCTCAAACCTTCCTTTAAAAGCGAACATAATGAGGTACTTCAGTAGCTCCATGGGCATCCCTAGAAGAAATGTTCTTAGACTGAAGACCTCCTTTCAGAAAACTTTCGTGGGCAAGGAGTTGTATCCCAACCATGAGTGCTCACTTAGGCCAAGCCACGGAAAATAGAAACGAGAAAGGGAAGGGAAGATACGGCTGGAGTGCCCAGAAGGAAGACATATCCTCTCGGCCACCCAGAATCCTTGTCGGAAGGAGGTGCAGTATAAATTAACAGACATCACCTGGTTCTGAGATCTAACCATTACATCACAAGGGGCCATTAAGAAATTTGGGTCACTGTTTTAATTACCCTCACTCCACAGGTAAGGAGAGAAGGGGCAAACTGTGATTAAGCATTTGCCAGAGGCCCATGTGACTTCACCAGGATTACCTAAAACTCTAAAAACAAGTCCACACTGTGCAACCTCATCACCAAGAACCCTGAAAACAAGGGTAGAAAGGATAATGTCCTAAATATACATTCTATTCAAATTCTTATTTAGTATCTTAAGAAATAAGTAGTACTAAATACCATCCATATTATAAAGTGTAGATTTATGAAAAACAAAAGCCTAGAAATTTTCCTTAAGAAAAAAAAGATGAAGAAAGCAGCCTTAACTGGTTTGGCTCAGTGGATAGAGCATCAGCCTGCAGACGGAAGGGTCTTGGGTTCAATTCTGGTCAAGGGCACATGCCTAGGTTGCAGCCTCTATCCCCAGCAGGAGGCATGCAAGAGGCAGCCAATCAAGGATTCTCTTTCATCTCTCCCTTCCTCTCTGGAATCAATAAAAATATATTTTTAAAAAAGGCAGCAGTCCCTAATATGCAGGAGCTGATTTGATGCTCAGAGCCAGCCCTCAATGTTACTACAAAGCAATATGGCACAGGAGGTCAGGCTGCTCTCCTCCAGAACACAATCAATCTCCTAGAACAGTGGTCGGCAAACTCATTAGTCAACAGAACGGCAGCTGCATGTGGCTCGAGAGCTGCGGTTTACCGACCACTGTCCTAGAACATCCACAGCCAACAAGGTCACTCTGAGACCATGACAAAATGAGGCAAAACAAGATCACTGGGAAACCCACCAAATATCCACCACTTCCTGCCCCCGTCCACACTGAAATGAGTGCTGCTTCTTTACCAATTACAGTTTCCTCAGACTCCACTCTTCCCTCTCCACAGGTAAGATTTATTGAGATACTCAGAAAACTGCCCTCACTCTTTTGTTAATCCTCAATATTTTTTTTTCATTGATTTCTAGAGACAGTGGAAGTGAAGAAGGGGAGGGAGGAAGAGAAAGAGAAAAAGAAAGATCAATGTGAGAGAGATACATCAATTGGTTGCCTCCCAATCAGGGATCTAACCAGCAACCTTTCAGTGTTTGGGCCAATGCTCTAACCCAGTGGTCGGCAAACTGTGGCTCGAGAGCCGTAGTTTGCCGCTCTGTTGACTAATGAGTTTGCCTACCACTGCTCTAACCACTTAGCACACACCAGCCAGGACTGCCCTCACTTTTTGAAAACACCCAATCTAGAGAGTACCTGCATGTTTGTAGACCCTCTCAAGATCACCCAACCAAAACCCAAATTCTATAGTAGATTCTTTCTAACACCCTCTTACTCTCCAGGTAGTATCCTTCCTGGTTGCAACGAGCAATATTATACTCAACTTGTTCAATGACAAGTGGGTCCCTGGTGGTCTCTGACGAAAGGGCACAGATTTCACATTGCACATTTCTTTCCCCATCAAGATCCCACATCCTATATAATAAAACCCTAATATGCAAATCTACCAAACAGGGGAATGACCAGTCGCTATGAAGTGCACTCAGAACAGGAGCTGGCCCCCTGGTGGTCAGTGCGCTCCCAGAGGGGAGCACCGCTCAGCCAGAAGCGGGACTCACAGCTGGAGAGGATAGCAGAGGTGGTGGGAGCCTCTACCACCTCCGCAGCAGGTGGACATCCCCAGGGGGGTTGGACTGGAAGACAGCGCAGGCCAGGCTGATGGACCCCCACTGCACAAATGTTGTGCACTGGGCCTCCAGTATGCTTACATTTTGATAAAACCAAATTTAACTTCATTTACAAACAAACTTTTCAGGATTCCTGGATACTGCACAAATGCACATCACATCTATAAGACAAAAATGCACCTGGCGGAGACTCTTAATGCATCAAGCTTTTTACTTCATCCTTTTAAAAAATACCAAAAGGTTGCCAAAACCGGTCTGGCTCAGTGGATAGAGCGTCAGCCTACAGACTGAAAGGTTCCAGGTTCGATTCCGGTCAAGGGCACGTCCCTTGGTTGCGGGCGCATCCCCAGTAGGTGTGCAGGAGGCAGCTGACTGACATTTCTCTCTCATCCATGTTCCTAACTCTCTATTCCTCTCCCTTCCTCTCTGTAAAAAAAATCAATAAAATATATATATTAAAAAATACCGAAAGGTGTTTCCCTGATAATATTGAATCCTTTATCCCAAGGACTCTGAAAATCTGGATAGCTTTTTCTCCTATAGTTCATGACACCTCATAGACTACATTTTCCAAATTCACAAGGTTTGAAGAAACCAAAGAGGGACTCCGTAGTCCTATATTTTTCCTAGAACTCTAGGTCCTGAGACCCAATCTCAAAAAGGAAGAGATCAACAACATAAATGAACCTCACAGACATGATGCTGGGAGAAAGAAGTTAAACACTTAAGAGGACATCCTGCATGATTTCAGTTAAACAGAGCTCAAACTCAGCAGTGGCTACTCTGGAAGGAATAACTGTTCCGTGGCAAAGAAAGAGTTCACAGTGTTAGTAATGTTCAGTTTCTTGATCTGGGTCATGTGATACAAGTGCCTCCATCTGTGAAGATTCATCAAGCTATATATTAATTAGCATGCATAAGTATATATCATGTACGTCATACTTCAAAAAACAAGTTTAGAAGATAAGGGGTGAGGATGAAATAGTAACATGTCACAGAGCAACCTCCATGTAATGCACATTTAGGACAGCTTAACCTCTCCAGGATCCACATTGCATCTAAGGGTAACTACTTGTATTTTACGGGTTCTTTGAAGAGTTACATCAGATAATGCTTGCCCATAGCCTGGCGCCTGGTGCACAGAACTTTAGGGTGATTCATCCAATCATCTGGATGTCCTGCAATCCAGTCTCTGCCTAGTGTCTCCTCTATACAACTCGGGGCACAGTTGTCATTTGTCATGACCCAAAGAGATGGCACCGAGCAGATCAGCATCTGACTGACCCCTTCCACACTTTTTTTT
Organism: Lasiurus cinereus; assembly: GCA_011751065.1. Taxonomy (NCBI): domain Eukaryota; kingdom Metazoa; phylum Chordata; class Mammalia; order Chiroptera; family Vespertilionidae; genus Lasiurus; species Lasiurus cinereus. Next base: position 11,470,127 of record JAAGEH010000426.1, read on the forward strand.
TTCTTAATACATTTTATTGATTTTTTACAGAGAGGAAGGAAAAGGGATAGAGAGTCAGAAACATTGATGAGAGACAGACATCGATCAGCTGCCTCCTACACGCCCACCACTGGAGATGTGCCAGCAACCAAGGTACATGCCCTTGACCGGAATCGAACCTGAGACTCTTTAGTCCAAAGGCTATCCACTGAGCTAAACCGGTTTTGGCTTTATCTCCTCCTTCCCTGACTTGGGTCTTCTAGTCCTGGGTCAGCAGGTCTCACCAGATTCCTCCAGCTGCTCATGCCTCTGGCCATCTCCATCCACATCTGCTATTTCAAACAATACCCACCTCCATTCTCAAAACACTCCTTTGTCTGCACCATTCCATCAACACCCTTTCTACTGTCTTCGCTTTGTTCTCAAGCTATAACCATGTAAGGGGTGTCCATTTCGCACCAATGTCATGCCCCCTCCCCCCCATGATGAAAGTCACACCAGGTCAGAGTGAGCAGTGTTTTCCTGAAGAAAAGGTGAGGCTCGGCCTCCCCCCACCCTACCCCCATACCGAGAAGTGAGCATGCACAAGGGTGTGCCACGTCCTGTAAGACTTCAGATGAGAATATTTTTAACATGAACATCAAGGCATCATATCCAAAAGAAAAAAGTCAAACTATTGGGGCTTTAGCTGGGATGTCTAGGTGTCCCAAAAGGGGCACAGTGAGGTGAGACAATTATGGTCCATTCCAGTCGTAGGGATCAGCTGAGGGCCCACTGAAATTTCAGATTCCCGTTGGGCTCACTTGTATATATAAATTAATTCTAAAATCCACTGTTCTTTGCATAAATATATGTGATTTTAAAAGGGGAGGAGGCATGGATAATCAGAAGGGAAAAAGTCTACCAGTCAAATAGAGCTAAGAGTTACACGGAGGTTAATCCACAGGCGCTATGCACACTGAAATTTTAGTTCCGAATGTTCTTCTAGCAGCATAGTCATTTTGGTGTCCTAAGACTGGAGCTTTACTTGGTATTAAGAACTGAGCCCTAACTGGTTTGACTCAATGGATAGAGCCCTGGCCTGCGGACTGAAGGGTCCTAGGTTCGATTCCAGTCAAAGACATGTACCTTGGTTGTGGGCACATCCTCAGTAGGGGGTGTGCAGGAGACAGCTGATCAATGTTTCTCTCTCATCGATATTTCTAACTCTCTATCCCTCTCCCTTCCTCTTTGTAAAAAAAATCAACAAAATATATTTTTAAAAAAAGAAGACCTGAGAAAATGTCTCTGAGTCCCCATAAAAGGACACTGTGTGACAGGGTGGATGGCAGCCTCAAAATATTCTCCTTCTCATGCCCCTATTTGTGGGAGATGTACACTGAATACTTAGGAATGAAGCGACCCTATATCTGAAACCTACTGTCAGATGGTGGGGCAAAAGGGAACAGAGACAGACAGACAGACAGACAAGAGAGGAAGGGAAGGCGGCAGAGTGGAAGAGGTGTATGTTGTGGGAGTGGTATAATGCTAAAAACTGGTGAATTTAGGTGAGCGTAGAAAGATGTTCATTGTACCGATCTGTCTACATTTTAATTGGAAAAAAAAATTTAATTTGGTATGAAAAAGGGGGAAAAAAGAAATCTATTGTTACCTCCAAGGGATTCTGAAGAGTCATATCAAGTTAACCAATCAGCTGGGTACTGCCCACTGTGACCTCTGGTTTCATTTCTCTGTACTAGCAATGGCCCTCAGAATTCTAGTCTTTGAGTTAAACAGCACATGTCTTTACAACAGTATCAGTTCTGCAAAAGACTAAAGTACAGCAATGAAATGTGATATTGGAAGTGAGGGACAGGGAACTAGGAAGGGAAATAAAGTCTCCCTTTTGACTTCTGAGTGAGATGATGGCATCAATACCTTGTAAAAGATGAAAGAGTCCCAAAACTCAGATGTTCTCAGATGTAGCAGAAACGCAACAATCATGACTGATAGCAGAAGCTATTTCCTCCCTCTGGAGGCACTGTATTTAGAAATCCAGGCTTCCTTTTTTTTTCTCTTTGCTCCTTCCTATTCTGTCAACTAAATCCAAGTAAGCACAAGTTAAAGATAGGGGGTGAAAATCTAATTAGAAATTTTTATTAAAATGTTACTCAAATTATAAATCCTGTCCAACTGAACTCATAATATTAAAAGTGTACTTCCTTTTATTGGTTCCACTTAACTGTATTAAAATGAACAGAAATGATTATGTATTTATGAGGAAATCCACTTTACTCTAAAACTCCCCTAGAATATATTTGAAAACTTGGGCTAAGATTCCTATCAAGTGAACCGATGGTGATCAGGGTAGAGCCTGCTTTACGAAAATGGAACTCTCCACTTTGTACACAACATACACCAGATAGTTTAATGTATGATCAGATTTCAAAACCCTCAACAGAGTCCCAAACTCTCTTATGTGAACTGAGGAAGTGATCCATGTTAGGGAAAGACAGATCTTTGGTGATACTCCAAAACACTCCCAATACCAATTTGCCAATTCTTACTGAAAGGAGAGTTTGATAGTAAAAGTCATATAGCTCTGTCCTCTTATTGATTTCTAAGTTATTTAGGCAAAAGAAGAGTATTCAATGATAAGAAAGTTGACTAACTTCTGGGGCAAAAGGGATGGGAGGGGCGCCAGGAGAAGGGGCGGTAAATATAAACAACCTGCCAGTTACTTCTGAGGAAAATCATAAAAGGATTTCCTTTAAAACTTAAAGAATTAAAGATGTTTCTACCTAAAGAACAAAGAAAAGGCCAAACAGACACAGGTTTTATAAAAAGAATTACAAGAGAAGAGAAGGAAGATAATAAAAAATGACTTAATACTGCACAAGTGAATATAAACAAGAACATTTAAAAACACATACTCCTTGCCTGGCCGGTATAGCTCAGCGGTTGAGCACCAACTCAGGAAGCAAGAGGCCGCTGGTCAATTTCCTGTCAGGGAACATGCTCAAGTTGCAGGTTCAATCCCCTCTGGGGGGCATGCAGGAGACAGCTGAATTGATGATGTTTCTCTCTCATCAATAGAAGTCCACTCATAGATATTTATCATATAGACTAGAGGCCCGGTACACGAATTTGTGCACTGGTGGCATCCAGCCCGCCTGCCCAATGGGGGACATCAGGGGCGGGCCGGCTGGCCCTGCAGGCAGTTTGCTGGCTGGCTGTTTGCTGGTGAGCCCCGCTTCTGCTTGAGGTGGGGGCCTGCTCATGAGCAGGGCTGGTCAGGGTGAGGGGTGCAGGTTTTCCGGCTGGTCCTCCATTCTATCAATTTGCATATTACCCTTTTATTATATAGAATAATACAAAATATCACTAAGACTTATGTTTTAAAAATACTTAAGAATGTTTAGTATGACTTTAGTTGCAGAAAGCAAAGACTGGAAACAATCCACAGAGGAGAAGTTAAATAAAAACTGTGCCCCTATTTCATGGAATAGTTTATAGGGGGCCCTTAAAAAGAATGAGGCAGTTCTATACCCATTAAAAGGGATAAATCCAGGAGATGCCTTAAGTGAAAAAACCAAGACCCAGAATAACATGTACAATGTGATCCCATTTCTGTGTATTTTTTAAGGGGGACAATAAAAGTCCACCCTTGCACCTGCATAAAATACATCCAGAAAAACACTTAAAAATTTCCTAAAACTTTAGAAATAGTGGTTACATCCATGAAGATAAACTGGGGCCAAGGATAAGAAAAACTTACCTTTTATTTTTATATGGCTTGATTCCAAATGCAGCCATTATTTAATTTTTAAAACTACCTTTCCTAAAACTAAAAAAAATAAAAAACTATATTTTTCAGTTTTAATATGGAATCTAACCTTTCTGTATTAGTGAAATATGAGTCTCAGGTGATCTCTGCAAAGTGAGTAACAGAGGGCTTAGCCCTGGGGACAAGAGATGAGCAGTTAATAATATTTAATGATGGAAAAGAGTAAAGAAAGAGCACACAGTACATACTGGGAGAAATGCCAGTAGGATATTCCTGCTCATCTTCTAATCTACAGATTTAAACCCACCAATATGCTTAGAGATGTATCAGCCTCGGGCAGGAAACCTGGAAAGAGCGCCTACTCCCAAGTAAGCGAACGCTGTCCGGGCTCCCAGTGCCCCCTGCAGACCCAGATCACAGCCTGGATAACCCGATTCTTCTCCGTTCCTGCCCTCCGTGGCTGACCCATGCAGGAGGAACTTTCCTACACCTGACCCCAGCCTATCTACGACTCTAATATCAATTGTTCCTCCTCGCTCGCCTTAACCTCTCCTCTGGCCCACCTCATTGGAAGGTATCACCAGTGAATCCACTTTTTCCTCTGAAAATTAAATATTAAGCCCATGGTTCCCTTTCCATCCCCAACAGAAGCAGCCAAGATCTGAAATGTGCACATAAAATACTTCAGGATAGCGACACAAAAATGCACAGACTCCAACCAGGGAAGGTCTAGTGTGTTTGACTCATTACAGGTATGGGCTAAAGGACTCCTCAACACCTTAGCGAGATGCCAAAAGAAAAAAATAAGAAAAAGAAAATCCCACTAGAACAGGAAAGGAGAAATCTTTTCTGGATAAATTTATTGTGTATCTACAGTCCTTCCATCTTCATTTCTTCTTCAATCCCCCAGCCAAGTCAGGAGGCTTAACAAGCAGTAAATCTTTTTGCCACATTTGGATTTTAAAACATGAAAACTATTGGCAAGAACATACCCTAGAGAAAAACTAAAAGGGAATGGATTAAAATTCCATATTTGCAGGCCAAATGTATTCATCTGAAGAAAGTCCTAGATTGGCACAATCACTAGAATAAAAACCTATCCCTAATTTGAAGGACACATGCGCCAGCGTGGTTCCTTGAGTTAGATGCTCTAAATACTAAAGGGTGTAGAGAGCTACAGGATTAGAAGCATGGTCTTGTCGTGGCCTTGGCAGAACCCACATTCTAGAAGACAGTCTTCCTTTTTGTGTTTAATAAATGTGACACAACAAAATTCTTAAATGATTTCATTTTTATACCTCTCATACAAGCCAGGGGAAAAACACACACATCGGAACACATTTTCTCAGGGAAGAGAAGGTGCAGAGTGCAAAGAACAATCTACAAATCAGACCTAAGTTCTGATGCTGCTACCAGAGTGGACTTAAATCATTTGATTTTCCTGGTCTATCATTTGTATGTGTGTGTGAGGGGGGGGGGGGTGGGAAGTGGGGGGGAGGTAGGGCAGCATAAGCATAGGACTAGCAATAAGTGACATTAGGGTCCTCTCAGGTCAGAAATTTGAAGACAGCAAGAGATAAAGCTAAAGAAAAGGTCTCTTCCTTTCAAATGGACACCTTGCATATTTTACTAATGGTTCAGGGCTTACTCACAAACTCAGTAGCATAAGACAGACTATAAACCCTGTCTAAACTGGCCCCACCTACTTCCAGATCCTTCCTCAGGCCACATCCAGTTCATACTCTGACCACCCTCGTCTTTCAGTTCCTCCAATTCTCCATGCTTCTGTTGCTTTCAAGATTCTTGCTGGGCCTGTTCCCTTGGCCCAGAACATGCTTTTACCAATCCTCTGCATGGTTAACTTCTATGCATTATTCAGAAGGATGGCGGCCCACATGTCACCTCTGGGAAACTGTCTCTGGCTGCCCCACACTAGTTCAGTTCCCCTATTCATGTCTTCTGAGGACCATTTGCATATCCTTTGAAGCATCTTTCACAATTTTAATTCTGTAATCTGAAATTAGTTGTTTGATGTCTATCTTCCCACCTCCTCCCAAGTTAGAATATAAGCTCCAATAGGCAGGGACCCTACCGCAGTACCCGGTACAAAGAATATCCTCAGAAATGTTTGAGATCAACAAACATTTGGCTAACTGGTCAATACAGAAGAAGATTAAATTTAAGGTTCAGAGTTTTAACCCTATCTTTAAGCAGGGGAAATGGAAAATACTGTAGAGTAAAATAAAACCACCAGATAAACAGAGTTGGAAATCAACCAGGAGACAGAAATCATGCCAATTAAACTTAAGTCCACTCAAGAAGGTTTTGGAGAGAGGAAAAAGCTATGATAATTGTATCCAAAATGCAAACACTCAATAACTGTTGAATTTGTCAGAGGAGATTTACCCTAATTCAAGGTCTTATATGAAATATAGTCCTAGCTGGTTTAGCTCAGTGGATAGAGTTTCTGTCTGTGGACTGGTGGGTCCCAGGTTCGATTCCGGTCAAGGGCATGTACCTAGGTTGCAGGCTTGTCCCCTGCCTGGGCTTGGGTCGGGGCTCATGCAGGAGGCAACCAATTGATGTGTTTCTCTCACATCGATGTTTCTCTCTGTCTTTCCCTTTCTCTAAAAATCAATGGAAAAATATCCTGAAGTGAGGAGGAAGGAAGGAAGGAAGTAAGAAGGAAGGGAGGGAGGAAGGAAGGGAGGGAGTTGGGGGGAGGAAGGGAGGGAGGAAGGAAGATAAAGTGATACTATAGAGAATGATAAGGAGGAAAAACACACCAAGAGATGTGTTTCTAATATTCAGCTATAAATTCAAGTAGTTTCATGTAATTCAGAAGAATATTTAGCATCATTACTTCTATGATTTATTCTAAAATTCTCTTAAAGAAACAGCATATCATTTAAACAAAATGATATGTTTGTCCTACATTCTTTTTCAAAAGAGTATATACAATGTATGGTTTACCATAACATCATGTCAGTATTTCCTGTAGATTATAAATGACATTAAGAAAGCATAAAGAGGAAATCGGTTGGCTCAGTGGATAGAGCATCGGCCTGTGGACTGAAAGGTCCCAGGTTCAATTCCGGTTAAGGGCATGTACCTTGGTTGCAGGCATATCTCCAGTAGGGGGTGTGCAAGAGGCAGCTGATCGATGTTTCTCATCCATGTTTCTAATTCTCTATCCCTCTCCCTTCCTCTCTGTAAAAAAATCAATAAAAAATATATTTAAAAAAAAAAAGGCATACAGAAACTTCTCTGTGGCTTTAAAAACCACCTAGGGCCAAGTCAAAAGATAAGTGACAAGTGGGAAATTTTTTTGCAACTCAAAATTTGAAAAAAAGTACACGTCTCTGTAATATATAGAGTGCTAAGAAAAAAAATGGGTAAGAGAGAGACTAACATCCCAATAGACAAATGAGAAAGACTATGAACTAGGCACTTACAAAAAAGGAAATACAAATGCTCTTGCAAAAACATATGAAAAGATGCTTAGACACCCACTTACCCATCCCATAAAAATACAAAGACCAAATGCCACTCTGCAATGACCGAATTGGCAAAATCCAAGTTTGATAAAAGTGTGATATAAGGGCCACAGATACGCTCTCTCAGACCCTGCTAATGGAGGTATAAGTGAGTACAAGTCTTATGCAGGCAATTTGGCAACATCTATTCAAATTCACATATATAGCACATCTGACCCAGCAATGTCTCTTTTAGGAATTTACCCAGAAAGGCAGTATCTCAAAGGGAAGGAATTCTCTAGAGTCAACTTGCCTAATAATGAACTCTGCCTATGCTACTCTCTGGGGTATGATCTTGGGCACATCACACAATCCTCTTTGAGCCTCAGTTTCTTCATCTGTAAAATGAAGATCATAATATTGCTGGCTACCTCACAGGATTGAAGTGAGGACTGAATCAATGTAAGGAAATGGTTTAAGAGATCATTAACCAATGCAATGTATCCCCTTAGATAATACTCACCCACATACAAAATGATCCATGTTCAATTTACTATAACATTTTTTGTGAGACCAAAGACTGAAAACAATTTAGATGTCCAATGGTTAGAGAGAGCCACATGCAACTGCAATGGATTACTATGCAACTGTAAAAAAGAATGAGGAAGTAATCAATATACTTTATGAAAAAAATCTCCACCATATAAGAAAGTGAGAGATAAAACCACAGAATAAAGAATTATCTACACCGCCTTTTATGTAAAAGGGAAGAGGAAAACATATCATGACATATTTCCTATTCAAAAATTTAATTAAAAAATGAAAGAATACTTTATGTTAGTGGTCGGCAAACTCATTAGTCAACAAAGCGGCAAACCGCGGCTCGCTCTAGGAAATTATGTGTTGTGACAAAGGTATTCTCTAATGTTATGGTGGTAACTAACCATTCTGCAATACACACAAGTCTAGCAAATCAACACGTTGTACACTTTAAACTCACACAACTTTATATGTCAACTACTTTGTTTATATATATTTTTATGTCAATTGTATCTCAATAAAGCTGGGGGACATAACTAATTGGGGTGGTGGGATAAGAACATTTTCAAAAGGGCAGCACTTTACTCAATCCTGAGGTGAAAATAATTATGTACTCACAAATGTATAGACCACTGATTCCCAAACTCTGTGGCTGAGTCAAAGCAATTTAAAAATTACCTGGGAATCTAAAAACAAAGAAACAAACAAAATAACTCATGCTGGCTCCTAGCCCCAGACACTGATAGATGTGACACCAGGTATCATGACTTCATAAGTTCTCCAGGAGATTCTAATGGACAGCAAAGTCTCAGAACCACAGACTGAAAGGTGAAAGGCTATTGTCAGAGGTCAAATTATACTCACAAAGAGCAACCACTTAGAAAACAACCAGTGTCCCAAGTCCCCAACTCAGCGGCCCACTTTAAACACTGGCTGGCACAAGCAAATGAGAGCAAAATAACTGGACCATCCCTCAGAGGTAATACCTACAGCTCGGACTGTCCACATTTATTTTCCTCGACTCCTATAAGTGAAGGGCTTGATCCTCCTGCCCAGGCTTCATGTACTGGCCCATCTCGCGCAGGTCCGGCCAGTATTTGGAAAATTTCTAGTAAAAGGAGACTTGCTACCTACCTTTCACCTCATTCTGCTTCATGAATTACCATCAAAGCTCCATTCAGCATCCCCTTTTGTTTCTAAGGGTTGAACTGCTAGACCCCTTTTCTCCTTCTCTGCCAAGGAGCTGACAGAGTGGAAAAAGCCCTGGCCTGGAGCCAGACCACCTACCTTGCCACCCCACCTGTCCCATCTACCAACACTGTTGCCTGGCCAATAATTTAATAGCATTTCACTTGAGCCCCAGATGCTTCGTTAGTAAGGCAAAGCTCCCACTACCTACCTCACAGACTTGCTTTCACACTCAAATGAAATGCTGAAACCATCCTATAGATCAGTGGTTCTCAACCTTTCTAATGCCGCTACCCTTTCATACAGTTCTTCATGTTGTGGTGACCCCCAACCATAAAATTATTTTTCGTTGCTACTTCATAACTGTAATTTTGCTACTGCTGCTGAAAAGCCTAAGACCATTGGAAAACACAGATATTTTATATTATGACTCATAACAGTAGAAAAATTACAGTTATGAGGTAGCAACGAAAAATAATTTTATGGTTGGGGGGTCACCACAACATGAGGAGCTGAATGAAAGGGTTGCAGCATTAGAAAGGTTGAGAACCACTGCTCTAGATGCTGCACAAGCTTCAGATTGCAGAGCTGGGAATTCTGGGGAAAGATGCTCCTTTTCTGCCTGTCCAGCAGACCGGTCCACACACTACCCAGGTGTTTTTCAGACCTGCACGGCTTCACACACAACAGACTTCTAGAAACCCTGTATGCCAGCCCATCTTCTAATGATATACTTCCTCCATGATGCTCTTCATGAAAGGGGGCAGCAGTAGAATTTGGGGATTCAGGTGGTATTTTAAGACCTATTAATCATGCTCTGTTAACCATGATTGTTTTATTCTGATTAAAGAAGGCATTTCTACTCTGGCTGGAGCAGACCTGAAGATGCAGCCCTTCTTCCCCATTTGGAGCTGCCTATTATCATAGGAAGATTAGCAACTGTGCTGCAGAAACCAGAAGGGCCAGCCCTTTGTAGATCCCTAGCCCTTTTTGCAAACCTGCAGGCCTTTGCAGACCTCCAGCCTGCTTACCTGTTAAGTGCCCATCTGGCACTCCCTTTGGCTACTTCCCCATGTAATGCCAGACCTTACATATCACTAAACCCTTTGAAGACCCCTAGTCCTTTTGCATATAGTAAACTGCCCTTTTGCCTACCTTTCCTTTGTACTTTTATTATATAAGCAACTGGCTTATGGTGGGGTGCAGAGCAGATTTCTGTGGCTTATGTGATGCTCTCCCATACAACTGGCAATATTGGAATAAACACTCATATATGATTCAATCCTGTCTCTCTGCTTCATGGCTCGAGTAGTGACAGGCAGCACGGACCCATTGTTTGGTTACAATTAGACATTTCTCAGCTAAAAGCAAAGGATTCCTCACTTCACTTCAGATTTCCTCGAGGCTGAACTTAAAAGCCAAGATTCTTGCCCCACATGTACAACCGGAGATTCATACCCCTATGTATCATGGGGCCTGGGGAACCAGTTTGCATACCTCCTGAGGGCAGAACCAGTATGACTGGGCTGCTTAGGGGACTGGCACCACGGAACAGAGCAGCAGGGAACAGAGCAGCAGGTAAAAGGGGGAAGAAGAGATTTAGGTCAGGGGCCAGCAGCCTCAGGGGTCAAGGCTTAAAGCAGAGGGAAGCAAGGATAACCCCTATGTGTTTCACACACAAAATCGCTAGGGAAAATATTACTATTTTTTAAGATGTGATTATGGTATGGTGCTTATAAAATCCTTATCAGAGATGCAAAATGAACTCTGGGTGAAACACTGTTAAGACTAACCATGTGTTGATAATTGGTAAAGCTGGGGGATTTTATACATTCATTCACTGTACTTTTGTGTATGTGTGCAAATTTCCATAATAAAAAGTTTAAACAAAACTATCGCCATAAAAACCAATTTCACAGCAGAGGAATGTGAGAAACGTATTCTGACAGCATGATTAAGTGCCAGATGTTTGGGGCTGGGAGACAAGGTCACTAAGGCACTAAGGTAAGCAGCTATTTCTCCTCCCAAGGCATGTGCATCCTCAGAGCCCTGGCTGCAATGGGACCCAGGCACCAAATTAACTGTCATTGGCCATGACCTCCTTCCGGGGACTGGCGAGGCACCCCATGCTGTTTTCCACTGTTAAATGACATGCTGAGGATTTAGGATTTAGAGTTCCCCACCTGCCGTAACCGGTTTGGCTCAGTGGATAGAGTGTCAGCCTGTGAACTGAAGGGTCCCAGGTTCGATTCCGGTCAAGGGCGTGTAGCTTGGTTGTGGGCACATCCCCGGTGGAGGCAGCTGATCAATGTTTCTCTCTCATCGATATTTCTGACTCTCTATCCCTCTCCCTTACTCTCTGTAAAAAAAAATCAATAAAATATTCTTAAAAATAAATTTTAGAATAGAGTTCCCCACCTGGCTTTGCCCTGAGAAAATTCAGGTCAGCCATAAAAGACAACATGGACAGGTGAGAAAGTATTCTTGGAAAGGGGCTTCTGAGGCAGAAGGAAGAGGGATGGGAAAGACCCCACGTATCCATTCCGCCATTCGGAGCTGCAAGTCTTGCTAAAGTGGAGCCTGCTGTTTCAAGCTGCCATGCCTTTGTCCACAGTTCCTTCTTCCTGGCATGCCCTTCATTCACATCCTCTTGGGGCAGTGGTTGGCAAACTCATCAGTCAACAGAGCCAAATATCAACAGTACAATGATTGAAATTTCTTTTGAGAGCCAAATTTTTTAAACTTAAACTTCTTCTAACGTCACTTCTTCAAAATAGACTCGCCCAGGCTGTGGTATTTTGTGGAAGAGCCACACGCAAGGGGCCAAAGAGCCACATGTGGCTGGTGAGCCGAAGTTTGCCAACCACGGTCTTTTGGGGGAGTAAAAACCTACAAGTCCTCCAACATTCTGTCATCTGGGAAATGTTCAATGACCGCCCAAGGCAAGCACAGTAATTTCAATGCCCTTTCTTCCTGAGCCAGTGCTGGGTCACTCTGGCCCGAGATCCCTCCAATGACCTTCCCGTGCTCTGGAAGGTAAGGTGACCTCTGCAGGTCACATTTCCCGGTTCTCAGAAGTCAGCTAAGTTCCAACTGGATTGGCCAATGAGATGTACTGGCCAGAGCCGGAAGGGTGGAAGAAGAGGGTGTTCCTCCCCTTTCCTTTCCGCCTCCTCAGCATTCCTGTGTCAAGGCCCACCAATGGTCCACCTTTCTTTGGATGACCCCTGCCCCTAGGCTCTGATAACACCTCTCCTCCCTCTGCCAGCCAGAGGGGATGTGGGAGTGGTGTCCTAGCTGCCTCACTGCACCTCCAGTGAGTTGTACTCTCAGCAAATCCACCCCGGGGACAAAGTCTCTGGATTAAGTTCTCCCTCTCATTCCACATGATTTCTGTTTTCCCGTGTGAACCTGACTGGTCAACTTACCATCTTCCTTCACCCGTGGTCACTGCTTTCCCACTGGCTCTCCCTTACCCGCCTCTGAGCTCCTTTCACAGCAGGCCCAAGGTCTTTTTAGGCTCACTCAGTTACTCTTCAAATTCTGCCTTGCCCCTAACAAGAGCATCTGAAGCACCTAGCTGGTGCTTTGTAGGTACCCCAAAAACTGCTGAGTTAAATGAACAGCAAGGAAACTTCAACACCCAGAAAGTTAGAGAAAAGCCGCAGAAAGAGAAAACACTCAGAAACATCTATAAGGGACAAAAGAACAATCCTTCTGAAGGGAAACTGATTATAAGGATGTACTCACTAGTCAAGACTCAAGAGCACATGCCCACATGATAGGGCAAAGGACTTAGACTATGAATTTTATAAATAAGCCAACAAAACAGTGCTGTATTTGGAACTCTACGAGGAATTCCATAGAACCTCGCAATTGCAAGTGGTCACAGAGATACAACACAGTGGTTAAGAACAGGGGTTGTTGGAGCCAGGCGGCCAAATCCTGGTCCCAGCACCTACTATAGCGGAATGACCCGGGCAGGTTAACTTCTGTCTCTACCTATGCTCTCTCAGCCTGTAGGGTTGCAAAACTGTGCCCTAAGGGCTAAATCAAACCGTGCACACTGGTTTCATCAGTCACTATTGGTAGCACAGCTCCAGGGATCTCAAACTCACTGCCTCTCAAAGAAGGTAGTAAGCATGTGACAGCCACCAGAGGTAAGAAGCCACAGGGATAGGTGACGCCCAAGTCAGACTAGAGGGTCTATTTGTACCTTTTCTGAGACTCTCTTTCAAAGCTCTCTCAAAACTCAGGCGCTAAACCACTGACCTGCCGGCCAAATGCCAGCTGCCAGTTTGCAATCCCCGACCTCTAAAAGGCCTCATTGGTGAAATGAGGAGAAAACCAAGACCCCAAAAGGGTATATGTTTGTTGCCTGGCCCCACAGACATCAAGAGAGTAAAAACCCAATTCTTCCAGTGTCATTTCACGCTCAGAAGGAAAAGAGAAATGAAACAAGAGGGCTGGCGGCATGGGGCCAGATAAAGGGAGGCACCTGAGACATACAGGCAAAGATGGCCTGCAGAGAGGAAGAATCAGGAAGTTGATGGTAGAAGGGCAGAAAAAATGAAAGCAAACTGGGAGCCGCTTGAGGAAGAAGAAGCAGTGACATCCTGAGAAGACAGATCCCAAAGAGCCGCACTAACGAGAGGACACTTGGTTGGTCTCATGAAAAAGAGGAAAGGAAGAAGATGGACAAGATGTAAATCCAGATCATTGGAAAATGATGCTGAATGAGTCCCGAGAGCTTTCATTAAGTCACATCCTTTATTCCCTGAGAAGCACCTGAGAAGTGAGAAACCATAGTCCTTGTATAGAAAAGAAGGCATGGTGGCCTTGTGGTCAGTAAATTGTCACTTGATTGCAAAGTGAGTAAGAAGAAGAACTGAGATATTTAAAAATCCTTTGTTTGTATTTATAAAATACAGGGTACCCAGTTAAATTTGCACGTCTGATACACAATGAATAATTTTTAGTGTACGTATATAAGTTCCATGTAACACTTGGGATATACATATGCTAAAAATTGTTTATCTGAACTTTAAATACAGCTCCTCAGCCTGTGTTTTTATTTACTAAATCTGGCAACCCTATCTGGTTGCCAAGTCTCTCTCCATTACACCAAGTTCTCTCAAAGAACCCTGGGGTGGAAAAAAACAGAAAGAAGTTAACTGAATAAATTGAAAGGAAGAATAATTCATGCAGATAGCCTACTGGAGAATGCAAATTTGCAACACATACAGTTAAAAGCTTAAAAAACAAAAAAGGTGAACAGGGAAGCCCAGAGGAATTTGAGAACTAGAGAACGAATACATCGGATTTAGGAAAAGCATTGCCTGACTGCATCAGCCATCAGGTACCAATGACCCGGAGCTGCAAAACTCTGGGCCAAGTAAGAACCAACCAAATAAAAAGAGTTTAATGGGAAGACATGCAAAGAAGCTTTGGAGGGAGGCGGCAAGAAACCAAAGACTCTCATAGTTTTGGCTAGAACCTCATCTCTCTGGTGGGCAGGTGGCAGCATTCCTGGGTTCACTTACTTCACCTCGTCAATGCCAGATGAGTCCCTGAATTACACAAACTGTCTTCCTAACCCCCTTTTAACAAACCAAAAGCCTTCACACCAGGACAACACACTCCTGGTGAGGAGCATGTTCTTTCAACCCTCAACGAGTCCCTAGGCTACCTACCATTCTCATCACTAGAGAAGTCTGGAGCCCAGAAGAAGAAAAGGGGTCATACCCAGCTGGTGTGGCTCATGTTTCCAATTCCTAGTCAGGGCACATGCCTGGGTTGTGGGCTCCATCCCCAGTAGGGGGTGTGCAGGAGGCAGCCAATCCATGATTTTCTCTCATCATTGATGTTTCATCTCTCCCTTATTTTCTCTAAAAAATCAATAAAAACATTTTTTTTAAAAGCGGTCACTTGAGGAGTCCACTGGCAAACAGACCTGTCCCTGGCTCACAAGTGGGACTGTCGTCCTGACACTGGGGTCCTGGAAGGGCACTCTTGCAAAAGTCAGCCAATTTCAAATACGTTCATGATTTGGTTTCTCCAGGCCAGCAGTTAAGCAGAAGTGGTATTTGTGTTCTCAGCCATCCAAATCCACCCCCTCTGGAATCCACACCCCCATGGAACAGTGTCAAAAGTCACATGACAGAGAAGCAGGCTTTGACTGGCTGCTGCCCACAGTGCTAAAGACAGGAAACTGGGAAAGGGCACACGTTGGCTCTCTCTTTTTTTTTTTTTTCAAGAAATAATGGAAAGAGCCCTGAAACCGACCCACAATGGGGGGGGGGGGGAATGGATCTTTTAGGAAACGTGTTTGCCTCCAGCTGTCCTATTACTTTTACAGGGCCACACAGGCTGGTTCAATCCTGACTCACCAAACCCTAGGATATCGGCCAGGTTCCCAGGCATCCCCAAGTGCCAGAGAATGCAGGGCCTGAGGTCTCCGGAGCGCTTGGTGCTTGCTGCCTCCAGCACCCTCTCAGCTTTCTAGACCTTATTTCGCTGCCATCATCGTATAGGATAATCAAGAACAGTTTTGATTTTAAAATACATTTTGAATAATAGAAAGGGTTGGTTATTAATAATCTTTAATATCGTTTCCTACAGAGTAATTCGCAACCAAAATACTTTGATGTGTATTGTCTCATTTGATTCCCATAACAACAGTGGGATAGAGACAAGACTGGTATTAACTCTAAAGACTGTAGTGGTTTGTTTTTTTAATGTGTTTATTGACTTTAAAGATCAAAGAAGGCAGAGAGGGGAGAGAGGCGGAGAGAGAGACATGGATATGAAGAGAAAAACATCAATCGGTTGCTTCTGGTACCCGTCCTGACTAGGGATTGAACCTGCTACCTAGGTATGTGCCCTGACAGGGAATCTAACCTGCAACCTTTTAACACTCCAACCAAGTGAGCCCCTTGGCCAGGACAAGACAGTTGTTTTAACAGGTTAAGTCTGCTGAGGCTTAAAGAATGAAACTTGGCTGGTAAGGTAGCCGGAAGTTAATTACCCATGTTCTATAGGTCCTGTGCCCGCTGCTGTGCCACGCTTCTCTCACACTTTCACAATGCCATGATCAACACTGAGGAGAGGGGGTGGGCATACCTGGGAGCAGAGGCTAAAACTAAACAACTCCACAGACACTCATGCAGTGGAATACTGCACAGCAATACAAAAGAACTACTCCTACATGCAACAATATGGGTACTGTTTATTATTAATAAGTGTATGAACTAGGATAACTAATCAAAGAATCTAGACACACACACACAAAAATATATTCTCCATAAAGCCACTTCCATGAAGTTAAAAAAATAAGCAAAATGAAATCTATAGTGATGGAAGTCAGAACAAGGTTACTTTTGGGGAGGTAATGCCAGAAACAGAGTATAAGGCAGCTTGGGGGGAAGGGGGGTTGCAGGTAACAACATGTATATCGACAGGGGTGATGATTCCATTCATTTGTCAATTTATGGTACACTTTTCAATAAATATGTGCATGCAGAGCTTGTGTACTTCACTGACTGTCATACTCCATTAGAAGAATTTATAAACAGCCAACCTAGGAACTCCCCAAAACAAACTCTTCAAACTGTATCGAACAGCTACTGGGTTAAGGCTGTGGGAAAATGCCAATGACCCTTCCAATGGCAGGCTTTTTTATGTTCCCGTCACCAGGCAAGGCACCATCAACACTGCCTACATCCAAATCCTGTCCTACACTTACTGTGACTGACAGACTGCTGAGATTCCTATCCCTCATTTCTTCATCTGTGCTGTGATAAAGAAATGAATCCCTAAACACAATGTGTTTAGCTCTCTAACAGGCACACAGCAAGAGTGTAGTATGGAGCCATTATTATCATGGAGTAAGACAGACCATCTTATGGATATCTGACAAAGTCTCTGTCTTCAAATAGTTTAGAAGGAAAACATAAGCAGCCAGAGTGGACCATATTACAGAGCCTCTACACTCCATTGCTCCCCTACCCCCCTGGCTCCTTCTCCTCTGTAGTTAGCCCCTGGGTAGAGCCTGGTCCCTGATCTCCTCCCCATTTTATTTCTTTCCCACATTCAGGTCCTGCCTGAGTAAGGGAGGCATGCCCCCTCCTGCCCTGACTCCCAACCCCATCGTCCTGTAGATTAACTTCAACGTATCCTTCAGGTTTTAGCTTTAACTACTACCTCAGGACAGAAAGAGCCCTCCATGACTCTGATCCCAACTCCTCAGATGCAGTCTCTTCCCATTTCTCACCTGTGGCATTCTGTCTGGTATACAGCAGGTGACCAATACATGTTTTGAGAAAAACCCTCTAATACTCTGTTTATTTTTTTTAATATATTTTTATTGATTTTTAACAGAGAGGAAGAGAGTTAGAAACATTGATGAGAGAGAGACATCGATCAGCTGCCTCCTGCACATCCCCTACTGGGGATGTGCCTGCAACCAAGTTACATGCCCTTGACCGGAATCGAAGCTGGGACCTTTCAGTCTGCAGGCTGACGCTCTATCCACTGAGCTAAACCGGTTTCGGCAGGTTGGACTCTGTTTAAATAGAGGTTATAACATACGTGGTCCAAAGAAACTGGTTCCAGACTGGGATGGGAGCCCAGAGGCTGTGCTAAAAGCAGAGAGGACAACCTACTGGGCAGGGAAGGGCAGGGGTGGGAGAGATCAAGGCCCAGTACTGGAGGGGAACAGAGCCGGCTGGGGGCACACAGGCTGTCCCCCAGGCACTGAAGGCACCCTGCCCATCATTGTTTCTTTTCCAAGGCAGGGAGGCTGCTGCCCTGGAAACCCTCCCTGGGGCCTGGCATCCTGAGAATTTGCTGTGGTAATAGGGCAGCCATGACTCTAACTAAAGGACTGGAACAGTAGAGAAGCAACTAGGAGAAAAAATGCCCACAAGATAAAGATAAAGCTGCTCATAAATTAATTTCTATCCCACCTTCTCACCGGCTGTGTAGCCTTATACTTAAGCACTGAGGCCAGACCTGGGTTCAAATTCCAGCCACCAGTTATATAACCTCTCTGGGCCTAAATTTACAAGTTTGTATTAATGGATAACATCAGTAACACAGGATGGTGGTGAGATTACATAAGAAGATCTATGCAAGCCCCTCCCAATAGAACCTATCCCACAGTGGACGCTGGGTAAACACTGCTGTTATCACAGCAACACAAAATAATGTGGAAGTGGAGCAATGCTGGTAAATAAGAAGTATTCTTTATTTCTTCAAGCTTTTCCTTTTTCCAAACTTACTTAAGTTAGGTATATTCAAAATGCTATAGAGGAAATTAAAATGCTTACAACATATTAAACCAAAAAAAAGCAACCATTAGACATTGAGTGTTAGGGCAAAAGTCCTTTCTCTTTCCAGGAGGACAAGTCTTCACAGTGGATTATTCCTCTCAGTGTTCTGCACATCTGGGTGCTTACTCTAAATGCAAATTAGAAAGGGAGGGAAAAAGTGGAAAACCAGGGCTAAGGTGTCATACATGTGTGCCGAAGACAGCAAAGAACCAGATGTGTGACAGCCAAAAAGCAATAAAAAATTAAGTTGGAGTAACATATCAAAAGTACTTTAATTAAAATGCTTTACACACAAATTCCTAACTTTTAACATCAGGGCACTAAAAAACAGGTAGCTGCTTCTGTAGAGCAGAAAAGAAAAACATTAAATCACTGGGGACAGAGGTTACCAGGGGCTGGAGGTAGCGGGAAATGAAGAGATATTGTTGAATCAAGACAGAGGTTCTGGTTGGGATGATGAAAAACTTCTGGAACTGGACAGTGGTGATGGTTGCCCAACACCGTCAATGTTCTTGATGCTACTGAATTATATACTTAAAAATGGTTAAAATGATCATTTTATTTGTGTATACTGCAATTTTGTAAATCACAAAAAAGTCACTGACCCTATTCTCTGGGACCTAAGGTACTTCTCGATAATAAGCTACATGCATTCAAATTAAAAATGTTGTGAAATAGTTAATATACTTTCCAAAACCCACTGCACCTTCCAAGTAGTGATTTGAACCTAACTAAATCCAAACCTCTACGTTATGGCATATTCACTTAAAAGTTTACTCTTTGGTTAACCGGGGCATTTAAATTATCCTAGCCGATTTCCCCCCTCAAATGTTAGTGTTTCTATAATCAGCATCTATTAAATGAAGCAGCAACACAATGTTTTGACTCTCAGCAAACGCCTTTGTTTAGATAAATTACGGCCTGTCCAACGAAGAACGGAAAAATAACAACAAAAAAACCTCAATAGAATAAAAGTTATTATTTGAGTTGGTATGTTAGGACAACTGAAAAAAAAAAATCACCACTTACATAAAAACAATTTCATGAGCCCAGAAGCTCTTTCTATAATTAAACACCAAATAAATTCTTTTTCTCAGGATTATTTTAGCCCTTCTAATTCAGTCTCCAAATGCTGATAACACTGAAGACTCTGTTCACTTATGACAGCAATACGTGAAGTGCTTAATGCGGGCACAAGATTTCTAGGAACTCACTTTAGCTCACCCTACTCCACGTTGCTCTCATTCTTTCACTTTCCTCTTTCCTTCTATGGAAAACTTTTTTGAATTATGACCTATGTCTGGCTGAATATCCCAACTCTGCTCGGCGGCACGAGTGGCCTCATTTGATCCCAAGTGCCCTGAGATGCCCTGGAGGGCATTAACCAGATCACTGCAGCCACACACCTGGCACCTAAGGCTGATTTGATCTGGAACAGATGCGAGGGAGATTATCCTGTCAATCAACATTGCTTTAAAAACAAAACAAAACACACACACACACACACACACACACACACACACACACAAATGGCATTTAAAATTGTCCATAATCTAGTATCTCTATTTTTCACCTAAGAAGTCTTTGCCTTCACAGATTGAAGACTGAAGACTTAAGAAAATTTTGGTCCATGCAACAATATTCTGTGAAAGGAAAGGACAGAGTGTGACAGAAATAAGGGAAAAGTCACCTAGATCATTTCAATCTGCAGGCAGATGTAAATCATGGCATTAAAAAGTCAGTGGCCTTTCTTTTCATTCCTCACCGCATAAAAAAGAAAATTAAAAACAAACAGAAGCCTCCCAGGCCACCTCGACACAAATTGAGCAACAGCTCTCCCTATCTCTGCCTTACAAAATAAACTACAAGCTCATTAAACTGAGTGAAGATGATACATTGTTTTCCTTAAAGATATTCATAAAACAGATGAACCTCATTTCGGAAGGTGGAAGGTAACAGCCCTCCCCGGGCATCCCCTCAGGAGCATGCCTGGACTTCCTTTCTTGCCTCCACTTACATGTCAGTTATCTCTGTACTCAGCGACTCTCATGGCTGGAAAATGCTGAAGGGAGGCCGTTCCCTCTATTCTGCATTCCCTACAGCACCCAGCCAGGGCCAACCTGAATGAAAGTCAAGCTGGAGAAGCCCTTACATTCCTTCCAAATACTTCAGAGTATCTGGCATACAGCCAGCCCTTCATAAGTACTTATAGGTTGAATCCTGTCTATTTCAGGCTGTATTTTGTCACATACCATTTTGTGCCTTCCTGAGGAGGCAAGGGGAGGGGGAAGAAAATCACAGAAAATTTCCCAGCATTAAACCATGTGAGTATTATAATAACTTTTAATCACTAAACTACCTCCCCTCCCCCCCAATGCAAAAGATCTAAGAACCAACAAGGAAGGAGTGAGTTAAACCTAAATATCCATCAACAAAACTATTAACCCTTTGTTTCAGCATTCTCCCTAGAAGAGAACACCTATACAAAGTGAGTTTGCAATGTACTGGTATGAACACTGGGATAAAATTCACAGTTATGAGCCTGACAGCCATTAAAAAAATAAAAAAGTTGACAACCTTGGGAAAGTAAAAAGAATCTTTACAAGTTAACACCACTCCAAGATCCTGACGATTAGAAATATTTTCCAGAGCATTAGTTTCCCTGTCAAAATTTCAACCACCAGCAACCAGGAACACACTGAACCTGCGAGTCCCGGGCTTTGACAATGATGCAATCTATCTAAAAGCAACTGCATTGTAATTGAAAACAAAGAGCAACACCTTACCCAGGGAGGGAAAAAGTATGGGAGGGAACCAGGATTGTTACTCCTCTGCTCCTCCAGATCCGAGTTTAAAAGCTCAGATTTCTAGCTGTAAATGCAGTTAGCTCTGCCAGGCCTGATTTAAGGAAGAAGAAGAAAAAAAAAACCATGCATGTACACTGTATATGACGCTACAGCAACCGACCAAACACTCGGCAGGCCATAGGTGGACATCTAAGGAGTCAGCAAGTCTCCTGATCTTATTTGCAGATACTGTACTCCCTCAAATAGAGCTTCAGGTACTTGCACTGATACATTCCCTCTATCACAGTTCATAATTGTATCCCAGAGGCAGCTGTGGGGCACTTCAACATTTAAAAAAAAAAAATCATAAGAAATGCCTGGAGTGATCTGTCACCATGGCAAAACTGAAGTGGCAAATCTTAACACTTTCAACAGAGCCACTTCTTCTCCTCAGCCAGGGGTGGGGAATCATTTTTCTGCCAACAGCCATTTGGATATTTATAACATCATTCACGGGCCATACAAAATTATCAAAATTATCCTGCTGTATTTGGTCAAACATTTAGTTAACTCGCCCCTAATGCCTTGGGGCCAGACCAAAGGATTTTGTAGGCCTTATGTAGCCCTTAGGCCGGATGTTTCCCACCCCTGCTAAGCTTTACTCAGAAACCCTTAGAAAGGTGAACCTGAAGACACTGTCCCCTTCCAAAAGTGAAATGTATCACCAGCATCTAGACAAGCCTCTGGATATATGCTACAAGGTAGCCTACAACATCACCCATGGTTAGAAGGCAGGGGCTGGGGCACACACTGATTCCAGTAGTCCCCCAAAGTATACAGTGTATCTACTCATCCATCCAATCTGTTCAACCAACCAACTATGGAGAAGATGGTGCTTGTTTGCTGTTGTTGTAGAGAACACATGTGTGAGAGTGACTCTATGAACATAGGTCAGGAGATAGTATCAGCACCCTCACCCCAGTACAAAAAGAACAAAAATACCTCATCACCCAATGCCTCTGGAGTCAACCCAAATACTCTACCACACCCAGGCACTGAGGAATGGGAGTGAATGGGCACAAAATCCAGTGTGTGGCTGGTGCAAAGAGACGGTGCTAATGTACACTGCAGGGGAGAGGCAGTGCAGTCTACTTGGATTTCCAAGTTAAATGGGAGGGGAGAAGTAGGGAAGAATAGTAAGGGCACGAGGTACATCCTAAAGGAGTCAGAGAAACCTGCTACAATTAATTCCAGGAACTAGCAGTGAAGCCCACTGAGAGCTTCCAATGTGAGGGGTGCATCTGTAAAATAAGCACAGCCAGGTCATACAGAGCCTGCTACACCTCCAGAATGTTTTCTGGGACCCAATAGGGAGCCCCTGGAAGTTTTAAAGTAAGCAATACCTGCTTCCGATTTTTGCTTTAGACCAGTCTCTCTGATCTTGAACAAGAGTTACCACAAGCCAGATACTGGTGATTCTTTGAACTATTTCCCATACCCAGCAAAATAAATAAGGAGAACACTATAAAAGATTGTCATCACCACCTATTTAAGGTTTTGTTTTTGTGGGTTTTTTTTTGTTTTGTTTTTTTTGCAGTCAAATACAAATAGATTATATGAAACACACAGAAGGAACTTACAAATGTAAAGAACTTTAACTGTGGAAGAAATCCAAGAATAGCCTCTTTAGGAAAAGTGAACTTGCATACAATTAGACCTATCGGGTCATATACTTTTTTCCAAGTTGTATCTAAAGCAGGGTGTTTCTATAAAAATCTAAGGATTTTTTTCAAACAAAAACAAACAAAAAAAAAGATACAGAATATATCTTTTTATGAGAGAAATGTTGATCTCCTATCTTCAGAGAATCTGCCAAAATGAAGTCTTATAAATGGGAAAATGGTGTATTGGGCTTCCAGAGTAAGTAATCCAACATCCAAAACATTAACTGTATGATGGCTTTTACTGGTTAATGAGATCATTACACTGTTGATGTTAAAAATAGCCAGGTTTTCCTAATCATGCTACCAACATGTTTTCCTATTGTAACTTCCAAATACCTTTGTATTTCCATAAACTTCTATAATGAAGGACTAATTTTATGTTTAGAAAGACATTTAAGTACTAATGATTTATTATAGGATCTTTCTTTTCAAAGCAAACACATGCTGAAGGTCTGAACTGGTCTAGAGAAGTATACTCTTTAGAGCAATGGTGCCAAATGGTGATCCGCGAACCACTGGTGGTTGGTGAAGTCTGAAAGGTTAGCAACCGCTGCTTTAGAGGACTAGCCATGCCAGGTGTGAGGCCCTGGGTATACTCTGAGAATACCAGCAGAGAATACAGTTTATTTACCCCTTTAGTCTATAAAAGGGTAAATAAACTATAGCACATTGAGATAATGGACCATCCAATTACTGCTCAGAATTGCATTTCCTCACCTTCTCACAGACTACCATTCCTGGACACCCGTCACTACACTGAAGTTAATAACCTCCAATTTTCCTCCACAGTCCAAGCCAGATAGATATAACCTAACATCTACAAGCTATTCAACAGGCTGACTGAGCATTTGTTTGCTTTTTTTTGTTGTTTCTTTTCTCCACTCCGAAGAAGTTATGATCTGTAATCAGCAGCCTGTTTACACTCCCGATTTACTAGGAGAAATAGAAGAACCGCTCAAAACATTCCATTCCACCTCTAATTCCCAGATAAAACACGAGGGGCAAGCTCTAACTCACAGATGCCCTTTTAGACATGGATGAAGGGCCTCATCTATCCGATTCTTCCCCACAGGTGATGTTTACCTCTACATGCTGAGTGCACATACCCATGAAACCAGTCCCTTACTAAATGGGAGACTGATCAGAATAAGCACTAACATACAAAAGAGACAGAAATGACCATTAGTTACAAGCTTCTACTGGCATTCGGGCTTAAAAAAAAATGAGGGCACAACCACGAGATACCACTCACTACACACCTATTACAATATTCAAAATGCACACAACACTGACCATTTCAAATGCTGTCAAGGATGTGGAGCAATAGGAACTCTTTCGTTGCTGGTGGGACTGCAAAAATAGTACAGCCACAGTCTGGCACTTCCTGTACAAAATTAAAAGTACTCTTATGTACAATCCAGTAACTGTGCCCCTTGCTCTTTACCCAACTGAGCTGACATTCCTGTCCACAAAGACCAACACTCTGGGTGTTTATCGCAGCTGTGTTCATCATTGCCAGAATCTGAAAGCAGCAAAGTCCTTCAGCAGGTAAAGGGGTAAATAAACTGTAGCACATTGAGATAATGGAATATTATTCTGTGCAAAAAAGAAATGAGCCATCAAGCCATAAAAAGACATGAAGGAAACCTAAATGCCTATTACTAGATGAAAGAAGCCATTCTGAGGAGGATGGAATACTGTATGATTCTAACTCTATGACATTCTGGAAAGACAAAACTATGGAGACAGTGAAAGGAGCAGCAGTTGCCAGGGATAAGGGAAGGATGTAAGGGCAGAGCATGGGGGACTTTTAGGGCACCATATCTGCCTTGTATACTACCAGCAGATACATGTCAATATACATTTGGCCAAACCCACAGAATGTACAACACCAAGAGTGAACCCTAATGTAAACTTATGGACCTTGGGTGCTTAGGGTGTGTCAGCACTGGTTCACTGATTATAACAAATGTACCACGTTGGTGGGGGATGTTAGACATAGCGGGAGAGAGGAAGGCAGGGCAGGGCTTACAGGGGAAATCTCTGTACCTTCCAATCAATTTTGCTGGGAACCCAAAACTCCTCTAATAAGTAAAGTCCATTAAAAAACAAACAAACAAACAAACAAAAAAACAAGACACCTCCCTCTTCTCCGGGTGAGGCTGATGAGCAATCTACCTTCCTGATCATATGCAGGGAAAAGAAAAGGCCATCCATAAACATCTTCTGTGCTTGTGAACATGCTAATTGCTATTATAACTAGAGGAACTAATAAGAACCAGGAAGGCAAGTCATAGGATTATGGTTCCATCTTCAAATTAATTAAAATTATTTTAAGTGAAAAAAATCTGGCAAGGCCTCCACTTAACTGAATATCTAAGTCTTCTCACAAACTTCCCAGGCAGCTCCCAGCTATGTTTAAGTCGTCAGGGGTTGTACGGCTTAACCTTGACAGAAAAAGACAACACAGTGTTGTGCCAGGACTCCTTACATCTACAGACCCATTTCATGTAGCTACACATTCTGGGCCGTGGTTCAGTTAACAAAACTTGTAAAACCTTAAATGAACCTCTTCTCTGCATTTTGCCTTAGCAATACCTGCCAAGTACTCGAGAACCAGGTAAACCACAAGCACTTTCATTTGTCTCCCTAAATATATTCATCTGAGATTAAGGAAGAATTGAGAGGCTTCTAGTACTTGTAAGCTGTCATCTAAAATAATGTTTAGACTTTACTCATATAAGGCCGCAGAGCATTTCACAAAGTACATTTGGTTGGATGTCAGTTTTAGTGGAGGGTAAGTGCTAAGAAATAAAGCCACCACCTCACACACTCTTCAAGACAAGTGTTCAGAAGGCCTCTGATTTTATGCACCAGGAATGAACATGTTTGTCCTTGCAAAACCAATGTGCTTGTGTACAACTTACAGACCTACTTATAATATGGTCAAGTGTCAAACAGATAACCCTTTCATAGTATCTCCAACCCTTATTCTCCCTCCCAAACCAACAAAAACAGCCTGAATTGCTCTCTGTATGCAAGAGGCTAGAGATTCTGTTTCATGTAAGTTTTACTACTTTCCGTGGTTCACATTCTCCAAGGGACTAACCCTCTCATTTACTAACTCAAACCCTTAAATAAACTGCTTCCACCAACTTCGCCCTCTTCTCAAACCCTCACTCAGCAGACATCTCTCTTGGCCAAGAAACCTACAGAGGAGGCTTGGAAGTGGCTGCCGATGGAAATTTCTCCCCCTTCCTACCAAAGGGGCAATTCAAGAATTTTATAGTTCCAATTCCATTCGTGAGGACTGAATTTGAGCATACTAAGTGCCCTCCTACAATCAATTTCTATCTAGGCTGCCAATCGCACTGAAACTTTGGTGGAAACCTGCTTTCTAAGCTAATTCAGAACGCCGTCGGGTTCCTATGTATGACCTAGAGTTGGAGGAGCACACAGGTACACACTCACTTCTCCACTGAAGACTTTCCTGGCACCAGGGCATCTACACTTGGCCCCCACTTCCTTCCCAGAGTGTGATTTCTGATCCATCTCCAAGTCCGTATCTCTTGCTCCACCTGAAGATTTGATCTCGTCAGTCACTGTGCAGCAGCGATGGCAACTTCCCCCCCTTGACTTCTTAAGATTCCCTTCTCTGGTCCTGGCTGGGAAACTGTTTTGATCTCAACAGGGTTGGTCTGTATGGGGATTCTGCATGGTAATGATGTGGCTAGCTGACAGGGATGTTAGGCGAGAGCCTGCGGTGTACTTTTTCTCCAGTTACGTTTTGTCTCATCACAGCTACAGGGGACTTTCTAGACGCCTATTAGGAAGATCTACATCCCTAATCTCACCCCCTCTCTTTGGGGGAGCCTCCGGGGGCAGTATGTTCTGTCAAGTATCCCGATTCACAAAGGCAAAATACCCCCAGACACTTGAGCACCAATGAAACAAACACACGTATGCACATCTTGCTCAGCAAGGGAGTCGCTACCTTTCACGCTGGTTTCAGGCTTCTTACCCTTCACTGTCCAGACCCGTGTTAAGATGCTGCATCCACGCGGCTGTACACCGCCTCTGCCACACACACACACACCCCACCCCCGCCATCCTCACCCTCCCCACCAAGGAAAGGACTTCCAACGGAGGTAGGAGCATCGGCTCCGGTACCCGCCCTTCCCTCTCGATCCTGGCCAGAAAACTCCACTTCCCGGATTCGCGGCCACTCTCTCCCGCCCCCTCTCCGGCGATCCAGCCAGCGCCGTCCAGATGCCAGCCAAGTGCCCAGCCCAGCTGCGCACCCCCGCACCCCAAGCCAGGCCCCCGACACAGGCCCCAGCTTCCTCCCTCTTCCCTAGCGCAGGGCTCCCCAGATTCTGGAAGCACCCCTCCCTCAGGCACGCCAGTACTGAAAAAGTCCCACCCCGCCCCCTCCAGCCACGCCGCTAGCCTCCAGCTCTGCCCGGGAGGGGCCTCCTCCCCGGAGGTGAAAAGGGAACGTGAGTGGGTGGTCCCCGCAGCCTTCTCCCGCACCCCGCGACGGGCCTGGAGACCCCGGGGAAGGCAGACCCGCGCGGCCCCGAAGGGACACCTCCCTCTCCCCCGCCCTCCGGAGGCCGGCAGGTCTCGACCGAGAGTGTGCTCGCTGCGGGACCCCGGGAACCTCGGGGAGACCGGGGCTGCCGGGTCCTGGTACTGCCTCTCCCGGCGCGGGCGGAGGCTGGCGCGGCGGCGCGCCCCCGGGGGGGCACTCACGATGGTCACGCTGGCTTTGCGCAGGTCGCGGTTCTCCTCCTGCAGCGCCTTGCACTTGAGTTTGTAGGTTTCCAGCTCGATCTTCAGCACCTTGTTCTCCTGCTGCAGCGAGGCCAGGCGGTTGGTGAGCTCCTCCAGGCGGAACGGCGAGATGACAATGCCCCCCGACTTTCCACCGCCGCCGCCGCCGCCGCCGCCGCCGCCGCCGCCGCCCGAGGTCGACGAGCAGGACGACTGCATGGCGGCCGAGCTGCCGCTGTTGCCCCCCGCCCCGTCCGTGTCGCTCTCGCTGGCGCTGTCCGCCATGGCCGCGGCGGCTGGGGGAAGTAGGAGGAGCGGGAGGCGGCGGCGGCGGCGGCGAAGGCTGGGCTGCGAATGAGTGGGCGCGGGGCGAGCGCAGGGGAGCGCCGAGCTGGGCGCCTGGCACCAGGGCGCAGACGCGGAGCGGCGGCGAGAGAAAGAGAGGGAGCTTCCCGCTGCCAAGGGACCGCCTCCGCCAGAGAACAGAGACCCCGCCCGGGCTCGGGCAGTACTGCACTGAGGCTCGCTGCAGCCGGCCCGGCGCGCTCGGAGGCCGCCCGCGAAGCTAGCCGAGAGCTCGGACCAGCCCGCCGCCGCCACGGCCCGCCTCCAGGCGTCCGCCGGCGGGCCAGGGACGCGCGGGCGCGGGCGCGGCGAGGAAGCCAAGCCGACCTCCGCACCAGCTGCTCGCCGGCCGCACGTGCTCCGAGGGAGGGCCTCCGAGCCCCCTGGTTTAAGCCCCGGGCCGCCCAGCCTCTTCCGGGCTCGCACCCGCTCCTGGGAAAAGGAAAGCCAGTGCCCCCTAGCCTTGCAGGTGCTGGGGACACGTGGAGAGGTCAGCCAGCCCTGCCGCGCCGTGGCCCCGTCTTCCGCCGACCGAGCGTGCTCGTGTCTCCCTCTGTCTGTCTCTAACATCCACGCAGCCCTTTCCGTTTCATCTCGGGGAGCCTGACGGGGAGGCGCTGAATCGCGCTAAAAGAACAGTAAGTTCCCCTGCAAGGAGGAGAGGGGAGCGAAAACACCACCAGCCACAGGTTAACCTAGTTAAGAGAGGTTTGCAGGAGACACACCGTACCTCCTGGACTCCTAATAATCTCCTAAACCACGCTGCGCTCAATTGTTTAAATGAAGTACAACTTTTTCTTTTTTTTCCTTCGCATCTTGCAAACAGTACCAGGGACATGCCTCACAGTAGAATGAAGACACCAACATTTAATCCCAAAATTAAAAAAAAATGATAAACACTTACTGTGGATTGAACGTCATCTCTTTAAGGGCCAATTTGCCAAAGTAGCTGCACACACAGCGTTAGGCGATACAAAGAGTGACGATTAAGTAGGAATGTAACAGAACCATAACCACCACCTTTCCTCATTAGTCCTGCCACTCCTAGAAAACTTTTGTAAGTAAAAAATAAAACAGACAGATGAATGATTCTGATGTGGTCTAATTCAGGGCTCTAATTTTGAAGCGTCGGGAATTTAAAATAAAACCTTTTATCGCCCCTCCCCTCCCAAAGAAAGACTTGTAGGAAGTGGACCCAGCAGGTGAGATGATTCTGAACACTTTACACTGTTGACACAAAACAGCTTTCCGCTTATGTATAAAAATTAGAAAGTGAAACTGACCAGACTAGTTTTATTATCCAAGCTTATTCAAGGGAAGCACAAACACATGGAAACAGAAAATAGGGGGGGGGGGAAGGAATGTAAATTTCTTTTCTATTCCTTTGAACTTTTGGAAAAGTTTATAATCTGTTTAAGAAGGATAAAGAGGTGGGGAAAGGAATTCTTTTAATTCCCACTCCTTCCTTACCTCTAAACCTAAATTTGATGTGATGGTTAAGCTATTATTCGGTGGCTAATGGAAACTGTTAACTCTGAATAAACTAAAACTCCCAAGTCTTCCAAATGACATCATCTTTTACCAAGATGGCTGCGTCTAGCAGCGAGCTCAGAGATGCCAACCGCAGTTACACCCCAAATTTCTCCTAGTTATTTTTTATTTTAGTGCCAGAGGACTTCTGAACTTAGCCACTGTTGGTGTGGGGGTGTGGGGGGGGGGGCGGGGGGGAGGTCGTTGACTTTGCTCTTCAGAAACCTATAACCAATGTAAATAATTCTGTGAGAAGTGATCCAGTTTAATTTTCACTGAAACTTATTTCTCACCCCAAACTTATTAAATCTTTTCCTTTTGGGGATCTGGTACAGGAGACAAGCAGCTTCCTTAAATTGCAGAGGGCTTCTGCAAAACTCACTAGCTGGGTGAGATGGGAGAGGAAAGCAACAGGGATTAGCACCCCGGGGGAAAACGGGTTTTAAAAGCCTTCTTTCCACTTTATTTAGCACCACGATCGAATGTTAAGGGCCGATCTGGCTCCCATACTTCACAAGTTTCTTTTGTTCCCTAACCCACAGTATGCTAAAGCTCCCACGTTTGGAGTTTATTGCAACAGAAACATTCCTTCCAGGCAGAGCAGAGGGAAAGCTGGCTGGGTCTTAGCTTTATCACCAGCTAAGTGCCTCAGAACGGCGGACTCACTGCTTCCAGGCAGCAGAGGGGTGGGGTTTAAAGTGCCTGGTTTTCTTAAAGGGCCCACGTCATAGTAAGCTTACGAATGTATGGGTCTTGAACAGGATTTGGAGGAAACGTGCATTTTTGACCTGGTACTTTTAGGAAGTAATCGTGTTTAGGACACGTTATAGGGGGAAAGCTATCTTCTAAAGCTTCCCTGCTGATACAGATGGGAATAAAATGGAGAATATTTTTTTTCATTGTGGTTTTTATTGTTATTGCAAAGCCAAAGCGTGTCTAATTTTCTACTTGTAAAAGTGAGTCCCCTTATAAACAGACCATTTATCACAGCATTGGTTCAGTAATAGCTTTACAATGGAGACACTAGTTAGAAAACCAATAATATCATTATAGAACTCCTTCTCAGCTTTCTGGGGAAATTGAATCAGAAGAATAAATGGTAGTGTGTGCTACCTGGAGGGAAGAAGAGACACATTTAGACAATCACTCCATTTGAAAAACAATGCTCCAAATTTAAGCTATAAAAGTGTAACACAAAGGAAAGGATACCTTAGAGTCTAATTGCAAGACTCAACATCAACTTTTTTTTTTTTTTGTCTAAAGCCATTTGTGCAGTTGATTTACTCCACAGTTGGAACTTTCAATAGTAAAACTGAAACAATGCTATAAGTCACAGGGAAATTTTTGTTGTTCAATTTTTAATGGCTCTAAATAAATCTCTGTCCATATCTTTTTACATTAATGTCAAATACGAGTAATTTCATTCAAACTCTGACTGGATTTGGTGGTTGCAGGACCCACCATTATGGTTTTGAAAAGAATTGGTTTTGAAAATGTTAGCACTGTGCAGCTATCATTTCTTGAAAGATAATTGATAATGTTTACTTAAATATACTTTTGATTAAGAGGTTATGTCCAGTCCTTAGATCTACTGTAGAGTTTCTCATCCTTGGCTATATTGATGCTTGGAACTGGAAAATTCTTTGCTAAGGGGAGGAGGGTGCAGGGTGCAGGTTGGAGAGAGGGACTGTCCTGTCCTGCAGACTGATGACCAATATCTCTAGCTTCTACCCACCAAATGCCAACAGCAGGCCAATCAAAAAGGTCTCCAGATGTTACCAATATCCTCTACGGGACAAAATTGCCTCCAATTGAGAACCACTGATCTAATTGAACAATTACTTTTGCAGAGCAAAGCAAGGCCACTTTGGGGAAGCTGTTCGGGCACCACATAGATTACATCCCACTGAACCATCAAGGATGCCTCCCTTCCATTTCATAGTCCCATCGTCAGGAGATCCTGAACCCAAACAACTACAGCCACACTTCCTACCATTGCTTGTATTCAACCACCCCATTTCTTTAATATACATTTTCAATATTTCACACCTATTAATGTCAAACTAGCCTTGCATCTGCAGCATCCCATCCAGGCAAAGGATCATGCCTATGGGATTAATTACATGTCTCATCTCTGTCTTCCTGTTCCCATCTACTCATTAATAGCTCACTGAATCAAAGCTACTTCTACAAATGTAGTTTAAAGAAACAAATCAAAGGCTAACATAAATCGAATGAGAATCCAGTAATAATTTCAACAAACGTTGAAACATATGACTTTCATGTTTGACATAATTTAGTAGCCTACAAAACCTAAAACTTGTCTTGACACAGATCATTCAGAATTGCTGACCAGGAAATGCTTTTTAAATTCTACTAAATACATAGCAGAGCTTGAGAGAAAGTACAGGAAAATCCCAGGCTCCTAAAGCAAAGAGGAAAACTAAAAACAACCCCAATGTCCACCTACTATATAAATTCTGTTCTATTCATGCAATGGAATAATATTCAGCAATGAGAATGAACAAACATGAAGCGCCATTACTGAGCTTTACAAACGTAATGAATAAGCAAAGGAAGCCAGCTATCTGCTGTATGATTGCATTTATATAAAGTTCAAAAATAGGCAAAATTAATCCATAATGTTCCTTGAGAGGAAATCGTGTTTGGAAAAAAATAGATTTCTAGTAATGTTCATTTGCTTTGTCTGGGTCAGTTCTGAAAAGCTCTAGAGCTATATATTTATGATCTGTATACTTTTCTATACGTATGTTGTACTTTATAAGATGTGTGAATAAAAAAGGAGTAGCATGGGCATTATAATTCAGAGTAATAACTTGTCAGCTGAAACTGTAGCAGCAGCCCTGTGGGCCTAACTAAGACATCTACAAAATGCCAGTCTATCAAAGAGCTATGTACACATACTGAAAAACGGGGAAATCTTCCAACCAGCAAACAGGAAAATAAAAAGGAAGCTTGTTTATTTATCTTAAACTGGATTCAGAGATGTGTGTTTTTTAAGTCTTTTTGGAAAAGTTATCATCTAGATTTAGGAGTCAGGAGTTTCACATATATAATTTATACTATCTAAATGGATCAGAAATCCCCAAGATGACATAGTATCTTAAAAGTTGGGATGGATGGAAATTCTTTGAGTAATGCAGTTGTTCTATGTCTTGACTGTGGTGGTTACACAAATGTAGACATTTGTCAAATGTCACTAACATACTCAAAAAAGGGTATTTGTACTCTATGTAAAATCCAACCAAAAAAAAGTAACTGACAAAAAGTAGTAGTTGGTGTTGGGATAGTACTATCTCTAATGCACCAGGCAGAAGCAAGCAAAAATTAACTCTGGAAGCAGTCTCAAAATGAAAATGGAATTACAATGGGAAATTATAAAACACAAAGAAATAATCCATTACCAAAATATCTTGATAATTTTTAACAAAAATTAGCAAACAATAAAGAATTGGATGGTATTCCTAGAACTTTAGGTAAGACAAATATTGGCTATAGTTGAATTTGATAAGATAAAGTATGTTTAAAATGATTAGAGCCACAAAAGAAGGAATTGAAAACATAATACAACAACAACAACAAAAAGCAGCCAGAATTGAAGGTCAAAATTACAGAAGAACCAAATAGAACATCAAGAACTTAAAAACATGGTAGGTTAAAATGCATTAACCAAAGACCAGGGCCACACCTGCAGTAAAAAAACTAACTTCACCTAACTTGCTACAGCAAAGGAAAATGTAATTAGCACAATTGTGAGAGAGATTTGTTATAGGATTTGTTCTTGAACTGGGTGATTCTAAGCAGGGTTTAAGAAAGCAAGGTTCAGTTCTGGATCAGGTGTTAAGTGGAAGAAACTTAGTGACTGAATATCTTGATAATTTTTATCTGAGAGGCATAAGTACTAAAGCAGAGCTGGGGTTATCAGTGGCATAGAAGCAATAGTTACTCACATTAGTTAAGAGTTTTTAGTTATTTTTGTTACTGCAGAGTGTTTTTTCTGTCTTGTTCCAAACATTGACATGGAGAGGCCATATCTGATGACTTTTTATTTTGTTAGCATTTTCTTTTTTTAGTTAGGAACACCTGAAGTGGTACCTGAGCAATTTTTCAGAATTTTTAATAAGTGATTAAATGTTAAAAATCCTCAACGAGTAAACCAATGAACAAACTGGACACAGCTGAAGGGAGAATTAGAAAGACAAAGATAGATCAGAGGAAATTAGAATGCATCACAGAAACATACAAAGATATAAGAGCATATAAGCGACTGATGGGCTAGAATACCAAGGTCTCACATACAACTAATAGCTATTCAGGAATTATAGAACAAGAGAAAGATGGAGAGGCAATATTTAAAGTGATAATGGCTGAGAACTGCCCATAACTGATAGAAAATATGGATGGAAAATATTTAGGTAGTAAAATGAGAATGAAATAGAGTAAATAAAAGAGCTATATCCAGAGTAATTCAAACATATACTAGTAGAAATTCTGAAGAACAAGTGCAATACATACATACATACATAAATACATATAATTTATATATATAAAACCCTAATATGCAAATAGACCAAATGGCAGAACAACCTAACAACCAAACAACTGTTTGCTAAGACGTGCCCACCACCAATGGCTGCACATGGAACATGGCGGGTGTTGGCAGCTGGCGGCAGAACGTGGAACATGGCAGGCATCAGATGCGGCAAGATGGTGGGACAGGTGAGCGGAGGCGCCAGATTGAGGCTGGGCGCTGGTTGCTGTCATTGGGATGAGTCTCTAGTGGTTACTGAAAATTCTTTACTCCTGCATGCTGCGGTCCTGCCTGGCACTTGTACCCGCTGCCAGTGCCCAGCACGGGCCCCATTGTTCAGCGCCATTAGTAAGTTCGCGCAGCGGCTGCTGGCCCCAATCACCCCTCAGGGTTTCTCTACCTCCTCCTGTTCCTGAGGGGCAATCAAGGCTGGAAGTCGCTGCTCACACCCACTGTCAGCACCCACTTGCACCTACTGCTGGTGCCCACTCCAATCGCACCCACAGCCGGCGCTTAGCACCAGTCCCAATCATTCATCAGCAGGCTTGAGCAGTGGCTACCAGCCCCTATCACTCCTCAGGGCTTCTACACCTTCCCCTGCTCCTGAGGGGCGACTGGGGCAGCAGCGTCTGCTTGCACCTGCTGTAGGTGCCAGCCCCAATTGCCCTGTGCCGTCAGCAGGTGCAAGTGGGGCGAGTGTCATCAGCCCATGGGAATGATGGCAGTAGGAGGGGGTCAGGGCTGTGGTGGGAGGGTCAAAGCAGGGTTGTGCAGGATGGGCTGAGACCCGCTCCTGTGCCCACCGCAGCCTCGAGGACCACAGTTCCTTTCAAGGTGCTCAAATTCATCCACTAGGCCCCTAATCTTATATAAAGTCAGAGACAAAAGAGAAAATAAGGATTACCTATAAAAGACAAGTTCCTACAAATAGAGTGGCAATAGATTTCTTAATAGGAAAGGCAATCAGAGAAAATAACAATTCATAGGAACCACACACATGTACAATATTATAGAAATTTGTGCAAATATATCAGGACGTATAATAACTATACTTGAACCTACCTATAAAAACACAAAAATAATGGTAATGGAAAAAAGGGAACAAAAAATTCAGTTATATTTTTCTACAATATTATAAAACATTAAAACTTTAAAAATTTAAAATAAAATAATGAAGAAAAGATCTACAAATACCTACCAAAAGCTAACAGAAAATTGGAGAAACCATATTAAAATGAGCCCCCTAAAGAAAATCAAAATCTCTATAAGATTTTTTAAAGTAGACACCTAATAATTAAAGGAACAAATAACTACAAAAATATAACAATTAAAAATGTTATATGCCTAGTAATATATCCTTAATATATTTAGTAAAAATCAACAGAATTATAAGTTGATCATAGCATGTTTCTTTGTTGAAAGAGTATGCAAATGAAAAATTTTTAAAAAGAATGTGAAAGATTTGAACACAATTAACAAACTAAAGTGTGTGTATGTGTGTGTGTGTGTATGTGTGTGTGTATCTGCATCAGTTATAGAACAAGTATTCTATTCAGGCACACAACTTAACAAAACTGATAATGAACGAGGCCACAAAGCAAGTCTCAACACATAATATATTTATTAGATGCTTATTCTGTGTTAGGCACTAGTGAAATGCTTTATTGCTTCACATTTATTAACTTGTTTAATTCTCTCAACATCCCTACTAGAATAGGTACTGTTATCCCCATTTTTAAGATGTGGAAACTAGGGCTAAAAGGAATTAAGAAAATTGCCCGAGCTCATCAACTGATAAATTGGAAGACTATGGTTCAAAATAATTCAATCTGCCAACATATGCTTTTCTTTTTTCACAGAGAAAACTTAAAGAGATACACACAAGCACACATTCTCAACACTCTACATTAATAAGTTTTATCAATTGGTCATATTCTTTTGAGATTTTCCTTTTTTTCCTAAAAGACGTAGAACATTTACCATTAAGTCCCTTTTAACTCAGTTTGATTTCTACCCTTTTCCTCATAATAGATACGTATCCTTCCAACTTATATTTTATACATTTATAAAGGCCAACACTTGCACTATTAAAGTGTACACATATGGCATTAATTTTAACAGTTATAAGGAGAAGGTAAGAAAGGACATTTTTAAGTAGGAAAAAATAGCTTAGGATGTAGAGCAAAAACCAGTGAGAAATTTAGTGAGGCAGAGCATAAGCTATATGACAGCAAGCGACTAGAGGTGTAAATGGAGACCATATTTGAAGTATTTTTTTAATACCACTGGAAGGAATTTGGATTTTATCCTATAGGAAATAAATCAGAACAGTTGTCTTTTTCTTTCTAGGGAGGTAAGAGGTATATTCAGATACTTTAAAAAATTGTTGAAGTGTTAAGGCATTCCCTTTTTTCCCCATTGACACCCTTCACCCCCATCTGCCCCTCCCAGACCTTGAATGCACTATTGTCTGTTTCTGTGGGCTATACATCTATGCATATAAATTCTCTGGTTAATCTCTCCTGCATGCCCCCTACTGAGGGTCAAGCCCACAACCCGGCCATGAGCCCCGACAAGGAATCAAACCAGCAACAGTTTTAGTGCATGGGATGATGTCCAACCAACTGAGCCACCCTGGCCAAGGAAGACGTAATTTTATATTGCATTTTTTATATTTTTGTAGGGATGCACCGTACAATTTATGTATTCTCTTAATGCAGAAGTGGGAAGGCAGAGGGAGAGAGAAGAGAAACATCAATGCAAGAGCAAGACATCGACCTGCTCCTTCACACATCCCCCACCAGGGTATGAACCATAACCCAGGCATGGGCCCTGACCGGGAATTGACCCAGTGACTTTTCAGTGCCCTGGAACAATGCTCAGCCAACTGAGCCAGGGTTTCCCTCAGCCTTTCTTATCTGAGATAATTATTCTTCAAAAGTCCTTCCCTCTTTTCTCCTGTCTTCCATCACAAGAAGGGAAAAGAGAAACACTATGATGAAGTTCACTGACATCTTCCCAAGTAGAGCAGAGGATGGCAGAGCATCGGGGGAACATTCAGGGCACATTTTTAATCACAACCACATTCCGGACTCTCTTTAAAATCATTGAATAACAATAAAGTTTATTAAAATTACTTACACTGACCATATTTTCTATACTGTAAAATACCATTAATAATGTGATCCACTATCAGTTTAATAACATTTTGAGGGAATAATACACCCACTTCTCTAGAAATCCATTTTTAAAAAATATTGGGGGAAAAAAAGGAAAGGCTGAGGGATGTGTCAGCAATTCAGAGTATCTGCAGATTAGAGGGAGGAAGAGAGTAATTTCATAAGAGTAAGAAAAAGAAGAGGAAGGTGAAGTGGTATGAAAGCCAAATCTCAGAAGGTATGTGGTTATACAGTCTTTGAATTTGGAACCACATCAATGTTTTGCATAATTAAAAAACAAAACAAAATGTTTTAATTAAAATAAATGAATTCCTACAAGTGAAAAATTAACTCAGACAAAGGAATATAGACATTCTCTGTACTGTCTTTGCAACTCCTCTATACGTCTAAAATTATTTTTAGGGAGAAAACCTTTTTTAAACTAATGGAAATAATCCTAATTATATATCAAGTTAGTGGCACAACCACAGAGAGAAGAATTACCACCAGTCATTGGTAGCTTCAGGTTCAAAGAAAATGTGGAGACGTGTGGGGATGGACCTACAGCCAATTTGCATTGTGATGTCTGGAGCCTCTGTACAGAAGTGGGACCTAGCCAATCCCAGTGAATCCAGGTGAGTCCAGACAAACCCAGCCAAACTGTATGTGGAGGCAGAACAACAGCTCTTCCAAGATGTCCTCACTCTAATCCCTGGAACCTATAAATATGTTACATTGGAATGGCAAAAGGAACTTTGCATGGCTAATGCAGATTATGGATCTTATAATAGGGAAATTATCCTGTATTATCTGGGTGGGTCTAATCTAATCACGAAGCCCTTAGAGCAGAGAACTTTCTCTGACCAAAAATAGAAGGGATTTGGCAGAAAGGGACCTCAGAGAGAGCCTAAGCATGAAAAGGATTCAACATACTGTTGCTGGCACTGGGATAGAGAGGCCCATGTGCGTAAAATAGAAAGAGGTTTCTAGAAGCTAACAGAGACCTTATGCTTACAGCCAGCAAAGAAATGGGGACCTCAATCTTACATTCACAAGAAAATTAATTTATGCAACAACCTAAGTGAGCTTGGTAATGGAGTCTTCAGATAAGAGAGTCCAGCCAGGCCAACATCTGAAGTTTGCCCATGTGAAACATGAAGCAGAGAACTTCTGGACTCTGACCTACAGAACTATGAGGTAATAAATGTGTACTGTTTGTAGCTGCTAAATTTGTGATGATATAGTTTGGCAGGAATAGAAAAGTAACACACTATAAATCACAATATTTTGGCTGGATATTTCTGGAGGGGTATATTTTTAGGACAAAAAGAAGTACCATAAATGTGAAACTTCATATTGAGAAGTCTTATTTTTAGTATTTACAATAGCATTACTATTTTGAAAGGATTAACAGATTTATCATTGTTCCAGCAAGAAACAAGTAACAGTCTCAAATTAAGATAATTTGAGGAGATTTTAATAAAAATACTACAGAAGTAAGAAAGTACACACAGAGTAATGCAGGAGCCTACCACTCCTAGACCTGAAGCAGAGATTCTTAGCCAACAAACTCACGCACATTGACTCAGAAACATTGTATTAGAGGTTGTAGGCAGAGCAGTTAGGCAAGAACATGCAATAAAAGGCATTTGGATTGGAAAGGAAGAAATAGCACATGTTCATTTACAAACAAAATGATCTTTTATATAGAAAACCCCAAAGTACCCACTAATAAATTATTACAACTACTAAGTTCAGTAAGTTTGCAGAATTCTAGGCCAATATGTATGAATCAGTTATATTTCTATACACTAGTAATGAATGATCCAAATAACTACATTTATAATAGCATGGACAAGAATACTTAGGAATAAATTTAATAAAAATAGTGCAAGATTTATACACTAAAAGCTATAGCACTTATTAAAAGAACTTAGAGAAGACCTAAATAAATGGAAAACATTCAATTGATTAGAAAACAATATTGTTAAGATGGCTATACTTCCCAAATTAGGGTAAGATGGACAACAGATTTATTGGGGGGAAAATACCTCTGAGGGAAAGGCATAAGGGAGCTAGAGGAGAATGCAAAATTTATCAGACTGCAATGCAAAGTTTAACCCCCATGGAGAAGGGAAGGGAGGGATGAAGATTGGATATTCTACTGAGTCTTTGACCTCTGTATGGTTTTAAGAAACTTTCAGCAAAGCCAATGGGAAATTCTTGAGCCAAGGCAACATGTTCTAGGAATGGGCATGCGTTCGATGTCTGACACATGCAATCAGTGGCTGGGAATGGTCCTTAAGAAGTATGGCCTCAACTTAGATGATGGATCTATTTCAAAGCTCAGTTCAGTTGAAGGCAGTTTTCTATGTTCACCTATCATTTTCACAGACACAATTGCACATAAACAAACACAACATTTGCATTATGTTTAAATCATTCCCTAATAAATAAATTGCATTGGAATAAATCCTTAGGTTCAAAACAAGTGCTACAAGCAGAATTGATAGAAGAGCAAAAGATATCTCCACCTTCCCTTCAAGTAGCAATGAAAAACCACATTGGAAAACCACAGGAGCCTGGTGAATCTCCAGGTACTCCAGGAGAGATTGTGTGCCATGGATCTTCATGGGCTAGAGTTCATCTCATTTCCTTGTTATACATATGCATTGATCAATTTCTACATGTTTGTCAAAAAGAATGAGGTAGAATCAAACATGCCTTGGATATTAGCTTTTGTGGTTAAAGCTGAAAGGGAATTCTCTAGAGAAGTTTATAACATCTGGAGAATTATTATTCCTTGATTTTTCAGGTTGTTCACCGAGAGCACTTTAGTTTCTCCTTTCTTTACCTTCTCCCAAAGGTCATCAATTTTAAAAGAAATTTTACTAAGATTTTCAGAATTACTAACCACTTAGGAATATATTTCTTTTGTGTAAGAAATTACTAATGCAAAATTTTAAAGGCCTGAGTTCCCTATTCCTCACGGGGGGAGGGGGGAATGATAAAACATAAATAATGTTGGCAATATCACTATAGTATTATTTTATTTTTTAAAATATATATTTTTATTGATTTTACAGAGAGGAAGGGAGAGGGATAGAAAATTAGAAATATCAATGAGAAACATATATCAGCTGGATCTAGCCAGCAACCAAGGGATATGCCCCTGACTAGATTTGATCCAGGGACCCTTCAGTCCGTAGGCCAATGCTCTATCCACTGAGCCAAACTGATTAGGGCTCAGTATAGTATTTTTTTAGAGTAACAAATTTATTATGAAATTTTATTTGTATTTCTGTAATTTGGGAAGGAATGGGGCAGTACAGGAAAAGGAACCAAATGGTATTGGAAAATTGGCTTATGAGTATGTAGGCTTTTAAAAAAAATTATTGTAAAAGATATATAATTTCAGGTCCAATAACATTCCCTGGAATATACTCCAAAATAAATTTTAGAGACAGTATATTCTTCCCTACTTAAATTTTTTAAAAATTATGTGAAATAATCAATTAATTATTAAAGAAGTAATAACTTTTTAACCTTCATATATGTTGTATATTATTTTTCCACACAACAGTTTGCAATTTGGCTTTTTAAGTAAGATAACTTATTGGACTATAAAAGGGCAATAAATATAATTTTTGTGTAATAACCACATTTTTGCAAATAAATATCCACTTTTTCCAATTAATTTTTCATTCCTTTAATGAAAGATATTATAAAATGATCTTAAAATAATGTTTGTAATTATTATTAATATATGATAATGAGTTTTTAGCCACTTACTTACCGCCTTTTGAAACTATTGTTAAAGATGGTGAATTTTCAATTTAATTCCTATGTAATGACATAAAATTACAGAAATAAATTTTATTTTGTAAATGGTAGTTAAGCTTCTGCTCCCCTCTCCTTTTTTAGAAACAGTTTCTTGCTTTTGGTTTTGAGAATTTTTACTCTATTTCAAAGAGTAGGAATTGTCTTCTTGGTAACAACCATTAAAAGAATTTTTTTTTTTAACCAAGGGGAAGAATTAAGCATTTATTTCCTGTACCTTTTTAGTAGGAAATGTAGTTCAGCCCTAGTTAATGGGATCAATGCCCCATAGCAAAGAAATATCAACTAACAAATGTAGATGATATGATACAAATGTAGTCAGAATGTCAGAACTCTTCATCCCTGTCCTCTCTCCCCCATGAAATAATTGATGTAGATAAGGGTCAGTCATCAGTAGGTGCTAAATAATTTGGTGGAAGGCTGTTGAAAAACAAAATACTCTCTTGGTGTCAAAGCATTTACCCCAGATAAAGGGTAAACATATCTAAAGCAACGTGGCTGTCACTACCATAACATAGTCACCAAATTTAGAAATACAATTAGTGGTATAGACAGAAATTGTATGTCTATTGATAGGATGTGATATGACAGGTATAATGAATGCCACCTATGAAATGTATAGGTATGTTAACCGAAACATGTTCAACTTCCTAAAGTATTTTTTGTAAAGAAGTTTTATTGAGTAACAATGCTATCCAAGCCCAACTTGTGTGGCTCCGTGGTTGAGTGTTGATCTATTAACCAGGAGATCATGGTTGGTTTCCTGGTCAGGATGTCATGGTTGAATGCCTGGGTTGTAGGCTCCATCCCCAGTGCAGGGTGTACAGCTGATCAATGGTTCTCTTTCATCATTGATCTTTCTATCTCCCCCCCCTGTTTCTATCTCTTCCTCTCTGAAATCAGTAAAAATATATTTTGTAAAAATGCTAGCCAAAAATTGGTCTTGGGGCATAACCTAAACTTCCAATAGCATGGCTAGGTAAAAAGACAGCATGTCAGTCATCTGGGTCTTCCAAGCAATTTTATCCATCCATTACGTGGAGAGGAGAAGAAGGAGCTAGTTCCTGAAGCTGAGGCAGCAGTCAGGAAAGCCCACACATAAACAAGTGGAGGCTGCTGGAATTAGATGATGCCTGGCTAAAATAATCTGCAGAACTAGCCAGCTGGAAATTAATCTGGACTTCCAACAGGCAAAACAGAGATGTGAGAAATCTTTCCTTAATTGGTCAGCTGTCATTATCAGACTAGCAGTTCTGTCTCTTTCTCTCATTTTCCAGTCACTGTAATTTAATTTAGGACATCTCAGAATTTTCTTCTTATCACATATATGCCACAAATGTTTAACCCAAATTGAACGAGGGCTTTAGAGCTAATTTCTTGTTTATAACAAATACAGGTGATAAAGGATCAACCTAAAAACACTGTGAAGAAACAATAAATCAAATTGAGAAGGTAGAACATTCTATAACTCAAATACCTGATCTTATAAAATACTCAACATCATCAAACATTGGAACAATATTCTAGATCAAAAGATATGTAAGAGCCAAATACAATGGATAGACTTGGTTGGATCCTAAGTTGAACTCACCCCCTCATTCCCCAGCTATGGAAGACTAAGAAAAAAATTTTAATTTTACTGAGTGTTGTATGACAGTAGGGTATTGGTGTTAATTTTTTTTCACATATGATATTAACATCGTGGCTATTTAGGATAATTTCTTATTTTTTAGCATCTGTGCCCTGAAGTATTAAATGATATGTTGTCTGTAACTTCTTTTCAAATTGTTTAGCAAAATATATGTACAAAAGTGCATATACAATAGATGTTAAAGGGCAACATGTTTTTTAAAATGCTGAATATAAATGGTAAGTATATGTCTGAATATTGTACTACTCTTTCAACTTCCCTGCATATATAAAATTTTTCATAATTAAAACATGGTCGAGGTGGGGAAAACTTCCATTTTTATTTCAGTGAGCTGGATGTTATTACAACTTTTATAACCATATCAGAGACTTAAGAATATGTAGGAACTTAGTAGCCCAGAGAAAAAGTGGAAGGGAGGTACAAGATTCAGTCTCTTAGCATCTCACATGTTATGAACCACGCTCCTTGCTTAGAACCAGAATCCTGAACTGGGAGAGTTTCCTGAGTGCTATTTCAGGGCAGGTGCCTACAGGAGGAAAATAATTATCTAAGATGCTAAAATTATTCAACAATTTCAATATAAAGAGACAGGAAGGAAAGACAAGCCCAAGACTCTAAGATGTCATCTTCAAATGATCCATCTGTCGCGAATCCTTCTTCAGCTTGTGAAATACTGAACATCCTGGCCAGCTTTGAGTTGAGAAAAGCTATAGATATCATGAAGCTTACTGAATCCCAGAGTGAAGAATTCTTAAATAACATTAATTAGAGCCCTATGAAATTGCTGATAAGTGACCATTGCTGACAGAAAACAATAGAAATTTGATGTGGCTCAACTTATGACTTGACTCTCCTTTATATCCTTGACAAAGGGCCACCCTGTCCTTCATACACAATGGAGAGATTAGGGAAGCCCATTTCATTTTCAGATAGCCTTTGAAACTTG
Organism: Lasiurus cinereus; assembly: GCA_011751065.1. Taxonomy (NCBI): domain Eukaryota; kingdom Metazoa; phylum Chordata; class Mammalia; order Chiroptera; family Vespertilionidae; genus Lasiurus; species Lasiurus cinereus. The sequence continues at coordinate 11,513,716 of JAAGEH010000426.1, forward strand.
CCACTCTGTAAATACCACTCTGGGTGATCTGTCTGGCCTTTGACTCTCTTCAAATTTTAAAAAGCATTTCTCCCGTTGCCTCCTTCTCCATGTTAAACAGTTGAGCCATTCCTCATGTGATACAATTTTATGTTATTTCATGATCATTTTTGAATTCCCCTGGAGGAGCTACTGTTCTTCAAGAGACATTTTGGGCCGAAACCGGTTTGGCTCCAGTGGATAGAGCATCGGCCTTCGGACTGAAAGGTCCCAGGTTCGATTCAGGTAAAGGGCATGTACCTTGGTTGCAGGCACATCCCCAGTTGGGGGCGTGCAGGAGGCAGCTGATTGATGTTTCTCTTTCATCGATATTTCTAGTTCTCTATCCCTCTCCCTTCCTCTCTGTGAAAAATCAATAAAATATATTTTTTTAAAAAGAGACATTTTGGGTTTTAGCCTTCCCTGGGATGTGAATTATATATTCAAACCAATTTGATCAGATTCTTGTTATAGAGACTGTCATGTGCATTGCAGTTAGTTTAGCAGCATCCCTGGCCTTTATGAACTAAATGCCTGTAACACACCACCCCTTTACCCCCAGTAGTGACAAACAAGATTGTCTACAAATGTCCCCTGGGGGCAAAATTGCCTTTGGTTGGCAACTACTGGTCTAGCAACCAAAGAAGAACAAAGAAGAAATTGCAAATGTAATGAAGGCAAAATTTCTGATTGAAAAACAAGAGATCCTTGCACTCTCAGAAAAGTAGATTGCTCTGAATAATAAAGGAAGGATTATTTGTAGTTCAGAAAAGAGAAGATCAGAATGAGAGGTTGGAGAGGAAACATACTCCCCCAAAGAGATCTATCCCTGAAGAAATCTGACACATCTAATATGTGATTTTAGAATGTGCTACCATGTGTACTTAGCAATAGACTTCAGAGAAGTTTACTGTATCCTGGAAAGCTTTGGTTTAGATGTGCTAAAGAGAAAACCACAGGCCCAAAGTGTCACTTGTGCTAAAGTCCAGATGCCAAACATAAATTTAATACCTGATTTAATTTCAACCCTTATCAGAAATATAATCTTAATTAATCCCAAATTTTCTGGTCAAATACCAGTAATCTGTCATATGAGTCCTCTCCATCTGCTCCACACCAAAGGAATCTATATATAAAAAGACAGCAACTGGAACATGCCATAAGGACCAGAATGACCAGTTGCTATGATGCCCACCGCGGCCAGCGGACAGGCCGATCAGGGGGTGAGGCTGCTGGCCAACAACCCCCCCGTGGCCCTTCCCCACACCCCCACTTCCAGCCAGCTCTGCCTGCATGGGCCCCCACCACTCGACTGGCCTGCAGCCCTTCCCCCTGGCCTTCCCAGCCCCTGATAGCACCCCCCTACTCCAATAGGAGATGGGGCCATCCATCCAACTTCCTGTAGCCCCTCTTCCTGCATGGCCCCACTTCAGATAGGTCCCTCACCCCTAACAGGGGCAGGGCCAGCTGGCCAACCACCTGAAGCCCTTCTCCCCAGGCCAGCCCTACCCTCAGTGGGCCCCCTGCCGATCAGGGTCAGGCCCAACCATCCCTGACCCCTCCTCTAGGCCACTGACTCCTGATAAGCCCCACCACCCAATTTGGGGATGGGGCTGGTCAGTCCATCACCCACAGCCCCTCCCCATGGTTGGCCTTGCCACTGATTAACCCCCACCACCCTGATCAGCCATGGCCCCTTCCCCCAGCCAACTCTGCCCCTGATTACCCCACAAACTCCAATCAGGCATGGGGCTGGCCGGCCAACCTCCCACAACTCTTCCCCCAGCTGTTGACCCCAGATCAGCCCCCCCACCACCCCAATCAGGGGCAGGGCTCACTGGCCAATCACCCATGGCCCACCCCCAGCTGTCCCAGCCCTGATCAGGCCCAGATTGGGGTGGGCCAGCTGGCCAACCTTCCACCATCTTTTCCTCTTGACAGGCCCAGCCCCGATCCATCCCAATTGGATCCGGGCCAGCTGGACCCCACTGTGCATAAATTTGTGCACTGGGCCTCTAGTTGGAGTGATAAAACTCTTGTGATCCTTTACTACCCACTTCCCTCAAAGAAGATGTCTTGATCTAAAAAGAATCCTTTGTTTTCTTTTGCTAATACTAGTAACTCCCCTTCCAAACCCTTCTTCCTATAAAACCTTCCATTTTGTACAGCTCTCAGAATGTCCTTCTACGTGGTGAATGAGATGCTGCCCAGTTCGTAAATCATTTAATAAGGTCAATTAAATGTGCAAATTCACTAGGTTGAATTTTGTTCTTTAACAGGTTGTATGACTTGTGAACTTAAAAAGGGATTCAGTTCCTCATCTGGGTTATTGTAGAATCAGCTTGTGGCACAACAGGAGCCTAGAGACAGTGGAATTCACACAACTTTCGTGGAGGGTTTTAACCTTCCATAGGATGTGGACTATATATTCAAACCAAACTGATCAGATTCTTTTTGTTGTTGTTGTTAAGTATATTTTATTATTTTTTTACAGAGAGGAAGAGAAAGGGATAAAGAGTTCGAAACATTGATGAGAGATAAACATCAATCAACTGCCTCCTGCACACCTCCTACTGGGGATGTGCCTGTAACCAAGGTACATGCCCTTGACCGGAATCCAACCTGGGAACCTTTCGTCCCCAGGCTGATGCCCTATCCACTGAGCCAAACTGATTAGGGCTGATCAGATTCTTAAGAGCCTGTGCAATCCCAGCTGACATTAGTGTGTTATGAATGACCTAACCATCAGAGCAGGAAAGGACTATAACCCTACAAGCTCCCTTGTTTGTTTGTTTATTTTTGAGAAAACTATATATATCTGTATATCTGTATATCTGTATATCTATCTATCTATCTATCTATCTATCTATCTATCTATCTATCTATCATCTATCTATCTACTAGAGGCCTGGTGAATGAAATTCGTGCATAGAGATGTGTGTCCCTCAGCCCAGCCTGCACCCTCTTCAATCTGGGACCCCTTCAGGGATGTCCTACTGCCCATTTAGGCCTGTTCCTAAATGGATTGCTGGCTCCCAACTGCTTGCCTGCCTGCCTTCCTGATTGCCCCTAACTGCTTCTGCCTCCAGCCTGATCACCCCTAACCACTCCTCTGCCAGCCTGATTGATGCCTAACTGCTCTCCTGCAGGCCTGGTCCCCCTAACTTCCCTTCCCTGAAGACCTGGGTCTCCCCAACTTCCCTTTTCTACTGACCTGGTCACCCCTAACTGCCCTCCCCTGCAGATTTGATTGCCCACAACTGCCCTCACTTGCAGACCTGGTCCCTCCCCAATTGCCCTCACCTGCTGACCATCTTGTCGCAGCCATCTTATGTCCAGATGGGGGTAGCCATCTTGTGTTTTGGAGAGATGGTCAATTTGCATATTACTCTTTTATTAGGTAGGCTTGAGACCTGGTGCAAGGGTGGTAGCCAGCTAGTTTGCCCTGAAGGGTGTCCCGGATCAGGATAGGGGTTCCCTTGGGGTGTGGGGTGGCTTGGGTAAGGGGCCTGTTGGCGTTTCCAGGCTGGCCCTGCCCCCAGCAACCCAAGCAGAGGCCCTGGTATCTGGGATTTATTTATCTTCTATAATTGAAACTTTGTAGCCTGAGTGGAGGCCAAGTCAGGCCAGGGCTGCGAGAGCTTGGCTTCCTCCATTGCCGGGGGCAACTCAAGCCTGCTACTCTCTCCAGCTCCATGGCTGTGGCCATTTTTGTTGTGATTTATTTATCTTCTATAATTGAAACTTTGTAGCCTTAAGTGTAGAGAAACCCAAGCCTCCTGCTTGCTGCAGCTCTGTGGCCACAACCATCTTAGTTGGGTTAATTTGCATACTTGCTCCTGATTGGCTGGTGGATGTGGTGGAGGTATGGTCAATTTGTATATTATTCTTTTATTAGATATGGTATCTATATCTACACACACACACATACACACACACACACACACACACACACACACACACACACATACAACAATATACAAAATAAATCAGTCTCTATGCAGTCTCCGCTTTTGGTCCTCGGGTATGAGGGTTCTCTCCTGTGAGTTTTCCAGTGATTATTCAGGAAGTTTTTCTGTATTTTAATTGTAATTCCAGTTTATTCCTGGGAGCATGCCAGTGCAGCATCCACCTACTCTGCTGACAATTCTCATCTAAGCTTCCTTATTTGGGACATCAATTATAACCTAATATTTTTCTCTTAGCCACATTCCACTAACAATCCCTGTGTGAGTATATGTAGTGAAGTATTATTTAATAGTTAAAAGCACTGACTTGAATTAGATTGCTTGAATTCAAATCATGGAGGTGTCATGTTACCTCTGCCAGTATGCTATGCTACTTAAAATTAAATGTCTCATACTCTAAAACAGAGATAATAGTATCTATCTCACAAGGCTCCTTGTGATGATTGAATGAGCTTGTATACACAGCACATAGCAGAATCTGAAAAATGGTAGAGCTCAACAAATGTTTGCTACAATTATTTAGATGAGTCTTTATTCATTTTAAAACATGTTTTCTCCCACATATGATAACTTCCATAATTCTTCATCATGGGTTTATGTTTTTGCTGTTGTTTGGCTCTAAGTGCAGGAATTTGCATTCATCTCTCATTAATTGTATTTTCATGAGAGAATGACACCCAGAATCAGATAACTTTTGTTTCCATTTCATCTCTACCTCCCTCTTACCAGAATTATGAGAATTCGTTTTTTTAAAATGTGGCAAAAGACTAAATCACCGTTTCTCAACTGTGGGTGATTTTACTTCCTTGTTAACATGTGGCAATATTTAGAGATATTTTTGGTCACCACAACTGGAAGTCATAACTACTATCTAGTAGGCAGAAGCTAGGGATGCTGTTAAACATCTTAGAAAGCAGATGGCAGCTACTTACGATAAAGAGTTACCTCGCCCAAAATGTTAATAGCAGTGACATTGAGAAACCCTGCATTAAGCTGACAGTGTCAGTTGTTATATGTTCTGGCACCAAACCAGCCTGTTGAAATAATTTTGAATCCTGATTCTGACCTCTAATTTTTTTGAGCCTCCTTCCTGCTTTAGCTTATGCTTAAATTCAATAGGCATGCCATCTACATCTTTACCCCAATTAGTAATAAAAATTGATAGTATTTGGGGATGGAGTACTCCGGTCAGGTTACTGTGAGGCAGTATGCGTGGTGAAGAATGAGTGCACTGACATGAATTCACTGGAGTTTTAGATCCATCTCTGTCTACTACTAAGTGTGTGGCTGCAGGGGTTGTTTTACTAATGTGTGCCTCAGCTTTGTCCTTTGTAAAACAGAGAAGGAATGCTCATATTCCTTAGAGTTGCAGTGGGGATTAAATGAGATTAAAGCAGGTAAAGCAGTTAGCCCACAGCAAGTATTCAGTGTTAACTAATACCCATCCACCGAATATTCTTTGCCACAATCCAAACCACATCTTACCATTTTGTCAAAATAATAAATATTATGATTTTACTTGCCATATGCTTTGCTGAAACCCTCTCATTATACACATTTTACCGAAAATATAACTCCAGCCTGGCCAATGTGGCGCAGTGATTGAGCATCCTCCCATCAACCTGCACCTAGCGCGGGGGTCCCCGTGAGCGAGGCAGGACAGAGAGCCCCACAGGCGCAGTGGCAACTTAGGCGACCACTCCCAGAAGTCCCTGCGGCCAAAAGGCCGGCACCAAAGAAGACCTTGCTCCCTCTGCAGATTCTAATGCCTCAGAACTGACCTGCAGCTGCTTTCTCTGGGTACTGAGGTCAGAAAGCGGTGAGTCAGTACATGAATGAATGTACTCAGGAGTAATAAATACGCAGGGCTGAAATCAAAGTCCAGGCGCATCCCCGAGGCACGGTGTGGATGGAGAGGGCCCAGGTTGGCCGCACACTGCCCGCCCATGCTACTACCTGAATTCCTGCAGTGCAGGAGGGAGCTGGCGTGAAAGCTTCCCAGCCCAGTGAACGTGCTGTGCCTGGGATTCTGGACCCCTGGAAAGCTTTTTTTTTTTTTTTTTTTGTAAAATTCAAACAGCATAACACTTACCATTCTAACCATTTTGAAAGTGTGTAATTCAGTGTCATTAAATATATTCACAGTAAACCCTGGATTTTGTCGGCCTCCATTTAATGGACTTTGGATTTAATGGACAAATTTTCCAGTCTGTATGTTATATGTGAAAATTAACACCCTGTTAATTTTAAATACTTTTAACCAAGATTTGCTTATAATTAAATTAAGAGGTTATTTTTTATTATTAAGTCACTGCTATTTTTAACAAAATTTTAGCGAATAGGCCCTATGTTGGAAAAAACACTGTAGTCAACTCACCAACATAATTAAATGTTACATATCCAAAGCTATAGTCTACATATTAAATCCAAGAGTCACTGCTAGTAAACAATGTTCAGTGATTGATTAGCATATGATCACACCCATGAGGTAATGAGTTCTGTTGTGGAGTGGTGTGACTATCTGCAGCAGTTTTAACACGTGCTAACTGATATTCTACCTGTGCTAAAACTGGTGAATACAGGCATTTACTAGACCTATTCTGTATTCATTTAAAATCACTGTAATGCAGATAGAAAACTTTTTGTGAAATTAAAATTTTCATACATACTTAATTTTAATGACACAATGTGTCTACATAAGTTGAAACAGGTAAACTAACTAATTTGTTAATTTTTTAACATACACATTTGGAAAACCTCCTTTATTATATAATGGACTTTCTGCTTTTATGGACACCCCCTCACTTGAATTAATCCATTATATTGAGATTTTACTGTACAACCAATTTTTACTTGTTAAAATCAATTTTAATAATAGGGAGCCTTTATTGAATTTTTACCATGTTGTACTGCAGCACTAAGAATAAAACTCAAAGTTCTTACTATGATCTACCAACAAGTGGACATATTGATTCTTTAAATAAGTAAACATGTTGATCAGCAGTTTAAATTATTGGGGAGAATATCAGTCATCCAAGAGAAAGGGTGAGAATGACTTTTTAAAGAGGATAATTGCATTTCATTAGGTAAAACTCACTGAATGAAAGTTTACATACACATAGTTATAGACAAACTAGTGACCCGGTGCACAAAATTCATGCACATAAAAAGGGGATTAATTAGAGGAAATAATTTAATATTGCTATTTGCCCTTTATCTATAAAGAAGTGACAGCGATGAAAGAAAATTAGTAAAATGTATGTGAAAACCTTCCTCCTGTTAGAGTCTGGGGCACACCACGGGACCCAGAGTCAAGTCCCTGCCCACCCATATGCACTTCAAAATCGCATGAGACCCAGACCTGGCCGACCCCTCCCCTGCATTGGGGCTAGATCAAGTTGGCCAGTTCCACCCTTGTCAAACCCTGATGAGCAGGGGGCGTAGCCTCAGGTCCCCTGGCCTGGCACTAGGCCGGGGGGCATGACCTGAGGTTCCCTAGCACAGACAGGGGCTGGGGGTGTGCCTTGAGGTCCTCCGTCAAGTCCCACTGGATAGGGATATGGTCAGAGATCCCCTGTCAAGCCTAGCCAGGCAGGGGGGCCCAGCCTCAGGTCCCTGGGCCCGGTGCTGGGGTGGGGGGTGTGGTTTGAGGCACTGGGTTGGCGGAGCAGCCTGAGGTCCCTCAGCCTGACACCAGGATGGGGGGCAGGGCCTGAGGTCCCTCATCAAGTCTCAGGTGGGTGGGGGAGGGCGTAGCCTCAGGTCCCTGCTGATTGCTCATTAAGGCTCCTTATGGGAACTTGGCCTCAGCTGTGGGTGCAGCTATCTTTGTGAAAGAGTGATGGTCAATTAGCATATCCCTCTTTATTAGATAGGATGAGTAGCTGAGGGGTGAACAGTGCAGACTTTTAAACTATGACTTTCAACAGCCTGTTTGTAGGATCTCAAAGGCCAGAGGAATATTTGAATCTTGCCATGTATGGGCAGTCAGCAAAACCAGGCTGTAGGGAAACTGTAAGAAAAGACCTGAAGGAAGAGAGAGAACATACATTCCTGGGGCAGGGTGTGTGTGTGGGGGGTTGGGGGGGGCTATCTGGGGAATATCCTGTGCCTTCCAGGCAAAGGGAACCAGTGCAAAGGCCCTGAGACAGGAATTTACTGATGTGTTTGAGAAAGAGCAAGGAGCTAATGTGACAGAGAGGGAGCAAGAGGGTACAATGAGGGCAGAGAAGTGAGGGAGGCTGGGAACACTTGTATGCCTCTGAAAGGATTTTGGATTTTATTGAGAGTGAGATAGAAAGTCATTGGAGGGTTTGAACAATGATTCCCTTACAGTGGGGAGAAAGTAGATGGGCATATAGATGAAACAGGAATGGCCATGCATTGAAAATTGTTGAAGCTGGGTGATGAATAGATACAGGGCTTCTTCATTATGTGATTCTCCCTTCTTTTGTATTTGTTTAAACTTTCCATAATAAATGTTTAAACAAACAAAAAAGAACTCTTCAGCTGCTGTGTTAAAAGTTGATGGAAGAAGGCTAAATGTACAAACAAAGAGGACAGGCTAGAAGTTACTTATTTAGGGGTCAGTAGATGGTGCTTCTGATAATTAAAATGAAGGTTCTGAGAAGTGGTCAGTTCTGGATATATTATTAAGGGAAAGGAGAAAAGAGGTGGTTAATGGATTTGGATGTAGGATGGGAGAAAAATAAGACTCAAGGATGACTGTGAACTGAAAAAAGGAATTGTTATCAACTGAGAGGGAAAAGAATGAGGGATGCAGGGGAAGATCCAAAGTTCAGTGTTAGCCCTGTAAAGTTTTAGATGCATATTAAAGAAAGGGCAGATGTTAAGTAAACAGTTGGATGTAAGAATCTGAGGTTCAGGGGAGAGGTTGGGCTAGACATACAAATTTGAAGCTAGCAGTGTATAGATAACATTTAAAGCCATGAGACTGGATGAGGTCACCAACTGTAATTCTCTCATAGTCTGTGATTTCTTGTGAAAAACAGACCTCCTACAAAGCTCTCTCTCTCACACACATACAAGTTGGTTTTCTAAATGTAGGAACAATAGACTATCTGAAAAATGACTGTACTCAGAATTCTGAGTGCACACATATTAATCATTTTTATGAAGGCTTCCAAGTGTCATATAATAAATTGTATGGTCCCCGGCCACACTAAATGGAGTTCATTTGTTCTGGCAGCATGAAAAGAAATAATTTTACATCTTGAAGGGTACAATGGAAGACACATTAAGTCATTCTCTCTTTCAGTGTCAGTAGTCTCAGTGGTTTTATTGAATATAAATTGTTTAGTTTGTTAATATGCTAGTCACCTCCCTAACAATCTGCCAGTGGAAATGCCTGTAATTATTTCAGCCAAAAACCATGTGTGGTTGCTAAAGGGGTAAGTTGGTGCTTTCTCAGTCTGGGGTGCTAAGCATTGTGCCCCATAGGGTCTTCTGGATTTTCCCCCACAGCTATTTATAGTATTTTTCAAACTGGTTGATCATTATAAGTGCCAGAGGTGATTTTGGGATCCAGCTTCAGAAACTGAGGCAGTGCGTCTGGGGTGGAACACAAGAATTTGTATTTTTATTTAGTGCCCATGTTTGGGAACTACTTCTAAGCAAACAATTTTAAGAAGCATTTGATTTCTTCTTTTGCTACAGGTGTGTTTCCTATGGCCATTTTCTTGCTGTATTACAAGGTGTTTTGTTTTTTTGTTTTGTTTTGTTTGCTTTTCCATTTAATTTACATCTACTTCCCTTTATCAATTGGCAGCAGGGAACCAGAATCTAAGATGAGTTGGGTAGGCTATGGAAGTACTGGATTCAAGGAGTAGGGGCTCTCCTACCCTGACCCCGAAGTCACTCTCAATCTGCTCACTTTATATGAGGCCAGCTTTGAATCTAAGCCTTTGAAGTTAGTAAGCCTCCAGAACGGTTTGGATTTTAACACTGTCTTAAGAGAAAAAGGAAGAACCTTCTTGTCAAGCTGAGACTCCTGCCACAATGGCACTTTAACATCCAGAAAATATTGTTTTGATATTTCAGGAAGATATATTGGAGGGTAGACAAAATAGAACAGTTTTGAGATTTTTACTTCTTTAAGGGATGGGCCAGGTAATTTTTGCCCTGAATTCTGAACCCCCTGAATTCTTGCTATGGACTTTTTGAGGAGAGTCTGTGGACTTCATGTTGAAAATTTTTGCTCTAAATCAGTGGTTCTCAATCTGTGGGTCACGACCCCTTGGGAGGTCGAACGACCCTTTCACAGGGGTCGCCTAAGACCATCGGAAAATGCAGATATTTACATCACGATGCATAACAGTAGCAAAATTTCATGGTTGGGGGTCACCACCACATGAGGAACTGTATACAAGGGTCGTGGCCTTAGGAAGGTTGAGAACCACTGCTCTAAATATATTCTCCACAGAGTGAAACATTAAAAAATATAGATCAGAGCATATCACCCCCCAGTCAAAACTCTCCAGTGGTTTCCTCTTGACTTAAAGGCCAGACTCTTTTGCCATTCAGAAGCCCTCCCCACAAACCCTCCATGAGGTGTTCGAGGCTCCCCTCTCCAACCTCATCTCCTAACTCTCTCCCTCCCATTTCCACCATGCCTTTTCTCTGTTCTTCTCTGTACTTGCAATATCTTCCCTTAATTTTCCCTGAGCTGACCTTATCTTCACAGTTTAGTCTCAGATTTAATACTGCCATCTTATTTTCTGCATAGCATTTACTACTCATTAGTATTTTTCTATTTATTCATTTGTTTACTGATTCAGTGTGGATTTCTTCTCACTACAGTTAACCATGGGAAAAGGGATCATATCAGATTCATTTGCCAATGAAACAGTTATATTTAGAATAGTGATTGTTCACTTGAGTAAATATTTGCTGAACTAATAAATGAATTAGCAAGAAAGAAATTAGCAGGGCTCAATCCAGACTAGACAGATAAAGCTGCTTATCTCAGGGATGGGGTTGGTGAGTTTGAAGGGGAAGAAAAAAAGGCTTTCTTGTTTTACTTTATACTCTTTCCCACCATAAAGGGTAAAAATGTTTGAGTTTTGTTTCCTTTTGTTCTCTTCCCTTTTTATTGTATTTTTCAAATTTTCTAAAATAAGCATTTTTTACTTAAAAGTCAGAAAAGTGAAATGAAATATAAACAATGATTTTAGTTACTCACCCAAATACGCATTTTTTTTTTTGAGAACCTTGCCTCCACATTCTTGTATAAACATCATTGCTCTTGTTTTCTACAAAGGACCTAGTCATCTATTTTGGTGGAAAGCCATATATTAGAATATCTTCTGAATAGGTATCTGTCTGGGTTTTCTTGGACATCACTAAGGAAAAGCATAAGATTTAGATGGTCTCTATGGTAACTAACTCTGAGCCAAGACTGATCCTCGAGGATAACAACAGTGGATATTCCAGCACTGGAAAATTTTTTGGATTTCCTCCAGGTTGGGAGCACGTTTGTGTTTAGTAATGAGCCACAATTTCAGGAGCCTTCTTTAACCAAGGTCTTTGCTTTAGAAATGTGATCTGAATCCAAACTGGGACAAGCCTTTGAAGTAGCTTCCTCTGTTTGTGAGATCCTGCCCCCACTACCCATCCCTTCCCAGCAGAATCTTACTTATCCCTCTCTCCTCAGATAAAAAATTAACTCTTAAAGGACACGTAAAGCTTGGACCCTCTGTACCCCATCACTAACTCAATTTCATTCTGCTTTATAAGTATGATCTTTACATATATATTGATGGCAAAGCCAAAAACAGACAGAGAAACATTAATAAATGTAATGGTTAATTTTATGTGTCACCTTGATTTGGCCATGGGGTGCCCAGATAGTTGTTCAATTTTATTCTGGATTTTCTGTGAGGGTGCTTTTCAATGGGTTTAACATTGGAATTGGTAGACTGACTATTGGTAGCAGGTCATTCTCCCTGACATCAGCACACTCCATCCAATCAGTTGAAAGCCTGAATAGAAGAAAAAGACAGAGTAAGAGGAACTCCTTCTACTTGATTGCTTTTCAAGCTAGGAAATAAGTTTTCTTCTGACTTAGGACTTAACATTGAAACATTGGTCCCTCCTGGGTTTTAAGCTTGCTGTGATTTGGACTAGAACTATAACATTGGTTCTCCTGGCCCTTCTTAAGCTTCCCGACTCAGACTGGAACTACATTATTAGCTTTCCTGTGTCTCAAGGTATATATAAGATATATTCCTATTGGTTCTGTTTCTCTGGAGTACCCTGACTAATACAATAAATAAGATCCTATTATAATGTCAGGCCCTAGACTAGGAATTGGGCTCCCCAGCTCTCTGGCTAAAAGAGATAATAGACTAACTTCAATGTGATAAGTACACCAATGGAGTGACATACCTACAAAATGCCATGAGACCACAGATGGAGGACTTAATTGCATCAGGAATCATTAGGGGTTCACTTAGGAGTTGACATGATCAGGCTTGTGAAAAATGACACTGAATGACTGATACAGTTAATAACATGAAAGAATCTCAGTTGTAATTTTGAATGGAATAAAAATCAGACACAAAAGAGGACAGATGAATAAAGGTGCTAGGGCCATCCTTAAAAAAAGCTCTTGACGCTGAACTTCGGAGGGTAGTATTCTGTAGCTCATTATTCAGTATAATGTTAATAATGAATACCTAGTGTATATGACACCCCCAGAGGATCATTTGTTAACACTGCCCTCCTCTATATGACAAAATTATTTCCTATAATAATGTAATAGTTAGTAAATATAATTATTTTCTTGATTTATTCTTTAGGTGAAAAATAATAATTTAAAAAGACTACATTTCAATTTTATAATTAAAATTCAGCACAATATTTCACTTACCAAAAATTTACACTTCACAGTTCACATAGTTTCATTGTTTTCAATTTAACACACAAATGCTCTAAATGGTCACATAGAATTATGGAATTGAAGTAACTGTGTGTGTGTGTGTGTCAATATCACTGTTCTCTTGTTTTATTTTGAGTTCACTGTTTAAATGTAGGAGTATGTAATACTGTGGAGGTGGACACAAGAATTATTCATGAAGCAAACTTAAATGATTCTGAATTGTTAAGAACTTCCTCTCTGAATTGAATGCATAAGGCTGAGTTTGTGTGTAGTGAGCTCATTGTAGAAGTGAAGTTCTTAACTTCCACATAGAAAAAAATGCTAATTACCGAGAAAGTAATAAAGAGGTGCTAGTGTAATACGTACATGTATAACTAAAATGCAACAGTAATAGTAGTTGTTTATAACAGCAGTGCCCAAACATTTTATTCTCAGGACTTCATTGTGTCTCAGCTCTTTGCTTTTGTTTATGTTATATTTAGTAATACTTATCTATTAGAAATTAAAATTGAGGAAAATATATATTTTTTAAATTAAATTTTCATCTTAAAAATATGTAATAAGCTCATTGCATTTTAACATATATAATAGACATTTATAAAAATAATTAATGTTCAAAAAATTTAGTGATAACTTAGTGATGTCTTTTTACATTTATGCAGCTGGAGACTCATACAAATTTCTGCATTCAACCTGTTGCAATATCTTTCTCTAGTTAAAGTATATAAAAGAGTCTGGCCTCACACAAATATGTAGATGAAAAAGAGAGGTATTTTAATAGCCTCTTTAAATAGTTATAGGTATTTTTTTTTTTAGTACTATAACAAAACTTGATAGAGAAGTAGTTTTTTACAGTTTTAGTTAAAATGTGTTTTGAAACTACCATAAACTTTTCATATGGTTACATTAAAATTTATTGGCCTATTCTTACATTCTGAAAGAAACTCATGCATGATTTTGTAGCATCATGCATTGTTGATTTGGAAAATATTACTTCCCTGAGTTAGTGCAGCTTTTCTAAGTGGTGACACATTTCAGTTTATAATAGCAGAAACCTTGCATTTGTTATATCATCACTGATCTCATAAGAAAAGTCTGTAAGCTCACAGTAGCTTCTAACATTCAGTTCTGGTTTAACAGCTAAAATTTAAGGCAACAAATATTTAAGCTGTTTTCTTTGAAATGCTAGGCTCACTTTGTTCATTTTTGAGAACATGTCTGCTAAATAACCAGGGCTGCATAACTATCCGTTGTTTTTCAAGTGAAAATGGTGTTCCATTAAAAAAAAAAAAGGCTAATTCAGCTCACAACTCGGTTATTTTATTTTTATTTTTTTATTTAATAAATCTTTATTGTTCAGATTATTACATTTGTTCCTCTTTTTCCCTCCCATAGCTCCCCTCCACCCAGCTCCCACCCCTCCCTCTGCCCTTACCTCCCTATGCATTGTCCTCATTCATAGGTGTATGATTTTTGTCCAGTCTCTCCCTGCACTCCCCCTCACCTCTTTCTCCCTGAGAATTATCAGTCCACTCCCTTTCTATGTCCTTGATTCTATTAAAATCACCAGTTTATTCTGTTCATCAAATTTTTTATTCACTTGATTTTTAGATTTACCTGTTGATGGATATGTATTTGTTGCTCATAATTTTTATCTTTACCTTTTTCTTCTTCTTTCTCTTCTTAAAGAGTACCCTTCAGCATTTCATATATTACTGGTTTGGTGTTGATGAACTCCTTTAGCTTTGTCTTTTCTGTGAAGCTCTTTATCTGCCCTTCAATTATGAATGATAGCTTTGCTGGGTAGAGTAATCTTGGTTGTAGGTTCTTGCTATTCATCACTTTGAATATTTCTTACCAGTCTCTGGCCTGCATAGTTCCTATTGAGAAATCAGCTGACAGTCGAATGGGTGCTCCCTTGTAGGTAATTAACTGTTTTTCTCTTGCTGCTTTTAATATTCTCTCTTTGTCTTTTGCTCTTGGTATTTTAATTATGATGTGTTGTGGAGTGATCCCCTTTGGATTCCTTTTGTTTGGGGTTCTGTGCACTTCCTGGACTTGTAAGTCTATTTGTTTCACCAGGTGGGGGAAGTTTTTAGTCATTATTTCTTCAAATATGTTTCCAGTATCTTGCTCTCTTTCTTCTTCTGGCAACCCAATAATTTGGATGTTGGTACACTTGAAGTTGTCCCAAAGGCTCCTTACACTATCTTCATATTTTTTGATTCTTTTTTCCTTTCCAGTTGGGTGTTTTCTGCTTCTTTGTATTTCAAATTTTTGACTTGATTCTTGTGTTCCTCTAGTCTGCTGTTGGATCTCTGTATAATATTTTTTATTTTACTCAGTTTATGCTTAATTTTTAGTTGGTCCTTTTTCATATCATCAAGGGTCTCACTAAATTTATCTGCCTTTTCTAGAAAATTCTTGAAAAACCTTATAGCCATGGTTTTGAACTCTATATCCAGTTGTTTGCTTTCCTCCATTTCTTTCATTTGTGACCTGTTTCTTTGTCTCTATATTTTGGCTGCTTCCCTAAGTTGATAGAGTGGCTTTGTGTGCTAGGTGTCCTATAGGGCCCAGTGGCTCAGGCTCCTCAGTTACCTGAAGTGGAAACTCTTGGTGCACCTCTTTGTGGGCAGTGTGGACAGTCTTGTTGTAGTTAAGCCTTGATTGTTGTTGGTATTGCTGGGAGGAATTGACCTCCAGGCCAATTGGCTGTGAGGATCAGCTGTGTCTACACTGGGAGAACTTCTGTGCTGGAGACACTCTTATGAGGCAAGACTTGCTTCAGTGGGGCTTTGGTGATCACTGAGTCTGCCCCCTGAGTGTGTCCCTTATGGATCTGAGGAGTTGTAATCTGGATGGTCCTACTTTGACCCCTGGGTACACTGGCTCTTGGGTCTTTAAGGTGGTGCTAATTTAACCTCTGTCTGAGGCCACCCATCAGGAGCTAGAGAGAGAACTGCAGATTCCTCTTCTTTGTTTGGGTTTTGGAGGTGTCCAGATGAGGTCCAGCTGTGAAGCAATGCAAGCTGCTGTGGGGCCTTGGGCCTTCTTTTGGATGTTCTGGGTCTCATTGACTCAACTGCAGTTTATTAGGTAAGTTTAGAATTCAAAGGACTGGGCCATTCATATGCAAAAACCTCTGTGCTTAGCTTGAATGGGTCAGAGTCTCAAGACAGAGCAAACAGCAATGGCTGATGGTCAGCCCTGCCCTAAGAGGCCCCAGGGTCTCAGTGTCCCATGGTAATTGCTGCAAGCACCTTTGAGAAAAAGCTGCTTGTGAGTTTTGCCCACTGCCAGACAGTTTGTTTTTCCCCGGATGAGTCTGGGTCCCCGGAGTCTCGCCCAGAACTGGAGTTCAGAGCAGTTGGGAGCTTTTGTCTCCCTCCTGCTTGAAAAAGAGCTGCGCACTCAGTTGCCAGCCCTCTCTGTGTGTGCGCCTTTATCTCTGCACTTCTGCAGCTCCTTTGAGTATCAATGTGCTTTTCTCTTTCCTTCTTTTGTAGAATTTCCACTCAACCAGTCTTCCTGTGGTTTTGGATGATGTCCATTTTGTCTTTTAGTTGTAGTTTTGAAGTTGTTGTGGGAGGCAGCAGTTCAGGTGTTTACCTATGCTGCCATCTTGGTTTCTCAATCCAAATGACAGGATTTTTTAAATTACTGAATAATATGTCATTGAATATGTATACCACATATTTTTTTATTATCCATCATAGATACTTAAGTTGTTTCCAGACCTAGACTATTGTAAAAAAAAAAATGCTGCAATGAATATGGGGTGGAGTCGGGGGAGGGGAGAAGTTCATATATCTTTTTAAGTTTGTGTTCTTTGGATAAATATCCAGAATTGAAATTTTTAGATCATATGATAATTCTATTTTTTATTTTTTAAGGAACCTTCATATTATTTTCCATAGCGGCTGCACTAATTTTTATTGCCACCGATAGTGCATAAGGGTTCCTTTTCCTCTACATCCTTGTCAGCACTTGTTATGTCTTACCTTTTTGATTTAGAAATTCTTAATTTTATTGAAGTTTAATTTAATAGTCTTTTATATAATTTGTGCTTTTCATGCTTATTCCAAGATTACATTTCTGGCCTAAGTTCCACTTGGTCATAATATAGCATACTTTTTACGTAAAGGAGAAAATACATACTGTAATAATCTCAATAGAGGCAGAACATTTTTCTTGATTAACAATTATGAACTAAAGTAATCTAGGAATAGAAGAAAAGTTGGTTATGCTGAGCTTATAAAATGAGTTGGAAACTATGCCCTTCTTTTTTCTGGTTTCTGGGAGAAAAAAAATTTTTTTTTTTTTTTTGGTAAGATTGGCATTATTGTTTTCATGAAATGTTCAAAAGAATTCACCACTGAGTCTATTTTGTTTTCTTTACCAGGAAGGTTTTTATTTAAGAATGCAATGTCATTGGTATTTAATTTCATTCAGATTTCCTATTTGTTTTTATATTAGCTTTGGTAAGTTGTATTTTTGAAGGAATTTGTCCATTTCACCTATATTTTTGACAGCTTTATTGAAGTATAACTAACATGCTCTAAAACTCTCATTTAAAGAATACAGTTCATTTTTTTAAAGTATATTCTCAAAGTTGTGAAACTATCCCACAACCTAATTTTAGAACATTTCTATCAGTCCAAACAGAATCCTTATGCCCATTTGTAGTCTCTCCCATTTCCATCTCCAGGCCTAGGTAACCACTACGTACTTTACTTTCTGTTTCCATAGATTTGCCTTTTCAAAACATTTCATAAATATGAAATCATAAAATATAGGGTATTTTAAGGTTCATTTATAATGTAGCATGTATTAGTACTTTGTTCCTTTTTATTCTTTTAAAATAATTTTTTTTACTTTTATTGAAAGGTAGAACCTATATACAGAAAACTGCACATTTTAAAACTGCATATTTTAAGCACAGTATAATATCTTTAAAGTGAACACTTCCATAAAACCACCAGACACATCAAGAAATAGACCATTGCTTAAACCCTACAAACTCCCTCATGTCCCAGTCTTAACTTGACCCCTTCCTCACAAGAAACCAATATCCTTAGTAATACCATAGATTATCCAGTTTCTGAACTTAATAAAAATGGAATCATGTAGAATATATCATTCTGGACCTGCTCCTAATCAACAATATATTTTTAAAAGACTATTTTTTAGAACAGTTTAGCTTCACACCATAATTGAGAAGAAAATAGGGATTTCTCATATCTCTTGTCTCCACAAATGCACAACCTCTACCATTATCAACATCACTAACCAGAATGGTACATTTGTTGCCAAGGATGAATCTACATCGACACATAATCACTGAAAGTCCAAGGTTAACCTTAGGGTTCACTTTTGGTCTTTTACATTCTAGAGTTTGAACAAATGTATGATAATGTATAGCCATCGTTATATTATAATACGGGGTATTTTCATTGTCCTAAAAATCTACTTTCTTCTTTTTATTTTTATTGCTGAATGTTATTCGATTGTACAGATATATATGGTATTACATTTTATTTACCCATTCACCGGTTGAGGGATATTTGGGTTGTTTCCACTTTTTTTTTTTTTTTGGCTATTAAGAATAACGCTACTATGAACGAATTTAAGTACAAGTCTTTATATGGACTTTCATGTCTCTGTTGTTGATATCTAGGAATGGAATTGCTGAGTCATATGGAAACTCATGTTTAACATTTTGTGAAACTGTTTTCAAAAGTGGCTTGTACTGTTTTACATTGCCTCTAGCAATATCTGAATATTCTCATTTCTCAACATTTTTGTTAGCACTTGTTATTTTCTGTATGTGTGTGTTTTAAATTATAGCCTTTCTAGTGTTTGTGAAGTCCTATCTTATTGTGGTTTGATTTGCATTTCCTTAATGACTAACAATATTGAGCAACTTTGGGGCTTTATTGACCATTTGCATGTCTTGTTTGGGGAAATATCTATTGAAATCTATGGTCTACTTTTTTTCCCCCTTAAATTTCTCAAAGTATGTTTGTTAGATCTCTTTTCGTTGCATGTGACAGAAACCACCTCTTTCTAGCTTAAAATGAAAGAACAGAATTTATTATGAGGATATCTAAGGGCACAGGACAATGAAATGCAGGAAGCACAGAACACAAATACTGGATACTGTGGAATATCCAGGAAATCCTCTTTATTTCTCCTTTTCAGTTGCTTCATTCTTACCTCTTTTCAAAGTCTGGTTTTCCCATGTCAGACCAGACAAAGTTATTGCTAATTATTCTTAGGTTTCCCTCTCTTCATAGTGAAAGAGCATTCAGATATCTCTTAGCTGCATTTTAATTTCCTAGAGAAAATATTCTAATTGTCCCAACTTGGGTTATGTACCCACCCCTAGATCAAACAACTGTGCCAAGAAGGTTGTAGCCCCTATGATAACCATGTGGATCGAGGACAGATGTTGGCAACTATGACCCTCTGGAACATATTTTCTTATACAACCATTCAGCAAAGAATGTTTTTTTTTGCATTTTTAAGGATTTGTGGGGAGAACTAGCAAACAAAAAAGAATATGTGACAAGGGTGTATGTAATCAGAAAAATCTAAAATATTTGTTATCTGACTCTTTAGAAAAATAGTTTGCTCATCCCAATTTAGGAGGAGGGGAGTAGTTTCTAAAAAAAGGGGGGGTATTGAGATGAACAGGTCTGCCACCCTAAAAGAAATCTGCAGTCCATCAGTTCCACAGAATCTTAACAAATGACCCCACCCATGCTCAATATGCTTGGGAAACCAGATCGCAAAATGTAAAAAGACTTCTGTGTTGCTGGACTTCTCATAGTACTTGATAAGCTAGAAAACATTGTGAATCATGAATCTTTAAGAAAAAGGTATAGTATGTTCTGTTTCCCAAATTTATTTGATCATAGAAACTTTATTCCCTCCCACCTCCAAGGAAATAGTTATTCTTGAAATACACTTTGGGAAAATTTGCATATGTAAGCTCTCACATGTACTAATGTGGTCTTTATTTCCACTCTTCCTTAAAATGCAGTTCAACAGTGACTCTACGCCAGGCATGTGGTGCTATATGTAATACAGGCCCACAATTAATAGAATAAGTTCTCTGTCGTCAGTGAGTTTTTAGTTTAGTATAAAAAGCAGGCTATGTTATGAGGATATGAAGAGGGCTGTAGAGGATAACACATTGTAGCTAGAAAAACAGAGAAGAGAGACCTCCTCAGCCTTGTGGAGTAGGGTGGGACATTAAGAAAGGCTTTCATGAAGACATGACTACTGAGCTGAACCTTAAAGATCAACCAATAGAAGTCAACTAGGAGAAAAAAAACAAATGATGAACTTTTGCATCGAGGCAGGGGCATTGAATAGAATTATATCATCTTAAGAGTAAGTAGAACTCAATGGTTAGATATAGGAGATGAGAGAATAAAAAAGGCAGAAGATAACTCTCAAGATTATGAGTTGGACAATTTGGTGGGAACCCATAATAAATTCAGTTTGGGGTTTGTAGGATTTATTGTCCCACAGGCCATCCTACTGCAGATGCCCTGCTAGCACTCAAAAGAGAGATCTAAGCTGGAGATACAGATGAAAGAGTTATCACCATAGAGATGATAGTAAAACTGTTTGCCTACTTTTTAATTAGGTTGTTTTATTTTTTTTAATATTGAGTTGTAAAATTTCTTTATGTATTCTGGATACTAGCCCCTTATCTTATTTTGCAAATATTTTCTCCCAGCCTGTGGGTTCTCTTTCATTTTCTCTTATGGTGTTGTTTGAAGTCTCAAACCATCCTATCTAATAGAAGGGTAATATGCAAATTGACCATCACTCCAGCACACAAGATGGTCACCCCCATGTGGACACAAGATGGCTGTCACAAGATGGCCAGCAGGAGAGGATGGTTATGGGTGATCAGGCCAGCAGGGAAGGGAAGTTGGGAGAGATCAGACCTGTAAAGAGGGCAGTTGTGGGCAGGGTAGTTGTAGGGACCAAGCCTGCAAGGGAGGGCAGTTGGAGGCAATCAACTGCAGGGAAGGTCACTTGAGAGGGACCAGGCCTGAAGGGGAGGGCAGCTAGGGGGGACCCAGGCCTGCAGGTGAGGGCAGTTGGGAGCAACCAGGCCTGAAAGGGAAGGCAGTTGGGGAGGACCCAAGCCTGCAGGGGAGGGCAGTTGGGGGTGACCAGGCCTGAAAGGGAAGGCAGTTGGGGAGGACCCAGGCCTGCGGGGGAGGGCAGTTGGGAGGAACAAGGCCTGAAGGGGAGGGCAGTTAGAGGGGACCAGGTTGGCAGGGGAAGGCAGTTAGGGGCAATCAGGCCAGCAAGGGATCAGTTAGGTGTCGATAAGGTTGGCAGGGGAGTGGTTAGGGGGTGATCAGGCTAGCAGGCAGAAGCAGTTAGGGGCAATCAGGTAGGCAGGCAGGCAGGCAGTTGGGAGCCAGCAGTCTTGGACTGTGAGACGGCAGTTGGGCATCCAGATTGGAGATGGTGCAGGATAGGTTGAGAAATGCACCCCACTCCCCCATGCACACATTTTGTGCACTGAGCCTCTAGTATTTCTATGATTTTTATAGATCTGGCTAATGCTGTTTCTATTGTCACAATTCTTTGTAATTTTGAAACTTAAGGAGGCTTAGATTCTTTAATGGACACATGACAAAATGTGTACTGCTGCTTCCTAGATCCATGGTAAGGGCTCCTCTGCTTTATGTTTTGTGGACAGAAACTGTGGAAAATAATTTTATATTGGGAAGAGTTTTATAGTCCATAATTTCATGTTAGGAAGAGTTTTATAGTCCATCTTATCTTTTTGTTGGGTCAGGAACAACTTTAAAGTTTTAGCTGTTTGTATACAGATCATGCCTAGATCTGCTCATCAAAACCAGATGTGGATTCTAAAACATCCTAATGTCAAGGCTGCAGCTAAGACCAATTTAATTAGAATCTCTAGGGGAAGGGGAGACACCCAGGCATCATTGGTTTTGAAATATTGAAATTATTATACAGACAATTCCAATATTTAGCTAGAATTAAGAACCATGGTGGTCAAAACACTGGCTGGACTTCATTTCATTTATTCATTAAATGAACAAACAGCTATGTTCTAGACACTGTAAGGTGTTGGTTATTTAGTGTCAATTAGACAAAAATAGTATGTGCTCAAAACCTAGGGAGGGAGATGCTAAACAAAACATTGTATGAGTAATCATTTAATAGTGGTTTCAAGCTAAGTGTCTAGTAGATGTATATCCATTCAGTCTCATCAAATTCATTGTGCCAAAATCTGAAATCTCAAACACTCCTGCCAAATAATTTCATCCTATAGGGTTAATGGCCACTTCAGTAATCCAAGCCTTGTCTCTCTCCTTTATACTTCTCATCCAGTCAGTAATTAGTACCCCATTTCTGCCTGCAACCTCGTATCTTGTAACTGCTCTTTCCTCTAAATCCCCATTGCTATTGTCCTAGGGCAGGTCCTCATTCTCTTTTACCTTGATTACTGCAGTAATCCTAACAGGTATTCCTAGTTGTAGATTGGTTCCCCTTCAATTCAGTCTCCAAACTACCATCAAAATGATTGCTTTGCAATGCCCCACAAGATAAAATTCTTTACATGGCCCTCCTAGTCTTGTCCTAGCCTTAACTGCAAACACATGAAAACCACTCTCCTCCTATATCAAGTATTTTTGTCATATGTTGCTACATAATAAATCATCTGAAAACTTGGTGGCATAAAACAACCACCACTGAGTCCCAGAGCATCATGTCTATTCTTCAGACAAGTCAGTAAGGCCAGGCCCAGGGAGAGAAGTCACACCGCACCTCATTAGCAGGAATAGCAAGGAATTTGTGGATGACTTTAATCTACCACAGTAAGTATACCCCATCTGTTGAAACATATGTCTGTTTTTTTCCTAATATCATTCCATTTGCATTCTCCCTAATTTCTCAGCTTGGCAGGTTCATGCCCTTTTAGACTTAACTCTGGTGTCACAAAGCATTTCTTGAGTAAGAGGGTAACTGCATGCTTTTCTATATATATATATATATATATATATATATATATATATATGATTCAGCATTTACTGAATGCAAGGCAACATACCCTAAAAATGAATAAACCAAGCCATGGCTAGGAGCCACATAGACAGAGTTTATTCTTCTCTCTTTTATGCCATGACTATGTATTATAGTTATGCCTATATCATATTTTTTTACAATTATTTATGTGATTCTTTTGCTACTAAATTGACCTCAACTTCTTTGATTTCATCTAAATTCTCTCAGTTGCATGTAGCTTAAACTAGTATAAGCAAAAAGAAAAAGTATGCGTGGGAGGAGAGCAATCTTTATTGCCTAAGGATCATGAAATTGATTTTTTAAAAGGGTGGTGTGATACTGGTATTTGACAGGACTGGATCAGGCAGCAAACAATGCCAAATGGTCTCCCTTTTACCCTTCTTATACTCCCTCCCCCCTCTTCTCTCTTTCCTTGCCCTCATCATCTTTTTCTTCTTCTCCTTTCTTGCCTTCTCTCTGCTTCACTCTGTGTGGTGACTCCCTTCACTTCTACTGCAGACATTTTTCCTCCACATGATGGATAATTTGGCCATGATGGTATTAGGTTCCAGGATGGTGTCCCTAAAGGCAAATGGCAGTCTTTACTGTTAGTCCCAGGAGAAAATGCCTGAGGAGGAAAGGCTTCTGAAGAGCGCTGTGATTGGCTAACCCTGTGGTTTCTGTGTTACAGTATTAGAAAGGTGGTGGGGAATTGTCCCAGATCAACACTGTAGGCTTCATGGTATTTGTCTCTGTTTCCCCAGGCCTCCTCTATTGCACATAGCAGGAGCTTCCTAAATGAATTATTGAAGGAAATGAATGAATGAGTTCTTGACTTGAAATGTCTCCGTCTCTGCACAGAGACTGTGGCACTCTCTCAGACATTTCTCACAGCCTACACGGATCAGGGTTTTTGCTGTTTATCTGCTTCATGGCCACTCTGTGAGCCTACCATAAAAGTACGGACACATGAAAAAACATGATTAAAATACTAAATCCCTAGGTTTTATTTGGTTTCATCTTTAGTTTGGGTTTGTTAGGTCAAGAAAGATGATCCTTCAGGACATCTGAGTTTCAAGCTGAGTCAGTGCTGAGGTTGGGGCTAAAATACAGCTTTGGGTCTCACTCCCTCATCATTACTAAGCAACATGTGCTTGACTTGAAAGCCAGGGCAGTTTCTGGTGACCTTATCTCAGGCAGCCCTGTTGGGTCACAACCTTGGTCTGGAGTTTCCCAGGTGTAATCTGAAACCAGCCCTCATAGGAGGGGGCAGGGAGAGGCCCAAGAGCGGCAAGATGAGTCGTTTTCCGCATCCACTAACCAAATGTTTAAAATTTATATAGAGGCCTTAGCTGGGGTCAGTCACGTACACAGGGGCTCTTAACCGGATTTAGTCACATACCCAGTCCAGATAGTCTCATCACCACATTTCTATCTCAAGGATGTGTCCTTAGGCAGCTTAGTGTGGGGAAGGCAAACAGACGCACATTCCAAGCACAGGGGAGGGGATGTGGAGCCTATAGTTGCCTGGGGTTCGACTCATGGGTCTACCCAGCAGTCACATCTTCTTGATGACCTTTCCCAGCAAGCAGTCAATCCACAGTTCCTCCCAGAGGCTGGTGACTGAAAAAACAAGCTTCATGAAAAATCTTCACAAGATTTTTAAAATTCACATTCACTGTGTTCAGAGAGATGAATTTCAGAAACCCTTCATCATCTCCTTCTCACTGGAAGTTATTTCTTTTGACATTAGTAAGAAGAAACTGAATCTTCTGGAGAAAGAGAAAGAAAGGTTAAATGATTTCTACAGTCCGTAACTTTCAAGAGTAATTTTAAACCAATCATCCATGGCCTTTTCATTTTCTTTCAGGACATGTTGCCTGTGCTCAGTAAATGCTAAATCATAGAAAAACAGGCAATATCCTCCTATTCAAAGAAATGTTGTACCACTGGTATTGCCACTGAGCTCGCACCTCAAGGGATCCCTAATTCATTCAAGGTACTAGGATAGTGATAAATAAACCAAGTTCCTACATTCTGGGGCCTTTTTCTCTGATGGAGGACTCAATCAAACTATAAATAAATACATGGAAACAAATATACACATGAGTTCGTTTCTGTTTATAATATATGCTATAAATGTTCACTGTGAGAGGATTTAGGACAAACTTCATGGATCGTGGTTAGAGAAGGCTCTCTGAAGAGGTGACATTTGAGCAGAAAACTGAATGAGAAGGAGTCTATTATATGAGAGTCCATGGAAGAAGGAACAGAAAATGCCAGGGAAAGTTAACTTGATGTGTTTGAGAGACATGAAGAAGGTTTGTGAGGCTGGAGTGTGCTGAGCTAGGAGGAAAAGGTAGTTAGGGGGTCAGACCATGAGGCTCCAGACTTTGTGGGCCAAGCAGGGATTTCATATTTTATCATAATTGCAGTAGAGGATTTTAAACAGCTAAAATATGTGATTAGACTGTTCCTTATCTGTGCTGTCCAATATAGTAGTCACTAATCTCATGTGGGTATTC
>JAAGEH010000426.1:11539209-11659574 GCA_011751065.1 Lasiurus cinereus
TAGGCAGTGCAGATACAGAACATTCCCCGCATTGCAGGAAGTTCTGTCTGATGGTGTTGTTCAGAGAGTGGAAACAGGGAGATCAGTTAGGAGACTGCTATTTTTGTTCAAGTGAGAAATACTGATAGCTTAGACCAGGGGCTGTAACAGGAGAGCTGGTGAGAAGTGGTTGTACTTAGGGTAAAATTTGAAGGCAAAATCAAACTGGACTTGCTGATGACTTGCTCTTGAGGGAATGAAGAAAAGAGGTGAATTGGTTTTTGTTTGCAGGCCCACTTCTGGGGAGGTAAGATTAAAAATGTTTACATGCAGAAGAAAAAGATCTCTGTTGGCTCAATGGGATAGAACTCATCCTTCACTTATAAGAGAGAAAGAACCTTTTAAAAATCACTGAGATATATATATATGCCCTCCCCCAACTTCCAAATGCCTGTAGGAGGTTGTGTGGAACTGGTGGCTTTTGGAACTTGTAAATACCAGTGATTCAAGGGCAGTGGGGTTTATCACTAAAATGATGGGACTCGTTCTCAGGGAATTTTGGTTACTGCTGAGTCTGTTGGGAAATTTTTCCAGGGTCCAGATACTGAAGAAAGAGACAGGCAATTCCAGAATTACATCAAGAATTTATTAAGAGAGGTCCTGGCTAGGTAGCTCAGTTGATTAGAGAGTCCTCTCGATATGCCAAGGTGGCAGGTTGGATTCCCAGTCAGGGCATATATAAGAAGCAACCAGTGATTGCATAAATAAGTGGAACAGCAAATCAATGTTTCTCTCTTATTCTCCCCACCTTCTTTTCTCTTTCTCTAAAAAAAAAGAAAAAAAGAATTTATCAAGGGAATCTATGGACAGAAGCAGAGTCTTGGGCAGTAGGAAGGTGGTAGATCTGCACACCCAAAGGGCACGAGGCTTGTAATATGTATCCAAATGGCACGTGCCAACACAGGTGGCTTTTAGCCAAGTGTCATAGGTGGCTTGTAGCCACAGGCTAGCACAGGTGGCTTGCAGTCATATGGCATGTGTTTGTTAGCTGTATAATCCAAAGCAGTAAACAACTTAATGTGCCCAGTTATGTATGCAAGAATATTCCTTTCAGGTGATACAGGCCTACCCTTCTGGAGTGAACTGGTGGTTAGTTTGCTTTGTAAGATGGCATTGGTGACATTAAGTGCTAGAAATCATTTTGCCTAACAGTCAAACATGGAGATACCCTGAAAATCTTATTTGTGATTTCAAAGAGAAGAACATCTTTTTAAAATCTGCTCCAAGGAAACTTTTTTTTTTTTTTGCCATTATAAAAGATAAATTGCTTTACTTATTTTTTCTCAAGTTGACAAGTTCAGCCTGACACTGCAGGTACTGAAGATCATCAACAAGAAAGACTTGGGTACAGGGAGGCTGATTTTGCATTTTTATGGGAAATTAGTAATTTGAAACTGTAGGAGCAAATATTTGACTGTGGTTCATTGTTCCTATTTATGAAAGGATTCATTTGTGGAGAATATGTCTGTATTGGAGAAAGATTCACAAAGACAAGTAATAAATGCTCAGTTGATTCCTTAAGGATTCTGTGATATCAGACAAATCAGGTACCAGCTCCAGGCCTTCATTTTCTCACCTATGAAAGGAGATTAGATTGGGGTGGTGAACACATAATACAGTAAACAGATGAATTATAGAATTATATACCTGAAACCTATATAATTTTTTTACAATGTCACCACAATAAATTCAGTTAAAAACAAACAAACAAACAAACAAACAAATAAATAAATAATTTTACCTAATAATAGCCAAACATGTAAATTGACCATATCTCCACTAAGGCCATAGCCAATCAGAGTAAGTATGCAAATTAACCCATCAAAGATGGCAGTTAATTTGAATACATAGGCACCTAGCGCCTGGGTCCTGGGAACATCCTGGCACCCAGGTCACTCTGAGGTAGGCCCCGTGTGGGCCTTGAGCAGCCTGGGAAGGGCCTGAGCCAGGGGGCTCCTGGGCAGGGCCAAGCCTGCCATCAGAGCCAAGGGGGCAGAGCTAGTGATTGGAAGGAGCTGGGGGTCCCTTGCCCAGAGGCTTTTGGCCTGGGCAGGGGAAGAGCCAGGAATTGGAGGGAGCTGGAGGTCCACTCCCCAGGCCATAAGCATTAGCCAGAGACTTTCGACCTGAGCAGACATGGGCAGGGGCGGAGCCGGTGATCGCAGGCTATTGGCAATCGGTGTGAACTACAGAAGAAACACTTTTTCTGACTGCTCATTGGCTAAACTCCCTGTATGACACTGCTAATATTCTTAGTAATTTGGGTTATAAGAATCCAAAATAGTGATTTAGGGTTTTTCCACCACACTTCTGGAGGAAAAAATCAAAGGTCTGCTGCTGGAGGGCTAAGAAATGTCATATCCTGCCCTAGCAGGTTTGGCTCAATGGATAATGCCTTGGCCTGCTGAATGCAGGGTCTGGGTTCGATTCTGTTCAAGGGCATGTACCTAGGTTACAGGCTCCTCCCTGGCTGAGGCCCAGGTCAGGGCTCATGCAGGAGGCAACCCATCAAAGTGGTCCTCTTACTTTGACGTTTCTCTCTGTTTCTCCCTTCTCTTCCACATTCATATCTAAAAGTCAATGGAAACATATCCTTAGATGAGGATAAAAAAAAAAAAAGAAAGAAAGAAATGTCATATACAGTGGTACCTCGAGATACGAGTACCCTAACATATGAGATTTTTGAGATATGAGCCGTTGAGCGAGCAAATTTTGCTTTGAAATATGAGCAACATTTGAGATAGGAGTAATCGCGCAGATCGGCCGGCTGCACACGACCCACCAGTTTACCTCGACTCGAGCGTCTCATAGTTCCCCACGCCTCAAGGTTACAGAACGAATTAAACTTGTATCTTGAGGTACCACTGTTACTGTGAAAAACACATCTTGAAAATGCCTAAAGAAAGTTGTCATTTTTTCATGGTGAAGGGACTAGAGTCCATGTTGATGAAACCACCTTGGTGGTTGTGGTGATTGGCAATGGCTGCAGCTGTGAGGTAATGGGGCTGGTGACTTCCCCTGATCAGCCCCGTTGCCTCCCACAAAGGGAAGCCAGAGTGTGGACATATCTTGAGGCTCCCAGTATGTGAGAGGGGGCAGGTTGGGCTGAGGAACCCCCAACCCCAGTGCACAAGTTTCATGCACCAGGCCCCTGGTAAATAAATAAATAAGATTTAAAATGTTTGTCCTGTCTGCAATGATACCACTTGACATTTATTAAGTAACTAGAGGCTCTGTGCACAAAATTTGTGCATGGGTGGGGTCCCTAGGCCTCACAGGCGATCAGGGCCTGGTACCTTCCTTCCCTGGCTGCTGGCCAGGGCTTTCCTTCATTCCATGCTGTCCCCTGGTGGTCAGAATATGTCATAGTGAGTGGTCAAGTCCCAGTCGGTCGAACTCCCGAGGGAACAATTTGCATATTAGCCTTTTTTATATAGGACTAGAGACCCAGTGCACAAATTCTTGCACAGGTGGGGTTTCTCAGCCTGGCTGGCAATTGGGACCTATCAGGGCCAGCTGGCCAAGGGGAGGGACCATGGGAGTTGGGTAGTGGGAGTGCACTGACCACCAGGGGGCAGCTCCTGTGTTGAGCATCTGCTCCCTGGTGATCAGTGCAAGTCATAGCTACTGTTGGGGTTGTTGCTTAGGCTTTTATATATAGAGAGAGATTCTTATATGCTAGACATGATGCTAAGCAGTGTAATGAAACTAAGATAGATACTGTGCTAACTCAGTGGTTTAAAACAACCACCATTTTATTTACTCATAATTCTATGAGTCAGCAATTTGGGCTGGACTCAGCTGGATGGTCTTCCTGCTTTTCTTGCCTGTGGTCATGCATGTGGCTGCAGATGATCTGGCAGTTCTGTTGGCCTAACTCGTCCCCTCCCATATCTGGCAATTGTGGTAGTTGCTGGCTGATTGGTCTAAGGGGCCTCAACTGGGACAGCTTATTTCTCCTTCATTGACCTTTCATTCTCTACTAGGCTAGACTGGGCTTCTTCATGTGAGATTTTCATGGCAGAATTCCAAGAGGTGACAGCAGAAACTGCAAGGCTGACTGAGTTCTAGGCTTGGAAGTCCCACATAGCACTTTCACCCCCTTCTATTGGTAAAAACAAATCACAAGTACAACCCAGACACAAGAATAGGGAGGTAAACTCTACCTTTTTATGGGAGGAAAACAATCACATTGCCACTGGGCAAGGTTATAAGGCTAGGAGGAGTTATCCTAGTCATCTCTGTGAACAATCTATTGTACTTGTCAACATATAATCTCATGCAATCTGCAAAGCAACCCTTTAATCTCATTGGAGGATGAGTAAACTGAGGCACAGTGAGGTTGAATAACTTGCTCAAAGTCACATAGTCAATGAGTATCTGAGCTGGGATATGAACTCAGGCAGCCTAACTCTGGAGAACATGCTCTTTTTAATTTTTTTATAGTCTTCAAAATAGAAATCACATTGTGCTAGAGTGGTTGCTTGTGTTTGTCTATATCTAGTTCTCTCTGGGATGCATAATGGACCACATTTCCAACCCCTTACAGTTAAAGTGGGGCCATGGAGGCATTTTATAGCAACTGTCAAGTCTTCATTCTCTTTTATCACCTACTTCTGTGACCCTAGAAATGAAGGGTTGAAATAGTTTAGCTATAAGATAGAGATAGATTTAGTTATTGAGTTACCATTCAAAAGAAAGCTTCCTTGTACAGATGCAAGACCAGCAGCAGAAAAATAAAATAAAATTGCATTTGTTAAGGCTGAGATTTTAGGATTTGTTATTGCTTGAAGCCAATTCTGTCCTGACTAATGCAAACTCACTGTATTTTTCTGCTTACAAAGTAAATTCATAGTCTTATAAAAGTTTTAATTAAACAGGAAAGAATAAAGAAAATTTTAAAAATCATTCCAAATCCTACTACCTAGGGCCAGCAATTCTCAATCTTTGGATGAATATCACTCCAGATAATTCTTTGTATAGAAAAATACTCACAATTTATCCTATATAACAAAAGCCTAGGTGGCGTCACACGAGGGTGTGATGCCCTTGTGTGAAGTTGTCACAGGATGGCCACCACAAGATGGCTGAATACACAGCAGAGGCAGGGTTTGATGACCATTCTGTGTGGTGAGGCCTGGGGGTCCCACAGCTCTGTGTGGCACAGAAGAGGCCGGTTCCAGTGTCTCTGCCCCCTCGGAGGCGGATCCTGGTGGAGGAGGTGGGTCATGGCAGGGGAAGGCAGTTGTGGGCAATCAGGCTGGCAGGGGAGGCCAGTTGTGAGCGATTGGGCTGGCAGGCAGAAGTGGTTAGGAGCAATCAGGCAGGCAGGCAGGCAAGTGGTTAGGAGCCAGCAATCCCGGATTATGAGAGGGATATCCCAGATTGGAGAGGTGCAGGCCAGATTGAGGAACATCCTCCCCCCCCCCCCGCCCCATGCATGAATTTCATGCACTAGGCCTCTAGTATTTATATAAAAGTTCCACACTCAATTTCCTGGTAGCTTTTCTCTTTAATCATCAAATGAAATTTTAAAAAACATTCTTGGTCAAGTGATAGAGACCTATGTGGGAAACTCTTTGAAATATAGAGTATTTGCCAAAAATGTATACACACACTAGGCATAATTATAAAGGCAGAGTTTATTAAAATGCATTTCATTGTCAAAATTGATCTATCAGCTGTTCAAGTATATATATATTTTTTGGGGACACCCAGTATATAAAACAAAAAGAAGGTTTTTAAGAACATGTAACATAGAGATTAAGAGTATGGGTTTTATATCTTAGTGCTTGAGATCCAATCCTTACTCCATCACTGACTTTGAGAAAGTTACTTCATTTTTCTGTGCCTCAATTTTGTTTTTTGCTTTTTTTCCACTATCTGATTATTTTTAATGTCCAGAGTTAAGAACCAGAGCTTCCTCTCAGACTCAAGTTTATAAATTCTCAATTGGCTTGTGAGGCCAGGAGAGATACTTCTTTTTGTTTAATTTGGTTTCTGGGAAGATTTCTTCAAATCCTCAGTGGTCATCTGGTCAAATGGAATTATGTTCTTCATCTTCTCCAGCTCTTTCTCATATTGCTCAGTTCTGGTCTTTGAGAGAGACACAAACTCAACACAACTTTTCACATCTTTTTTTCTTCAGCATCCATCATGGCACTGTATTTATCCTCTGGCACAGGAAACTTTAGGGCATTAAACTTCTTCTCAAAGTCATCTACTAAGCCGCCTTCACTACATTGGCCTTGTAATAAGCCCAATCAATAGTAGGTGGTTTCTCAGGTAGAGTAGCCAACCTGGAGGTGAGGGTCTCATTCCAGGATTTCAGGGTATAGGCAATGGTCTTCTGGTTTCAGGGTATGATCTCCCCCAAAACTACCCAGTCAATGGTTTTTAGAGCAAGTTTTCGCAGCCATCTTGAGATCCTTCACCCACCTTGGAGGCCCACAGTCCACAGAGCAAGTCTGTGCCTCAATTTCTTCAACTGTAAAAGGATGGTAATACTAGTACTGCACAGTGAGAATTAAATAAAATAGGGTCATAAAACACTTTTCTCAATACCTGACATATAGTGAAAGCACAATAAATGTTAGTTGTGATATCAGATGTGCAAAAGGAAATATAGTTTCTTTATTGCTTCTGTGAGATCTTTCTCACAACCCCCTGCTGGACAGCAGAGGGCTGCTTTTGGGGGTGGAAGAAACTATGGTACCTTTTGTTTTAAAAGACTTCCAAGAAATATTTAGTCAATTTAAAGTCCATCTTCCTAAAGCTGTGTTCCCTTCCTCTATGATTCCCCTCAAAGATGGTACAAAGAGAGCCTCAGTCTTTCTCCTATGTATCTTTTATTCTCACACAACACTTCTGACAACAGATATGTAGGGGCTTTTCACCACCAAGCAATTCTCTGTAACAGTAGCTGGATGTCCTGCAATTGAACTCAATTCTGACACTATCTACCTGAATATTCCACAGGTTAGGGCTCAGTCTTACAAGACCCCTCCCCGCAACTTCAGATGCCAGTCAAAAGTCCAGGTTGTCACCTATGCATAAATCAGAGGTTCTCATGAACCCCTCCTTGGGTTCCATTAATTTGTTAGAGCACCTCACAGAACTCAGGAAAATAGTTTACTTACTGTTTACTAGATTATTATAAAATAATACAATAAAGGATATGATGAATGTTCACATAGAAAAGATGTGTAGTATAAGGTATGTGGGAAGGAGTATAGAGCTCCATACCTTCTCCAGACACTTCCTAGGTTCACCAACTTCGTCGCTCTCCGAACTCCTTCTGCTGGGATTTTATGGAGGCTTCATCACACAGCCATGATCCATCATTACCTCCATTTTCAGTTCCTCTCCCCATTCTGGAGAATGGGGACTGGGGCTTAAAAGTCCACTCTTCTAATCACAGCTTAGTCTTTCTGGGGACCAATTCCCATCTAGAAGCCCACCCAGAGTCACCTCTTTGGAACAAAAGGTACTATTATCACCTAGGAAATCCCAAGGGTCAAAGACCAAATGTTAGATCAAAAGATGCTCCTAGTTTCTTACACTTGGGACAGTGGTTGGCAAACTCATTAGTCAACAAGCCAAATATCAACACTACAATGATTAAAATTTCTTTTGAGAGCCAAGTTTTTTAAACTTAAGCTTCTTCTAATGCCACTTATTCAAAATAGACTCACCCAGGCCATGGTATTTTGTGGAAGAGCCACACTTAAAAGGGCCAAAGAGGCGTATGTGGCTCGCAAGCCGCAGTTTGCCGACCTCGGACTTAGGAAATTAAAGGATTTTAGGAGTCCTGTGCAGGAAGTGGTGTGGGGAAGAGATCAATATATATAATTTATTTATCTCCCAGATGGTTTCCCTATGTAGGGAAAAAACTTATGAGGTCTCTTAACTTACCTTGCTCTGGACTGGATTGTTCAGTCTACACCAGCATCTATTTCAGGAAAACTAGTTCTATGTGATTTTTTGATGAACAGTGTTACCCACTGCTGTCTCTTGGTGACTTGACTTTGCCTCCAGCAATGGAAGGTCTTGACCTTGCAGGCCTCCTTTTCCCACCTCCAGGCCTCTGCAAGTCCAATGGTTCTTCCAGTCTCTCCACAGCTCCCCAGACCTTCACCAGGGCCACAGGAACTTTCTAGATCCTTTGCACATTATCCTTAGGGAGCCTCTCCTTCTACTTTTGCTCAACCCATCCACCCTAAGCCCTTGCATGGAAGTTTCATTCCAGGATTCCAAATGGGGAGTGGGTCAAAACCTCTTTGATATTAGCTTTTTATTCAAACCCATGTTATAATCTTTTGCCCCTCAGGACAAAGTCAGTTCACATGTAATGGCAGCTTACTTTTCCTTCATCCTATCTTGTCTACAATTTTCAGGTGTTGACTGAGACAGGCTTTCCCCTTCATCTTCTTGTCTATAAGGACTTGGGTTATACCACTGAGCCTCATGGCTCAACTTTAACAGAGAGGTACAATCTCTATGTGATAAAGAATTACATGGCTCTTGGTATAAGGTAAAAGTTAGTTGAGTTGGGAACACAAAGACATTTGACATTATCTACCTGGAGATTGCCCCTTTATAGTATGTTTTATCCTGTGGGAAGTGCTTATTTCTCCCTCAGTGCCCTTCCACCTTTGCCATGGACTTACATTGCTTGCCAAATTCTGGAATTTATAGCGGCTTTGCCTGTTAAAAGACAGTAGGAACACAGTCCACCTGCTGTTTGCCTAGAATGCAGGAAATGAGCATCTTACCATATGGATTCTTTAACACCCACCCACATGGCCCAGACACAAGCAGCAGATCCTCTGGCAACTACAGACCAGGCACCACTGGAGTGTCTGCTTTGCTTGGGAAAGACACATTTTCATCCCACTGATGCAAAATTAATTTTTGGTATTCTATTGTTTATAAACTGATCCAGGATCTCTCTCATCCTCTCCTCTATTCTACAACAGCCAATAGGTATCCATATCATTGGCAGCTGTGTAATTAACACTCTCAACAAGCAGGGCTAACCTTACCTAAATTGAATTGAAAACCAGTCTAGGTGTGAGGGCAGGGGCTGCCACTAAAACCCTCTCCTCACTACTAAGTGCTAAAATCCCAAATATCACGTTTTGGGTATTTCTTTCAGTTAAAACATAGCTTTTGTGCCTTTAGATCAATGGATTTACCAGACCACATAAGAGCCCACGGAATCTGGAAGAATCTTTCGTTAACAAGCACTCCAGGTGATTAATTCTTTCTTGATGACTGTATGTTATTTAAAAACAAGACAAAACTTGTTATCCATTGGATTGCTTCTTAAAGTTAAATTATCCCAAGTGAGTCTGGTTAAGGAGACCTCCTTAGTTAGCTCTTTAAGCTGTGATCAGAAAGATCCAACAAGGTTCTAGGTATGGCATTTTTGGGCTCTTTTCCCTGACATCATTGTAGCTGAAGTACTTCATTGTAGTTGAAGTTTTGCCAAACTAAAAAATTAAGATCTGTGTCTTGGGGACAGAGCTGCAGAACAATAGCAAACTTGTTTTTTCATTTAAAACAAGGAGACCATTCTGGAAATCAAATTCCTGCCCTTACTGGCTCGTAAAGCTATCACCCAGGTGGGAGTGCAGGCAGTCAAAGCCTGGAATGGCCCCTCCTCCTCACCTGCTCTCTTAGGTGAGGCCTCCTTTGCTGGTCTGATCCCAGTTGATGGAGATTTTAGGAAGCAGCTTTTAGATGCCAGTTCAAGGTAAGGTTTGTCAAATTTCTTTCTCATGAGTGAGGACTGTTCTGTGAACTAGAATTGGGCTGTTTTAACCACACTTGTCCAAAGTTGACAGCAGGCACTAATACAGACTTTCAGGAGAGGAAAATGAGTGTAGACAAGGGCTGTGTGGTGGAAAAGTGCTTTGGTTAAAAAAAAATGTGTGAATACTGCTGTGCCATTCTTACCCACACGTTTTTCTCTTTCCGGTGGAAAGTCAGTTCTTTCATTCATATGTTGTTTACTCAGTAGTTTCTTGGTTAATATGATATGAAAGATAAAAGTGGTTATTGCAGGGGTGGGGTGTGGGGAGAACACCCTTTGAGCTGCAGTTCCAATAATCAAATCTCGATTTGGGCTGCTAGGAATACTTGTGGTGTGCAGCTTCTTCAAGGTAAGGGTTTCCAATCTCAAATATTAAGCCAAGTCTTGAAAGGGTAGTGTGTATGTATGGGCATGCAGGGTGGGTACGTTGCAGGAGCTCTAGACTGGTAGAGGCCAGAGAAAGAAGGGAGGGACTAGCATCGATCTTCATTTATTGGTTTTTATTACTTTTAAGTTTTTCTTTTAAAATTATAGTTGATATACAATATTATGTCAGTTTCAGGTGTAGAACAGTGATTAGGCATTTATACAATTTATGAAGTGACCACTCTTATAAGTCTAGTACCCAGCTGACACCATAAATAGTTATTACAATATTATTGACTATATTCCCTGTGCTGTGCCTTATAGCTCTGAGACTTATTCTTTAACTGGCAATTTGTACTTCTCAACTCCTTCACCTTTTTTGTCTAACCCCACACCTGGCAACTATTAGTGTGTTCTCTCTTTTTGTTTCTGTTTCATTTGAAATCATACAGTATTTGTCTTTCTCTCTCTGATTTGTTTTACTTAGAATAATATCCACTCGGTCCATCCATGGCATAGATATTTAAAATAATAGATACTATAAAGTGCAAAAAGCCTCTCTTGTTTTAGTATCTCCCAATCACCTCAACTTTGCCATTCTCCATCTGTGTCCCTTCAGGGACTTAACACAATTTTCTATTATAACATTACATTTATTGGCTTAATTGATTGATTATACTCATTATATTTATTCTATTTATTAGTCTGTCTTCTATAGTTCCATTTCTGAAAATGTATGTTCCTGGTGGGCAAGGATCTTACTGGCCTTTATGCTATTGAATTCCAAATGCCTAGTAGGAGTAGGGGCTCAATAAAAAATTGTTGGATGAATGAAGAACTGAATGCACTAAGCACTTCATATACTAATACATTATTACCTCTCAATAACCTATATTCTAGAATATTTTGGACTAGAAATTGTTAGTTTATTTTTTAACCGGCTTTTTTTTTTGCAACTTAACAAAAACTTATGGGTGAATAGTTGAAATCCAAGAGCTTAGAGTATAGCACTTGAAATATGATCACCATATCCTAGATATATGGCACCATTCCATTACTTTTATGTAGACTGTATACATTTATCAACTCCTCTGATAAACAAGGAGTTGAAGGCAGTCTATCAAATTTGCATGCATCCAGACTATTTTAGGAGAGCTAGTCTACAATCTGCCCACTGCTGTTTAAATGTGTATATAGTTTCTGTCTTAAGTCTAGCCCAGAGGTGCTCTTCCTATTGACAGAATTTCAAAAACATTGTACCAGAGCTCACATCAAGGGCCACAAACCCCACCACGGCCTGTTTCTGCTTCCTAAATAAAGCACCTCGAAGCTTTACAGCTTGGAGCTTTAAACCCTGGAACAGGGAAGGTAGATGACTCAAGTGTCAGAAAAAAACATAGCATATTTTTGGATGATATTGGTTCATAAATTTTAATCCCTCTTAATAACTGTGCAAAACCTTTCAAAGGAAATCTCTAGGTTTTGCCCTTTCTGACTTTTACTCTCTATTATGTACAGTTTTGTTTTTCATGAAATATACTCCTTTTTTGGAAGAGTATAAATTGACAAATTTGTATCCTTAATACTCTATGAAACCAGAGTCCTTATTGATAGATAGCATGTCCATAAAATTGCAGTTTCTAAAAGAGGAAAAAGAATTATAAATAGTATACATTAATAATGTTCATTTTTAAGAGATTTAGAAATAGAAAACTTACATAGTTGCAAGCTTTTATTTTCCCCTTTCTTAGGTGTTAATTATTCTTTCTGATGTCTAGTAAGAGGTAACATGTTATACCTATTATATTAGAAAAATAAAAATAAGATAATATCAAAGACAGGATCTGATGCATTGTAAGTGAACATTCATATACACACACCCACATGTGGCTGGTGTGGTATGACTCAGGAAAAAATTTTGAGAACAAATTTTGCATAATATACAATAAGAGCTTTTCATAGATTTTTGACCCAATAATCCCATCTTTCATTGTAACACTATTCATAATATTTGAAAAAAATAAAAATGTCCAAAGACTGGAGAATATAAATTATGTATAGTGTGTAAATTATAGATAAAATAGATTTGTTATCTATATTTATAGTTATATTATACATAAAGCTATTAAAGTAAATTTATGAGCCCTAACCGGTTTGGCTCCGTGGCTAGAGCATCCGCCTGTGGACTGAAGGGTCTCAGTTTCGATTATGGTCAGGGGCATGTTACCTTGGTTGCAGGCACATCCCCAATTGGGGTTGTGCAGGAGGCAACTGATCCATGTTTCTCTTTCATCAATGTTTTTAACTCTCTATCCCTCTCCCTTCCTCTCTGTAAAAAATAATCAATAAAATATATTTTTTTAAAAAGTAGATTTATGAAGATCAGGTGTTGAGAAAAGACTTTCATTTTGTAATATAAATGAAAAAAGAAAGACAAAGTTATAGCACTGCGATTTTTACCTGTGGTAAATATGAATATATTAGATGCAAACTGGAAGGAAATATTTGTTTTAGGAAGGTAGAATTAAATATGGTCTCTCTGTGTGTGTCTCTTGTAATAAAATGAAAAAAAAAATCTAAAAAGATCCAGAAAGTTTATATAATTTCTAGGAAAAAAAGTTGATAAAAACTTTGATTAAAAATCTGAAATAGCCTAGTCAGTGTGGCTCAGTGGTTGAGCATCAACCTATGAACCAGAAGATCATGGTTTGATTCTTGGTTAGGGCACATGCCCAGGTTGCAGGCTCGATCCCTGGGATGGGGCATGCAGGAGGCAGCCAATGAATGATTCTCTCTCATCACTGATATTTCTTTCTCTCTCTCTCCCTCTCCTGCTCTTTCTGAAATCAATAAAAAATATAATTAAAAATCCCAACAAAACCTGAAATAAATGCCTACTAGTTACACAAAATATTTCATTGTTCAACTTCATTTATTCTTCAAATGCAAATATTTCGACCCACCTTTTGTGGTAGTGCATATCCACTGTTTAAAAAAGCTCTAGTAAGGGCTGCTACACCTAGAAACACAGGTGGAAACCTGCTGAGTGATCAGGGAGGAGACAAGACAGGAAATAAATCAGTGAGTCTGAAACAGAACCTATATTAGTTGGACTCTTGCTTGTAAGGGACAAAACATAAATATAAGATATTCAGATTATATTAAGCATAACGAGACTATATTAGCTTAGGTAACTTGGAAGTATACAACTTGTAGGAACTCAAATGACTTCATCTAAATCCATTCCCCTTTACTCCCCTCTTTCCTCAGCCTCCTCACCCCTTCTTTTTCTCTCTCCCTCTCTCCCCACTCACCACCTCTCTCACCTGCTCACCCTCTCTCTTCTGTTCACCCTCTCTTTCCCCCATTCTCTCCACCTCACCCCTTCTCTTCTTTCTACACTTTCTTTATTCATGTTTCAATGAACTTCTCTTTGTGTGTTGGCCTTTTTCCAAGGGGCAGGCTTTGCTATGGGCTGTCCCAGGTTTCTGTCATCCAGAGACCCCAAACAATAATAGCCCCAGGGAGCTTCTTGTCTGTTGTATTACATGTGCTAGCAGCAGTGACTGGGGTTGTCTTACATATGTGTGATGGCTGTGAATTGTACTTATGTACTCAGCCTCTGGGTGAGGATGCTGTGCCAAGGATGTTCAAAGTCAGGGCCATCTCTGTCACTGATTAAAACACTGATAATCTCTCCAAAGGGGGGTTGGGTATAGGGGATATTTGCAATAGTGTCGACAATAAAAAAACTAAATTAAAAAAAATTAAAAATGAATCTCTTACATCATTATTGAAAAGTTAGCCCAAACCTAATGAAGTATTATTGCAAAAGCTCCCATTAGAAGTAGTAGTCTTTTTTAAAAGTTCTGCTTGCTAACCATGGCTCTTAATAAATATGGAATTTCAGTAAAACAAAATTCTGCAAACAAACTTGAAATATGCTTGGAAAGACAAGCTCAGTTTCTTTCCTTTTATTTTGAACTCTTGATTGTCTAAAACAGTGGTCGGCAGACTTCATTAGTTAATAGAGCCAAATATCAACAGTACAACAATTGAAATTTCTTTTGAGAGCCACATTTTTTAAACTTAAATTTCTTCTAATGCCACTTCTTCAAAATAGTCTCACCTAGGCTGAAAACCAACTTCTGCACTTGGACCACGAAGTTTCAGTCGCACTGTACATGTGCACTAGACGTGGTATTTTGTGGAAGAGCCACACTCAAAGGGCCAAAATGCTGCATGTGGCTCGCAAGCCAGTTTGCCGACCACTGGTCTAAAAACCTTTAGTTTATTTTCCCGTTCCTGCCTATAGTGGTTTCCATGGCAACAGCAGCTTACTGGATTGAGGCTGGGGTAGGGTAATAGTGTATGCTGAGTCATTTTTAGGTTGAGTGTTTATAAGGTGGGAACTGTACTGCATTAGTCATTTGTATTGCAACTCTTAAGTAGGTCAGTTGTCTTTTCTCTAATGCGGAAGTATTTGTTCTCTTAACATTCTGCCAAACTCGTTTATTCTCTTCCTCATCCAAGTCATACAGATGAATGTTCTAGAACTCTGATCCTAAGGAGGTGTATGGAGTAAAAAAACAAACAAAAAAAAACCACCTTGTGGATGGAAAGAGGAACAGGTGGGAGTAGCTAGAGCAGAAGAGAGCCCAGTGGGAGTAGCCAGTATCTGTAAGAATATTAAGTGATTTTGAAATCCTTCCATAAGGCAGAGTAAAGGATCATGACAGGGAGCAAGCAGGTTCTACATGAAAATGCAAACATTTGGTGGCCCTCTTTACTAAAAGTTCTTCCCAGCAGACTGGGAGTGGGCTTTGATACCTTCATTAATTGTGGTATTAAATGCATTCATAATTGTATTTCTTGGGTGTAAGACGTGGATGATTTCTTTTTGAAAAGGAGGAGATACAAAAGTGGAGGTTATAGCTTATTCATTTTTGTACCTCCTGCTACAGCTCCACTGCCCAATACATAATGAGTGATGACATGGTGGACATTATCAGCTAAGAACAGTTCATTCACATTCAGTATATTCAGCAGATTAATTCTTATTATTCACTTAATTCATCATTAGGAAATGTATGTTGCATGAATAGAAATCATTATTTTATTGTGACTATAATATAAGTTAGGCAATGAGCTAAATATTTCATGTGCATTCTCTCCTCACAGTAACCCTATGAGACAGGTACTATCAGTATTACCATTTTACAAATAAAGAAACCTAATCATAAAGAGGTTAAATTAATTTCTCCATGCCAATAGTAAATAAATGGCATATGACTGTAAGTCTCTCTGATGCTTAAAGTCTGTATTTTAAATCCCAATGCTGTTGAGTGTAAGGAGATAATTCTGCACTATTATATTGAAGCATTTTCTTATAATTTTTGGTTAAAGAAACTGAGATGTTTGTTCGGTAAAATTTCTCAATCTGCATTTTGCTGATTGTATCTGTAAAGTGTCATTTATTTTCATTTTCCTCTGTATTTTTTATAAATTGGTAGTCAGATATAGAAGCTTGCTCAGATTTTGGCTCAAAAAAATTTTTTTTTCAAACCTACTCAAGTGGTATTGTGTTCTTCCGTTGTTTGGAGACACATGATGGTTTCTTTTTTGTATAATATTAGCAGCCATTTATATTGACTATTTGGTTCGCATACCTTTTAGAGGTTCAGAATAGTGATTTTTTTTTTATTATTATATTGGTTACACCCATGGTTGGCAAACCGTGGCTCGTGAGCAACATGCGGCTCTTTGGCCCTGTGAGTGTGGCTCTTCTACAAAATACCATGGCCTGAGCGAGTCTAGTTTGTAGAAATAATTAATTGTTTTTGTTATGATAATGAACTCATGGAATTAAATATATTTGATGGTTTTTAATCCACTATAGTTCTTTTTGTTAATAAAATCATCTCACTTTTGATCTGTCTGAGCCTCTTCAAATTTGCTCCTTTTCTTTTTTTTTCCACATCTCAATGGATATTATTTATTTATTTATTTATTTTTAAAATTAAATCTTTATTATTCAGATTATTACATTTGTTTCTCTTTTTTTCCCCTCCATAGCACCCCTCCACCCAGCTCCCACCCCTCCCTCTGTCCTTAGCTCCCTCCCATTGATCTCATCCATAGGTGTATGATTTTTGTCCAGTCTCTCCCTGTACACCCCTCACTCCTTTCCCCCTGAGAATTATCAGTCCACTCCCTTTCTGTGCTCCTGATTCTATTATATTCACCAGTTTATTCTGTTGATCAAATTTTTAACTCACTTAATTTTTAGATACACTTGTTGATAGATATGTATTTGTTTGTTCATAATTTTTTGGCTTTTACCTTTTTCTTCTTCCTCTTCTAAAAGAGTACCCTTCAGCTTTTCATATAATACTGGTTTGGAGTTGATGAACTCCTTTAGCTTTTTCTTCTCTGTGAAGCTCTTTATCTGCCATTCAATTCTGAAAGTTAGCTTTGCTGGATAGATTAGTCTTGGTTGTAGGTTCTTGCTATTCATCACATTGAATATTTCTTGCCACTTCCACTGGCCTGCATTGTTTCTGTTGAGAAATCAGCTGACAGTCATTTGGGTGCTCCCTTGTAGGTAATGAACTGTTTTTCTCTTGCTGCTTTTAATATTCTCTCTTTGTCTTTTGCTCTTGGTATTTTAATTATGATGTGTCTTGGTGTGGTCCTCTTTGGATTCCTTTTCTTTGGGGTTCTGTGTGCTTCCTGGACTTGTAAGTCTATTTCTTTTACCAGATGTGGGAAGTTTTCAGTCATTATTTCTTTAAATAGGTTTTCAGTATCTTGCTCTCTCTCTTCTTCTGGCACCCCCACAATTCTGATGTTGGTATGTTTGAAGCTGTCCCAGAATCTCCTTATATTATGTTCACATTTTTGGATTCTTTTTTCTTCTTGCTTTTCCAGTTGAGTGTTTTCTGCTTCTTTATATTCCAAATTTTTTATTTGACTCTTGTCTTTCTCTAGTCTGCTGTTAGGACTCTGTATAATATTTTTTATTTCAGTCAGTGTATGTTTAATTTCTATTTGGTCCTTTATCATCTTTAGTTGGACCTTTTCCATCTCTAGTTGGCTCTTTTGCATCTCTAGTAGGCTTTTTTACATCTCCTCTTGGCTCTCGCTAAGTTTATCCAACTTTTCTAGCATATTCTTGAAAAACCTTATAAGCGTGGTTTTCAACTTTATATCCAGTCGTTTTTTCCCCTCCATTTCTTTTGTTTGTGATCCCTTTCCTTGTCTCGGCATTTTCGCTATGTGGGGAAACTTCTGTGTTTAATTCAGCCTTATGATAAAGACTTGCAAAACTGAAGAAGCCTCTGTTGAGCTTGAGATGGGTGGAGTCTCAGGGCTTAAGGGACCGTTTTGCCTTCCAGTCAGCCCCGCCCTCCACAGCCCCTGAGTCTCACATGACTGGGTAATGGCTGGAGCGGTCCTTGTGCGTGTGCCCGCAGTGCCTCTAGACCGCTGCCCCTCCAGCTCCCCTGCGCACCAGGACCACAGGAGTCTAGGTCTCCAGGGTTTCGCCCGAAACAGGGGCCCAGTGGACTCAGAAGTGGCTCAGTTGGGAGGGTCTGTCTCCCGCCCACTCGCGAAAGCCAGCGGCACAATCAGCAGTCTGTCCTCCACGCAGGTACACATGTGCGACCAGACCTCTGATCTTTTGTGACTCCCCTAAATTTCCGTTCACCTCTCCCTTTTCACAGTCCAAACTCACCCCGTATGAGTTTAGGCTGGATCTGGAGTTTAGTGTCGTAAGATGAGGGGTTCAATGCCGTTGGGAGCCTCCATTTCCCTCCTGCCAGAGAAAGCCAGCCAGGCACGCTGGCACCCGCTCTCTCAGCGCGCATGTCTCCGTACCTCAGCCTTTTGCAGCTCCTCTGGGTTTCTGTGAGCCCCTCTCTTTCCTTCTAGCTGTAGAACTTACACTCGGCCAGCTTTCCTGTGGTTCTGGATGATGTCCGTTCTGTCTTTTAGTTGTAGTTTTGAAATTGTTGTGCGAGGCAGCAGTGTAGATGTTTACCTATGCCGCCATCTTGGATTCTCTCAAATTTGCTCCTTTTCATTTGTCACAACCCTAAGTGGTCTTTGGTAACTTCTTTACTGTATTGTATGACATGATGTCCCAGCTCACCTTTTAAAACGTCCTGCCCAAACTTGGAATTATCTATTTCTTGAAGAAATCCTGGTTCTTCTAAGTGGAAACTGGTATCTGAAGACTCCTGGCTTTTATATTGGTACCTAATTAAACAAAAATACCTATCTCCTGCATGGGTTCAGTCTCTGGCTAGTCTGTTAGTAACCACTGGTCAGACCTAAGCAACAACAGTAAGAATTAAGAGAAAAGAATAGATGATAAAGTTTTCCCCCCCAATTGTTTTATTTTGGTAAAATACAGGATATAGAATTTACCACCTTAAGC
This sequence comes from Lasiurus cinereus, assembly GCA_011751065.1. NCBI lineage: Eukaryota > Metazoa > Chordata > Mammalia > Chiroptera > Vespertilionidae > Lasiurus > Lasiurus cinereus. Next base: position 11,557,875 of record JAAGEH010000426.1, read on the forward strand.
ATTTTTAAATGTACAGTTCAGTGGTATTAAATGCATTCATAATGTTGTATAACCATTGCCACTGTCCATCCTCTATGATTATATCATCTTGTAAAATTAAAAATCTGTACACATTAAACAATAATGTTCCCTCACATCTGCCAGACCCTGACAAGCACCATACCTCTGTATATATGATTTTGACTAATCTAATTACCTCATATAAATGGAATCATGCATTACTTGTCTTTTTGTGACTGGTTTATTTCACTTAGCATGGTGTCCTCAAGATTCATCCATGGTGTAGTATATGTCAGAATTCCTTCCTTTTAAGGGCTGAACAATATTTTATTTACATATTACATTGTTTTTGGTATAAGTCCAGAAATAGAATTGTTGGGCCATATGGTAGTTCTAATTTTAATTGTTTGAGGAACCTCCATGCTGGTTTACACAGTGGCTGGACCATTTTGTATTCCCACCAAGAATTCAGACAGTTTTCAACTTCTCCACATCCTCATCAACACTACTACTATTACTACTATTACTACTACTACTACTACTACTACTACTTCTCCTCCTCCTGTCCTTCTCCAACTCCTTCTTTTCTCTCTTTCTCCCTCTGTTTCTCCCTGCTCTTGTAATAGGTGTGATGTGGTATGATTTGCATTTTCCTAATGATTAGTGCTATTGAGCATTTTTATGTGATTATTGGACATTTTCATATTTTTTCAGAAATGTTTATTGAAGGCCTTTGCCCATTTTTGAATGAGGTTGTTTTCTTGTTGTTTAGTTTTAGGAGTAATTTATATATTCTAGATATTAATCTCAGTGGATATAAGCTTTGGAAATATGTTTTACTATTCTGTGGGTTGCGGTTTTATTCTGTTCATATTGTCTTTTGATGCACAAAATTTGAAAATTTTTATTAAGTTCAATATACCTATTTCTCCTTTTGTGGCCTATGCTTTTGGTGTCATATCTGAAAAAATCACTGCTAAGTCCAATGTTATGAAGCTTTTGCTCTATGTTTTCTTCTAAGAGTTTTATAGTTTTAATTCTTAAATTAAAAATAAATCATCTGATTTTAGAGAGCAGGGTGCAGGCCTAGGATTGTGTCCTTGACTGGGAATCAAATCCACGACTCTTTGGTGCACAGGCCAATGCTCTAACCACCAACCATGTTTAGTGAGGCTCTGGTGGCAGTTGAGTTCGCCTTTGTGTATATCTTTATGGAGCTGGTTGGGTGATGCTCTGGTGTAGTCTGTAGCCAGCCTTTGGGTGTGTTGGTTCTGGATCCTCTGAGGAGGGGTTCCAGTTCAGGCCAAGTTCAGCTACCATTTGTGCCTGATTGGCACTGCCTGGTGCAAGCTACAAAGTGATCTGCTTGTTGCTGCTTGTGCTGGGCTTGGAGGTGATCCTGATTGGGAGATACAATGCAAATTGAGACCAGTTGCAAGGCTTAGGGCCACTTAGCAAGGGGTCCAGGACACCTTGAGGCCAGATGCTGCTTATTTGGGTTTTTGTGGACCTTTGAGATATTTTAGGAAAGTCAGCAGTATGAGCCAAGGCAGGCTATTTGTGTGGAAGAGCTCATGGTAGCAGCTAGTGCTGGGCACCTGAGTTGGCTGAGTTGGTGTTTCAGGGAATCACTAGGGTGGGGCAAATGGTGTTATCCAGGTTAATGGAGAACATATTTGGCACCAGTCTGAGCTTGACAGCTGGATTGGGAGAGGGCTCAGCCAAGAAACAATGGTGCCTGCCAGTGCTTCCATCCCCAGAAAGAACTGCCTTGACCCCTGACCCTCCCACAATTGTCCTGTAGTTAGTAGATTCAGTTCCTCTCTTGGGATGTTTTTGAGTGGCTGTCGCCGTGCTGGAAGCCAGATTGAGTGAGTCTTTGAGTGAGCAATTCCATGCCTGGGCTCCTCAAGAGGAATGCCTGGCACTGCAGGTGCCCTCCATCTAACTTGGATGTATCCCAGCCAGATGTAATGGGAACTCTCCTCTTCAGGCACTGGTGCCCCAGGTGAAGGAACAGGATATAGGACTGGAACATATTGCTCCTCAGGGGGGACTCCACAGCCGAGATATCCCTCCCATTTCTTAATCACTATACTGTGGGTGTGGAACCTGTCTATTCCACTTTTCTGCCCCGCCTACCAATCTCATTGTGCTTCTTTTTTTATGTGCCTAGTTACAGAAATTCTCTTAGCTACCCCTGAGGTGGTTCTCAATGATGGTCATTCTATAATTTATTTGCAATCTTGATGTGGTCATGGAGGAGGTTAGCACAGCATTTACCTACTCTGCTATCTTACCCAAAGTCCCTATACTACATTTTCTTTATCCATTCATCTATTGATGGATATTTAGGTTATTTCCTTAGGTTGTATTTTGGTTGTCTATACTAATAATAGAGGAATATGCAAATTGCCCAGGACTCTGCCACAGTAATGATTGAACAACAGGCTGCATGGGGTGACCAGGCTGGCAGTGGGGGCAGTTGGAGGTGTCCAGGCCAGCAGGGGGGGACAGTAAAGGGCAACCAGGCAGCAGGGGGGGCGTTAGGGGAGACCAGGCTAGTGTGTGGGGGGCAGTTGGGAGTGACCAGGCCAGTGGGGGGACAGTTAGGGGTGATCAGGCTGGCAGGCAGGTGAGCAGTTAGGAGTCAGCAGTCCTGGATTGTGAGAGGGATGTCTGACTGCCAGTTTAGGCCCGATCCCCGGAATTGGACATCCCCTGAGGGGTCCTAGATTGGAGAGGGTACAGGCTGGGTGGAAGGGACCCCCTGCCCCATGCACGAATTTCATGCACCCAGTCTCTAGTTGTAAATAAGGCTGCAATGAACATGTGAATGCATATATATTTTTCAAATTAGTGTTTTTGTTTTCTTCAGATAAATACTCAGAAATGGAATTGCTGCATCATATGGTAGTTCTATTTTTATTTCGGAGGGCACCCTCCATACATTTATCCATAGTGGCTGAACCAACTTACATTTCTACCTACAAGGGTTCCCTTTTCTTTACATCCTTGCCTACACTTGTTATTTTTTTTTCTTTTTAAAAAATACATATTTTATTGATTTTTAAGGGAGAGGAATAGAGTTCGAAATATCAATGAGAGAGAGATATTGATCAGCTGCCTTCTGCACACGCCCCACTGGGGATGTGCTCACAACCAAGGTACATGCTCTTGACTGGAATCGAACCTGGGACTCTTCAGTTCACAGGCCGATGCTCTATCCACTGAGCCAAACTGGTTTTGACTTTTTGTCTTTTGATAGTGGCATTCTAAAAGGTATGAGGTGATATCTCATTGTGATTTTGATTTGCATTTCCCTGATGATTAGTGATGAGTAGCATCTTTTCATGCCATTGGAAACACTGTTAACCATATATATGTCTTCTTTAGAAAAATTCCTATTTAAATTCTCTGCCCAAGACTATTTTTTTTTTTTTTGCTATGAATCATTTGAGTTTGTTATATATTTTGGATAGTAACTTATTGTCAGGTAAATGATTTGCAAATATTTTCTCCTATTCAATAAGCTGTCTTTTCATTTTGTGGGTGATTTCCTTTGCTGTGCAGAAGCTTTTTAGTATGATGTTTATTTTTGCTTTTGTTGCCAAAAATCATTCTCAAGACTGGTGTCAAGGCACTTACTGAGCCTATGTTTTCTTCTAGGAGTTTTATGGTTTTAGGTCTTCTAGTCAAGTTTTTAATATATTTTGAGTTCCTTTTGGTGTATGATGTAACATAGTGGTTCAGTTTCATTCTTTTGCATGTGGCTGCCCAGTTTTTTTAACAGCATTTATTGAAGAGACTCTTTTTCCCCCATTGTATACTCTTGGGACCCTTGTCATAAATTAATTGATTATATATGTGGGGTTCATTTCTTAGCTCTCTATTCTGTTCCATTGATCTATCAGTCTCTTTTTTTATGTCAATATTATACTATTTTAATTATTGTAGCTTTATAATATAGTTTGAAATTAAGGAGTGTGATACACCCAGATTTTTTGTTCTTTCTCAAGATTGCTTTGGCTTTTAGTATCTTTTGTGGTTTCATACAAATTTTAGAATATTTGTTTTATTTTTATGAAAAAACTAGGATCCCCATGCATGAAATTCATGCACTGAGTGAGGCAGTCCCTCAGCCCAGCCTGCCCCCTCTCAAAGCCCTCAGGGGATATCCTACTGATGGCTTATGCCTGCTCCTCAGTCTGGCCTTCCTCTGCAGAAGGGGACCTGGCTGATCAGGGGAAGGTGCCACCCCATCACCCCACTGCTGCTGCTACTGCCAGCTGTTGCAGCCACCAAGGTATTTTCATGAACACAGAATCCAGTCCCTTCACTATGAAAAAATGTCTGTATCCACTCTGGGCCTGCTCAAGCCACACCACAGCAGCTCAGCCAGGCCCCCCTGTCTGTGTCTCTGCCCACCAGCTCCTGCCTGCATGTGCTTCCATTGGGAGCAGCCTACACCTCTGAGGCAGTGTGATGTTGGCGCTGTGCAGGCCTGCATGTGCCTCTGCTGGGGGGTGGAAGTTCCCCCCTCCCGCCCCCCGCGTCCTTGCCTACCATCTCTTGTGTGCACACAGCCTGTTGACTGGTCCAGTCATGACTGGGACACTATTCAGCATATTACCTTTCTTTATCTCTTTCTTGCATACATACATACATACATACATACATACATACATATATATGGTGTTGAATTGTCAAATGCTTTCTCTGCAGCAATAGAGGTGATAATGTGTTTTTTTCTTTTTATTCTGTTAATGTGGTGTTATGTTGTTCAATTTTCATATGTTGAACCATCCTTGCAATCTAGAAATAAGTCTCAATTTGTTATGTTGATGTAACTTGTTTCATGTGCTGCTAAATTAGATCTCCTAGTATCTTCTTGAGGGTTTCTACATTGGTGTTCTTAAGGGATATTAGTAGAGTTTTTTGTTTGTTTGTACTATCATTGTCTGGCTTTGGTATCAGGGTAATGCTGGCCTCCTAAAATGAGTTAGGACATGTTCGTTCCTTTCCTTCCTTCCCTCCTCCCTTCCCTCCTTCCTTCCCTCCTTCCTTCCTCCTTCCTTCCCTCCTTCCTTCCCTCCCTCCCTCCCTCCCTCCCTCCCTCCCTCCCTCCTTCCTTCTTTCCTTCCTTTCTTCCTTTCTAGAAAAGCTTGAAAAGCCTTGGTATTAGTTCTTTAAATGTTTGATAGAATTTACCAGTAAAGCCATCAGGTTCAGGGCTTTTATTGTTGTTAGGAGATTTTTGATTATTGATTGAATCTAATTACTAGTAATAGGTCAATGTAGATATTTTGTTTCTTTGTGATTTAATCTAAGTAGGTTTTGTGTTTCTAGAAATTTGTTCATTTCACCTAGGCCTGTGGTCAGCAAAATGCAGTTCGTGAGCCATATGTAGGTCTTTGGCCCCTTGAGTGTGGCTCTTCCACAAAATACCACGGCCTGGGTGAGTCTATTTTGAAGAAGTGGTGTTAGAAGTAGTATAAGTTTAAAAAATTTGGCTCTCAAAAGAAATTTCAATCGTTGTACTATTGATATTTGGCCCTGTTGACTAATGAGTTTGCCAACCACTGACTAGTCTATACAGTCTAGGATATGCAGTTGTTTATAGCTCTCCCTTATAATGATTTTTATTTCTGTGTCTTCTTTGTTAATTTCTACTCTGCTCTTATCTTTATTTCCTTCCTTTGGCTACTTTCTTAACTTAGGTTGTCAATTGGAGATTGTTAAATGAAAGCATTTATAGCTAGAATTTCCCCTTAGCATTGCTTTTGCCAATTGAAAAAAATTTTTTAAAAATATATTTATTTTTTACAGAGAGGAAGAGAGCTAGAAACATTGATGAGAGACATCGATCAGCTGCCTCCTGCACGCCCCCTACTGGAGATGTGCCCGCAACCAAGGTACATGCCCTTGACCAGAATTGAACCTGGGACCTTTCAGTCCGCAGGCCGATGCTCTATCCACTGAGCCAAACCAGTTTCGGCCGATTGAAAAATTTTAGTATGTTTATCTCTAAGTATATTCTGATTTCCTTTTTTATTTGTTCTTTGATCCATTGGTTGTATAAGAGTGTGTTGTGAATTTTCCAGTTTTACTTGTGTTACTAATTTTTAACTCCATTCTGTTCTAATTGGAGAAGATATTTTGTATGATGTCTTTTTAATTTTATTGAGACTTAATTTGTGGTCTAACATATAGTGCTATCCTGTGCACTGGAGAAGAATGTATGTCCTATTGTTTTGGGGTAAAGTGCTTGGTGTATATGTGTTAGATCAGTAGCTTATTGTTTTATGTATTCTGTTTCCTTATCTGTCTGGTTGTTCAATTCATTATTGGGATTGGGTATTGATGTCTCTAACTATTATTATGTAAATGTTTTTCTCTAATACTGTCAGTGTTTTTGTGTTGTTGTTAATTTTTACCTGAGGACATTTTCCTCCTGACTTTAAAAAAAAGATTATTTTAGAGAAAGTGGAAGAGAGGGGGAGACACATACAAAGAGAAACATCAATTTGAGATAGATACATTGGTTGCCTTTCGCAGGTGCCCTGACCAGGGATCAAGCCTGCAACCAAGGCACATGCCTTTAACCTGAATCAAACCTGAGAACGTTTAGTACGCAAGTCAATGCTCTATCAACTGAACTGAACTGGCTAAGGCAATACTGTAGGTTTTTGCTTTATATACTTTGATAGATTTTATTGGGTACAATAATTGTTAAATCTTATTGCTGTATTAAATCTTTCTTCTTCTTTTTTTTTTATTAATGTGTTACATGTATACATATCTTCCCATTGCCCCCCCCCTCCCAGGCATACCCTAACCTCCCAGTGTCTTGTGTTCATTGGTTATGCTTATATGCATGCATACAAGTCGTTTGGTTCATCTCTTATCTACCCCACCTCTCCTTAACCTTCCTGCTGTAATTTGACAGTCTGATGCTTTACTGCCTCTGTATCTATCCTTTTGTTCATCAGTTTATAATGTCCTTTATTATCCACAAATGAGTGAGATCATGTGGTGTTTCTCCTTCATTGACTGGCTTATTTCACTTAGCATAAGGCTCTCCAGTTCCATCCAGGTTGCTGCAAATGGTAAGAATTCCTTCTTTTTTATTGTAGCATAGTATTCCATTGCATAGATGTACCATAGTTTTCTGATCCACTCACCTGCTGACGGGCACCTAGGCTGTTTCCAAATTGTAGCTATTGTAAATTGTGCTGCTATGAATATAGGGGTGCACAAATCCTTTCTGATTGGTGTTTCTAGTTTCTTAGGATATATTCCTAAGAGTGGGATTGCTGGGTCAAATGGGAGTTCCATTTTTAGTTTTTTGAGGAAACTCCATACTGTTCTCCACAGTGGCTGCACCAGTCTGAATTCCCACCAGTAGTACATGAGGGTTCCTTTTTCTCCTCATCCTCACCAACACTTGTTTGTTGATTTGTTGATGATTGCCGTTCTGACAGGTGTGAGGTGGTATCACATTGTCGTTTTGATTTGCATCTCTTGGATAATTAGTGACTTTGAACATGTTTTCATGTGTCTCTTGGCCTTCTTTCTGTCGTCTTTCGAAAAGGTTCCATTTAGGTCCGTTGCCCATTTTTTTATTGGATCATTTATCTTCCTTTTATTAAGTTGTATAAGTTGGCTGTGGATGTTGGAGATTAAACCTTTATCAGTGATAACATTTGCAAATATGTTCTCCCATACAGTGGTCTTTCTTGTTTTGTTGATGGTTTCTTTTGCTGTGCAAAAGCTTTTTATTTTGATGTAGTCCCATTTGTTTATTTTTTCTTTAGCTTCCATTGCCCTTGGAGCACTATCAGTGAAGAAGTTCTTTAGGCATATGTCTGAGATTGTGCTGCCTGTGGATTCCTCTTGTATTTTTATGGTTTCCCATCTTATGTTTAAGTCCTGTATCCATTTTGAGTTTATTTTTGTGTATTGTGTAAGTTGGTGGTCTAGTTTCATTTTTTTTGCATGTATCTGTACAATTTTCCCAACACCATTTATTGAAGAGGCTGTTTTGACTCCTTTGTCAAATATTAATTGCGCATAGTGGTTTGGGTGGATATCTGGGTTCTCTATTCTATTCCATTGGTCTATATGTCTGTTCTTGTGCCACTACCAGGCTGTTTTGAGAACAGTTGTTTTGTAATATAGCTTGAAATCTGGTATTGAGATCCTGCCTATTTTATTCTTCTTTCTCAGGATTGCTGTGGCTATTCAGGGTCTTTTTTTTGTTGTTGTTCCAGATGAATCTTTGGAGAGTTCTTTCTAGGTCTGTGAAATATGTTGTTGGTATTTTAATGGGTAGTGCATTGAATCTATAGATTGCTTTGGGTAATGATGATGTTGATGATGATAACATTTTAATGATGTTGATTCTCCCAATCCTTGAGCATGGTATGCTCCTCTATCTGTTTACGTCTTCCTCTATCTCTTTTTTCAGTGTCCTATAGTTTTCTGCATATAGGTCTTTTACCTCCTTAGTTAGGTTTATTCCTAGGTATCTTAATTTTTTTTGTGCGATGGTAAATGGGATTGCTTTTTTAGTCTCTCTTTCTGTAAGTTCACTATTGGTGTATAGAAATGCCATAGATTTCTTTGCATTAATTTTGTATCCTGCTACATTGCCAAATTCATTTATTAAGTCTATTAGTTTTGGATGGAGTCCTTCGGGTTTTTTAATTACAGTATCATGTCATCTGCAAATAAGGACAGCTTTACTTCTTTTCCAATTTGGATGCCTTTTATTTCTTCTTCTTGTCTAATTGCAATGGCTAATACTTCTAGTACTCTGTCAAACAGGAGTGGTGAGAGTGGCTATCCCTATCTTGTTCCTGTTCTTAGGGGAAATGGTTTTAGTTTTTGTCCATTGAGTATGATGTTGGCTGTGGGTTTATCATATATGGCTTTTATGATGTTGAGGTATGATCCTTCTGTTCCCACCTTGATGAATTTTTATCAAGAAAGGGTGTTGGATTTTGTCAAATGCTTTTTCTGCATCAATTGATATGACTATGTGATTTTTATCTCTCAATTTGTTTATGTGATGTATCATGTTTATTGATTTGTGGATATTGTACCATCCTTGTATTCCTGGGACAAAATCCTACTTGGTCATGGTGAATGATCTTTCTGATGTACTGCTGGATCCGATTTGCTAGAATTTTGTTGAGGATTTTGGCATCTATGTTCATGAGAAATATTGGCCTGTAATTCTCTTTCATTGTGTTGTCTTTATCTGGTTTTGATATTAGGGTAATGCTGGCTTCATAGAAGGTGTTTGGAAGTATTCCTTCTTCTTGAATATTTTGGAATAGTCTGAGGAGGATAGGTTTTAATTCTTCCTTGAATGTTTGGTAAAACTCTCCTGTGTAGCCATCTGGTCCCGGGCTTTTGTTTGCTGGAAGCTTTTTGATGACTGCTTCAATTTCTTCCATAGTTATTGGACTATTGAGATGTTTAGATTCTTCCTGATTGAGTTTTGGAAGGTTATGTTTTTCTAGGAATATGTCCATTTCCTGAAGGTTGTTCAGTTTTTTGGAATAGAGTTATTCATAGTATTTTTTAACAATCCTTTATATTTCGGAGGGGTCTGTTTTTATTTCTCCTCTTTCATTTCTGATTTTGTTTATTTGGGTCTTCTCTCTTTGCTTCTTGGTGAGCCTGGCTAGAGGTTTATCACTCTTGTTTATCCTTTCAAAGAACCAGCTCTTGGTTTTGTTGATCTTTTGAATTGTTTTTTTATCTCTGTTGTTTATCTCCACTCTGATCTTTACTATTTCCTTTCTTCTGCTTACACTGGGTTTTTCTTGTTCTCTTTCTAGCTCTTTGAATTATAGGGTTAATTTATTACCATTGTTTCCTATTTTTTGTTTTTTTGTTTTTTTGCAGTAGGCTTGTAGAGCTATGAACTTCCCTCTCAAGACTGCTTTCAATGTGTCCCATAAATTTTGTATTCTTGTGTTGTCATTGTCATTTGTTGTCATGATGTTTTTTATTTCTTCCTTGATCTCTCTGGTTACCCGTTTGTTGTTTAATAGTATGCTGTTTAGTCTCCATGTGTTTGATTTCTTTGTACTGTTTTTAAAATTGATTTCCAATTTTATACTGTATTGAATCTTTTAGTACTATCTAATGTTTTTATCTTCTGTGATCTTTTTTTATTTAAAATCTATTTTATTTGATATTAGTATAGCCACTCCTGCTCTCTACTATTTGTGAGTGTGCCAATCCTTTACAACCCCTGCCAGTGATGTCAATTGGAGGAAGAGAGGCTTTCAGTAGTGGGGAGAGGTGCAGTAACAATAGTTGCCTACTTCTTTGTTCCTCAGTTATTGGAAGCAGCAATCAGTGATTAAAGCACAGATCCCTGGTATTGGAAAACAGCGTCTTGTATGTCCATCCTAGTTCCTGCCATGGGGTGGAACATGAGTAGTTGCTACTGTACTAAAAGCTAAAATTAACCAAAATTAACCACAATTTACAGACCAAGCTTCCCCCTGGGAAATTGAAAGACTTCATTAGACTTCAGCATTCCAAAATGGTTATATCAGACACATTCTGCCAATACAATTGTTGTCTAGGTGGGTTGACAACATCTACCATCTTCCCCTAAGCCTTTGATAAATACATTTTTTACTTGGATATATGAGGGGGAAAAAAGCCTTAATGCCTCAACTGAGGAGATTTTAATTTTGTTTTTAAGTTATGATATTTACTTACTGCATTACATATATTATTTAATTTAATTCTCATAGTAACTTGAAACAGATCTATTATTTCATTTTATAGATGAAGAAATTGAGAGACAAGAGGAGGTATGTGTGTGTGTGTAAGGGTCTGACTTCTTGGGTTTTCTTTCCCTTTTTGCCTATACTATTGAAGATATTGGTTTGACTCCCTTACAGAATCGAAATAACAGGTTCAATCAGAATTAAAGTTTATTTGTCTCACAATGATACATTGATAGGCAGATGGTTCTGTGCTTGTAGGCAGTTTTTTTTTAAATGTATTTTATTGATATTTTACAGAGAGGAAGGGAGGGATAGAGAGTTACAGCTAGCTGCCTCCTGCACACCCCACACTGGGGATGTGCCTGAAACCAAGGTATATGCCCTTGAGCGGAATTGAACCTGGGACCTTTCAGTCCGCAGGCCGACGCTCTATTCACTGAGCCAAACTGGGTTTCAGCTGTAAGCAGTTTTATTCCTGAGGACATCCAGAGACCTAGGCTCCTTCTGTTTTGTTGTTCTGCCATTTTCTGAGGTTTTCTCCTCACCACATATATGAAGGTGGCTTACCAGTAGCCATGGAAGGGGATAAGGGGAATGAAGGCCAGTGACTCACTTTTAAAATGTGAAGAAATTTTAAGACGTTAAATGCAATTCTCCTGCTTATATGCTACAGGCCAGTACTTATGTCAGTTGCACGGCCATGGTCAGGTACAAGGAAGGATGTGCTATGTAATCTTTAGCTGAGCAGGGATGCTATATTTCAAGAATATAGAAAAAATGAATGGATATTGGGGAGATATTTAGCAATTTCCACTCTTCTGGTTCACACCTGTCCCCTATATAAAACACAACCTGTCTACTTAAGGGAGAAAAGTGAATCTCATGTTGTATAACATTAGACTCTGCAGGGAGACACTGTTAATAGTTGTGGAAAGATCGTGAACATCCTTGGACTTTACTAAGTCCCAGCAACACACCTGGAGGCAAGGGCAGTAGGTAAACTAGAGAGCTGCTGACAGCAAAATGTGGCTTCTTCACAAAGAACTTCCAAGAGCAAGTTCTTTGTCCACAGATTAGTTTAATTCTAACTTTAAGCCTAAAAGCTTTTCAAAATACATTTTGTTTTCTAAGATCATAAACACTTGAAGTCAGTGCAAATACCCTTATTATGCAGAGTGTTTTTTTTTTATAAATGACATTGTGCTTCAGAAAACAAGTTCTTCTCCAGTGTTTGCCAAGGTAAACAGTCCATTTATTAGAAATAGCAAGCCAGTATCTTTCACCCTTTACTGAATTTAAGTGAAGTAAACTGAAATTCCTTTGTTAGTGCCAGGACATTGATATGTATTTTCAACTCCTTTTCTGTGCTATTGGTATTTTGAGTGTATACAACCCTTTAAACCTGTTTGCTCTTGCCAGTGAAGCTTGAAGTAATCCGCCACATTAATCTTCTGTATCAACATTTCACATATGGAGAGAGCAAGAAATCTAGAGTGCGTTTTTACTTCCTGACATTATTAGAAATAAGGGATTATTTCTAGATCCCTTATTTTCTGTGGAATGTATGATCTTCAATGTCCTCTAAGTCACTAAGAACCAAAGTGAGAAGTTTCACAACTGATTTTAATGCTCCTAAAGCTGCACAAAGGTGAGACGAAAGCACTGACTGGCGAGGGGTTCATTCTGGCACTGCTGCTTATTTTTTTTAAATCTTTACTTTATTTAAAATTTTTTAAATTACAGGTGATATTAAATATTAGGTTCAGGTGTGCCATAATGTATAGACATTTATATAACTTATGAAGTGACCTCCTGATAAGTCTAGGAACCACTTGCCACCATACGTAGCTATTATAATATTACTGACTATATTTTCTATGCTGTGCTTTACATCTGCAAGACTATTCTCTAAATGCCAATTTGTATTTCTTAATCTCTTCACCCCCTCCCCTTCCTTCACCCCCTCCCCTTCCTTCTGGCAACTTTGAGTTTATTCTGTGTATCTATGAGTTTGTTTCTGTTTATTTATTTTGTTTTTCAGATCCCACATATAGGTGAAATCATATAGTATTTGTCTTTCTTGGTCTGACTTTTTGTTTTTAAGCATAATATCCTCTAGGCCCATCCATGTTGTAACAAATGGCAAAATTTTATCCTTTTTATGGCTGAGTAATATTCCATTGAATATAGGTACTACTTTATCCAGTTGTTTATTTATGAATGCTTACTTTGCTTCTGTGTCTTGGCTATTGTAAATTATGCCTCAGTGAACACAAAGACATATACATATTTTCAAATTAGTGTTTTGGATTTGTTGCTGAGTCATAAATTTAATTTTTAAAAACTCTTTTCAGCATTTATTGTATGCTGAATTTACTCCCAAATTTCTGATTTCTTAAATTTCTTCTGGGATATCGTTTTCTTTTGTGCAACCTCCTCTTCTGATTTAGGAACCATCTGCTCTTTGGCAGTAAGGATCATCTTAGTGTGTCCGGGGAGAGCTCATGTATAGGTTAGTCCACCCATGAGCTCTGTAACTTCTCTGCTCTGTAACTTCTTTGATCTTGGGAGTTTTTGTTTTTGTTTTTGTTTTTTACTCCTGGATATGCTCAATGACCACAGAATATCCATCTAAACCCTTCAGTTAAACATTACTTTACATTTTTAAGCAAGTGCAGCAAAAATTCAGCACTCTCTTTGGGCCACTGACTCTTTGTCCAGCCCCACTATTTGATTTTGGGACACCTACCATTTCCACCATTGTAATGGCAGAATGGCACACATTGCTTCTGTAAAGTGACATCCTTCAGACACTTGGTGGATTTTCAAATATGCATATCCTTGATGGCCTGAGCAGTTTCATGAGTGCCCTTAAAGTGAACATGATGATTTACACTTCTTGATTTGCATGAATTTTGGGGGATATTCTGGTCAAGTGAATAGTGAATTATTTTCAGAAGTAACCAAGTCTGCTTTTAGGAAGAGCTATTTTTAATTTTTTTTAGAATCTTCATACTGTTTTCCATAGTGGCTGCACCAATTTGTAATCCCACCACTAGAGCATGAGGGTTCCCTTTTCTCTACATCCTTGCCAATACTTGTTGTTTATTGATACACTGATTATTACCATTCTAACAAATGTGAGGTGATACCTCATTGTGGATTTAATTTGCATTTCTTTGGTGATTAGCAGTGTTGAGCATCTTTTCATATGTGTATTGGCCATCTGTATGTCTTTTTTGGAGCAATATGTATTCAGGCCCTCTGCCCATTTTTTAATTGGAGTTTTAAGTTTTGGACATTAACCCCTTATCAAATGTATCATTGGCAGATATCTTCTATTCAGAAGGTTGTTTTCATTTATTTTTTAAATGGATTCCTTTGCTGTGCTCAAACATATTTTTGTTAATCTCCACTGGAGGATATTTTTTCCATTGCTTTTTTAGAGAGAGTGGAAGAAAGGGGGAGACACATAGGGAGAGAAACATCAGTGTGAGAGAGACACATCAATTGGTCGTCTCCTGCATGCACCCCAACTAGGGCCGAGGATCGAGCCTATATCCGAGGTATGTGCCCTTGACTGAAATCAAACCTGGGAGCCAAACTAGTTAGGGTGCTGTGCTTCAACTTGGAGTTTGAGGTAATCCTATTTGTTTGTTGTTTTGGTTTTCCTTGCTCAAGGATACAAAAAATAATTACTAAGGGCCATGGTATATAGTTTACTGCCTGTGTTTGTTTCTAGGTGTTTTAAGGTTTCAGGTCTTAGATTTGAGTTTTTAATCCATTTTTATTTTTTTCTTATATAGGGTGTAAGAAAATGGTCTGATTTCATTCTTTTGCATATATCTGTCCAGTTTTTCCACTATCATTTATTGAAGAGACTTTTTTTTTAACCTCACTGTATATTTTTGTCCCCTTTGTCACAGATTAATTGACAATATAGGCATGGACTTATTTCTGGGCTTTCTATTCTGTTGCTTTGATTTAAGTGTCTGTTTTTTATTCCAGTACCATGCTGTTTTGATTATTATGGCCTTGTAGTATAGTTTGACATTGGGTAGCATGATACTTCCAACTTTTGGTCTTCTTTCTCAAGATCGCTGTGGCTATTTGGAATCTTCAGTGGTTCCATATACATGTTAGGAGTATTTTTTCTAGTTCTGTGAAAAATGCTATTGGTATTTTGGTAGAGATTGCTTTGAGTACTTTGGGTAGTTATGGGCATTTTAACAATGTTAATTCTTCCTGTCTATAAGCACATTATATGCTTCCATTTCTTTGTGTTTTTTTCAATTACTTTCTTCAATGTTTTTAATGTTCTGAGTTATAGGTCTTTTACCTCCTTGGTTAAGTTTATTCCTAGGTTTGTTGTTTGTTTTTTGTTCTTTTTTCTGATAGTTTGCTATTGGTGTTTAATAATACAACCAATTTCTGAACATTACTTTTGTATCTGACTACTTTACTGAATTCATTTATCAATTATAATAGTTTTTTTATGGAATTTTAGGGTTCCCTTGACATAGTATCATGTTATCTAAAAAATAATGACAATTTTACTTCTTTCTTTCCAATTTGGATGCCTTTTATTACTTTCCTCATCTGATTTCTGTGGCTAAGACTTCTAATACTTCGTTGAATAAAAGTTATGAAAGCAGACATCTTTGTCTGGTTCCTGATCTTAAGGAAAATAGTTTTAGCTTTTCATTGTTGAGTATAATGTTAGTTGTTGGTTTGTCAAACATGGACTTTATTATGTTGAGATATATTCTGTCTATCCTCACTTTGCTGAGAGTTGGTATCATAAATAGATGCTGTATTTTATCTAATGCTTTTTCTGCATCTGTTGATATGATCATACTAGGGGCCCAGTGCACAAATTTGTGCACCTTGAAAGGAACTGTGGGTTGCAAGGTTATGGTGGGCATAGGGGTGGGTATTGGCCCATCCTCTGTGCCCTGCCTGGCCCCTCCCACCATGGACCCCACTCCCACCCTTGCTTCTCCCATGTGCCGATGGCACCGGCCCTGTTCACACCCACTGATGGCGCAGAGCGATTGGGGCCAGTGCCAGCAGTGGGTGCAAGGGGAGCCAGATGGGACTGCAGCATGTGAAGGCAAAGAATTTTCAGTAACCACCAGAGATTCACCCTGATGACAGCAACTGGCGCCCGCCTTGGTCTGGCACCTCCACTCACCTGCTCCACCATCCTGCCATGGCTGACGCCAGCCATGTTCCATGCTTTGCTACCTGTTGCTGATGCCCACCATGTTCTGTGCACAGCCTCTGGTGGTCAGCGCATGTCATAGCGACTGGTTGTTCAGTTGTTCCACCTTTTGGTCTATTTGCATATTAGGGTTTTATATATATATACACTAAAGGCCCACTGCAGGAAGATTCCTGCAATAATAGAGCTTCCTGTGGTGGTCTCTGCTGCCCTGCCTGCTTCCCTCTCTTCTCTGCAACCACTCTTGCTTCCCTCCCTTCTCTGCCACCTCACTTGCTTCTCTGCAGCTTCCCTCCCTTTTGTAGTGCTTGGCTTCCTTCTACGCTGTCTTCACTCTGCACAGGGATATGCAAATCAACCACCATCTTGGTTGAGTTAATTTGCATACTCATTCCTGATTGGCTGATGGGTGTGGCTTGTGAGTGTAGTGGAGGTGTGGTCAATTTGCATGTTTCTCTTTTACTAGGTAGGATAAAATTTGTGCAAGGGGCTCACAGCCCCAGCTTCATCTGGAAGGCTGTCCAGAAGGACATTCAGAAGGTCGTTCAGCTATCTGGTCTAATTAGCATATTATGCTTTTATTATTTTAGATGATTTTTTTTCTTCATTTTGTTTTGTGGTCTGTCATGTTATTTGTGTGTATCGAGCCAACTTTGTATTCCAGGAATTAATCTCATTTGATCATGGTGTATGGTTTTTTTTCAATGTATTGCTGAATTTGGTTTGCCCTTATTTTGTTGAAGATTTTTGCATCGATTTTCAGCAGGGATATTGGCATGTAATTTCCTTTTTTTTGTAATGTCGTTGTCTGGTTTGGAATTCTGTCGCTTATTAATTGTGTAAATTTGGGTTAATCATTTGATCTATTTGAGGCTTATTTCTTGTTCAAAGTATAGAAAAAAATGACCTGTACATCATTGGATTATTAATAGAATAAATTACAGTTACACTGCTTCCTAAGTGTATGACCTTAGTAAAGTTATTAAAGTTTCTCATGGCTCAATTTTCTTATCTGTAAAATGGGGAATTATACTACCCACTATATAGATAGGGATTTTGAGAGATAAAATGCTTAGAATAGTGCATGGCACACATAATAAGCTCTATGTATCAAGCTCTATGTAAATGTTAGCTTTGTTGCTGTTCTTTGAATATGTGATAGCCACCTGTGCATTGAACTTTTTTGAACTTTAATGAGGTAGGAAAAAAGTCATTCTCCAGCCTGGTTATTCAATGCTGGCAGGAATTCTGATGGGCTCCTGCATTTCAGTAGTGTGGAGGCTATTGAGAGACTACAACTAACCATTTAATGTAACAGTTGAGGGAACCCAATGCCACAAATTTTTGCTGAAAAAGAAAAACAAAATCTTACAATGAGATACATTATTAGGGACAAAATGCCACCGATATGTAAATGGGAGCAATCCTAGAAATAGATTCTGGTGAGGTCCATTTGGTGGTACATAATTTACTTATTTTAAAATCTAATTATTTTTTGAGATTTCTTCTTATAACTCTTAGTAAATGAGCTCCATCCTCCTTATGTTAATTTCTTTCTTTCTTTTTTTTTTTTTTTGAGCAAGGAAAACAAAAACCCCAAACAAATAGATATATCCTTCTTGGGATAAGGGGCTCAAAAGGCGATGCAGCTCTATATGTTGACAGGAGATAGCAGATAAAATGTCCCACAAGGGACTCTTATCAGAGACTACCTTTTCAGGAAGATTTATTTAAAAGACTTCCCAGACATGCTCAATCCTTCTACACCAGTGGTCGGCAAACTCATTAGTCAACAGAGCCAAATATCAACAGTACAACTATTGAAATTTCTTTTAAGAGCCAAAACCCGACTTCTATGCGTGGGCCACAAAGTTTCAATCGCACTGTATGTGCACACCCGCATGTGGTGTTTTGTAGAAGAGCCACACTCAAGGGGCCAAAAAGCCGCATGTGGCTCACAAGCTGCAGTTTGCCGACCACTGTTCTACATTCTCTGCTGCAATTTCCCCTGTGTTTTAAAGTCAGCTGCAATTTCCCCTGTGTTTCCAAGTCAGCATCTTCAAGGACATTTAATTCAAGAAATGGACAGCATTCGATTTTGAAGAACCTATTTTTAGCTCATAAAACTGTATTGTCACTTCTTTTTTAAGCTATCTTTAGTTCTTTCCTTGATCCTGAAAATGTACAATCACATTTATTTGGTACTTTTCTCCATCACACAGTTGATAAATTATTGAAAAGCCAGTTGGTCTATAAAAATGAAATACTCAGCCCATCCCTTTCCAGTATGCTGCTTGCACTAGCTCCACCTGCTGTAAACAGCTCAGGCCCTGCAGTTGGAAAAACAAAGCAAATATCTTACACATTTTGGGGTTGTTCCTTTGTAGGGGATAGAGAGAAACAGTGACCTGATAGGCTATTGGCTCTCTGAGTGCTGCTGAGGACCACAGATACAGTTAACTCTTTTATTGCCCCAGAAGGGTCTTTTGTTCATATGAGTGTTGGTGTTCATAGATTTTGCACTTATTTTTTTAGTTGGCTCTTCTTTTGGACTTAATCAGAGATAGTCATAGCTTCCAATAATAGACAAGATTTTAATTTTTTTTCAGACTTTACTACAGTCAATCATAACCCTTGTTTGGGTCACATACTCCTTTGAGAATCTGATGTTATGAACTGCCTTCCCTTTTCTACTTATACACAAACACACAAAAGCCTTCAGAGTGTTCACGAATCCCCTGAACACCAATTCCTCAACTCTTTACAGGTCCATGCATCTTTCTTACTAGATCATATTTTCCCTGTGGTTTGTAAAAGCATATGTTTGATAGTCTTATAATTTATTTTGCTTTCTTCCCAAAATAGAAGATTCATTATTTTACTGAGACCTTGTCTTTTATGTGATGATAAAATCAGCTGAATGTTTTTATAGAACAAAATTTTATTTTATTTTAGAACAACCTGTCTTTTTTTTATTTAATAAATCTTTATTGTTCAGATTATTACATTTGGGCCTCTTTTTTCCTCCCATAGCTCCCCTCCACCCGGCTCCTACTCCTCCCTTGGCTCTTACCTCCCTCCATAGGTGTTATCCTCATCCATAGGTGTATGATTTTTGTCCAGTCTCTCCCTGCACCCCCCTCACTCAGCTCCCCCTGAGAATTGTCAGTCCACTCCTTTTCTATGCCCCTGATTCTTTTATTTTCACTAGTTTATTCTGTTCATCAGATTTTTAATTCACTTGATTTTTAGATTCACTTGTTGATTCGTTGTTCATAATTTTTATCTTTATCTTTTTCTTCTTCTTCCTCTTCTTAAAGAGTATCTTTCAGCATTTCATATAATACTGGTTTGGTGTTGATGAACTCCTTTAGTTTTTCTTATCTGTGAAGTTCTTTATCTGCCCTTCAATTCTGAATGATAGCTTTGCTGGGTAGAGTAATCTCAGTTGTAGGTTCTTGCTATTCATCACTTTGAGTATTTCTTGTCATTCCCTTCTGGCCTGCATAGTTTCTGTTGAGAAATCAGCTGACAGTCATATGGGTGCTCCGTTGTAGGTAATGAACTGTTTTTCTCTTGCTGCTTTTAATATTCTCTCTTTGTCTTTTGCTCTTGGTATTTTAATTATGATGTGTCTTGGTGTGGTCCTCTTTGGATTCCTTTGTTTGGGGTTCTGTGCACTTCGTGGACTTGTAAGTCTATTTCTTTTACCAGGTGGGGAAGTTTTTAGTCATTATTTCTTCAAATAGATTTTCAGTATCTTGCTCTCTCTTCTTCTGGCACCCCCATAATTCTGATGTTAGTATGCTTGAAATTGTCTCAGAGACTCCTCACACTATCTTTAAATTTTTGGATTCTTTTTTCTTCTTGCTTTTTCCAGTTGAGTGTTTTCTGCTTATTTGTATTTCAAATCTTTGACTTGATTCTTGCCTTCCTCTAGTCTGCTGTTAGGTCTCTGTATAATATTTTTTATTTTAGTCAGTGTATGTTTAATTTCTAATTGGTCCTTTTTCATCTCCTCTTGGATCTAGCTAAATTTATCCATCTTTTCTAGGAAATTCTTGAAAAACCGTATAACTCTGGTTTTGAACTCTATATCCAGTCATTTGTTTTCCTCCATTTCTTTTGTTTGTGATCTGTTCCTTTGTCTTCGCATTTTCCCTATGTGGGGAGAACTTCTGTGCTGGAATCAGCCTTATGATACAAGACTTGCAAAATTGCAAAAGCCTCTCTGCTGAACTTGGATGGGGTGGAGTCTCAGGGCTGAGCTGATACAGCCTTGGCTTCCAGTCAGCCCTGCCCTATGTGGCTCCTGGGTCTCAGTGTCTCTTGGTAATTGCTGCAGCCCTCTTTGTGCACACACATGCGCCTTTAGACCTCTGCCTTTCTGGTTCCCATGCGTTCCAGGGACCAGTATGAGTCTGGGTCCCCAGAGTCTCACCCAAAACTGGGGCTCGGTGCAGTCAGAAATGGAGTTCAGCACAGTTGGGAGATTCTGTCTGCCTCCCGATAAAGCCAGTGGCACAATCAGCAGTCTGCCCTCTCTGGGCGCAGTGATGTGTTCGCCTCCAGACCTCTGCCTTTTCACAGCTCCCCTAAGTTTCCGTGCACTCCTTCCTTTTCACGACAGTCCAGACTCTCCCTGTATGTGTCTTGCCCAGAACTGGGGTTCAGTGCAGTTGGGAGTTTCTGTCTCCCTCCTGATAGAGGAATCCAGCCAGTCACTCTGCCGCCTATCCTCACTATGCACATGTCTTTGTACCTCAGCTTTTTGTAGCTGTTCTGAGTCTCCGTGAACCCCTCTCTTTCCTTTTAGTTGTAGAATTTCCACTCAGCCAGCTTTTTTGTGGTTCTGGATGATGTCCATTTTGTCTTTAGTTGTAGTTTTAAAATTGTTGTGCGAGACAGCAGTTAGGTGTTCACCTATGCCACCATCTTGGTTTCTTCCTAGAACCACCTGTCTTTCTCAAATTTTAATATTGTATAGCTCATGTTTAGAGTCATACATAGTGTTTGTATTCCAAAATCTGTAAGACTTTGAAAACTAAAATCCAGTTTAGTCTAGTTTTTGTCCAACTTAAATTTGAATATACTTCAACTAATCTGCCTGCAGTGTAATATAATGCCAGTTATTCTACCCACCTAATTATCTCCTAGCATTTTATTAAAATTTTATGAGAACCATAACTGGCAAGATATTTTTGGTAAACTGATGTTCACATGTTTGAACTGGAGGTATAAAGGTTTCCTTACTCACCATGAACTTTTATGCACACTTACATTGATAGACATATAAGTATGGTTTCTGGAAGGTGCTTTGTCATTGGCAGGCAGTCACAACTATCTAAATCTTGCTATTTCTGGGCAGGAAATATTTAGCCTTATAAGCATCCACTTAGGTGCTTCATCCTTTGACTTAATGTTTTATGTTGCATATTGTATACTTGGCTGCTTTCAGCCTCTGGATTCAATCATAAAAACTGGCATCTGCTTTTTGCTTTTGCTATGTTGATCTGTTTATAGGCTGTTACCTTCCTCTCCATCCTTGCTGTGAACAGTGTCACCAGGGCTTGCTGACCAAGCCAGTGAAGCCTCATCCTTTAGTGCATAATCCTCATAGATCTAATGGTCACCATTTCTTTGGCATAATGAGAGTCTCCAAACAAGTCACCATCGGAACTATGCTTTGTGTGATACCCAGTGGTTAAAGTTCCAGTTTTCCATGAGCTAAGGATGCTTTTCCTTTTTAACTTTTTATTTCATTTACTTTTTGAGAGAAAGAGAGTAAGAGAAAGAGAGAGAGAGAGACATTGAGTTATTGTTCCACTTATTTATGCATTCATTGGTTGCTTTTTTCTTTCTTATTCCTGACCAGAGATTGAACCCACAACCTTGGTGTACCAGGACAGTGTTATAATCAATTGAGCTATCTGGCCAGGTGTAAAGATGCCTTTCTTTTCTCTGGTTGAGTTGACCTAGTAAGTTCATGGCCTAAGAATTCAGGCTTTAGTCTTAGGTAGATGTGAGTTTAAATCTCATTTGTAATAATATCTAATAAAAGAGTAATATGCAAATTAACCATCACTCTGCTGCACCTACAAGGCATGCCCATCAGCCACACCCACCAACCAATCAGGAGTGAGTATGCAAATTAACCACAATCATGTTGGCTGTGGCCACGGAACAAGCAGAAGGGAAGCTTGGGTTTCCCTGGCAATGGAGGAAGCCAAGATTTCCACATACCCTGGCAGGCCCAGACCTACACTCAAGGCTACAAAGTTTCAATTATGGAAGATAAATAAATCCCAACAAAAATGGTGGCAGCCATGGAGCTAGAGAGGGCAGGAGGTTAGGGTTGCCCTCTGCAATGGAGGTAGCCAAGCTTCTGTAGCCCTGGCCTGTCTTGGCCTTAGGTTAAAGCTACAAAGTTTCAATTATAGATGATAAATAAACCCCAACAGAAATGGCTGCCACCATGGAGTAAGCAGGAGGCTTAACTCCGTCCAGGCTACAAAGTTTCAGTTGTAGAAGATAAATAAATCCCAGGTACCAGGGCTTTGACAGGTATCTAGCCTGCAAACCACCACAGGCCCCTTGCCCAGGTCGCCCCACACCCCAGGGGAACCCCCACCCTGATCTGGGACACCCTTCAGGGCAAACCAACTGGCCCCCACCCATGCACCACGCCTCTAGTCTATCTAATAAAAGAGTAATATGCAGATTGACCATCACTCCAACACACAAGATGGCTGCCCCCATGTGGACACAAGATGGCCACCACAAGAAGGCCAACAGAGGAGGGCAGTTGGGAGGGACCAGGCCTGCAAGGGAGGGCAGTTGGGGGCAATCAAGACTGCAGGGGAGGGCAGTTGGGGTGGACCCAGGCCTGCAGGGGAGAGCAGTTGGGTAGGACCAGGCCTGCAGGGGAGGGCAGTTGGGGGCAATCAAGCCTGCAGGGGAGAGCAGTTACGGGTGAGGGAAATTGGGGGTGACTGGGCCTATAGGGAAGGGCACTTGTGGGGCCCAGGCCTGCAGGGGAGAGCAGTTGGGGGAACCAGACCTGCAGGGGAGGGTGGTTAGGGGTGACCAAGCCTGCAGGGGAAGACAGTTAGGGGCAAACAGGCTGGCAGGGGAGCAGTTAGGCATCAATCAGGCTGGCAGGGGAGTGGTTAGGAGATGATCAGGCAGGCAGGCAGAAGCAGTTAGGGGCAATCAGGAAGCCAGGCAGTTGAGCAGTTGGGAGCCAGCAGTCCTGGATTGTGAGAGGGATGTCCAACTGCCCATTTAGGCCCAATCCCAGTGGGTGCCTGATTGGAGAGGGTGTAGGCTGGCCTGAGGGACACCCCGCCCCTCGTGCACGAATTTCTTGCAGCAGGCCACTAACACCAAATAATTATCTATGTGGCTTATCTTTACCTGTCATATTGGGTTATTCTAAGATTGGAGATAGTATCTGTAAAGCACATCTTAGGTGCTTAATAAATGTAGCTTTTCTTACTATGATCTTCTAATCAAAATCCCTACTTTTGAAATAGTAAAGGGAACCAGAAGCTTTGACTTACACAAATGTAAAGTAGCAGAATATTTTGTTGGGCTGGAAGAGCTCATCATGGTAAGTGAGACAGAGAGAAGACAAGGATCTCTGCCATTTGGAAATGCAGTTCTCATTTGGGAACAGTGCCTCCTAAGAAACACATAGTTCAGGATTCTAAGGGCTGGATCATCCAAGGTGAAAGTTTCTTTTACTTAGAAAAGATGCAAGTGAGGAGAAGAGATCATTAGCTATGAGTAGATGTTCTCACTGGTTTTAAAAAATAAAACTCCCATCGAATTGCACCAGGAGTGCAAATAGACTGCCTATGGTAATGACAGTTAAGGAGCAAATGACTTCTTAATCTCTGTGGCTTCACAAAAGACATTAAGAAAAATGTTTTGGTTTTAGTTTTTCTGAGTGAAAAAAAAAAAAAGCATAGCATGCTTACCAGAATTCTGCTCTTACTGTGATTTAAAGTTGATTGCTTGGTCTTTGAGACTTTAGTCTCCTTTGGGGAGCTAGAGACAATTTCTCTAACTTCCCACATAGAACTGATGATGAACAAAGAGGTGTATCTAGGTCTCATTGGATAGACTGTTCATTGCATGAAAGGTGGACTCAGTATCAGGCCTTGGAAAGATATGGGGCTATTCTTATCTGAACTTACATAGGAGCAGGCTGTCTCCACCTGGTTCCACTATGTCCCATATCTGGAAGAGGAAGGGGCACTATGGATCCCTGAGGATTTAAAAAAGGCTCAAAACTCTGACCATAGCCCACATTGAAATTAGGTCTACCTATTTTATATTTACTATAAATGGGCTCAGTGATGCTTGTTAAAAATCCAGGTGCCTTCTTGAGAAACAGCTATTTCATTCAGTGTTTGCTTAACTCTGTCCCATTGGGAAAAGGAGCTTAGGCCAGGATGGACTGTTGAGTTATCTTGGCCATAGATCCTGCCTCATACTCAGCTCAGAGGAGTGGGAAGAGAAGTTTCACACAGGCCGCTCAGCTGGCTCATTTCTGAAGAACTGAAATGCTGTATTTTCTTGTTGTCTGAGCTGTTGCAGATGGCTTCTTTTCTTGCCTCTCACCCTGCTCTGTGGTTTAAACAGATGCATACTCTTTCTGTGCTTATGATCCAGGGATGCTAATGTTCCCACTAATTAGTGAGTGTCTGCCAGGATGATTGCATATGGTTGTGCAGGTTGAATAGGGCACAACCTCAGGGGGTGCTGTTCACATAACTGCAATGTGTTTGGTGCCCAGGAATTGAGCAGTGCCTGGCTTGCAAACCATTCATAGAACCTCTAATATCCACTTTAATTGCAGAGTGGCAGGGGTTAGGAATTCTCTTTCTTATGGTAATTGCACTTATTCTGGCAGAAAAGGGTGGTCTGGTCTTTGAATTCATGCAAAATAGCAGCAGTCAGAAGTCCTTGCTCCAAGATTCCTAGAAATTGTGTTATATCACTGTTCTCCATGGCTGGTTCCCAGAAACTTTTATCCACCAGCAACAGTATGGTTCTGGCTCAGGGCCAAGCTGCTAAAATTCTGCAAGTTTCCTCATAGTTTCTCCTCAATGAATTAGTCCCTTGAGGGACTTGGATGAGAAGGCTCCTAAAGTACTGGTCAGCTGATGGGGTTGGGAGATAAGGCTGCACTGGAACTGGTTTGCCTCACAGACCTCTCTACCTGCTGTTTCAAGCAGGGCTCTTTATATTAGAAGACACAGAAAATTACTCTAAAAACTTAAAGAGGATATACTGGCTCATTTTACTAAAAGTATATGGTCATGTCTGGCTTCAGGTGCTGGAATGATGTCATTAGAACCTAGTCTTACTCTTCTTTCCTCCTCTGCTCACTTCTCTCTCTCTCAATTCTGCTTTCTTTTGTGTTGGCCTTAATCCCAGGCAGGTCTGCATCTGGTGGTCCCCAACAGCCCCAGGCATATCTTCTAAAAGTTTAGTAATTCCCTGGGATAAGGAACTTGAAAGTTCTAAAAACACAACAAAACAAACTCAACCCAACTCACACCGAACCAAAACAACATAAAAAAATTCAGATAATGTTTTTCTGGTCTGGTTTGGGTTATGGACTCATTGCTAAAGCAATTGCTGTAGCCAAAGGAATGGAATCCTGTGATTGACCAGGCTGGGTTCATGTGCCCATACGATGGATGGTTAGGGAATGTCATCCCAAATCAAGGAGACTCTGAGAGAAGGAGGGTTAGTTTTCTAAAGAGAAACCACTACATTACCACTAGAAGAAGGAATGTATGTCTGGGTGGGAAAACAAGTCGTCAGATCAGGCCTTTACAGCTCATCCTTCCTGCATCTACCATACAGGGCCAATGGACTGGACTTGTCACCATAGCTTCTGCTTCCCTGGGCCTTTTCTGAGATATAATTCCCTATTTTGGGGTAATTCCCACCACTCATTAAAATTGTTTATACTGCTTTCAACAAATTGCTTAAAAGCCTTATAAATAGCAAATCCAAACACGTTTCTGCTTTCATATATAATATAAAATCTTTTGTCACTCTAGCTCCCTTGTGCACGAAGGTGGTTAGGTAGGATTCCTGTGGTCATTTCACCTCTGGGAGGCAAAGCTTTGGACTAGAACATAGGTTTTTTGATGACTCAGGCTAAGGCTCATCCCTCCACTTGAACCTTTGTATTTGGCTGGTTGTCCAACATCTAAGCCTCCTTCTGTTTGGTGAGTCTGGTTGGAGGTAGGGGTTCCATCTCCAACTATAGAACTTGAAAAGGTTGAATCCTTTTGACCCCTGGCCATTAGGGACGCCACTTAAGCTCTGCCTGTAAGACCATCCCACCCAGAATGGTGTATCTAGACTGAGTGTCACAATAAAGTAAGGACTGTTTGGTGTTCACACCACTGCCAGTAGTGGTGGCATTGAATATCCCTGGTATTGTAAGGCCTCCCTAACCAGGCTTCTCTTGTGACATGGCCTTGGTTCCAATTCTAGCCTCCCAGCTTCTCTTGGTTGTACCAGTTTTCTAGAGCTCCAACATTTCCCATGATTCTATGAGCTGTTTGACAGGTAGATTTCCTTTGTTTTCAACCAAGAACCCTGATTGATAACGCTTCTTTATCAGCATTAGAAAAGTGGAGAGAAAAAATATTCAGTCTTATTTTGTGGTATTTCTTACCCAAGTCTCCCTCTTTGATTTTACACTTTTCATTTTTCCCTCCTCCTCCTCCTTTTCTTCCTCCTCCTCCTCCTCCATATCATGCTGTAGCTATCAATACCTTCTTTCAACTTCATTTTCAGTTCAATCTAGTGGATTATTTTTGCCAGATGCTGGTATTATAACAGAGCCCTGTATAATCAGCTTTCTTCTATACGGTGCTTGGCAAGTGTGACAAATACTGGAAATCTCTTTAGACAGAATACAAACATACCTAATGTATAATGCTCAGGGAATGTGTTTCCATGACAACAGGACGTTTAGGATTTTAGACAAATAAAGGGATATAAAGGTACTTAAAATGTTTCTTCCGTACAGTATAGGCAATAAGCATACCTCTGATTTAATAGCTGCCCACAGAACTCATTTTTAGAATTCAAGAAAATGTACTTAATAAGGAGGTGTCTTAAGCATTATGCATTTTCTAAGACAAAAGCAAATTTCATTTTTTCTCCTCTTTGGGGGAGGAGGTAAAGGTAGACATTTTCAGCTTCATCTTATCAAGAATGGAAAGACCTCTCTTTTAAAAATCAATCTAATTTCTCTATAAACCATGTGAAACATATGATTTAGGACAAAACGTTTTCAGAACAATCAGAATGGGGGCACATTTAAAGATAGGGAATGTTTTTGACTCCTGCCTCTCACAGAGCCCTTTCTTTTGTTACTATTTAACCAGACTGCATTCCTGCTGCAGCATAAGGAACCTTTAAAATGATTCGTTTGCTGTGTCTGTACAGTGTTTAACTTTTAGGGCCATGATGATTTAATTCCTAGTCAAAATTCTGTCCGTGATAAAGATAATAATAGTAGTTGCCATTACTGGACACATGCTTTTACATTTATGATCTTGAATCCTCAAATACCCTTGCAAAGCAGAGTTAGTATTCCATCCCGACATGAAAAGAGAATTGTTCACGATCACAGAGTGTATCTGAGCCAAGTGGTGCCTTTCCAAAGCCCCTGGAGTGAAAACTGCCACGTTGAAGGGGGTACAATAGAAATAGTCTCAAGCACCAGAGAAAGCACTGGACCATAACCCTGCCTTCAGTTTCCTGACTGAGCTCCCATCCTAATTCCCTGGTTACCAAACTCAACTCTTCCTCTAGATTATTGTTTTCAAAAGCCTCCCAATGTCCTCATGAGAACAGCCTTTGCCAGTCCCGACAGCAGCCCCGACTTTGCTGCTTGTGGCCTTTTTGCCACACTGAATTTTTAGTGTGGCATGGTCTCATGCAAACCTGTAACTCAGTATGTTCCTGGTTTGGACACTTGCCAACACTGTACATGGAAGAGGCAGTGCTCCATTCCAATATCCTGTTTGATTTTTGCAGGGAATTCACTTTCATTTATGACTGGCAAGTTCCAAAAGTTAATATTATTTTGGATGATGAAAAGATAGATACATCATCCAAAAATCAAAATCTTTTTATTTTAATTGGTTGGTATAACTGTGGACCCAACTCATAAAAATAGATTCTGGATATAAGTTTCTCATGGCACTACCACCACCCCTCACCCCAGATACATACACATTTTACACCTATGTGAACAACAACCAAAGACACTTTTCTCCTAGAGCAGAAGAAGTGGATTTGGAGAAACAGGAATGAGATTGGAGGCTATTGTGTCAAGAGGGGACCTGCCTGCTTTAGAAAAGAAGTTAGTGACTAACTTTGGAGAGGACCGGGCAGCATAGTAGAGACAGGGTGGGATTTTTTAGCAGGATGATCACTTTTTGTCTCTTGACTGGGCATAGAGGACTATTAGTTCAGGGGCAAGAGTGGGAGAGGGGATACTGGAGCCCTGAGGCCTTAGAGGATAATGGGAGTGGGGCTGGGCTATAGAGCCCCAGAGTAGATGTTCCCTGGCCTCTGGAGCAGCAGTAGTTAGCATCCTAAAGCATGCAAGACTATCACAGGCCATCTATCTATATCACTACTCACAAACACAGAGGTCATGCCAAGCATTTTCCTGTTTTACCTTTCATCTTAATACACCACCACAACTAATAAAAAATAGGTAACACGGATGGAGACTTTACTCTGCGCCAGATACTTTTTGAAGTGCTTTATGGGGCTGAGCTCATTTCCACCATTTGTGGTTGACAAAAACAATCACCTCCATTTTCCAGATAAAGAATATCAAGGCTCAGTAAATTGCCCACAGCCATATAACTAGTACACATGATGCAAATTACATACAAGCATGTATGCCTATGAAACTCTTTTCTCCATGTCCTATCTATGTAAAATTTGGGCTGCTTTTGGAAACTAGTCTCACTTTCGGCTGAGTAGCCATTTATATAATCTCAAGCCAGACTTATGCTAGAGCTCAAATGCTTCTTGTGATCCACATGGAAGTTTGAGTGGCATTCAAGGCTCTCCATAGTAATTTTCCTTTCAATCGTTGCCTCCTATTCTAAGTTCTGATCAAAGAAAACTTAGTTCATGCTTCCAGGATATCTTTGTCCTTCTAGCCTCTTTGTTCCTTTGGCACTGGCCTCCTTTCTTCACATGTTAAAATCTGACTAATTTTTCAAGTCCCAACTCATTTAGCTAGTGTTTATTGAGTGTCCAATATGAGCAATACTCTCTATTAGGCCTTCTCCAGTTTACTTTGTCAAGAGTAGTCCTGAGAGTGTGGTTGTAATGATAATGTAATACTACTAACAACCATAACAATCGTAGCCAACACATGTAGCATTTACTATGTCTTAGGACTGTTTTGTGCTTTATATAAGTTCACTTCTTTAATATTGTTTTATGTTCTATTTATTTAAGAATATATCTTGACTTATGTTCTATTTAAGAACATATCTTGACATACCTTGTTTTTCTGATGAGATTAAAACTTTTGGAGTCTATATATCCTGGTTCTTGTTCCTATATATATGGTAGGTATTTATCTATTTATTTGACAATTACTTGGTCTAAATGAAATAGCTTTTTGAGTTGAATTTTATTTATACCCATGCACATATATACTCATATCCAACTTCCATCCCATCATACAGATTTCCGTTGTTCTAGACAAATCAAAAGAGCTGATAATTCAGGGCCTGCATTCCTAATGTTTTGTTAGAACTAACTAACCACTGTGGTTTTAGTTGGGGCATGTGTTCTCAGGTTTTCCACAGTCCCTCTACTCTATAATGCTTTGCACCAGGCCCTGTAGCATCTGATTCTTGATCCTTGTAAAGCCAAAGGCAATTTTCGATTCTAGCTGCAGGTTGGGGCTGCCAGGGTAAAAAGATTTGTAGACATCATGCAATGTAGCCATCCAGGCTGTCTGAGCAGCTGTTTTCTGTTATTGTTCCATTGACAAGATGCTTGTTTCATCCAGAAAGATGGTGCATTTTTTGTAGTACTAGCACAGTAAGGGCAGTGCTATGTTTGAGTGATTCAAAGAATCATTTGAAGATCTGATGCTGTAACTCATACCAGGTAACTTTAACAACCGTCCCATCACATGTCCTCAGCTTAAGATGGAAAAACACCATGACTCCTGACAGTAATGAAGCTTTTATAGAATGCTGTGGAGGAGGAGTTGATTTATAAAGATCTTCTCAGCAAGTCTTTATGGGGGT
This sequence comes from Lasiurus cinereus, assembly GCA_011751065.1. Lineage (NCBI taxonomy): Eukaryota > Metazoa > Chordata > Mammalia > Chiroptera > Vespertilionidae > Lasiurus > Lasiurus cinereus. Next base: position 11,588,195 of record JAAGEH010000426.1, read on the forward strand.
GGGGGGTGGGGGGTGGAAACATGGCAACACTCAAAGGCAAACTGATGTCTTTTTGATATTTCACACTGAGTCACTGAAGATGTTGCTGTTTTTCCTTGACATTCACAGCATTCAGATATGTATTCTCTACTTGCTTGTGCTTCCCTCTTATCCCACCACTACTTAGACAACAAATATGTGATGAATGTACTTATTCATCAAATATATTTTGTCTACTGGTATTAGGCCTTGTCCTAGATGATCTGGATGTAGCAATGAATAAGGAGGACAGAATCTAGTATACAAATAAAAAAGTATACTATAGTGATAAAGGCTATAAAGGGAATAAATATGGTGATGTGATGGAATAACTGGATTGGGGGGTCTGGCTATTTTATAGTGAAGATGTGCAGGGAAGGCTTAAGGGGTGATGACACTTGGAGGTTGAGATGATGGCAGAGGGTAAGTACAAATGGGATGGGAATGACATAAGGAGGAACTTGGCATTTTTGAGGAACAAAGAAGAAGCTAGAACTGTGCTGTGGAGAGCCTCAGGCTGTGAAGAGATAAAGAACTTGCACCTGATTGTAAATCTGTACATCATTTCCTTCTCAAGAAAGGCTTAGTATATTTTTTAAAAAGTCAACTGAACTAAAGAATTTGCTTAGTAGGATAGTTGGTTTACATTCTGGATCAGGTTGTTTTTTTTTTTTTTTTTTTTTTAATATCTCATTGCAGATAGGTACCAAAGTTTTCTCAGATTAAGACAAGTCCATGGACTACACTTTATCACAGGTCTGGAAGGTAGTGAGATAAGAAGATAAGATGATACGATGTAGTTAGAGCAGAAGGTAGGAGCCACATCAAGTTTAGATGCACAAGTGAAGATCAACTCTTCACTAAAATGCTATAAAATATAAGAAAAGCTAAGTAACCCCTTTCAGACCCTTAATAAGAGTTTCAACATTTGAAATGATGTAGAGAGAACAACCAAGCTGCACTGAAGTGGGGACATTAGGTTGGTCATTAGACTGGTGCAGGAATTAAGTTATTTGCTTATGTACATCAGCTTTATAGTAGGTAATTGAAAATCATACCTCAGTAAATCTGTATGGCATGATCCAGGTTTATGTTCATTCTGCAGATGCCAAGAGCTAGAGGTTGAAAACTAGTGGTCCACAGGCATGTTTAGTTTGACTTACATTATTATTGAGGAGGGGATAAGATTAAATACCAACATTTAAAAAATGAGAAAAGCTAGCAGAGCTAATCTTTAGAAGGCAGACTTTTTAGAAGGGGAATGTGCTTACCCAAATACCCACTGCCCTTTAATGATTTCTGCCTGATTTGACTATTACTCATAGGTTATGCTATAGTAACCAATGACAGAACAATCTCAGTGGTTTACTAGAAAAATTTATTTCCTGCTCACATTGCATGTCCACTGAGGGCTAACTGTGGCTCTGCTCCTTGTTACCTTTATTCCAGCATCAGGCCAGGGAGCAGTCTGGTGAAGCATCGATAGTGTTGAGGGAGGAGGAAAGGGAGCATGAAGAAAAAATGCACTAACTCTTAGAGAATCTGCTTTACTTTCATTGGCCAAAGTAAGTGGTGTAGCTAAGGTGATGTCAATGGCATAGGAAACTATAACCTATCACCGGGGAGAGGCAGCCAATAATTTATATACAATGCAGTCTACCCCAACTCTTTTGCCTAATTTAGATGACCTAGCTAGCCTCCACAAACATTTGAGAGAATGACTACTTTAGCCTGTGGAACTTGAGAGTTCAAAGTTTTATTATAGTTAAAAGCATGAGAATTACTCTAAAGCTTACTGCACTAGTTGTACCCACTATATCCATCTATCCATTTAAGCATTTGTCTGTATGTCTTTCTGTATCAGCCTTGATTAGGTTAAGGTTTTCGCAGGCTTTCCCTTAGATATCCTTTACTTGCTTTAGGCTTTACCCAAGCAAGGCATATTGACATGATAGCAGGTTAGCAACCAGGCTCTCATGAGGCAGCTCTAGCTCTGCTCTTTTCTGCACTCAAGCACTGCCATCCACGGGTAGGTTGTGCGCCCAGACCGAGCCATCAGTGTGTCCTACAGCATAGCTGGAGTCTGATAAAACTTAACCATAGAGAACAACTAAATGATTAGTATGTGAAGCTGAATGTTGATTACATCTTCTGTGCACTCAGCTCTGCTCTTGGGACTGTTCATCTTGAAGAACAAGATGTCCAGAGAAACCATCAAGGATGTAGATTTGAATGCTGAATCATGGGGCACTCACTTAGTTTGCATGAGTTGCCAGTGTGGGTTGGTGTCAGCAGGATGGACTCTGTGAAAAGGTCAGAATTGTGAAGGATTGGATGTAAAGAATATTGAGTATGAGTTCAAAGTTTCAACTGGTTCCATCTAAATCTGGAATTTTTGGAATAGAAATGGGCTTGTATTTTCTTGCAGAGTTGTTTATTTTTGAAATGTTTCCAAGTTTTCCACCAAAATTGATGTTTTTGTCAGGCCTTGAATCTCATTTAATTGTGAAAGTGCAATGGCTCCACTCAGCAGAGCTGGCTTTTTCCTTTCCTAGGAGCTTTTGATTTCACACAGAGGCTGTTTGTGTTCTTCTCACTTGGAAGATAGTGGGCAGGAAATGGATGTATCCTGTACCTCAGAGAGCATCTGAAAAGTGGCAGGCATTCAACACATGTTGAATGAGATGGATGGATGGATGAGTTTGGAAAAACTTCATGTTCCACCTTTCTCTTCTCACTCCCTTCTTTATTCCATCTTCTGTTTGACACTGAGGATTAAAAATATGGTAGATGTTTTGCTTGACATAAAAAGAACTCAAGCATGATCTCATCATTTTGCCATCTTCTCCTTCTTCCAATCTGACCAAACAAGAACTGGGAATAGAAATGAATAAAGTAGACTGGGTTTGGAGGCAAGAAGAAAAGGTGGGACAATGGTGAACAAGAAAACACCTGCTTGTCCAAACATGGCAGGTATAGTTTTGTTCCAATAAGTTATTATCATAAAGGGATCTCAGAAACATTGTCATTTCCTTAGATTTTAAAGAGAATTCAAATTTCATTTTTTTAAAAATCTAAAATTTCCAGATTAAAAAAGACATTGGCCATCTTTTTTTCAAATTCTGTCTAAACAAAAGACCTTGGCAGGCATTATGCATCCCCGGGATTTCTAGGATGAAATTTTTGTACCTTCCGGTCTTTAACGAACCCAACAAACATTGGAATACTGAGGTGGAATTTTTGAGGCGGGCAGTTTTAAAAAATTTGGATATCATGTCTGAAAGAGAGGAGACAAATCTGACTCTTTCATAGAGATTAGGGATCATGGCAAGGTCTCCACACTTTTTTTTTTAAATATATTTTTATTTATTTTTTATTTTTTTTAAATTAAATCTTTATTATTCAGATTATTACATTTGTTTCTCTTTTTTCCCCTCCATAGCACCCCTCCACCCAGACCCCTCACCCTTCCCTCTCTTCTTACCTCCCTCCCATTGATCTCATCCATAGGTGTATGATTTTTGCCCAGTCTCTCCCTGTACACCCCTCACCCTTTTCCCCCAGAGAATTATCAGACCAATCCCTTTCTGTGCTCCTGATTCTATTATATTCACCAGTTTATTCTGTTGATCACATTTTTAATTCACTTACTTTTTAGATTCACTTGTTGATAGATATGTATTTGTTGTTCATAATTTTTTATCTTTTACCTTTTTCTACTTCCTCTTCTAAAAGAGTACCTTTCAGCATTTCATATAATACTGGTTTGGAGTTGATGAACTCCTTTAGTTTTTTTTTATCTGTGAAGCTCTTTATCTGCCCTTCAATTTTGAATGATAGCTTTGCTGGATAGATTATTCTTGGTTGTAGGTTCTTGCTATTCATCACGTCGAATATTTCTTGCCACTCCCGTCTGGCCTGCATCATTTCAGTTGAGAAATCAGCTGACAGTTGTATGGGTGCTCCCTTATAGGTAATTCACTGTTTTTCTCTTGCTGCTTTTAATATTCTCTCTTTGTCTTTTGCTCTTGCTATTTTAATTATGATGTGTCTTGGCGTGGTCCTTTTTGGATTCCTTTTATATGGGGTTCTGTGTGCTTCCTGGACTTGTAAGTCTATTTCTTTTACCAGATGTGGGAAGTTTTCAGTCATTATTTCTTTAAATAGGTTTTCAGTATCTTGCTCTCTCTCTTCTTCTGGCATCCCCACAATTCTGATGTTGGTACGCTTGAAGCTGTCCCAGAGGCTCCTTACATTATCTTCACATTTTTGGATTCTTTTCTCTTGTTGCTTTTCCAGTTGAGTGTTTTCTGCTTCTTTATATTTCAAATTTTTGACTTGATTCTTGCCTTCTTCTAGTCTGCTGTTAGGACTCTGTATAATATTTTTTATTTCAGTTAGTGTCTCTAGTTGGTCCTTTTTCATCTCCTCATGGGACTTGATAAATTTATCCATCTTTTCTAGCATATTCTTGAAAAACCTTATAAGCGTGGTTTTGAACTCTATATTCAGTCGTTTTTTTCCCTCCATTTCTTTTGTTTGTGATCCCTTCCCTTGTCTCAGCATTTTCACTATGCCAGGGAAACTTCTGTGTTGAATTCAGCTTTATGATACCAGACTTGCAAAACCGAAGAAGCCGCTGTTGAGCTTGGGAGGGGTGGAGTCTCAGGGCTTAAGGGACTGCCTTGCCTTCCAGTCGGCCCCGCCCTCCATGGCCCCTGAGTCTCACGTGACTGGGTAATTGCTGGAGCGGTCCTTATGCGCGCATGCCTGCAGTGCCTCTAGACTGCTGCCTTTCCAGCTCCCCTGTGCACCAGGACCAGTCGAGTCTAGGTCTCCAGGGTTTTGCCCGAAATAGGGGCTTAGTGGAGTCAGAAGTGGCACAGTTGGGAGGGTCTGTCTCCCACCCACTCGCGAAAGCCAGCGGCACAATCAGCAATCTGTCCTTTGCGCAGTGCCGTGCGCGCCAGTAGACTTCTGATCTTTTGCGACTCCCCTAAGTTTCTGTGCACCTCTCCCTTTTCACAGTCCAAACTTCCCCTGTATGAGTTTCGGCTGGATCTGGGGTTTAGTGTCGTAAGATAAGGGGTTCAATGCCGTTGGGAGTCTCCGTTTCCCTCCCGCCAGAGAAAGCCAGCCAGGTACTCAGGCACCCGCTCTCTCAGCACGCGCGTCTCCGTACCTCAGCTTTTTGCAGCTCCTCTGGGTTTCTGTGAGCCCCCCTCTCTCCTTCTAGCTGTAGACTTTCCACTCAGCCAGCTTTTCTGTGGTTCTGGATGATGTCCGTTCTGTCTTTTAGTTGTAGTTTTGAAATTGTTGTGCGAGGCAGCAGTGTAGGTGTTTACCCATGCTGCCATCTTGGATTCTCGGTCTCCACACTCTTGCTTGGTTTCTCCTTGGCCAGTCAGTGATGAGGAAAATAGCCCATCACTATGGGAACGATGTCTGATTCAGCAGCATGACTGGTGTTTTTGCTGGTGTGGTATTGGATATCCAAGCCCAATAATTTAAGACTTTGTGGCTAATAAGGGATTGTGCAGCTGGAAAGGGCTAGTGGAGGATGGTGACACAAGTTCTCAATGAATGAAGTTATTAGACTTAAAAGCAGTGATTTCCTTTACGGGCTCAAGCAGGTTGTAAATTAAAGAACATGGTGCACAGAGTAACTTTTCCCATTTACTGTTCTTTGCCCTCTGATGTTTGACTCATTCGTGTACTCAAATTCTTACTGAGCACTTACTCTAGATGCAGCAGAACAAAGTCCCTGCTCTGAGGGAGCACAGTCTAGTCTGAGGACCTGGTAGTGTACCTCAGATGCAGGAAGCCTGCAAGTCCTCATTCCTTCTCAGCTTTCAGAATTAATGCCATTGCTTCAATTCGATTTCAGAAGAGAAGTGGATGATGTTAGGGGAAAGTAGGCAGGGGCTCACTTATTTTTCTGGGCATTTTAAGGTAGTCTTGGAGAAAAAGACCTGACATTTCCATTCTTGTTTCTGGTTACCTTTCATGGCCAATGCTGCTTCTTCCCATCGCCTTTATAATCTTCCCACCCTGTTCATCTCTGCTTTGCTACGAAACTCCTTTGAGGAATTAGTGAAGAATCTCAGGATGTCCTGTTGAAAATGCAACACTTAGGGTGTTTATTTCTTAATACAGAAAACACCATTTTATTCATGGCTGTCAGTCACTGAGTGTGGCAGATATAATGGTAAATTTCATTTTAGTCAATTTTAAATGGTCTACATTTAATTGTTAAAGAACCAAAGGCTATAGGACCTACTAAGGATGTTAATCGGAGTCCATTCTGTTATTTATTTTGTATTGGTACATGGTTAGCTAGGTAACCATGTAAATTAATTACGCCACTGTCTTTTTTTTTTTTTCTATGTTACTAAAAGAACTCTTATAAAGTCTGTTTCGAATCTCAATGTTAGACATGTTTATTTCTGGACTGTTTTATCATACATTCAGGGCCATATGACTAGGAAATTACACACCTTTTAAAATGCTAGAATCAAGAACACCAAGACCCAAGACTTAGCTTTTGGATCAGTGGCTTCTTCAGAGTCATCACCCTGGCGATTTATATTTCAGAGCTTCTCATATATCCCTGCTGTGACCTGATGCTCATAAAGGCAAGCAAACAACTTTTTTTATTTGCTCTGGAGAAAAACCTCTCTTGATGGAACCCAGGAGGATACCAAATAAACATGTTGGAACATCAGGACACTGTAGTAGTATTTATTAATAGAGAAAAGAAGCTGGCTGCTTTTGTTCAGTGAAATAGGTCTCTCTTAGGAATGGTAGAATGACCCTGCACAGTATATTGCCATAACTTGGCAATTTAATAGTGATAATACATCTTGAACAAACTCAGGAATTTGGAAGGAATATAAAATTGAAAACCAGCAAATACCAGGAATCTTATAAGAGTTAATTCTTTTTCCTCAATTGAGGAAAAAGCTTAAATACATTTTATAAGCCAGCAGGTTAAAGACAGTATTAGGAATATATAACATATGCTCCCAGTTCAGTCTATACATACACATATATATATATATATATATATATATACAAAGATGCAAATAAAATCTTGATCATCCTATTTTGGCTACTTCTCTATATTTATGAACATTTGCTTGACCTTCAGTTTAGCTCATCATATAGTCCTGAAGTTAAATTTTCAGGTATACAGTATACACATAACACCCATTTAATACCTGGACAAGCACACTTCATCAAGCTTCTAGTTCAGAATAAACACCTTTCTGTCAAGGACTGTGTGTCCACAACTCATATCTCTTATATGGGAAGTTAGGACACCTGGATTTTGGTCCTGGTTTAATAGACAGGCTTTTGGGGCAAGTTTCTTTTAAAAAACCTTTCTGCCTGGGTAGGCTGGGTAGTGGGAATTCATAGGATAATTTTGGTGTAGGGGGAGGGGCACATTCCATATTTGTCTCTCCTCCATTCCACTCTTCTCTAAAAAATCAATGAAAAAATATCCTGTGGTGAAGATAAAAAAAAACAACAACAACAAAAAAAACCAAACAATAAAAAAAAAAGAGATGATGAGACCGACTATGGTGCTTAGAGACCATACACCTGGCTGGAGAGAGCAAGGTGTCTTCTGGCAATAAGGCCAAATCTTTTCAGGAGAAGTTAGAAATTTGGTTACTGTGTGAAATTTTCTAACTTCTAAGCACTGGCAATGAATGTCAATTAAAAAATAAACAGTTGTATCGAAGCCGGTTTGGCTCAGTGTATAGAGTGTCAGCCTATGGACTGAAAGGTTCCAGGTTTGATTCCGGTCAGGGACATGTACCTTGTTTGCAGGCACATCCCCAGTGGGGAGTGTGCAGGAGGCAGCTGATCAATGTCTCTCTCTCATCGGTGTTTCTGACTCTCTCTCTCTCTTCCTCTCTGTAAAATAATAAAATATATTTAAACAAATAAAAAACAAACAGTTGCTTTGTGGGGTAAAACAGTGGCAAGTGGAATGGTTCCTGGAGGTGCCAGTTTATGACTTCTGAGCATGTCGGTTCTAATAGCTCCAACTTCCCACTTTTGAGGGGTGGGGTGATGGGACAGCCATTTGTCATTAATCTTTAATTCATCGCCCCTCTGTGAAATGCTCCAAATTTTTGCAGATTGGGAGTTTGCAGGGAAGAACGGAATGTTAGGGGGACTGTCTTCTTATTGACTACAGAGGCAGAGGCACCAATAGGACTGGTGAGGAGGATCGGTGCTGTCAAATCATAAGGAGTTAGACAATGATCTTCCTCCAGTGAACACAAGGACACAGTAAAGCACAGATAGGTGAAGAGTTTAACACAATTTATTTTATGCTTAAATAATCGACTAGGTCATCCAGTGTATGGTTTTTCATACATATGTCATTAGAGCTATGTGTCCATGAATGCTGATTTCATATGAATTTAATCAACAAATTAAAGAATTTCACCAAAACCCAAATAAAAATGCCCTTTAAAACACTGCAGCCTTATTAACCTAGTATGACACTGCTAGAATGGTTACAAATGATTGGCTTACTGAAAGGTGTCTACATCTTATAGCCAGTACACGATACAGTGATAATTTTACAGCGTGCTGCCATTCTACTAGCTAAGGATTTCTGTTCAGTCCATTTTAAACACCCCTGACTGGGGCCTCTTATGAGCACCATCCACCTCTAAAGCGGCAAGCATTACCCCCTTTTAAGCACTAACAGCATCCCCTCCCCCTAAAGCAACTACTGTATAGGTTTTTTTTTTCTTCCATTTTTAGGTCATTTAATTGGAAAATTGGCAATAGCAACAAATATTAGATGAAGGGCTTTTTGTTTACAGATAAAATCTTCTGTGTTGTAATATACGGTAGTGTTTGCAAAATTGGAAAAGATTTAATCAAAATAAGGTGATACACATGCATCAAAATATTAGTATTTTGAAGAAAATTTTTTTTCACAGAACTACAGAATTCCTCATTTTGGGAATTATTTAAATTTGCAGCAGATTTTAAAGATTTGCTTTTTTAAAATCAAGCTAGCAGTTTTGCATATACAAACATTATAATTGCTAATATACAAGAATCAGTAAAGGTTCCCCCCACCCAGATCCCCTCCCTCCTCTTCTAGGGTGAAGTCCCTTGAGACCTCTACGATGTTAAATGCATTTGCAATATTCTGTTTGGGTTCTAAGAGGCAGTGCCTTATCAACATTTATTCTATTTTTCTGTTAGAATTTATACACTGTTATTATTTACAGCAAAATTATAGATGTTTTAAAAAAGAAACAAATAGTGTTTATACCCTGACAGTTTGGGTCCAAGAAAAATAAGGCGAGCTGTTGTGGATTTAGTAATTTTAGTGTTTCTCTGTGATTTCATCAGTCCATCTCCTTCTGTTCCTTCTGGAGGCAGGAATTTCTTCCTTTTGTAAATGACACCAAGTTACTTGAGATAAACTGTTAACGGCATGGCTTCTTGTATATACACTGCATTGCTAATTGCACACGTGCCAATCCTGGGAATGAAAGTGAATGTCCATGCTCTGTAAGTTGGCTCATGCTAAATTAAAATGTGGGTGGTTTTCTTTTTCTTTTTTTCTTTTTGTGTAAAAAAAAACAAAAGAATCATGCCATTAATGTGTGGAAGCAGCAAATACACACACACCCTTCTCCTCGAATCTCTACTTCCTGCTGACATGTCTTCCATGAATTTCTCAATACTGGCAGTAAAAACACATGATCCTGTGGAAAGACAGACAATAAGTAGTGAGGTTAGCTTGCTTTCATTTTTAAAAAGAGAGAACTTGCCTAAGCCTTCCTTGCTATTCAACAGAAAAGGCTCAGAGAATGGTAGTCCTGGGCCTCCTAACAGGGAAGGCTAGCATGAAACTTTGGACTCAGGTGCTCTGCTAGATGCCTGAGAAGACAAGGCCCTAATGTGTGCCGAAAAGCTCTTTGAAGGCAGTGACCTCTCCTTGGTGATCCCGTGACCTCATGCAACTTTGTTTGCTCTATTTGTGGTTTTAGAGATTTGAGTCAGAGTGACTCTTTTCTAGGCCTGTCTTTGATGCAGGTCATTTACTCGGGCCTCTGGGGAAGCCCTGGGAGCCTCTGGTTTATCTGTAAAAGGAAGAGGCTGACAGGGGTGCTCTCTGAGATTTCCACCAACAGCAAAATAGCAGGGGCATGAGGTTTTCATGGGCACAACGGACCAGGGATATGGAGTCAGAATAGCATATCTCAGTCCTGTCTGTGTACTTTATGTCCCTCAGCTCCCAACATGCAACCAATCTTTCAAAAAGGGAGGACAGTGTTATTGCTTCATTATTAGGAAATGGTTTTTCATTTTAATGTGCATATGGAAAAACAATCTTCAGCCATTGGAAAGAATACTTACCCCTTTCCTGTCCTGTATCAGCCGTGACAGGATAAATTAATTTTGAGGGTTTTTTTTGAGGCTCCACTAAGATATCTTGTCTTAATAATACCTGCATAAATTATCTGTTTTATAGCCACTCTTACTATGTCAAAATAAATCAACATTTTTTTGGCAAAGGTTTTCATACTTTGGTGCAATATGTATTGTTCTTGGTATGAACTTTTTCTCCATAAAATAAAATTATTCCTACATCTAGTCCTTTGTCAGTATGAAGGTGACAAACTTGAATGCCTGCCCAAGAACAAGACATAGCCCCTACCAAAAACTGAGAAAGGCAAGAACAACTTTAGGAACAACGCTGCTCACCAACATGGAAGCAGGTCTAGATAACCTTTAGGATTATTTCTGTTAAGGCCCCAAAAGTCTTCCCAGTGACCTTGATGTTGTTTACTTATCCTGGACAAGTTTATTCCCCTGTAGATGGGTCACTCAGGATGTCTTGGCTTATGTAAACATGTTGGTACAGCACTTCCTTTGTCTGCTCTACTGCGGTTCTGGCTTCCTTTTTTGTATTAAAAGTGCTACCAACCTCCCAGGTCACCAATGCTGAGAGCCAAGAACATCAAAGTATCAATTCCTTCTGGGGTGATTTCAACACCCGCCCCCTCCCCATGGCTCTGCAGAAGCTCCAGAGAAGGAAAGTGACTCATTTGGACAGGCTCCAAGCCAGAAGGTGTGCAAAATCAGAGTAAGAAGATCAGGATTTTCTCACCTCTGTTTTTATATTATTCCTAATCTTCTAGGCACCAGGCTTCTTAGATGGTCCTCTAATATTACACTAGTGCTATCATGCTGTTTTCTTAGGGAGAATTTTCAGCAACTTTCTCTAATCAAATCCCTCCCATGGACCCCTGCTTTTAACAGCTTAATGGATACATAATTTACACATCATAGAATTCACCTATTGTAAATATATAGTTTGATAGTGTTTAGTAAATGTATGTAGATGGACAACTCAATTGAACTTTATTTATTTTTGCTTCATCTCTTCCAAAAACTAATCCAACTTCCAAGGATAAATCTGGCCATAAGGAATAAAATCTTTCTCTTATCACCCAATGAAAATGACCATTATCTCTCTAGAAATAGTGGATATGTTTCTATAATCTTAAAAATGCTATTAATTATGCCCATTTATATTCAGGTATGACTTGAGTGATAGTTTATAAAAAAGTTGGGAATTAGTTCCCCTTATAAATCTCTCTTATTCTCACACCAGAGTGTGTTGGCTCCAATCACATAGGGTGCAAGAAGGTCATTCTATCTAATGAAGAGGGAATATGCTAATTGACCATCTCTCCATCACAAAGATGGCTGCACCCACAGCTGAGACCAAGTTCCCATAACTAGCCTTAACAAGCAATCAGCAGGGACCTGAGGCTATTCCCTCCCCAACCTGTGGGGCTTGAAAGGGGACCTCAGGCCTCACCCCCCGGCCCCCCCCCCCCGGCAAGGCTTGACAGGGGACCTCAAGGTGTGCTTCCTGTCCTGGTGCTGGGCTAGGAGATCTTAGGCTGCTCCCCCTGCCCGGCAGGGTTTGTGCAGTTGTGTCCCTCACCTCTGCCTTATTGGGCTTGATGGGGGACCTCAGGCCATGCCCCCCACCCAACAGGGCTTGACAGGGGACTTCATGGTGCACCCCCAGTGCTGCATCAGGGAAACTCAGGCTGCTCCCTCTGCCCAGTGGGGCTTGACAGGGTACTTGAGGCTGTGCCCCCCCTCACCTCCCACCCCACTGCCAGTGGGGCTTGACACAGGTGGGACTGGCTGGGTCTGGATCTAGCCCAGTGGGGGCAGAGAGGGCCGGGTCTGGGTCTCACACAATTTTGATGCGCATGTGGGTGGGTGAGGACTTGACTCTGGGTCCTGTAGTGCGCCCCAGACTGACAGGAGGAAGGTTTTCATATACATTTTACTAATTTTGTTTCATCTCTGACACTTCCATTATAAAGGGCAAATAGCAATATTAAATTATTTCCTCTAATTAATCTCTTTTTAATGTTTATGAATTTCACATATCGGGCCATTAGTCATTGGATAAAAGACTTTATACCAAGTTGCATAAAAAGCATTAGAGCCTTGGCTGAGTGCCTGTTATAAAATATCGACTTTCTATATAAACTGTGATAAGAGCGACACCCGATGGAACGGTTTGAGAGGGCAGGAGCCATCAAGATGACATTTCAAAAGAAAAGGACAAGTCATCTTCCCTTTCTGGGTTTAGATAATAGATTCTAGGTAGAAGCATTGCATTTAGGAATCTGTCTTTGGGTTTTGCAGACCCTTCAAACACAAAGGTAGTAGAAACTAACTCAAAAAGTTAACCATTTCACTGTACTTTTTATTTTCTTTTAGGAAACACTTTAAAATGTAGAAAAAACGGCTATTCAATGGATTTTCATGTCAGTTTATATTTTATAGATGAATGTTGTCTTTTTCAAATCACATTTTCAAGTCAAGAGTATGCTTGAGTAAGAATCAACCTTTCCTTACAGATCTACATACCAGTAGTTTTTAGCTCCTAAGGTCTAGCTTAAAAAAAAAAAATTGACGTCTGAAGCTCTCTAGCCCAATGAACCTTTTCAGGCTTACTGCCCACTACTTTCCATCAGTTCTCACACTTGAGTGCACATTAGAATTACCTGCAGAGACTAAAAAAAAAAGTCCCAGTGTTCAGGCCATATGCCATTTCAGTTTATTTACTAGTAGAATTTCTTGGGGGCAGAACTCAATATCCAAAAAACAAAACCCCCCCCACAAAACTTAAAAGCTTTCCAGATGATTCCAGTATTCAATCAAATTTGACAGCCAGTTATATGTTCTAGAGCAGCAATTCTCACAGTTTGATGTGCATGTTTATCACCTAGGGATCTTCAAATGCGGATTCTGATTCAGGAGTTTGGGGTAAACTCAAAGATTCTGGGTTTCTAACAGGACTCTCAGTAATGCTGATACTGCTGGTCCATAGGCCACACACACCAGGAGGATCTAGAGCAGGGGTGAGGAACGTCTGGCCCTTCCAAAGCTGGCTTTTTAAGTTGATAATTTTGTATTGCCCTCGATTGATATTATAAATATCCAAATGGCTCTTGGCAGATAAAAGGTTCCCCACCCCTAATCTAGAGGATTGAGACTACATGTCTGTCAATCCACACATTAGTCTCCAACTTTTCCTTTGCTCATGACTTCGCATCCACTTATATGTCCCTTCTCTAACCTTCATCTATATCTAACTCTCTCTACCCTTCAAGTGTCATCTCATTGAAAGTGCAGACTGATCTCCCTAATGAGACGCACCTTTGCAGGTTAACGCTTACTCATCTTTAAAAGACAGCTCTGCTGTGGCCTCAGGAAAGCTTTTTCTGATAGGCCTTCCCTAAAGCCCATTGAGAACACAGAGCATTTGTTACGCTAGTCTTCCCTTCTCTTCTGACCCACCTCTCTTTTCTGGATCCTGGGTTTTGTATTTTTGGACAAAGCAACATGGAGGTTTTTTTCATGACTGCATATCTACCTTTTTTAATATTTTTTGAAGGAATAAATACAACTTGTCAACTTTTTGGCTCAGATAAATTGTGGCCCTGGCAAACTTGGGCACTGTTGCCACTCTTGGCTTCCTTCCATATGGTTGTGGGATCCTGAGCATTTCCCCCAGAGGCATGGAATACAGGTATCCTGCCGTTTTTACAGCTTCTTTCTGGGGACCTTCCCTTGCCACAGACTCACTAATCAGCCCTCTAATGGTACATGTGAAGTAAGTATTTTATAGATTATGGCTACCTTAAAAATGAAAGTTTGCTTTACTAAAAAACCAACCAAACAAACAAACAAAAAACCCCCACAGTTTGTACTATGTAGGGTGTAAAGAAATTTACTACAGGTTGCCTTTGTATAAACTTTGATTAAAGTTTGCTTTTAGGTTTTTAATAGTCATCAAATACTATAAAATTATTAATATAAGTAATAGTTAATAACTAGATTTTGGATAAGTTCAAATTTCATAGCTTTTGCTCATTAGCTATAGGACCTTGGGTAATTCATTTAAATTGTAAAACTTCAGTTTCCTCATTTATAAAAAAGGATGGTAGTACTTACCCTATAGCAGTGGTTGGCAAACTGCAGCTTGTGAACCGCCATGGTTTGCCGCTCTGTCGACTAATGAGTTTGCCGACCACTGGGATAGGGGCTTAATCACAAGGAACAACAGCCTGTAATCATTGGAATCGAGAGTCTAGGTCAGTGGTCAGCAAACTCATTAGTCAACAGAGCGGCAAACTGCAGCTCTCGGGCTGCACATGGCTCATGAACCGCAGTTTGCCGACCACTGCCCTATAGAATTTTGGGGATTATATGAATGGGGGGGGGTATATACTAGTAATAATCTTACCTAGTACTTGTCATACAGTAATCATTTGATAGAATATGACTATTATTCATAATTTTAGAAAGACAGGTTGGTATTACAGAAAGGGCACTTCTAGGCAAGAGTATCAATCATGAACTGTGTGACAGTAGAAATGTCACCTGACGTCTCTGAGCTGACATCGGTATCTTCATCTCTAAAAGGAAGTCAACAAAATTGGTCTGACCTGTTTCAAGGCTTGTATGAAGGATTACACAAGAAAATGGAAAAGCACTTTATAAACTATAAGTCACTATATACTACATACAAATCTTGATAGTGATTTTTAAGCCATTGGCTTTCCCCATTAAAAGGAGGATGATAGTGGCTTAGTATTGAAGAAAAGCAGGTGCAGGGTTCAGATAACTCAAAACTGGCTGTACAATGGGAAATAAAAATTTGATGCCACCATCTGAGACTCAGTGAAATTTGGAAGAATTCTGCTTGCTTAGTTCTGTTGTATATATATTTTTTAAGGGCAGCCAGCAGGCCTATAAAATTTCTCAATCTATTTGCAAATTGATTTTTCCAGAGCACACATTCAGTATCCTGGAATTTCAGGCAGTATTCTTGGACTCATTTCCCTGGTTCACTGTGGAAGGTAAATACCACCCTGGAGAGTAGACTGGGGCTTGCAGTCAAATTGCCATTCTTTCCATCTGACACACTGAGTTGGCTCTACCCTGAAGTTATTCCCATATTCATATGAATTCTCCTACTGAGTTTCTTTCTCCTTTGAGGGGTATAGCAAGTTAGCCCAGGCCTTGACAACTTCTTTACAATGTGTATTATTTGTAATTTTAAAGCCTCTTATATATTTGTTGAGCAAGTTGCTCCTCTGCTAATATTCTGTAAAGGACCCAAGAAGCACAGCACTGTCATATAGTTTCTGGCATCATTTATTCATGGATATTAGGTATTTGTTATTCTATAAAAATGGTCCAGCCAGTGTAGTTGACAATTCTACTTTTTTTTTTTAACATTTTTATTAATTTCAGAGAAGAAGGGAAAGGGAGAATGAAACAAAGAAACATCAATGATGTGAGAGAATCATTGATTGGTTGCCTTCTGTATGCCCCCCATTGGGGATGGAGCCCAGAACTTGGGAATGCCCACTGGGCCAAACCAGCTAGGGCCACTTCTGGTTCTTTTCTAATTGGTGTTTGAGTCTATGACTGAATGAGATGTTAAACTTTAAGGGAGACACTAAAGCTGATTGACCTAGTTTCTATTTTCACTTAGAATTGCTTAAATAGATCAATTCAAGACAGCAAATTCATGTTCAGTGTTTTACTAATTTGCTACATATGTCTCCCATCAAGTTTAGCTGTCTGACATGTTCATTCTAGATATTGTTACACTGATATTATCTTAGTTATCCAATCTCGTAACCTTACCAGCCAATGAAAACCAAGTCATGGTTCCATCTCTTGATTCATCCTACCTTTTACCATCCTGACTGCCCAAGCCAGGATCTACCATTCTCTTCACAGGTTTTCTTGTCATCCATCATTGCCACTTCAGATTCACTCTCTGCCCTGCAGCTAGAATGAGTGATGCAGAACACAACCTGCATCATAGCACACCCTTGCCTAAAAACCTTCAATGGTTTCCCACTGTTTTTGTGGTAAAAACCAGAATCTTAACAAAGAGACACACAAGGCCTATTTGGATATTTCCTATCTTTCCAGACCCAATGGCAAATTCTCCTGCCACTTCCACTGACCCATTCTCACAGTTTCAGTTTCTTTCTCTGTTTCCTACTTCTTCCTCTGCAGAGTGCTATTGCTTGTGCTTACCCATAGCAAATTTCCCACCCTTCATCCAGTTGAGTCCTGTTCATTCTTTAAAACTCAAATATTTCCGAGCCCCCCCCCAACCCCCGCAAAAAAAAGCTTCTCTGTCACCTCAGATCCAGGTCAAGTTTTGGTTCATAGGTTTGAGAGTGTGGGCTCATTCATTTAACTTAAACTTGGCAACTACTTGTTGGGTTTGTGTATCCTGTTTGTTTTTTGCCATTTTTTGTTTATGAGATATTGAGCACAATTTTGGGCCTGTTTTCTCACCCATTAAATGGGTTGGCTGTGAGAATTAAGTGCACAAGTGAAATACTTGGAAGAGTATGTATAGTAAATATTATTCCAGAGCACCCTGCAGTTTTTAGTTATGATTGGTTCCCATTTAATATCTAAGGTGTAAGCTCAGGGAGAGCAAAAGCCTTGTCAGGACTGTCTAGCGGATGACTTCTCAGTGCCCCTGTGGAAAGCCTCACAGAGAGGAAGTAAAATATTTAAGTGGATGAATAAAAAATGATAAGGTGTTTTAGTGGAGGAAGAATTAAGAATTTACTTGGGCCTTAGTTACAGTTACCTCTCATAAAACATTGGGGCAATATGAAAGCTGAAACTGCTCTCTCTGTTACTTTGACCAGTGGGTCTAAGAGAACTGTTGGTGAATAGCCCCCAAAGAAACCATCCTGCTTTACCTTACAGTCTTATGGGGACATTTTCAAAGCTACATTGCTTTTTCACCACAAATTGCCTTTCTAATGGTAGCTATGTAGAAATAAACAGAATAAAGTCAAATTTAGAAAACAGTGCTAAAGGAAAACACTCCTATGAAGAAAAGTTCAGACAACTTTAAACATTTTAATTTAAAAACAGAGCAGTATCATTAATTAATTTCCTATTTAATTTGTTTTGGTTTACATAAAATATATGAAATAATATATAGGGATTTTATTCATTTAATTTAAACTTGGCAACTACTATATTTTAACCAAAATTATATTTTCAATGTTATTCCCCTAAAATGGGCAAAGGCTGGATCAATACAATTCTCACAGTGTATTTGTAAGAATTACTCGTTGCCAAATTATCTTCCTGTTAAACTGCGTACTGCTCCTACATTCGATACTTAGCCTTTGCTCTTCGAGGAGACTCAAAAATCACTGTTTACACTTGCTTCGGCAAATGTCATTTACATGGAAATTCCTGACTAATTCATGAGAAGGTTTCTGGGCTGTGAACTAGAGTCAAGTTTAGAGTGTGTGAGCATACATAAAATACGAACTCTCACAGCTTCATACTGCATATGCAAAGCTGGAACACAGTGAGCGAGGAAGAGGGGTGCTCTCAGTCACTTCCTGTGTGCCACAGGGAGTTAAGTGCTACTGTTGTTGATATGAGCACACATCGCTGACTGACCTTTCACTGTTATGAGTGGCTCTTCTTCTCCACGTGCCGGATTTCTTTCTTTGTCTTCACCTTATAACCTTCTCCCTGCTTTAAAAGGAATGCACACATTAGGATTTCACGGCAAATGAGTTTTAGTTATGAAGCAGTTTCGACTCTGGTTCCTTGAGGCTGGATTAGGATAAATGAAACACAATTTAAAGCACTTTGCCACTTCATGTCCAAAAATACAATCCTCTGGCTTTAACCATACAGCTTAGCATCATTCAGGCAAGCTAGAGAGCACCACGAGAATGAAGACAGTGCCACTGTACTTCATGGTACTTCAGGTTAGTGAGGAATCCAAAAAGGAGCAGCCTGTCTGTTTCTGGTCGGAAGCTAAAAAGAAATCATTTCGGAAGCTCTCAAGGCACTCAAACCCCAAACATAAAAAATATTAGTTATTTACAACTTATGCATTTTTAAGCCAGCAGAATTTTAAGCTGTTATTTGAGACTGATAGTTCTCAGTAAACCAGTAATCAGAACTAACACCAAGGAACTGCTGTGGGTCTAAGGGACTTTTAAAAATTATTTTTATAAATATTTTATTGATTTTTTTTTTTTTTTTACAGAGAGGAAGGGAGAGAAATAGAGAGTTAGAAACATTGATTAGCTGCCTCCTGCATACCCCCTACTGGGGATGTGCCCGCAACAAAGATAATGTGCCCTTGACTAGAATCGAACCTGGGACCTTTCAGTCCGAAGGCTGACATTCTATCCACTGAGCCAAATTGGTTTCGGCTAAAAATTATTATTTGTGGAATTACCAACCCCTCCTCTCACTCCAGACCAGGCAGACATCCATTTTCCATAAAACAAGACCTCTTTACCAAGCAATGGGACATACTTCTCTGAGAGCCAAATTTTTGTATAAATACTCAGCTTTTACCCTGTTTATAATTAATGGACAACACAGTAGCCTTTCCACAGATTTAGACCTTCTGAGGAATTTTTAGTTCACTTTGTCTGATGTAAACAGAGGCTATTAAAGTTACTATTTTTAAAATGAAAAGGTTAAAGTTCTAAGAAAAGGAAGAAATAACTAGCAGTGCTTTCTCTGGGAGATGGAGACCCATCTGTTGAGTTATAAGGCTCAGTAATGAGTTTAGTTACTGAATTGGCACATTGGAAACGCAGAGGAGAATTTTGGGGTTAAGAATAGGGAATTCAGACTTCTCCATAGAACATATTGTACAGGGAAAATATATTTGATATATAGATCTTGAAACTGAGATTTTTACCATTCTAAAATTTAAATCCTGTGCACATGCTGGAAAAGAATGCTCTCCATCCGTGCCCAGATAGGCACTGGGCATGGGTGGGGCCCTGCCAAGGGGTTTGGTGGTAGAGGATTTTAATTTTTTCTAGGAATCTTGAACTGGCATGTTCTAACCTCCATAAATTAATATATCTCTGCGAACTCTCTGAAGATAGTAAAAGAATATAATGTTGAAAAATGTTAGGAAGAAAAGTCTTTTTCTTTGGCCCTGATCAAATGCACAAGATATCAGAAGCAGCAAACGCTTCAAGCTGCCACACTGTCCACGCCAGCCTGTTAGCCGCGTACACTAGAGCGTTCACAAAGCTTTCATCCTCTACTTTCTCTGGGGCAGTCCCCCTCCTTTACCACGTCCTGTTTCCTCTCTTGTGGGATAACCATTCGTCTTATTACTTTCCGAGTGATCTGTAGGAAGCAATAGTGAAAAGTAGAAATGTTTCCTGTTTTCTATTTCAAGAGGGGACACTACAGCAAGCAAACAGAACATCTAAATTCCAAGAGAAATATGAAATCCCAATGGTGATTACTTTTCTGGTGACGAGGTTGCCTTCTTCATCAGTAAAGTGTTCTTCCGTGACAGATTCACCAGGAATGTGTTTTGCTTCCTCTCCCTAGAGGATGTGGCATAGAGATTAGCAACATACCAGGTGGAGAAATCTGCCCACCATTCCATACACCACACACATGCTATGCGGAATGTTAGAAAAAGAAGGCATATGTTCTACTTGCTCTTCCAGGGCAAGGAGAAAAGGCTGGTTCCACTGATAGTTATTTAGCATTCAACAGCATTCAAAGCATTAAACCTCAAGTATGTACAAGGATGATGATTAGCAACAAGCTCCAAGAAGGAAGAATTTAAAAATACATAACTATAGAATGAACACACATTGGTTTACAAAGCAAAGTTTCATTGGTTGAAAAAAAAATTAGCATATGATTAGGGCTCTAATTAGATCATCTCACTTTCAGTACAACCCATTTTTATGAATTACAGTATGTCTAATTTGAATTAAGATAATACCTTAATTGGGAAATTTATCACCATTTGTTAGTTTGACTTAAAATTTCATTTACTAAGAGCAATATACATTTTTTTTTTTGGAAGCACTGAAAGTTCAAGGAAAATCTCACTTTTAAGATCCATGAAAGGTTCAGTCTTTAAAAAATGAGAAGAGCTGTCTGATGAAGTACTTGGTTTCAGAATACTATTTTCAAGTGAGGGTCCTATGTAATGTCTGATTATCTGGTTTTCATTGCCACAGACAAAAAGAAAAAAAAAGTCAGACGAAAGGAATTTTAAATAGTATCTCTTAGTTAGTGACTGTTACCAGGTTTTAGATGGGGAAAACTGTCAAAAGACCTTCCTCTAGTGAGTTTAAAAAAACGAAATAAATTCTTCACTATCCAAGATGGGCTCTTACTATCCTGCTCATAGGAAGCTTGGTAGATTTAGATGGCTCCTTAATATCTATTAGTTCTATGATTGCCTAAGAAGAAGAACCACTCAAAGCAAACATAGGACTGTATTTGTAATACATTATTTTTGGCACTGGTATTCATTCAACTTTAGGTTAGTGCCACCTACAGTTTTGGGGAACAAGGACAAACATCTGAAGTGCAGACCTATTCTAGAGCCATATTTGCCTATTAGTTAAAACTTTTTGTTGAAAAGGTGACCTAGATATTACTACACTACAGTGTATGTAGTTACTGTGCACTGCTGGGCTTCTTAGGAAAAGTAGCAGCATCTCTAGGAGAGCCAGGATTCTAGCCCTTTCAGTGGTGCTGTCACAGAAGAGGTAGCTCTGATAATTTTGTCAGTGCCAGCCAATGGTGGGAGAACTTGATGAGTACTTTATGTTGTAATAGGTAGAAAAGCAAGTTATGGTTTAAAATGAAAAAAAAAAGTGTAAAGACAAAACCAATATTGGGTTTGCTAACAATATTCTATTTCCATTCTTTCTTTTTACAAAGTAACTTTGTTTTCTTATAGACTGTGGCATCATAGGTCATGACAGTTTGTGGGACATGCGACTCATCTCACTGTAGTCTAGAGGCGGGATGAAAATAAAAGATGTTTCTTGCTACTCAGATTTAGTTCACCTTAAATCTTGCTTACAGTTAATTTCAATTAACACAACAGAGAGAAGGAGATTGGAGAAATGTAGAGGACTCATGACTAAATGCACTAAAATCTGCAATACATTTTTATGGGAGTGTTATTTATACTTAATATGGTTGGTGTCATTAAAAAGCCATTTTATTTTAAAAGTAAAAGCATAAAGATAGTAGAAAAGGCTAATAAAAGATCATGAAAGATGTCACTATAGTTTAAAAATGAATAAGTGGAATATTTTTGGGCTAACTTTTGGAAATGTCTAGTTCTTAGAGTATTAGAGAATCCTATGGGACATATCATGAATGGACCCTTTTGTAGGGGGAAAGATGCCAATTAATTTTTAAACTGTTTGGACAGTCTCTGAAAGAAATGTGAAGTAGTTATATTTATAAGCATATAGTGAATACATATAAGTATACTGATTTATATTAATAGTCTTAGAAAAAAGCAAAGCCCTACTTATAAGTAACAAACCATATAGGTTGTTGAGATCTTCTCTGGTATGTAGCATTTTCATTTTTTTTCCTACTGAGAATTCATAATATTTATGTAAAATTAAAGGTATAGGCTTATAACTCTTAAATGGTCATAAAGTATAGTCAATTATGCTTTAATAAGATCAAAATAAATTGTCTGATTATGTAAAAACTCACTAAAGTAGATTAGATAGGAAGGAATCAAAAATACATTGACAAAATTTTAAATGGATGATTTTTTAAATATATTGGAAATCAAATGTTACCAAGGAGATGTCTTTGAGGCTTCTCCTTAATGAGATAAAATATATCCTAATTAGTTTCTAAAGTTCTTGGTAACAGTTTGTACCACTGAGTAAACAAAATTCCCTACTCTGGCCTTATTGATGGCATTATTTTAGGCAATGCCCTCCACTAGCACATGCTGTTTCTAAGCAAAAATACAGTCAATCTGTCTGTCTACCTGTCTAACTATGCCAACCCTGGTGGCCACCTTACTGAAGACTAGTTCCCTTTTAAACCCTGCGACGACATTTTCTTAATTTTTATTCCTCCTTGAATTTTTTAAATAAAATGAAAGAACAATTAACTATATAAAATGTACCAATTTGCTTTGATGTACATAATATTAAAACTTCAACTTGCCAAAAAATGGGAATAGATATCATATATATGGTGCACAAATAACTTGGTAAGTTACTAAGCAATATATACCATATAACTCATTTTTATATTCTAAGAAACCCACTTGCAAAAGATGTTGTTTTGTACACGTACATAAAAACATAAAGCTAATGAACAGTAGCTACTGCTCGACAATGGAATGGGGACATCAAACTTTATATACTTTTAGTTTGGGGAAAACATTCATATAAATTCTTAATCTGAAAATCGTAAAAAAAAATTTCAAAAGTAGACATAAAAATATAGTTGAACTATATTAATATAGTGAAATTGCAGTCATTTCAATCTTCCTAAACTTCATAATAGTTTGGCTGTGAGTTGACTTAAGCCTTTTACCTTTCTAATCACTGAATTTTAAGCAAATAATGTAAAACAAGCTTATAGGACTGATTAATTTACTTATATTGCTTTTAAGCATTTGAAACCATTGTGATATTATCAAATTACATAGAAATAAATGATTATAAAATTTAAAAACTCCCCAAAGAAACAGGAGTTTAATTTGACTAATTCCTTTGCAACTTAAAAAATATTAAAGTTAAATTATAAAATTATACTTTCAACACATTTATTATACAAGTTGAATGGCTAAGAATACAAATTTGCCTAGACTTCTGGTAATGGAATCCTGAGCACACTATTGACACTTAAGTGGCAAACAATCTAAATATGCTGGCTTAGTCCAAGGTAGATAGCCTCCATGAAGTAGGTCAAATTCCTAGCATTCCAGCTTCATAGTTTTCAGGAAAGACAGTCCAATGTTGCTCTCTTCCACGCACTAGAAAGGCCGAATTTAGTATAGGAAAAGTTATTTTTTCTTTGTTCTGGAGGAGAAAGAATATAGTATTGTGGAAAAAGCAGGTAGAAGCTTCACTGGAGGGCTAGAGATTAGGTTCTGGTTCCAAAACTGCTACTGCCTTGCTGTGATTCTGTATAAATCAACCCACTGTTTTGTCATCTAGCAAAAGAGTGATTTTAGTATTGATGATCCCCTTAGGGCCAAACATTCTCATGTTATATTTTTGACAAAGATGGTTCCCAGCCACATTTACCATATACAAAGGTGGTCTCAAGCTCTTTTATGTCAGAAAGATACTAACAAACAAAGAGAAAAACAATAGAAGTCTGACCCTTTTCAACTGCCCCAAAAATCTGAACGATTCTTCTACAGTATATGTAACATATTGTTATACCCATAATTTCTAATTATAATTATAGGTATTCATTAGCTTTTGATTTCTGTCATACACAAAAGACATTTCTCAAAACTTGAGTGATTCTATTGTTTATACCATGCTTTCTCTTGTCATAAAACCCATTCTCTGATGATTCCACCCAACCTCCCTGACTTCAAGAAATAGGGATTTGGGGAGAACTCTGACTCCTCTCTTTTATGAAGCCTGCTACAACATCACAGTGTATTTTAATCTTTTAAACTTAATAAAAAAGTTAAAATATTTTAAAGAATTAAATATAGAATTAACTATATATTAAGCTCAAATACATAATAACTCTAATAAAAGCTAACTTGAAAATGCACGTGTAGAATGCTAGGAGAACAAAAGAGAGCATTCACTGAGATAGGGAGTGGGGTTTGATGTTTTTATATTCTTCAGAGTAATATTTTTTTTACCCTCCACCCTTTTTGCAGTTTTTTTGCAGGATAACTTATTTTCTTCTGTCCTATACAGGGGTAGGCAAACTTATGTGTATAGCAGTAAGTATATGTGACAGATTTTTTTCTTCTATTACAACTGTAAGCCTATTTTTGTCCATTCTTACATAAAGGAGAGCGGGCTTCGGATCATGGCAGTTATTCTAAAGGAATAGCTGGGTTTGGATGCAACATGAATAAGTCACATGTTAAGCATAAGAAGCAAGTTACACTATGTTTGGTGCACTTTTTGTAGACATTTCACTTTAAAATACCATTTCTTGAAAACATTATGAGAATAGCAAAGCCTGAGCAAAGAGTATGGCTTTACCTCCTTCAGAAAATGGATTTATTTCCTCTAATTCCAGGAAGGTGTGGGAAGTGATTATGAGGATTTCTGGATAGCAGGTTGAATACTTACAAATATGCTAGATCCTAATAAGGAATTTGGCTTGCCTATACGGAATTTTCAAAGAAGTGATTCATGCTTTTTGATAACCTCCTACTGAGCTCAAGGTTGACTGAATAATATAAAATTTAGACAAGGCCTTATTTTCTCCTCTAATGCTTCCAAAGTCTTTGAAAAACTATTCTAAGCAGATTACTTCTCTTCTTTAAAATGATCAACATGAAAAGTACAAGCAGCAGGATTACAAATTTTTGGATACCTAAGCCAACATCTCTGCTCTCTGTTGAGTCTCCTGACACTTTAGAAATGGATAAGTTTGATAAATGGTTTTCAATAGATATTTTTCTTCCTTTCTTTCTAGAGCTGCCAACCAAAGAGCCTCAAGGTATTTGGATCACATTCAGAGGCCTGGGTATTGAAAATAGCTTCCTAGTTCAATGTACTCAATCATTTTAACATCAAGAAAGATCTCCCTAAAGACAGTAATAAAGACAAGCAGCAGACTGAGATACATTCTGCTGGACCTTCCCACACATAAGGTCAGTGCTTCGAAAGACCTTTATGGGGGAAATCAGCTTATTCAACTGTGTTGTAACAGGTGAAATTATATTTTTCATTTCTAGAAAAAAAATGCTTCCTATAATTTAACACATATAAAAAATCAGGCTGTATTTTTGTCAAATTAAAAACCTATTTCATTTATTGGGGTGATGTTGGTTCATACAATTATATAGGCTTCAAATATATAATTCTATGATGCATCCTCTGTATATTGCATTGTGAGCCTATCACCAATACAATTAACTGATGTCATCCCAATAAATTTAAGCAAAAACTTCTGAAATAAGTTTTTTTTCTTTAAATTTGTCTTATGTCACATATCCAGGCTATAACATCAAAGTCCCAGTCATTGATAAAAAAAAACAAAACAAAACTAGTTTTCACTTAAAAAACTGAAGGCAAAAGGAATTTGAGACTGAGAAGCCTTTCAATCCTCTTAGCTCATCCCTCATTACAGCCTCTGAGATTTCATTGAAAAGGGACTATTCTCTCACCATATAACATTTATTCAGGAAAAGCAGGACACAATCCTTAGGAATTCTCAGATAAAATTAATTACAACTGTCAGGTCAAACACAGGCCTCACTACTAAGCAACATGATGTTTTCCCTTTTGTTACTGTTTTTATAAGCTTCCCAATGTGCAGACAAACATACAGAGAGCCATTTCGTTATCAAGCATGCTGAATTTTCAAAATCACAAGAAAGGACTTTCTAATTATACAGCAATGCCCCATGATGATTCGGCTACAGGATACCTTTATAATCAAACGTCGGCGAATAACTCGGGTAGTGACTCTCTGTTCCTCCTCTGAACTTGAATCACTCTCACTGTTTTTCAAGTCCTGATAAATGTATTTTTAGCATAATTTTACCATTACATTTAAAATAAAAGACATTCTGAGAAGGGAAATCAAGAAAATATTACTTTTACTTGCTGCTTTCCCTCCTCTAAGGAAAATTGTGATGTATATTTATGAAAATGTTTTCAAAAATTTCAGGGAAAGAAATTTTTGAGCAGAATTCTAAGTGAAACCACTCTGTACATGTGTGTATATATATATGTGTTTATGCATAAGTGTGTGAATCTAATTAGTTTAAATACCAAGGTAAATAAATGATAAAATATCAAAAATAACAATTTTAGAGATTTTTTGGCATAAGAAAGTACATCTAATTACTAGTTTGAAGAAATATTAATATTCATTTTTAAATCTATATACATTTGACTTGAATGTACAATCTTATAGTTCAGGCCATGTTTTAGTTAATCTACAGAGAAAGGCATGGTATTGGATTTTTATGAAATTTTGGTCAGATTTGACAAACTTATAAAAAATAAAGAATGTGTGTAAGCATAATTGGTACCTAGTAAGAGTTTATTCAAATAAATAAAGGAGTAATGTAAAACATGTCAAGATATGAGGTCTTATAAATAACTGATATGAAATTATAAAACACATCTGACAGACAAGAACATGGTAGAGACATAATATAGTAACTAAACAAATGATAATTTTTAGGCAATAAGGATAGGAATATAAAAAAAAACGTAAGTGGCAAGCAGTTCACATTTCAAAGGGGAAAATATCTACTGAATGATTTTATTTCTAAATTTCAATGATAGAATTCTGAAAATAATTCTGAAATTTTATATTCTAAGTTTACTAATTACCTCAAAGTTGATAGTACTGGAATTAGAAGTTATAGTTAATATCCATTAGAAAAATCAATGCCAGTATTGATAATAAAAGAAAACCAAGTAAAATTGTTATGGGAAGTATAAGTGCTAGCTAAAATGATTAATGAAATGTTAGTCAAGTAGATAATATAGTAGGCCATATTCACCAAAGGTAAACTTAACAAAAATATAAAAATATAACTTCAACCTTGACTTTGTGGGAAAGTTCATGTGAACAAAACATCCTACTAAATAATATATAGTGTCAAATAGAAACAGTTGAGTTTCTTACTCTTTGCAAAGATATTGCTTGCTAAGTTTCCTATTTTTAAAGTTCATAAGAAAAAGACCATAAATTTAGGACACTTAAAATGACCTAATGTTGTGTAAGAAGGCCCTGCAATGGCTCCAGAAGGCATATCGTGAAAGAAAAAAAAGTACTACTCAGCATTCAAGGATTAGTAGGTTAGATGAGGCAAAGGGAGAATTCAGTCGGAATTAACCATACACAGAATAGGGAACAGTTTTTCCTTGGATAAATTTAAGAACAGATACTAATGCAAACACTAATAACAAATCTAGATGTTAAATTATATCACAATCCTATCAAGCATCATCTAAGAACAGCCCCTCACATAAATAAAAAGTGGCCATTTGGCCAATGTTTTAGTTTCCACTCTTCCTGGAGTCTGTGAATGTTAAGGGGGGTTGACAGAATGTAGTAGTAGGACCTCATCAGGATTCCTTTTGGAGAATTCTCTAGGGATTGGCAAACAGTGTTAACTAAGAGGCCAAATGGAATTTTCTCAGTACTCCTTGCCATGGGCTGCTGCATGGAAAAGGGTGGGAAAGAACAGAATTTTACCTTGTAACAGCAAGTAGTCATTCGTGTAAGAGCTGCACCCGGACTTTTGACCTGATCATTTAGGGAACAAAAAGGGGACTGTTTCTGAAATCATACATCAGATGACCTCGTTGGTTGCTATTGTCCTAAGATCTAGTCACAAAAGACACATCCAAACATCTTTGGTTTTCTTGTGAGGTCAGCTCATTTCTAACAGAAGCTTGAACTCCATTATGAATTTTTATGCTCATAAAACCTTTATGCTTTGGAGTGGGACCTGTGACCAACACCAAAGGCATAAACTCATTTATTAAAAATGTTGCAAACATTTTCCATTGTTGATGAACTCAACTGACATTCCTTCCATGGTTAAGACTTTGTTTTTAAACCCTCTTTATGCCTTCTTTCTCTCTGGTTCCCCGGTAGCCAATCTGTATGCATATAGAAGTGCTTATTTATACTTATATTTCAGTACTTTCTATTGATTTTAATAGGCTTTTTGCATATGTTCATAGTTAAAACACCAGAATGTT
Organism: Lasiurus cinereus; assembly: GCA_011751065.1. Classification (NCBI taxonomy): domain Eukaryota; kingdom Metazoa; phylum Chordata; class Mammalia; order Chiroptera; family Vespertilionidae; genus Lasiurus; species Lasiurus cinereus. Next base: position 11,616,535 of record JAAGEH010000426.1, read on the forward strand.
ATTGCTTCTCTTTCTGTGTGGGCTCATTTTAAAAGGGAGTATTTTACTCAAAATCATACTGCTTACATAAACTAAGAGTTAACTGAAAGGCAGAAATTGATATTCAAAATCCCACTTGTCAAGAAAGAAGTGAAAAAAGACCTGACAATTTTATTTTTCCCTTTCCTTCTGAACAAGCAGTAAAATGGTCAAAAAGTAGTCTGCAAAAGGGAAAAGGAGAGGATATTAATCAAGAAGCTGACAATTAGCTCCTGAGTGATTGGGAGTTTATTTTTTTTAAGCATCATAATCATGGACTCATTATTTGCAAAAGAAAATAGATGTTTTAAGAAAACTAAATGTTTTTAGGAAAATGACAAGTGCTATTTCAAAGATATATAATCTATGTCTACTACATAGTTCATGAAAAGACATAAAATTTGAGGACAAAAAAAATCAGCTCTATTTTCATATCCATCTATGAATCATAATTTCAATTCTTTACAATATCTAAAAATGATGCACCTCAATGAATTAAAAAAAACTATTGAGATAGTATCACCAAAACATGTAAGTACAAAGAGCAAGCAAATAATTCTGTGGCAGAAGGTTTTTAAATGATTAAAAACAAATATTAAGATAATTATCAACTTAGATATAAAAATTATTCAAATGATACTTCTTACTTTAAATTTCTAAATGCTGTCAAACAATAGTGGTATATACACACATCATTTTAGGCTTGGGTACTATGTTCCTTCAATTTTTAAAGCACACTTTCAGACAACTGACCTTACAGGGTAGAACTTTTAGATGGGTTGTGTGCTAGAAACTTTAAATTATGCAAAAGAACCAGAAACAATTACCCCTTGCATAGGAAAGAAAATTGGATTGGGAGTTAGGAAACTTAAATCCCAGAAAAAATAATACTGGACCTTAAGCTGGTTACTTAACCTCTCTATAATGGCTAAAGAGATGGTTATTTTTCCTACCCTATAAATGAAGATATGATCAAGTAGCTTATGTTTTACTCAGAACTTTCTTTACCTCCAACATTAGTGTGATAATTTTCAGTCATACATTTATAATTTGGAAATAATGAAAACCTTGGGTCAATGCTACATTAATCAGAGGAAGCAAATCATCAATACCTTCAGTTTAAAGGACAACATTCTGAATAAAGCTGACGTACCTTTGGCTCAGACCCACTGGACCCCTCTTCTTCGTGGAGGTTAAGCCTTGGCTTGCCATCTGCAGGAGAAGTCCTACTCATCTTTTTCATACCGACAGGCACACAGGGTTTAGGTTCCTCTATTACAAACTTGCTGGTTTCTTCGAGAGATTTCTGATATGCTGCTAGTGATGATGTTGGTTCCTCAATACGACCATATCCGTGTGGTTTTGGTCTCAGAGTTTCCTTAGTACTCTGTTTCCCTACATCATTTTGGGATTCTGGAAAGTAAGATTTCGTCTTTGCTTCTGAAGTGACTTCTGCATGGTTGCCATTTGCTTCAAATTTCCCAGGTTCTCCTTTGAGATAAGAGGTAATGGAATCTCTACATTGGTCTGGGCTGCAACAGGTAAAACGTAGATATTTACAACGGTAACACATGGATGGAAATGGGTCTATATTTTTAACAACTGTGTTTTGAACACATAAAATAGAAGGGCCTGAGAACTCTGCTCACTGGATTTCAAACTGTGAGGGGCAGTCCTGGGTGTGGGGGAAGGAGGTGCTACACAGGCTCTAGGCACCTCCCAAGCTGGCTAGCTATGCTATCATTGTTTGTGTTTTGTTTGATTGCACTTCTATAGCCGCTTAAATTTTATATCTTAAAAAGTAATCCCGAGCATTTCATGGACCACTCAGAGTTCCAGACTAATTTAAAAGAGGGGGATATCTTAAAATGCTTTTATACTACCAGTGAAAAAACTGATAAGGCACAAAATGAATTCCTGTGATGAGGGCTCTGGCAAATTCTAGCCTTTGGGTTTCCAATGATGATCCCTGTAATTCCCTTTTCTTGCTCCCATCTTTCTATGCCCCTGACCTCTGCTGACACTGACTGGTGCTCAACCATTGCTTGTACTTCCTGTGAGAACTATTTTTCTTTCAATTATTAAAAATCTTTCTCTTCTAGTACTTAAAGTGATTTCTAATTTTCATCATTTCAGTATAGAATTTTATTTGTAGCTTGTGTATTTTGTTTAGTGTTTTTGCTAATTACCTGTAGACTTCTGAAAGTAATAATTATTGCAATATTTTATATGTATAACATATTATTATGTATGTGTATATAAGTATGTATGTGTATATGCTTATAATCAAGTTGATTATCTAAACAGTTATAAAAAAATATCAATAGCACACCCTATTCTGTTTGTGTAAGGACAAACAGTTCCAGCATATTGTGAAGATCCTATAACATAAAAACAACTATAAACTATATGACTGTATCTGAACATAGACATCAGAAGTAGTATTCTTTATTGTCTTGGGTTTTTGGGTAGGGTGAACACAGAATTATTAATGCTACCATTCTGCAAAAAAAGTTTTGTAAAACTCCACCTTTGGGAATTTTTATGGAGCAAGAGGCCTAATAAGATGAAAATATTAAATTGGGTTATGGAATAATGTGTTTTCGCATCCAACTTAAGTTTATCATTAGTTGCCACTGAAGTAAAATGTCTGATATGCACATACAAAATATTACTAACAGACTATTTGCACTAGTCATTTAATATGCTTGTTACAAGCTTTCTTTTTCAATGTATAAACTTGTTTGAGGAAAGTAGTCATACTTATTTTTAAAGCTGATTGAAGTGACATTCTTAGAGTTTAGAAATTCATCCGAAGTCACAAAGTGCAAACCTAATGATGATGATATTTGAAACAATGTCTGGAGGATATTAAACTCCCACCTTTCTAAAGTAAAGCCACTATAAGAATCATATTCATAATTGGGGAATTATATTGTATATAAACAAATTTCAATCATGGCAAAATTATTTGGGCTAAAGAATTACATATATTGCCCAGCTGGTGTGGCTCAGTGGTTGAGCACCAACCCATGAACCAAGAAGTCATTGGTTTGATTTCTGGTCACGGCACATGTCCCAGTTGTGGGCTCAGTCCCCAGTGGGGCATGTGCAGGAGGCAGTCGATTGATGTTTCTCTTTCATCAATGTTTCCCTCTCCCTTTTTCTCTCTCTCTAAAAAAATTGGAACATATACTATATTGCAAATCACGTAAAACATTCATGAGGAAAAGGGTAGGATATTATATAAAAATGTCTCTTCTTAGTATGGTAGAAAGACAGATGACTTTTTCTTTCTCGGTGTTTTCTGTTAAGATATTAAAAAAAAAAGTATGTAAAAAAAACGCACCAAAATTTTAATGGTGGTTATTGCTAGCTGGTAGGGGTTGCATTGATTTTTTATAAATCTGTATTTTTAAAATTTGAATAATAAGCCTATTTATGTTTGCCCTCAGGAAAAAATAGAAATGTTTATATTTCTTTAAAAGTCTTGGAATTTATTTATTACATTCTTTTGAATGAGCATTAATTACTGGCTATGTGAAAAGAGTAATACAAGTACTAAACTAGAAAAGAGTAGTTTTCTAAAGTAAAATATATGTCAATTTTTGGCATATATTTAAAACTTTTTGCATTTCCTTCAGGTTGCCAATAGTTTTAAGAATTATATTTGAGTTGAATGCAATTTTCCCTCTCCAGATTAGCAAATGAACCAAACTGGAATGGTCCTGTAGAAAAAGAGTAATTGCTAAAAAGCACATATTTAAAACAAACAATTAACATGTAACCTGTTTCATTTTTCTTTTTCTGAAACAGCCATACCTGTCATCCAGTCGATCTAGTAACCCACCAGTTATTCTTCGAGCTTGAGCCGGGGACTCTAAGTTTCCACTGGTCTCATTCTGCCAACCTGTAATTGAAGACATTTCCAGTTCTGCTTGCTGAACACGTTTAAGAATAGCCTGTACTTTTTCTTCTGTCATCTCCTCAGACTCTACTCCTTCTTCAAGTTGAATGTCCTCAAATAGAGATTTGAGTTTTTCTTCTGTCATCTCCTCATCAGGACCAGATTTTCCTTTCTCTTGCTGCTCAGAGCTGACTATTACTTTTCTAGTATGTTTCAGTGGCTCTGCTGGTTTAACATCTTTTGGGACCCCAGCCATACTTCCAAGGTATCGAGGATACTCACTCGGATATACATCCTCCAACTGGCTCTCATCTACATCGACTGCTTCGGGCATTTCTGATATAGGCATTGAGTCTTCAAGTCTGCTGTCTTCTAAGGAAGTGTCTTCTGCAGTTACAACTGGAGGTCCATCTGCTGAATGCTCTACGTTTCCCCGGGAAGGCACTATCCCATCACTCAGTCTACTGGGGGTTCTAAAGGGAGATTCTATGCTAGAGGTATCACTAAAATAATCATCTTGCTGGAAAGGGGTGGGTGGTGTGTAGTGCAACCCTGTGGGAGTTTCCAGTTCCACTTGAAGGGAAGGATAACCTATGGAAGACAGTACATTTGGACTGACTGGAATGAATTACGAGTACATCAAACAAAAACACATGGAATGACTTAAATTATATCAGGTATGAAAATGTAGTATGAGGAATTACAGAATGATAAATTTATTGGTTTAGTTCAATTAAATGTAATACAATGAAATAAAAGGCTAGTACAAACTATAATAAGATAGGATATTAAGATATAGGTTGTTTCTGTCAGTTTTGGTAATTTTAATATAACTTAAATACACAAATTAATTTAATCCAATATAAAGTTATTTGCCACTACATAAGATACATTTACTCCATGGCCAAATTTATTATCATTCAACTTTTAGCATGTAAAATCCATATTTTGGTGGACTAAAAATACAGCAAGCTACAAAAAAACAATTTTTATAATTATAACATTTTAAGAATAGTGCATATTAGCGATTGTACCCAACTCTAATTTTTACTTATTTCACATGAAATTTACAGCCAAGAAAAATGAATTTAATATTTGGAAAGAAATGATTATTAGATTTTGGAAAAAAAATCTAAAGCCATGTTAGGAAAAGGATTTAAAAAGCAGATAAAGCAGAAAAGAGTCCATGTAAGCCTTCAAGTGTCAAAATGTATTAGAGATGAAAGGGCTGTGGTGTATATGGACATTTTGGTAAACTTGGTGAGATGGGTCCACTCAGAACCATGAATCAAATAAAGAGAAAAAGGCAATGATACAACAGAGACAGGAGGAAAACCATCTTCAAAGAGGTCTGAATATTCACAACAAGGCTATGAAACCCAGAGGTTTATTAACCAGACTACATAGAGGAGACAGAGGGAGCAGGTCTCATATTTTAAACTGTGCTGCATGGGCTAAGGGAGTATTTTTCTCTTTGAGCAGAGAGAAAAGTCAACAATGGTCTGGTCATGGTGAGGAAAGGAAGTTTTACAGAATTTCAACGAAGAGGAGAGACAGGAAAAAAAAACACAACGCAACCCAGCACATTTTCTGAATTATTAGTCTACAAACTAAAGTCTCATTTTCCATCAGTCCAAGGTAAATACCAACTTAATTTTGTTGTGAATTCAGATCACTATAGGTAAGTTAATATTTTCCTATTATGGTCACCTGTAGACCAGGATTTTGTTGAAAAGCTGGCTAAGATTAGCTGAGGTTTAGAATCTCCACAAGTGATATTTAATACATATATTCCTAAAATATTCCTAGGAATTCTTAAAACAAGGAATAGAAAATATTGAGAAGTAGCAAAAGCCCGTGTGAATTTATTTATTTAATAATATTCTGATTATAAAATGTTAAAATTAAATGCAGTTTTCAATTCCATTGAATACATCCATTGTTTCCTAGTGATTTTGTGTATTAGAGCTACTGTGTTTAAAATTTTTCCTAACAAAGAATATTAAAAGATTCTATAAACTATAATTTGGCAATAACTCATCATTTGATATAACATGATATGTCTTTAGTGCAAAAACAGTTTGGTTACCAATACATGTTTCACATATAAGATAAGACTTTAAAGAGAGCTTTTCCCCAAGATTCTCTGGTGTTTATAAACTTAAGGATAATCCACTTTTGACACTACTATACATCATTCTTATGTTATGTGGATAACAAGGTATGCTTTAAATTTTCTGTTAACTCTGAGAATTTTTGTCACATAATATGCAGAATTAGAAGTTACTGATTCTTGTTAGTCACACTTATCCAGTTTAAAACTGGAAAAAGAATCATCATATTTTCCAAAACATGGAATAGTGGAAAAATATCTTTAGTCCTTCTTCCTGCATCCATACCATTATCAACCTTTTACTTAAATTCATTATAAAGAGTAAATTCCATTTGTGAAGGAAGATGAGAGCATCTTGAAAAAAGGTAAGATATTTGTTTTGCTTTTCTTAATACTTTGATGAAGAAAAGCCCAAGTTTAAATAATGAAGGAAAAATTACAATATCTATAAATGGAGCTAATGTAAAAGACAAATTATGTTATTAGAGACATCTATGCTCATTGAATTAGAAATTATGCTGTAAAACTAAAACACTTTTTTTTGAGTGACACATTAGACTTTTTCATTACATACTTAAATACTCGGTCCAAAACAGTAATTCAGCATTTTACTTAACAATTTGTATACTATATGCTTAAACTTGACCCAACACCTTACTTACTTGGTAAAACAGCTCACAATTTGGTTTTATCTATATAAAATAAGCTAATTCACTAGTTTTTTTAAGGTGAGTGTGAAAATAACAAAAACTGTGTATTCTCTAGATAGATATTAAACTTTCTCCCATTTGGTCACATAAAATGTTTGCAATTGAACAAATGCTTTTATATCTCATTGTTCATGTTTTACATACCAGACATTTATCATTTGTTCTATCAGAGTATATATTTGCAGACTCTGGCAGAAAAAAATGCTGTGAAAATGAGAAATTAAGTCAAGCAAATCATCATTTAGCTGGTTTAACTGACTTCCCTGTTTTACTGCAATCAAATTTTATCAACTGATTAAATAAATATGAACACTGGATTCAATTACCATCAACAGGGTCATGGAAAACATTGTTCTCATCTGCAAAACTTCTGGTGCCTGAAATATTTCCATAATCAAATATTGGTCCTTCTAGCAGAGTCACTATATCTATTCGATTAATTTTTGTCAAGACCGAAGTTAAGGCATCAGCTGAAAAAGGAGGGGAAAAAAAGGTTGAAAATCCAAGGAAATTATTTCTTTCAGTCATCACAATATCCACACAAATACATAGCTTTTGCAACACTGCTGACATTTTAGCTCTTCTTATTGCAGCTCTGAAAACCAGGGGGCTCAAAAAACTGGCCACTCAAGGGAAGATTTGTAAAGGTCTTAAGAATCACCCTATAAAGCTATGCTTGAAGACAGCAACATTCATTTCATTGTAAGATGCAGAGCAGATGAGCCCCAAAATAGCTACATTCCTTTTAGTTATAAGGGGATCTCATAAAATTTTAAACATGTTCCTCTCCTTTCAGACTGTCAAAATAGGTTGCTCTCATATTTGATGCTTAGCAATTTAATGATTTACTAAAATCAGACTGACCCTACAATAATTTATTCCACATTGTTGTGGGTTGGCTCTTGTAATAGTATAGCAGCCCCCTATGCCATCCACAATAAAACGAAACCCAACAATATTAGAGAATTCTCTGCCACCACAGACCAAACTGAATACAATTATTTGATTTGATCCTGTTTTTCTCTCTCTACCTTCCTGCACATCCATCTCTGACCATAACAGTAACTTCATAGTGTTTGCCTACCACGCCATGATTTAACAGTGAGATTTATATTTTCACTTTTAATGGTCACAGAGAGAACTACAGACAAAAATGCAAAAAATTTCCCTATTTGCTTTCTGAAAGCTTCCTAAAGATAGGTTAGAATATTTGCACTAAATTAAACAAATATAATTTCAAAAGACCTGCTACTACTCTATGATTATTCTGATTTTATTAACAGTAGGCTTATAAAAAATATTGGATATATGCAATTATGAAAGTTAAAGTAATATAATTTCAGCATACTTGTAGCATTTTTTCCATCTCTGGTAACCCATTTTTTTAATAACATGAAGCTTTGAGAAATTAAAGAATTTGGATTTTCCACACGTATTTGATTGATTTCATCCACTGAAAAATTCAGTTCCCTTGCCAGTTCTGTAGAAAAGAAAAAGAGTTATTGAGATTTTGTATTATACTTTTATCACATATATTTCATTTAAAAAAAAAAAAGGTTTTACAGTAAATCCCAGGAAAGTAGTAATCCTACATAGGCTGTGAATGAACTCTTACTTAGTTGCAATTAAATTATATAATTTATTGATATGCACAAAGATTTGCTGGATTCTTTTAATTCAGCCAAATTTTTCTTTCAATTTGAGCAAACTTCGTACAAGTTATGTAGGGACATACAGTTCATAAATATACGGCACAAAAGATGCTGGTGTTTTCCCTAGGCATTTTTTATGAAGTTCATCTTTTACTCGCTTAATATTTTTCTCTTTATGTCATCAAGTTGCATGAACTTCAGGCCAGATCACTGTCTATGATATGCCACATGTATATAAATACTAAAGAGAGGTAACTTTCTATCCATCTAGATGTATACACTCAATCTTGTTTATGCAGAGAGTGTCTTTGGAAAGACATGTATGAGTAGTAGTGGCTGCTTTAGTAGAGGGAAATGTAGAAGTCAAAGGTGAGAAGACTTATTTTTTGTACAATTAAAAAAAGATCAGGTATGTAGTACCTTAAATAATTATAAAAAGTAAAGAATGGTAAACATATCCTTCTGTGGAAAAGGAATTGGTCAAGATTCTATCCAGCTTAAATTTTTTTTATATTGCCTACTTTTTATTTAATTAAAAGTGTGTGTGTGTGTGTGTGTGTGTGTGTATATATTTACATTCAGTACTATTTTGTGTTAGTTTCAGGTATTAAGCATAGTGGTTAGACCATTATATTTCCAGCAGTTTGTAAGAATGTATTTGGAGGCTCAAAAAAAAAGTCCATATCCTTTGATCACATTTTACTTCTAGAGATCGATCTTGACAATACATAGCGTTGTACATAATGATTTACATACGTGAATGTTTATTGTAGGCTTGTACTATTGAAAAATTGAAAATCAAGTGTTGAACAAAAGAATTAATTAATGTAACACAGGGGCTTGCAAACTATTTTGATCAGAGCCTACAATAAGAAATATATTGTATATCATGGTGTTGCTTAAATGAAACTGATCTTTATGGAGAGAAACTAGCCTTAATACATATAAAACACAGATGTCTTCTTTGCCATTCTATTCCATTTAAAAACATAGCCAAAGCATGAATTGATTCCATGTGACCGATAGTTAGAACAACATCATTGTATAAAGTATCTCTATTGGTTGTTATTGTTTAGCCATTAAAATCAAGATCAGAGAGTATTTAATTTTGTAGAAACTATGTAATTGCAAATAAAAAAGCAGATTTAAATTGTTTTTATAAATGCTAATTTCCCTAATAATCTTTATTATAATATAGGAATTAGAATTTAAAAGTTAAATTTGTTTTTAAGTTTTTCACTTCTGTGTTTTTTTAAGTTCTTCATCTCTGTGTTTTAAGACAACGTACTTACTGCCCAAAAAGTTCTCATAACTGAGCTGTATCATTTGTCTAGACTCAATGAAAGCAGACACATTGTCACTAAGAATTTTAGCATTTTATGGCTTTATGTCTGTCTATTCTTACATCATATTTTCTCCAAAAATTTACTCTGACAGAGAACTGGATTTGCTTATGGGAAATAATCTAATAATTATGGGCATTAACTACAACACCGCCTCCACACTTTATTTTCAGATTACAGTGTCCTATGGTAAAATATAAATACTATCTTTAATTTTATGTTAGCAAATGTTTACATACAACAGATTGCTATTAACTCTCAACCTGCAAGGGATTACTCAGACTATCATCAGCCTCCTGGGTATTAGCTGTATCTGAGAGCAAAAACTGGGTGGAAAGAGAAAGGAGGGTTCAATATGTAGGAGGGGGAGGGACTTATGGCAATCAAATGAAAATTATATCTACTTTCATACTCTCCCTTTTAATAGCATAGATAATTATTTCCCTGAGTCTAGATGTATGTCACTGATGATAGGCAAGATGACTTTAGCTATGACAATAATTGATACTTTTAAACCATTATGTTTTATGGCTGTGAATTTAAACAAATACACACTCAACCTATAGAATATCTTTTTTCTGCATAAATAAATAGTTCCATTCATTTCACTATTTTTAAAAATTTTAATTGAAAATTTGAATTTATCATCATTCCTTTGTTTTCTTGCTTATGTAATTATTGAAAATGATCCTTGTTTTCCATGTCAAAGTGATATGTTTAAATAAATATTTGAGTGTAAAATGAAGTTAATTTACAGCTATCAGCTAAATAAACATATAGATAATATGGGTATATCATAAAAACTGTGAAGTTGACTCATGAATGATTAAAAATTTTTTAAACCTTCATGGATTAATTTACCTGTTGCCTGAGAGAGCTGCTCTAAGGGCATAACAGAGGTGGGGAACTTTTCTGGGCCAAGGGCCATTTGGATATTTATAACATCATTCTCAAGCTATACAAAATTATCAATTTAAAAATTACCCTGCTGTATTTGGTCAAACATTTAATTAACTCACCTCTAATGCCTTGGCAGGGCCAGACCAAATGATTTCATAGGCCTTATACAGCCCATGGGCCGGAGGTTTCCCACCCCTGGCATGTTTAAAATTTTTAAATTACTTAAAAGTCATAGGCCTTAGGTATATTTCCTTTTATGCCACCAAATAAATTTCCTATTAGATAAAAGGTTATCCTATATTACCAGAAATGGCATTGTGAGAACGTGCTTACATTCAAGGTGAAATTAAGATTTAAATTTCTATTTTTCAGTAAATATGTATAGGAAAAGCCTTGAAAAACACAGTATACAGTACTATCAATAATTATTTCTGGGTAGGTAGAATTATAATATTTTTTTACTCATTGCTTGTTTGTTTTTGAAACGAACTGCTTGTGAATAAGAAAGAATTTAAGAAATTATCTCTTTCATTCAGGTTTATACACTTACCTGTCCAACTAAGTCCCAGGTGATCGGCTACTATTGCCATCCTGATATCTGTCCGTTCACATGGACTCTGTGGACCTACGATTTACAATTTCTTAATTAAAATAATCATAAAAAAAAAACAGGATACTGGAAAATTGCTTTGAGCAGTACTCAGATTTTACAGAGAGACTAAAGCTAACACTGTACATTTAAATGTGTCCTAATCACCTACATGAACACCCCTTTTCACAGGACTCACTTGATTTTCACCTGCATCAGACCAAATGTCAGACTACATGGATGCTCAATGTAATGGGATTGAACATGCTGACAGGCTAGCTACTTTACAACAGTTACAGAAGTGTTGTGTTGGTGAAAACACCATGATGGGGTTTCAACATCTGTGCTTTTACTTTGACAGAATCATATCCGTTTAGCACATTAACAAGAAGAAAAGTTGCTCATTGTGAATGACACCAATATCTTCAGCATGCTTCCCTAGCTGTCTATGGTGTAGTTTGGTTAAAAGGAAGAAAGAGGAGTGTATAGACAGCACAAACAGATGACAATGACAGAATGAGAAACTACGGTTAAGTCACTGCACAAGCAATCACAACAGTTCATGCACTAGGATCTACGAATTGGAAAGTGTTTACAAACTAGGCTCGTTCTCCAGGATGTGAGCAAAGAGTGCTCGAGAAACCTGACTGCCTTCATTCTCACCAGTCCTCCTACTGCTCCTTTTCTCACTGCCGGCCTTTTCACTCTTTGATTTTAAAGGTGCTGCCTCTGTTTTCTTATCTCTAGCAGACTTCGTTGTAACTGAAGGCTGGCCACCCCGGGAACTCTCGGACAACGACGTGTTTCTTGAGGTACTGTCTTCCTCATCCGACAACTCAGACTGCATCTTTTTTTCTTCTTCAGAGAGGCGGTCCACAAGCTTTAGGGTCTCACCACTAATTCCCTTAAAATATTCAATGGAATGTTTACAAACTTCCTTAAGCTGACTCTTCCTGACTTGAACTGTGGTGGTAGCACTGGAGGTGGTGACACAGGTGGATCTTACCTTTACTGGCAACTTGGATGGAAGTTGTTTAGCCTTGTCTTTCTCTGGCTGCCCTTGCTTTTGTGGGGTGCATGCTTTTCTAACTGGAGCTGTGTTACCCCTGTGTGTGTTTTTTACTGGAATTCTGGACTTTACGTCTAGACATGAAGAAGAGGTACGGGTTTTGGCTTTCTCAGATGGACTAACCTGCTTCATTTTACTCACTTTCATGTTTGGCATATGATTTGGTGGGAAGGTATCTTTTGATGAAGTGGCCTTTATGGGAAGTTTGGATTTTCGCCTAATCCCTACCGGTGCCTGTGTCTTTTGCTGCTCTCCAAGCACTTTCTGCTTCTCTCTCACACAGTGTCCCTGTAGCACCCCTGTCTTTTTTCCTGATGAGTTTTTCACTGGATTAGCTTTCTCTGTGGTACGAGTGGGTGCGGCGTGTTCTGTCAGAACTATGTTACTTGTAATCTTATCTGTCTGTATAGTGGAAGAATCCAAATTGTTGTTGTTATTAAAGTTATCTTTTTGAAAATCGTGTTTTTCTTGGGGCCTAGCACCCATGTGGCTATCGGCTGAATTTGAAACCACTGTTATAGTTTCATGTTCTACTCCCTGACAACTGGTCATCACAGCTTCTATCTTATCTGATACTTCTCCGGGGCCTTCTTTCTTCATGGTCATGGTGGACGCAGAAATTCCCATTTTTATAGGCGTGCGCAACTTGGGGTCAACTTTCAAGGTGCTAGTGGCTGCTGCTGACTTCTCCAGGGAGGCACTACTGGGTGTGCCTTCCTGACACTCTCCGCTGGTCAGGATGCTGGGTTTAGGTTCGACCGCAGGTGCCTCTACATCTCTCACTAGATTGGTTTCTACAGTGGTGTCCCCTGACTGTGGCTGTGGTGTGGCAGTGACCATACTTTTATCCCCTTCCCCCTGGTCCCCTGACTTCCCTTCAGAAGTATGCTCACCAATCTGGAAAAATTGGAGCCTCTCTTCAACAAAATCCCTCTTGCTCATGTCAATTGCACCACTGCGAGTCATCTCAAACATTTTTCCTTCATGAAATGGGAAGGGGTTAGGCTCACTAGTTGGGGTACTTTCATCGGTTGGTGTTCTGGCTGGCGTTGTATCAGGGGTTGTTGCTGGAGAGCGGTCTTCCACAGCCAGACCAAATGGCTTAGTTTCATCTTCCCGGGATTTACTGTCAAAAACTTCATCATCCCCTCGGTTATTAGACCAAGGGTCAAAATCTAGACCTTTGGTAGCTACTGTTTTAAAAGGAGTGGCAAATTCTTCATCTACTTTGTAACTGAAATAAGTATCAGGAAACACTGATCTGTCAGGATGTCTGCCTTCTAGGGTGAAAAACTGGGCCCCTGACTTCTGATCAGTCTTATCAGGAGTCTTTTCGGACGAAGAACTTTTCGAAGATGGCTTATCTTCATCTGGTCCCACCCTTCCCTCTTCCTCGATGACTTCAAGTTTACTTTGGCTAAAGGAGCGATCAGCTGGCTTCAAAATGCCCTCTGTGTTCCAGATGTCTTTCTTAATTTCCATGGTCTGGCTTGGGAGTTTGGAATCACTCTCCGTCAAGCCATCATCTTCATCTTGCAGGTCGTAGCCATCAAGAGAGTCAATCTCTGTGGCATCTGTATCATGAGAAAACTCGGCCGTGGTAGCAATGGAACACTCCGTGATGGACTGGTCATTGTTCCCATTCTGGGCAGTTTCATTCTGAGGCGAATCAAGGCCAAATTCATGATCTTTCCCAGATCCATTAGTTTCTAATTCTTTCTGGTTGGAAGCCCTTTCAGCAGAAGTTTTGGGTTTTGTCATTTCTTTTTGATCACTGTCTGCTTCCTTTAACTTGAAAGTATATTTTTTAACTGGAACTGGTTGATAAAGTGATTCGTCATCACTCGAATCACTGACGTCTGCCCCAGGAGGAATTGGAGAGGGTGGCTGCACTCGGATGACTGGCTCAGCCAGCTGGTACTTGTCATGCTCATCTTGCAGACTGACTTCAATCATGCCAACCTCTCTTTCCGGCAGATAAAGATTCTTCTCCGACTCAATTTGGTCTGCATCCAGCGGCGGAGGAGGGGGAAACTCGATATAGGCAACTCTGTTGGTTTTGGGTCTTTGGTTAGAGTCTTTGCTCACACTACTAGGCATTTCGTGTGCGCCTATTATCTCCTCCACTGTAGTCTGCTTTAAGGAGGACGACTTGCCCTGCTCCTCCTCCTCCGATTCCTCAGAAACCTCGGGAATTGGGCTGGGTTTACCTGGTATATAGGCTATGAGTGAGTCTGGTGTCTTAGACGTAAATTCATAACTCACTTCCTCTGAACTGGGTGTTTCTGGAGTTAAAGGGCTTTTCCCAGAGCTGTCTAGAAAGGAAACTTGCTCTAGAGTATCATCTTCCGGACTACCTTGGGGAGAAGGAGGCTGCTGCTTTTGCTGTCTAGTTGTGTAAAAGGTTCCCCTGGTCTCTTGTACTGTTTTACATTCCTGGCTGATGATTTTTTTTACACTTCCTTGTTGTATCTCCTTTTCATATTGCTTCCCCACCTGTACAAAACTGACATAAACAGGTAAAGTTTTTATCTCTTTCCCTCCCTCTGACGGGGCTAGTGGTGCAACTTTTTCCAATCCATCAATGGGACTGTGGTCGAATACTTCGCTAGAGGGAGATTCTTTTCCTGGGCTAAAGTCTAAAGAATCAGGAGATTTGGTGGGGGAGCTTTCAGTTTCATCGAGAGAGGGGCATAAGCCTACATAACTCTGATGTTTGGAAACTTTGCTGATTTCTGAGTAGGTAACTTTTTCTTCTTCTAGAGAATTAAAGTGCTGTGTCTCCACTGTCTCTTTGTGACTCGACTGGGGTGACTTTTGTGATAGTTCGTGCTTTGGAAATGGCGGCTGCTCACAAAAACCAACGGGAACATTAGAAGACAGCATTCTCCGCTCATCAGCCATTCTGACTGGGATGTGCGACACCGCCGAGCTCTCACTTCTCCTCGGAGGTTGATCGAGAGCCCCGCCAGGACGGTCCCCTTCTTTCACAACATATTCCCTGTATAAGACCTTTTTGGAGGGAGATTTTACAGTCATTTCCTTAACTTCTGAGAGAGAGCCATTTGTTAACAATTTGTGTTCTCTCTCAGTCACAGACACAAATTCACTCCTGTGATCAACAATTTTACTCTCAGGGTGACCAATGTGATTCTCTCTTACATCATGAACAAGTACATGCGAAAGCTTTTCTTTCTGCGACTTATTGTTAGCGGCTCCAGAACTTTCCCACGTTCTAAAGACCTTTTTGTCCCAGGGTCCCTTAGTTGCTAAATCTGAGGTTACATGACATGCCAAGTCTTTAGCCTGTTGCTCAGAAAAAGAGTCAGGCATTGTTTTACTTGACATTTCAGTTCTCTGTTTTTTCACATCATCAGAGCCAGAATCATTTACAACAATTTCACTGTTTTGCTCAGGCTCATCTTTAGCTTTTAATATCATAAAATCTTTTTGGGAAGGTACTCTTTCATCTGAGAGGTCTATGGCCTTCTGCTGTTTTTCTCTGGCAAAAAGTTGGTAGACAGGTAGCTTGCTCTCCTGCATTTTTTTAACTGGGATTCTGGATTGGCCATCTGGCTTCTTGTCCTCTTGAGTCAGGTCCTTACTTTTGGTCTGCGCGCCTTGTTCAAATTTTAATCTAATGGAGCTCAGTTTAGATTGTTTGAGCTGAAACCCAGACTGAGGCCCTTCTGGTGCTTTGCTCTGTGGCACGCTTCCTTGGGCTTCCTCCGTGGACTTGCTGTCCTCGGTCTGTTGGGACAGAACCTTCTTCTCCGGGCTGCTGGGCAGACTGGACCCTTTTCTCTCACTGGCTCTGGGGAGGCCTTGCCCATCATGGGCATGATGCCTCGCCTTAACCCACTCATCATTGGATGCCAACAGTTCTGTCAGCAGTACTTTCTCAGGGCTGCTACTGGTAGAGCTTTGAGAAGAGTATTCTTTGCCATTTCTGGGGCGTGCCTTTTTCTCTGGGGACTGCAGTTCATCATTGAGCTTTTCGGTTTTGTCACGAAAAAACTGTGACACTTCAGTCAGTTTTTCTTCAGCTTCCTTCACAGTCCTGTCCACCCTATCTTCATACATCAACTTCTCTCTCCCTCTGTCTAATCTGTCCTCAGTAAAGCGCATCCACATGGCATGTTTTGGACTACTACCATCGCCAGAATAGTGCAACACTGTCACTTTATCAAAATGCTCATCTTTAGACACTTTACCTACACCATTTTCAGACACATCTTTATAGATTTTGGAGAGAATTTCTTTTTTGGGGGCAGTGACTACTTTTTCTCTGGACCGCTTATCAGACCCCTGTAACTCTGAACTAGAGGGTCCTGCATGGTCTGTCACTGATTCCTCAGTATCGGAATGAGACACATCTAGCTTTTCTGACAGAAGCATTTTCTCAGCAAACCTGTAAGACTCCCCTCTTAGTTCTGACAACTCATCGTCATGGTATTCTATTGAGTGTTGACTCAAAAGCTTCAATGTTTTATAAGAGTCATCAGATATGAGTTGAGCAGAACTAGGGCGACTATCTTCTTCTTGGGACACAGGAGTGTTTACTCTGGAAGACTCCAGATAAGAAGGCAAGGACTCTTCTGCAGTGAGTTCTTCCTCTTCTTGCTGACCCTGTTCCTCTGAACAAGGAAAAGCATCGTGTTTTTCTGGCAGAAAATCTTTTAGGTTAACATCTCCCCGGGATAAGTCTTTCTGATACACATACATTTCCTTTTCTGGATGCTTTTTGGTTTCTCTAATAATGACTTCAGTGGGCTCAGCTTGGTTACCTTTTTCGATGTGGACTTCTATTATACGCTCCAGTTTGGGTTTCATTTGGTTGTCCTTCTCTGCGTGTTGGGCTGAGGTGTCAGCAACAGACTTGTGAACGTCTGGGGCCACTGCCGACTTATGTTCAAACAGACCTGCCAGTTCTTTGGAAGGGTCCCGCCCGGACTGAAAGGCCTTCATGATGTCATGGACAGACATGGTTTCTTCAATTCTTTCAGAGGCGCCTTCGCTGCCAGGTGGAGAATGATAAACTGTCCTGGTAGTAGTGGTTATGTGTGTCTCTTCTTTGACACGCATGCCTTTGCTCAAAGCTCGACTGTGGTCGTCTTCATCACTACTGGCTTTCATTTGAAATGCTTTAACTTTTTCTTTAATACTGGAAGTGCTGGGCTTGGGCTCTAATTCCATAAATGTGGGTGACGGTTTGGGTGACGCGGGTTCCTCTGGTTGGGATTGGGAAGCCTCTCCGGCTGAGGGCTCATAGCTCCTGATAACATGAACCACTTCGGTTCTTGTTTCTGTGATGACAGGAGGGATGGGGACTTCATGAAAAAGCGGCTTGGGACCAGTGCTTTCAGCGCTCTGTGGAGCTGAAGGTGTTTTTTCACTTCTCGTTTCAAAGCCACTGTCAGACAAGGGACTTTTATCCTGGTCGTGCTGAGAAAAGTCATCTGGAGACTCTAAAATAGCGTCTGTTCCAAAAAAGGAATCGGCCATTTTACACAATTCCTTCTCGGAGGTGGAAGGCCTCATGGAGGCAGGAGGCATTTTGAGTTTGTGTTCCTGCAAAGCAATTGCTGGTTTTAAAATTCTTTTCTGCCTCTCTTCACCATCTTTCTTTGCATCCTCAAACTTGTACTTTAAGTTTGTCAATGAGCTACTCCCAATATCATTCGTTAGGTAATCAATCACCTTGGTCAAGCTGTAATCCTTATCGGACGCAGCTTTTGCTTTGACTTGCACTCGCTCGGGCAGAGTGGGAGAACGGCTTGCAGCGGCTTGCTGTCTTGCTTCTCTTATTTCTTCGGAACTAAATTCTATCCAGTCGTCTTCGGGAGAGTGTCCTTTGTCACTCTTTGGTGATTTGGATGGTCCTTTATTATCGACACACACATCTTTTTTAAGGATTTCGCTAACTTTCACTAAGTCTTCCTTTACTTTCTCAACAATTTTGAAAGGCTCTTCGTCCTCCACCCTCCCTTCTTTGGGGAGTTCAGGCTGGAATGGCTTCTCCTCAGGCACATCTGTTTGTAGTATTGCCGTCATCCGCATGAGGTCCTCTTTCATTTCAGCCACGTCTTTTAATATCTCCTGACTGGAAGATAAAGAAGATGGTGCAGACAACTTAAGGGCAGAGGGTGCAAGGAACAAAGATGACTTGACTGGGGATGAAGTTCGATTGAAATGGGGCTGAGGACGTGTCTCCGTAGTCAATGTTTTAATGGGGGACAGCACTGCTGATTTTGCAAGTGAATTAGAGTCTGGGAGTTTCTTTAATGCTGGTTCTGGCAAAACATTGACTACAGAGTATACTGGCACTGTTATTATCGATGAAGTTACAGATGAGGTAGTTGCAGATATTGACGACCCAAGGGATGTATAGAGTGCACTTGCGGAAGGAGTTCTGAGAGACTGAAAAGCTGATGGTGCTGAAGAAACATATGACCTGAGTGGGGAAAATGGCATCGCTGTTGTAGAAAACACTTTCTCAACTGTGTCTGCGGTGGCATTCACCACAGAACTCACAGAGTTTGTAGCGGTAGAAATTTTTTCCTGTAACGTGGCAGTGGCTTTGCATCCATTAATTAAAGTTGAAGATGATGGGTATTTCAGAGGGGAAATAGATCCATTGACTAATGCTACCTCTGCATGTCCAGGCATCTGCTTCACGGGCGATGAGAGAGAAGAGGCCATCGTAGCTTTTGCCGATGAAATGATATCAACTGCTGATTTGGCTGGAGACACCACTGACTTTAACGGTGAAGATATTAGCGGTGCAGCTGATGTGATGATCGACTTAAATGGCAAACTTGAGGAATACATATTAATGTTTGACTTGGGGGAGGCAGGGGGTGTCATAGTAATTGATGACCTCTCCAAAAGAGACCCTGCTGTAGTCACTGGAGAGGTTCGAGAGGAAAACATAGAACTGGACGCTAGCCCTTTTAAAGGCGAAGCCTCCGTGACTGCGGGCGCTCTAACCAGGACACCAGAAGACACTTGCATATTGTATGGAGATTGTGACACCACCGTTTTTATTGGTGAAGAAATTGTCCGAAAGGATCTAATTGGAGATGCCACATCACTAATGGATTTAACTGAAGATGTAGTTGATGCGCCTAAAGTGGATTTGATTGGAGAAGGAGTCGAAACGGACCAAATTGATTTTAACGGAGAAGCTGATGGCGTATTAGAGGAAGAACTTGATAAGGAAGTGAAGCCTGACTTGGCTGGCCCCGGCACTGTGATCGGAGGTGTGGTCCAGGACTGGTATGGTCTTGTAGAAAAGAATGGCTTGTATGAGTAAGAAGTGGGGAGGGATCTTGTTGCTCCTGCACTCCGTTCAACTGTTTCTTAAATTTTAAAATGAAATCAAACACAAAAATCAACAAAAATGGTTGAGAAACAGAGAGACCAGAGAAAAAAATTGGTCAGTAAACTTTGAAATATTACAAAAGCAAGTACAATTGTTTGCATGATTTAGAATGGAAGAGGCAAAAGGAACAATTAAGCAAAAGAGGGAAAAATTTTCTACAGACATAACTAATCCAAAGTAAAAAACACACAAAACGCTAAATAAATAAAAAACAGAGCAATGTGAAATGTAAGAAGAAAAAGCACATCGCAACCAAATAGGCCAACAATGAAAATTAGAAAACACAAGGAAAGAATTAATGATGAAAAATAACCACAATGGAAAACTGTTCCTTTACTTCCTATTGACTTTCTTATGTGCTGGTTTTGAAATATCAGTAGCCATTCTGTTTTGCCTGTATAGGTTAATGTTTGTTTTGTGCAAGCATAAAACTCTTATTTCAGTAATTGCTAATGTTTCCTCACCTTGAACCATATCAATGTGTGTAGCTATATGTTAAACATCTGAAAGTCTTTTTTAGAAAACCACTCAAGCCTATTTCATGCAGAATTCAAAATAACTTTTAAGTGACAGGCAACTGATGTGCAAACTGTGAAGCCACTGGATTTTAAATCTGCATCTTCCATGCACAATTCGGTTATGCTTCACACCCATAAAAAGCCAATAAGAGCAAGAAATTCTCTGAGTCAGAATTTTAAAAGGGGGGGAAAAAAAAA
Source organism: Lasiurus cinereus (assembly GCA_011751065.1). Classification (NCBI taxonomy): domain Eukaryota; kingdom Metazoa; phylum Chordata; class Mammalia; order Chiroptera; family Vespertilionidae; genus Lasiurus; species Lasiurus cinereus. Next base: position 11,636,936 of record JAAGEH010000426.1, read on the forward strand.
ACAAAGAAAAGGAATGTTTGCATTTCTCTTTTCCATGCAGTATATTCCTTTTAGTGAGAAAAAAAAAGTGATATGAAATGATTTGAAAATGCATGTGTACACACACACACATAAAGGGAGGAAAAAAACGAAAATATGATTCATGGTTACCATAAGCAAGCAAAGCAACAAAACATTTTATCATGCGCAATATATCATGGCAAACAAGCCAGTGATGTAATATAATTTTTATGCCATAATATGCACAATATATAAACTTTAAAAATACTTTCACAAGAGCATTGAGAAAGAAGAGTACACTTTTTCCATGAGATGTGAAGTCTTGGTACCTTTTGAGATTTTAGGAAAATACTGCATAGTAAAAATACATCTGCAACTAAACATATCCATATTTGGTGTGGTCATCGTTATGGATAAAAGCACACATTTTATCATATTTTGTCATTATCTACATACTTTTAATTCTCAAAAGGTATCATGGGGGAAATCTAAAAAGCACATTCATATTTTAACACCCTGTATTTAACTTATCTACAGTGGGACATAGTATTTTTTTGCATATAGATGTCAATGGCAAAGGTCCCAATTCTGGTGCCTTCCCGGAATATTCATGGGACTTAGGGATATCCCAAACACTGGAGCAGCCACGAGGCAGACCTACCACTAGGAAAGATGGATTTACTACCAGCATTCTGCTGGCAGTGGGACAAGAAACATACAAATGAAGTAAGCACACTCACCCGGGGAAAGCAAACACACACTTAGTCCTCTCTACTTCTACAATTCTAACAAACTGAGCTGGTCACAGAGATTTGTAATGCCTGCCAAGGGTAATGTCTATGTCAGAGTGACTGCACTGGTTCAGAACAAGAGTGAACTGAGAAGAGGAAATGAGAATCTGCTCCTCTTCAGGCTGTGCTCGTGCCATTGCTACAATCCAGTCCTTGGAAGAGCAGCTACTCCCACAAGGGTGAAGATTTTCATTCCTAGTGTACATTTAAATTCAAACATTCAGAACATATTCTTTTCTAGACTGGCATATTATTCTTAGGAAAAGTGGAAGAACTAAGGAAAAACTCACCATTCATTACCCCTCCTAGCCATAATTCTCAATATTATATTACTTAACTCTGTTAGAAATACGTACCACACTACAAATGAAAGGTTTGGGGATTCATTCAATTCAGTGATCTGGGCTCAGTCTAATGTCATGGCTCAGGAGAATTTATCTTTGTAACTATCAAGAATTGGTAAAGCATCTCTCCTTTTATCACTGAAGGCTGGCTCATCAAACAAAGATGTCTTCTAAACAACTTCTAAGTCTACCTCACATAAGCAGCTGACTTACTGTTCAAATATATGTTGTGTTTTAATGACACATTTTGTGGTTCCCTTTTTAACAAAGACAATTTCTGGATATCGGGCAGTTAGAAAGGACAGGTAGTGAGAGAAAAGCTGTATTCACTTTGAGTTCTAATACCAATTCAGAGCCATGACTTTTCCTTAGTTTCCTTAGCTCCTCCTTACTCCTTTCAATTCCTCTGTTCATTACCATTCTGCTGTCTTTCATAAAAGAGAAGAATATCCTTGTTCTTCTATCAAAACTCAAAGAAGAAAACCTACATACACCTTAACTGACACTAACCAAAGAGTAGTAACACTTCAGAAATTGGAAAAATTCAACTTATTTAGCATATATCTGACTTTACAACTCATATTTCCCATAATCAATACCGTAGAGACCAGAATCAGATGTGAGCTGGTCTCTACGGTCCAGAGAGTTTCTGTCCTAAAGTAGCTGGTCCATGAAGCTTAAGGATATGGCCTGGGAGTCCCAACCAGCTACACAGTGAGGGTTTTAGCTGGGGCTGGGGCAGGGCAGGGAGAAGTAAAATAGTATTCTAACAAAGACGTCCCCCCAAGAGATTTAGTTACTGAAAAAATCGTCTAATTACATACACACACATCTTTCCTGCAGTGTAGCACAATGGGAGTTAATTTCAGAAAAGTTGGGGAAAATCAAAGTTGGGGCTCTCACTGACAAATTTGCAATCCTCCCTAAACTCAAGTCATGTAATGGGAAACAGCTAGAAATTATTCACTAATTTGGAAATAATTTTGTATAAATCTTTCTCTAATGTTTAAAGTGGCACCACTACATGCCGAGACTGATTTGACTCAGTGGATAGAGTGTCAGCCTGCGGACTGAAAGGTCCCAGGTTCGATTCCGGTCGGGGGCATGTACCTTGCTTGCGGGCACATCTCCAGTGTGGGGCATGCAGGAGGCGGCTGACCGATGTCTCTCTCTCTCATCGATGTTTCTGACTTTCTATCCCTCTCTCTTCCTCTCTGTAGAAAATCAATAAAGTGACACCACTATATCAATCATACACAGTGCAGTTCTCACACCCTTAGTTCCTATTGGTGGAGGGGTTATATTAAAGGCTACAGTGATCAACAGAGGTGATAATCATGTGGATGAGGGGAGGGGAGGCGAAGAGAGAGGGAGAAAATGAATATGATTGAATGAATCTATACCTTGATACTTTTAAACCAGTTAACAATGAACCAAAACAATCACTGAGAGATGAGTCTATCCAGTCTAGTGAAGACCAGCCTTTAGAACATATTTAATAAAGGGCAGGGGAGGGAAAAAGAGGAGGGAAAAGAAAGTCAGTAAACACGTGCTACCTCAAGAAGGTAGGAAAATACCACTTTTTCAAAGTGGGTAGAAAAAGAGGGAGGAATAAGACATTATGACCTATGTAGACAAAGAAAAAGGAGATGACAACTAATGTTACTTTCTCATATTTTTCTACCATCCCACATACATAAAAATAAATATTTTCTCCTTTGAGCATAGATTTAAAGCAGCATTGGTTCAACATTATCTCCTAGCAAGGTTAACAATCAAAGTGAAACCCTGGTTTTTTAAGATAGGTGATTTTAAGTAATAAAAATGGTTAATGGCTTTTAAAAACCTGTTTTGAAGCTATGATCTAGGGGTGTTTGTGCCTCATATCTTGAACTATGTATAATATATTCCTTAGATTTCATGGTAAAGTTTTCTTGCAGGCAGTTTTTCTTTTGCCATTGGGTTTTCAAATGACCCCAAAATTCTGACTGTATAGAAAAAATGTCTCTTCTTATAAAAATCTGCATAGATTAGTAAATGTGTTAGAAAACTCACTCATTCCAGGCTCAGTCAAGTAGCTGTAGCGCTTACGTAAAGCTAAAGATGCAAAGCTCTGTCGTTTATCTGCTTTCTCGGCCTGAAAAGGAAAAAAACAAAGACTGTTTCCAACATTTTTGTGACATTTCATAGTTTAGAAACATTTTGTAGGATGTTATGTTGATATCTTATTTATCCTTATTTTTTCTTCGTATGGAATTTCCTCATTAAAATGTGATTCTAACACCCCACCTCAATGTCTCAAACAAATAGCCATATTTAGCATATATATGAGCACCAACACAGCAGACTACAGGGAATTACAGATAAAAGACGAGAGTTACAGAGACTTCTGATGCTGAACAGGAAATTTCCCCCAATTAATTTGGCCTCAAAGCACATATATCACAATGTGAGTACATTCCAAGAAAAAAGGCACACAACGGTTATTATTCTGATTACTGCTGTTGTTTCTGTGTGTTAACAGGCAGAAAGTATAGATGAGAAGATTAAAAACAGGTTAATAGTTTCATTAGGAATAACGTTACTGAATCTTAAGGCTGCTGATTCTATTATTATGGAGGTGTGAGTTTTAAAAATCCAATTATCATCTAACTTGGAGAAATATTATAAGAAAAAATTCATTCAAAGCTTAATTGAATAATTATATCCTTAAAAAATGGCCAAGATACACTTCTTTAAGTAGAATATAAAATATTTATCAATAGCCATTGGGCACATATTTTATATTATGTAAAACACAGGTTGATTTGTATAATAAAATTTCATATATTACCCACGATCTTGATTTAAAAGTTATAACACAGTTGACGCTAGGTGAAAATGTATATTTTGATACATGCCAATTACATTTTAAAATGTTTAAAGGACTTGAGTTCAACTTTTTAAGTTGTTATCGATTATGATTTTACTAAATATACTCTTATGCATATGTGGATGAAGAATGAACTATTCTTTAAGAAAAATATATATCCTTTACTCACTTAAGCTAGAAAAATATAATACGTTTCCCATACTTTAGCCTGTTGCAACTTCTTTTATACAGATTCAATTCCTATTCTATCTCTGGTAAAGTAAAAGCAGAAATGTTTATATTACCTCATCATCTTGATCTGACTCTGTCTCCTTTTCGTTCCAAGATGCATTGCAGAGACAAGGAATATTATAATGGACAGCAGAAAAGAATATCAGGATATGAAAAGGACTAAGTAGGAGCACAAAATGCAAGCTGATTTAGAAGGCAAAGCAAATCAAAAGAAGCCAACAAAATGTATCAAGAACAGTACATCCATGGCAAATTAATGTGCAATGTCCTTTGAAATCATAAAAAAATCTATGAACTACCAGCAGAAGCAGAAGCAATAAACAGGACTCCATCATACAAACCATAAGAATCTGACACCACAGTAACAAGACTTAGTCTACACAGAGACCATTAGAACATGAATTTCAAGAGCTTTAATCATGTTACATAGCATTCCTTAATTGCATACCAATGGCCCACTTCTTCAAGACCAGGGAAAGAAAGTTAAAATAAACCGATACCAAAAGATACCTTTTTATGTGCTGGCAGAGTGATATTTAAGTTGCAGACAGCTGTTTGAGGCAGTCCTTTTGTTGTCTTTGGTTCTTTCAGAAAAGACAGACGACCACAGGGCTCTTGGCTGGTGTCTCTAATCTAGAAGAATTTAAAAATTTATGTAGCTGACGGTTATAGAAATAGACTTTTCTAAGGAATCCTGTCTTTATAAGCATCAAGCATGTTTGTTTTATAGAGACCTTCAAGAGGCATAAAAATAAAGGGAAAAGATGATAACAATTACATGGCCACTGAGGTGGTCACATTTAACCTTAGCGAGATTTAGGATGTTCCCTTCCTAGTCTAAATACAAGATTGTTGTGTCTGGGTTCCATGCATTTTCTTCCTATCTCAGAATTTCTTTCTTTCAAATCCTCAGTCTTAGCAACACGGTTAACAGCAAATAATAATGACAGTAAAATCATTGTCCTATATCCTTCTGTTCTCTGAGGAAAAAGATAATCTGTCCAAGAAGCTCCCTGGCTTGCATCAGAAATAAAGGTGAGGCTTGAGTTCTGAATTTAACTTTCATCCATTATTTGATTACTAAGCAATAACCAGCTATGCGGCATTTTATTATACTAGAGGGCTACGTCTCACAAACATTTGCTTGAATAGAAATGACTATTTAGTTGTTGAAAAGGTAAGGATTTTTTAAACTAATTACAAAGCTTTCCTACCTGAAAAGGTAGACTGAGACAAAAATCTGACCTTGTTGCTATGACTTCAAATTTGGTGAGATATTTCAAACAGAGTAAGTGATTAGGACATTTAAGAATCGCTGCTAATGAGAACTTACCTTGATGGAAAATGGCAGTCTATTTTCTTTGAAAGCATAAAAGTTAAAAACAAGTTGCTGTCCTCCTTTGGTCAGTGGAGCCAGATTTCCATAACAATCAACATAAATAGGTTTTCCTTCCAGAACCTTTTAGAGTAAAAGATACACATAATTTAATATTAACTTTAATTAAAAGAATTTTGAGATTTTAAGTCACATTAACATTAACTGAATGAAATTGAAAATCTGATGAACAGAATAAACTGGTGAATATAACAGAATTAGGGGGATAGAAAAGGAGTGGACTGACTATTCTCAGGGGGAAAGAGACGAGGGGAGTGCAGGGAGAGACTGGACAAAAATCATACACCTATGGATGAGAACAATGGGGGGAGGTAAGGGTAGAGGGTGAGGTGGGAACCAGGTGGAGGGGAGATATGGGGGGAAAAAAGAGGAACAATTGTAATAATCTGAACAATAAAGATTTATTAAAATAAAATAAAAAACATTAACTGAATGACATGTTTCTATGTCACATTTATGTCCTTATTAGGAAATTACTTCTATAGTCCTATTTGCCACAGAAATAACCGTTTTGGTTCACAATTCAATAATTGTGACTGGAAACCGCATTATGGACTGAGTAAGACAAAACCATATATTTCTATTCTAGCAACATTAAACATGTTTGAGAAAGTATCTGACATCAATCACTTGTTCAGATAAGACTCTGAAAGCTTGTTCCATTTTTTTTTTTTACTCTTATCTGATGTCTGGGTTTGAAAAAGCAAAATCATGGTAATGTGTATAGACAGTGACCATAAAAATAAGATAATTCGAGTAGCTACAGGAAAATGGAAACCATGACTCAGATCCATTAGTAGTATATTTTAATCAACTAAGACAACCTCAACAACATTTAAAACAATTTGAGAATGAATCTATATTGTATTTTTAAAACAAAAATTAAAATCAATAATATACTTGATATTTATAGTGAGCTCTATTATGGTCTCAAAATAAAACTTTGTATCTGGGGGATATAATTGAATGAACTTGTTCTGAACAAGGTACCTCAATATCTTTGCTTCTTGCAACTTCCTCAAAATTCTCTTGCTGCTCTAAAGTTTTGTCCACTTTGTCATCTGTCATGCAGAAACACCGTAGAGAGGATTCTACAGGATCATTCATTTTGGCAAAAACAACAAACTTGGCCATATATGGAACACATATTAATTCTCTGTACAGTTGCGAGGCTAATCCCACAGTTTCTAAAACTTGATGGCAGTCTGCAAGCCAAAATCTGATAAAAACAAAGCCAAAACAAAATATAAGTAGGGAAATGAAGTGACTTAAACAACTAATCTTAAAAATAAATTCAGCATTAAGAAAATCAGAGTATACAGGGATCTAAATTAAAACATTGACTTGTTCATCTAAACCAGTGGTTCTCAACCTTCCTAATGCCGCGACCCTTTAAGACAGCTCCTCATGTGGTGGTGACCCCCAACCATAAAATGATTTCCGTTGCTACTTCATAACTGTAATTTTGCTATTGTTATGAACTGTAATGTAAATATCTGATATGCAGGATGTATTTTCATTGTTACAAATTGAACATAAAGCATAGTGATTAATCACAAAAACAATATGTAATTATATATTGTGAAATATTTATTTCTAATTACAAATAAATGAAATTTTGTCTTGAATCGTGGTGTAGCATGGGTAAGTCTTAATATGACAACAGTAAACTACATTGCTACATTTTGCTACACCGAGGTGTGGTGTATTGGTTCCTAAGACCATGGGAAATAGGTGTTTTCCAATAGTTTTAGGCGACTGCTGTGAAAGGGTTGTTCGACTCCCAAAGGGGTCACGACCCACAGGTTGAGAACCGCTGATCTAAACAAACAGCAGGATGTTTGTTGCTTAATAAGCAGAGAAAATGGTAAGATTCTCTTTCTTTCCCATAAAATTCTCGTTTCCCTCTAACACATGAGAAGACTTCCTTTCTACTTCTGTTTTAAGAGTTTTTAATCTATAACTTTACAATTGGAAGGAGCAGGAATTTTATGATAGAAAACTCCATCAGTATTTACAAATTAAAGTTGCTAAGAAATTTTACTAGAAGAATCCAGTCTAGCACCTTATAACTTCCTACAAAAACAGGACTTAACACAGTGAATTTTAAATTTCTAATTTAGATATGACTTCACTGTCAAAACTGTAAAAAATAACCATACTGGCACTGAGCACAACAATTTTTACTTTCCAAAAGCCAATAAAACTAATTCCTTATTGCTTTTTGGAATCCTTTATTTCCATACCTGGCTGAAACATTGGTTGTAAAAGAGACACAATCCTTTATAAATGTCAAAGGAGTAGTTCCTGTGATGTCTTCCCACTGAGCCGGTGAGGTGCCCCCTAAGAGAAGAGCAGCAGATATGGTGACTTTATTAAGAGACCTGCTCCTTGTAACATATGCATCATTATCCTGTTCTTCCCCGTTTGCTAGTACTTTGCAAAACATCAACACTTTCATTTAATGACATTTACTAAAAGTGGTTTTCCTCTTGACTCTCCTTTTCTACATTTGCAGGCTTACTGTGACCTCCTTGTAGGATATTATTCGATTTTTAAAATATTACTTTTCTTTTTGTCTGGGTATTAATGAATGGCTTAAATCGGGGTAAACAATCTATAAGTAGATTTTACAAGTGTACTTTGTAAGTGCCAAGATTTATTTTTTCAGATAGACAATCTTTTATTTTTAATGTTTAAAAAGGCAGTAACCATCAAGAAAGTTAAACAACTTATTTGTACTAACTGAATTATTTAATTTACCAGGGACAAAGGGTGAATCAGCCATCCAAATTATTCTTAAAAACAAACCAAACCAAAAAGCCTAGTCTATCTTAATTTTGGGATTTTCAGTTAAAAATTACATTAGGTTGATCAAATGAGGAATTGAGCTCTGATTCCAGGTTCATCTCATAAAACATGTACTCCCGAAGTCCTTCAATTTCCTGTCATTAAAAGGGTGTTGCTAGGTCCACCACCTCTGTCTAGGTCACCTAGATGTCCCAGCAGATGCAATAATATCTCAATCACCTTAAGAGGGCGCTATTGTTATTAGATTTAATAGTAGGAAAAATGTTAATTTTAAATGATATAATTTTAAAGAAATTATTAGAGGGATAATAGAAATTATTATTAGAGGGATAATAGAAATGAGGTGATGGACAAGTAAAAATGTTTTTTTTTCTCTCTTATAATGTTGGCATGGATATTTCAAAGGCTTTATGTTTTCTTACAGAATCACTGCAAATGTTAGCATCAACAGCAAGTACGGCAACAACATGACCAAACCTGTAATGCTACAGAGAAGGCGCAGATTAGGTGTGGCATCCCCCTTGTACCCGTTGGATACGCCTTCTCCCGAGGGCGGGGGCACCGGAATGGTCATTGTGATCGGTTTATGGAATTTCCTTCTTCTTGGTTCCACAGTGACAATTGGGCTAAATGTTGCTTTGTTTCCAAGGATCTTTTTTACAATTTCATCTGGAACAGGCTGAGCCTAGAGTCAGAAAAAAAACCTTAAGTGAAGGTGGCCATTTAAAAAAATCTAATTGGAAAGTTGACTCTTTTTTTTTTTTAAGTTGGCTTTTTAAGTGAGAAGGAAATAACCAAAAACACATAACCAATAAATGTCTTTTTCTTTATCTATTTGCATTATTTCAAATAACGTGTGACAGAGAGGGAATCCAGTCTCACAGCAGAGAAGCATCCTAGTCTAATCTAAACAACAAATACCGTGTCCAATATATTTAAAATCTATGCAGAACATTCGGTAAAACATTACAAAGGCAACTTGCACCCATGTAAAAATTGAGGATTCTCAGAGTTGTAACAAAAAGGAAAAAAATCATGATTTCAAATCTAGTCTTCCAAATGGAAGTTCTTCCTTTTGGTCTCTTTGCTACTGAATATTTATGGGAGAGAGCTGAAGGGCACTTCATGCCAGTGGAATTTAAGGTGGTCTCTTTAGCTAGGTGTTTACTGAAGGCCTTCCCAGGACTTAAGAGTGCTCAGCTCTAAAAAATCCAACTCCTTGGGCATGAGAGGCTAATTGTCAGTTAAATATTTTAAATACTCTATTAATTAACAACACATATTAAGTTATTTCAGGCTACCTTCCTTAGTCAGTAAGAAAAAAAAAATACTGGTTAACTGGTTTGATCTAATTGAAATATATAAAGACCACCATTGCCAAGATTTCCAGTCAGCTGTCTAAACCCAAACAAGTTCCATCTGGTTTGGATAAAACCCAACATTTAGGATTTTACTTAAACCAAAATTTGAAAGCTTGCAAGTTTCACTACTGCTGATTTTTATGATGTGGCATGTTATAAACCAAGTCAAATATGGGTTGTTTCTTTAATGGTACATGTGCCCTTTGGTGCTTCTGTTGCTCCACATTTTTAACCAAAAACCTAAGGTTTAAAAAAGCCATCTCTCATCAGAAACCAGGTGATACTTTTATACGGAAAAACCCTAAAATATGTATCATTTCATAAGCCACTAAGCTAATTTTTAATTAATGCTTTTCATTTGAAATGGGTTAATGATTCTCCCAAATGGCCTCATGCTTTCATCAGCAATATGAGAGGGAACCCAATGAGAGTTACGACAGTTGCTCCCAGAATGGCACATGCTCCCTGCCCTCTACATGTTCCCAGGAGGAGAACCTTGTTGTAAACATTACCTGGAGGCCCACTCGGATTCTTTTAGTCAAAGCGCCCTCAGGGAAAGAAGCCTGGACCAGGGGCACAGTGGTGCTGCTCAGAATTCCACCTTCAGGACCAATCTGGTTGCTTTCCTGCTTAATCCGTGAAACTACCGCAAAATACTGGGGGAAATCCTTTGTGATAATCCTGCAGATTCGCTTTTTCCCTAACTCTTCTGGACTATCAAGTTCTGAAAAGACAAACAAATGAAGAAAGCCATGAGAATAAGTCTGCTTCCACAATACCTTCAGGCAAACTGATGTGTAATTTGGATAGTTAAAATTACTTATATTTAGTAATTTAGAGGGTTTTTTAATGATAAAAACGACAGTTATCCTAAAATTATAGTAAGCTTTGCAAAACTATTATAAAAATATTCACATACAGTACTTGAAAAGTATTTCTACTGAAGAAGAACAAAATCTTCAAAAATAGGCATTTTACCATATATGGACAAACTTCTACTCTTCAAAAAGGGACAGTTGATTCTGTGATTATTTATACATAATCTTCCCCTCAAGTTGCCAAAGGAAGAATGAGTCAGAAAAAGTAAGGCCCCATAAGAAAATGAATAAGGCGGTAAATATGTCTGAAAGACTCTAGAGTTTTATTTGAAAATCTCTTGAAAATATTTTTAAATTACCCAAATGATTAGTAACATCACCACAAATGGTCCTCCCACATCAAACTCACATCACCAATGGTCCTCCCACATCAAACTCAATGAGCCACACATGAACACATCTCTTTCTTTTCTGTCTACCTCCAACCCTCCTGCTTTCCCTATAGTCCTAACTCCCAGAAAGGGTTTCCTGTCTGTGCAGCCCTTTAGTCTAATAGCTTTGACTCACTTTCCTCTGTACTTCACAGCTCAAGGTCAAAGTCCAATTGGTTCTTCAGGTTCCAGAAATGGCTTTCTATGCTGTCACCCCCATGCTCAGGCTTTTGCCTAATTACTGAGACCATCTCCTAGCTACCTTCCTGCCACATGTATCTCCTCATGCCAGTCCATTCCAACCAGCCACAGGCATGTTCTTTCAAAAGTCATTATATGAGGTGGATGTATATGTTGTAATATGTACCTCTCTCTCCAAGGCATATTATAGTCACAAAAAATATAAAAATTGACTAATCACATTTTTACATGTCATTGTATACATTCATATATTTTAAATAAAAATTAGGGAAGGGAAAAAAAGAAGAGGAAAATTATAATATATATTGTAATGAATGTATACACATGCAATATTACATGGGTAATAATTCTATCATGCTAGTATTAATATAACAATATATACAAATAACAGACTATTAATATTTTAAAGTAAATTCAATGCAAGTACATTTTTTTATTTCTTGCTTTAAAAAAAAGGAAAGTGGGGAAGAATCCAAGATGGCGGCATAGGTCAACACCTACACTGCTGCCTCGCACAACAATTTCAAAACTACAACTAAAAGACAGAGCGGACATCATCCAGAACCACAGGAAAGCTGGCGGAGTGGAAATTCTACAACTAGAGGGAAGGAGAGGGGCTCACAGACACCCAGAGGAGCTGTAAAAAGCTGAGGTACGGAGACGCTCGCATGGAGAGAGCGGGTGACGGTGAACCTGGCTGGCTTTCTCTGGCGGGAGGGAGACAGAGACTCTCAAAGGCATTGAACTCTTTGCCCTACGACACTGAACCCCAGATCCAGCCGAAACTCATTCGGTGGGAGTTTGGACTGTGAAGGGGAAGAGGTGCACGGAGGTTTAGGGGAGTCGCAAAAGATCAGAAGTCTGGTGGCGTGCAAGGCATTTTGCAGGAGGACCGACTGCTGATTGTGCCCCTGGCTTTCGGGAGTCGGTGGGAGACAGACCCTTCCAGCTGTGCCACTTCTGACTCCACTGGGCCCCAGTTTCGAGCAAAACCCTGGGGACCCAGACTCGTGTGATCCTGGAGCACAGGGGAGCAGGAAAGGCAGCAGTCTAGAGGCACTGCAAGAGAGTGTGCACACACAGGGACTGCTCCAGCCATTACCCAGTCATGTGAGACTCAGGGGCCATGGAGGGTGGGGCCGACTGGAAGGCAAGGCGGTCCCTTAAGCCCTGAGACTCCACCCATCCCAAGCTCAACAAAGAGGCTTCTGCGGTTTTTCAAGTCTGGTATCCTAAGGCTGAATCCAACACAGAAGTTCTCCCAGCATAGTGAAAATGCCGAGACAAGGGAAGGGATCACAAACAAAAGAAATGGAGGAAAACAAAATTTTTGAATGGATATAGCATTCAAAACCACATTTATAAGGTTTTTCAAGAATATGCTAGAAAAGATGGATAAATTTAGCGAGTCCCAAGAGGAGATGGAAAAGGACCAACTAGAGATGATAAAGGACCAAATAGAAATTAAACAAACACTGACTGAAATAAAAAATATTATACAGAGACCTAACAGCAGACTAGCGGAAGGCAAGAATCAAGTCAAAAATTTGAAATATAAAGAATCAGAAAACACTCAACTGGAAAAGCAAGAAGAGAAAAGAATCCAAAAATGTGAAGATAATGTAAGGAGCCTCTGGGACAGCCTCAAGCGTACCAACATCAGAATTGTAGGGGTGCCAGAAGAAGAGAGAGAGCAAGATACTGAAAATCTATTTAAAGAAATAATGACTGAAAACTTCCCACATCTGGTAAAAGAAATAGACTTACAAGTCCAGGAAGCACACAGAACCCCATATAAAAGGAATCCAAAGAGGACCACACCAAGACACATCATAATTAAAATACCAAGAGCAAGAGACAAAGAGAGAATATTAAAAGCAGCAAGAGAAAAACAGTTCATTACCTACAAGGGAGCACTCATACAACTGTCAGCTGATTTCTCAACAGAAATAATGCAGGCCAGACGGGAGTGGCAAGAAATATTCAACGTGATGAATAACAAGAACCTACAACCAAGAATACTCTATCCAGCAAAGCTATCATTCAGAACTGAAGGGCAGATAAAGAGCTTCACAGATAAGAAAAAGCTAAAGGAGTTCATCAACTCCAAACCAGTATTATATGAAATGCTGAAAGGTACTCTTTTAGAAGAGGAAGAAGAAAAAGGTAAAAGATAAAGAATTATGAACAACAAATACATATCTATCAACAAGTGAATCTAAAAATTAAGTGAATTAAAAATTTGATCAACAGAATAAACTGGTGAATATAATAGAATCAGGAGCACAGAAAGGGAGTGGACTGATAATTCTCAGGGAGAAAGAGGGGAGGTGTGTACAGGGAGTGACTGGACAAAAATCATACACCTATGGACTCATCAATGGGGAGGGAGGTAAGGGTAGAGGGAGGGGTGGGAGCTGGGTGGAGGTGAGCTATGGAGGGGAAAAAGGACAAATGTAATAATCTGAATAATAAAGATTTAATTTAAAAAAAAAAGAAGGAAAGTGAAACACAAAAGTGAAATGACCTTAGCTAAAAGTTTGATATCAGGTCATTAAAGACCCAGCTGGCTAACAGTTGCCAAGAGGGAATGAAAAGCTCTGACACTCAGTTAAGTTACATTAAGTTAGATGATGTTAGATATTGAGACCTGGCACACTGTAAGTGTTCAATTCATATCCATGGAACAGAGAAATCAATTGGGAACTAATGAGATTCACATTTTTCATACCAAACATCTGAAATAATTCCTTAAAATCTTGCTCTAAAATAGATGTAGTGGAGATTGGTTATTATTATTTTAGTCGTTTTTTAAAATCAAAATATCATCCTATGGAAAAATGACTCTAGTCTTCCTGCTTTTCAAAAACAAGAAAATCTATGTCCATGTGTTTGTAACTCAGAAATTAGTTTACTTAATGGATGTTTACCCAATGGAGAATATAAAGCTTGTAAAAATTCTGTGATACAATATAGAAAGGTATACTATAGTCCTCCTCTATCTGTGGGGGCTATGTTTCAAGACCCTTTTCCTATTCATACATACCTATGATAAAGTTTAATTTATAAATCAGGCACAAAAAGAGATTAACAATAATAATTAACAATAAAGTAGAACAATTAACAACATACAGTAATAAAACTTATGTGAATGTAGTCTCTCTGATAACCAAAATGGCTACTAAGTGACTAACGAGTGGCAGCTTGGATGCCCTGGACAAAGGAATGATTCACATCTGTGGTGGGACAGGGTCAAATTTCATCACACTACACAGAATGGCATGCACTTTAAAACTTATGAACTGTTTATATCTGGAATTTCCCATTTAATATTTTAGGATTTCTGTTGACCAAAGGTAGCTAAAACTGTGCAAAGCAAAATCATGGATAAAGGGGAACTCCTATTATCAGAAAAGTCATATTTCTAGGCAACAAGCAAATAAAAATAAAGTCTGATCATGTGAAAATGGAGCATCAATGTTCTTTCCATTTGGATTTTTAAATGCTCTATTACTTAGGCCAGGAGTAGGAATTACTAAGAATCTTTGATTTGCTCCCACTCTTTACATGTAGATATAGACCCAACACAATTATCTGCAGCACAATTGTGATGCCTGTATTACATTCATACCCAGCTCCGAGTGCAGTGTACCCCAATGGCCAGATCATAAGCAACATCTAGTTACATATTACAAGCACAGATTCCTAGGCTTCTCTTATGGAGATTGTGACTTGGTTGGCCAGAGGTGAAACCTGAAAACCTGCTTTTAACATTCAATCCCAGTGACTATGACTTGACTGACACATGTGGGAAGCAAGGTTTTGTAGACTCTCACCCTGCACCTCTCCTTGCAAATTCAGAACTCAAAGATTAAAAACATGACAAGATCTTATAAAAAACTCAAGAATGATTCAATACGAGAAGTTATAGGACAATAATAAATATCCATTACTTTTAAATGTTTTTTTAAAAAGATAAAACAAACCACCCAAAGCTATAGAATTAAAGGATAAAGGGGTATTAATATTCAGAGATTCTACCTTTTAGGGCGATTTATAATGCCACAGAATATGAAGCGATCCTCCTTCCTCTTTTTAATCTGTTACTAGTAAAGTTTTCACACCTCTTCCTCCCCCCTCTCCCCCTCAAAAAAAGATGAAAGGGAAAAAACACAGGTGTTCTGAAACAGGTAGTTTTGGCCAAGAGGAAGGATAAAATTTACGTATATTGAATGTCTACTTTGTGGCAGGTCAGCTACTAATTAACCTACATATAGCATATGGTAGAGTAGGTGTCTGATTTTCAAAGGGTTTAGTGACTTGCCCAAGTTGACTTTGCTAGTCTGCTTTAGAGCTGAAAATAGAAACTAGGTCTAGAAACAGGGTTGGGGAGAAGATGTGAAGTCATATAGACATGTTGATAAATGGATGAATGAATAATGGGTAGATTTGCAAACACCCTGGTCCAAAAAGTGACATGCTTTCTTATTGGCCCACGCTATGAACAGAAAGACTTTACTTATTACTGTGGCACTTTCTACCACACAACACATAGAAGCCAATGTTCTACAGCTTTCTTGTCTCACTGATTAATGATAAATTTCTTAAGCACCCTGTAACTTATTTAGTTTCCATATTGTAAAAGGTGGGACAGTATTCTCTGCAATTGAGATTTTAGTACAGAGCAGTAAGGATTATACAATGCTTTTCAAATATGAACAGTTTTGGAGATCATAGTACACTGAAACATAAATGACAGAATGGAATTCATGTTCCCACTAAATGAGTTAGTCTTAAAGCTTTTGAATTACCATCCAATCCGTTTGCCTTACTTTTATTTATTTATTTATTTATTTATTTATTTATTTAATATTTTATTGATTTCTTACAGAGAGGAAGGGAGAAGAATAGTGAGTTAGAGACATCGATCAGCTGCCTCCTGCATGCTCCACACTGGAGATGTGCCCGCAACCATGGTACATGCCCTTGACCGGAATCGAACCTGGGACCTTTCAGTCCGCAGGTCGATGCTCTATTCACTTGAGCCAAACCGGTTTCGGTTGCCTTACTTTTACATACATGTGATTAAATGTCTCCATAACTTCAGATTCCTCAGTTTGCTCATCTAAAATGGAATATCTGATATTGAAGGGCAGGGGAAAAAATGAAACTTAGAAGGTTAGAATGAAAAAGAGCACACTAACTAGTTTTGCATGTCTATAGTGGATACATCTGAATTGCCATCGTTTTCACTTCATTCCATTTTTAAAAAATATTTTCACCAAATACAGAAAACTAAATATCAGAGAAATTGAGAGAAATAAAGGAAATTAAAGATAAATCTATAATAGTCAACTCAAGCTACAGAATATATGGAACTTGTAATAAATTCAATGAAATATTTCAAAAAAAAAACAGACATTTCTTTGGAAATAAAATTCAGCTCCATCTGATAATGCAATTTTTGTACCAAACCCATCCAAGACATTACAGGGGAAAAAAAACCCCAATAACTCAAGATGTAATTTGACCCTTCTTCCTCAAAGTAAAGATGATAGGAATCTTTTCAATATTTTTCATCTTTTAAAATAATTAGATTCATGGAAAGTTGCAAGGACAGTACAGAGAGGTCTCATATAGCACTTTCAGTAGTTTAACTCATTCAATTATGGTATTTGCTTAAAGTTTGTCTGGATTAGCATTATTTTGCATCTTTACTCAAGGTGGGACCTTCTTTGTTATTCATATGTGCACATGCATGAAGTGCTAATGACACAGAATGTGTGAAATAATGATATACTTGTTTGCTTTTCTCTCCAGTTTTAGCAATCCATATAAATCTCTGACAATCATATACCTTAAAATTAGAAAACTAATTGTGCCCTTCCTCTATCTCCTAGACCTCTCCCCATTTGGTTGTGACACCCCTTCTTTTAAGTAGTTGGTTTTTTCTTGGGTCTGGGTCTCAAAATTACTATCACCAAAAGTGGGGGCATACACCTGGAGACTAATAATTTCTCCATTCATTCAACAAAGTATGATGAAGTGACCACACTGTGCCAAGAACTGTTATCTGCACTGAGCATAAATGCTGTCCACACATTAGAGCCAGTCCTGCCCCCATGGACTTTACCATCCACCAAGGAAGATAGCAAAGTTCAAAACGCCTTGTTACAGAAGACAGGCCAGGTGCTGTACATTACCAGGTGGATCTAACTCAGTCTGGGGTTTAGGAAAGACTTTCTGGAAGAGGAGAAGTGAGTGAGCAATGGGAAAGCAAGTTCATATTATGTTATGGTTCAATTAATAGTTTTTAGTATCCTTTTTTTTTTTTTGCATCCTTACCACAATCTTGATTTAATTTCAATTTTACTTTTTCTCCAGAATGTTTCAAGATTGTTAAAAGATCTCTCCAATAGATGGTGCTGTGTACAACAGAAAGCTACAGATGTCACCTGTCATTGCTCATCTGCTTCTATAATCTAACTTGACACTTTAAGATTACTATTTGTCTCATGGCTAATAAATTAAAAACAAGTAAATTCAATTGAAATGAAGCAAAGTTGAACTTTTTAACTGATAAGTCTGTTTCTAAAATATTGTTGATATAGTTGGATAATAAGTCACAGAAAATTTATTTTCTGTTACATAACATTATAAGTATCAATTTTCCTTTCCTGACTCCAATTCTAGTAACATAATTTATTAAATCTGAAATTAGTATTTTAAAATCTCATTTGCTCTCATCTGAAACTTAAGCAATCACAAGTGAGAAAATATTTTCCTAGCATTATAACACTGTTTGGAGAAGTTTAGGGACATTTTGTTCCAATACAGTGACTGAGATTTTAAAATCAGAGTATAATTCATATAGCCTCAAAGCATTCCTGTGATACTTAGGTAGCAATGGTTTTTATTTTAAAACCTAATGGTAATGTGAAACAAAGTCTACACACTGTCCAGAGCAGCGCTGTGTAAAAGAAATATAATGCAAGCCACATAGTGTAAATATATAAATGTCCTTACAGAAACACTTGTAAGAAAAGAGGTAAAGGTGAAAGTAATTTTAACAATGTTATATTTAGGCCAGTATTTCCAAAATATTACCATTTCAACATGTAACCAACATAAACATTTTTAATGAGATATACAGGCTGTCCCCCAAAAAATGTATACACACTGTCACAGCTCTGATAGCTCAATTTTAAAAATGAAATGTACTGTAATAAACACTGCCTTTATGATTATTCAACGTGTGTGTATACATTTTTTTTGGACACTTAGTGGATCTACTTTTGGAGGTGTACTAAATCTTTGTATATCATGTATTTTACATTCATAGCATCCATATCTCAATTTGTCTAAGCCCCATTTCAAGTGCTCTAGAACCACATGCAAGTAGTGGCTACTGTGTTGAGACAATGCAGGGCTCAGTGTGTCTCATCAATTTTTAAGTTAAGACCTCTGAAGAATTCTTCCACCAATCAGATACTCCCAGGTCCAGCATAACTACAAAATACAAAGCATCCCTTGGGTCTGGCTTTGGAGGCACAATTTTAAACATGTGAGTTTAATTAAAGTAAGATTTTAATTAAACTTATGAAGTGGATTTGATCTGGTACACTCTGAAGAGTGTTTTGGAGAAGCAGAATGAATATTTTCTGTTTTGCGGTATCTTTTTTCTCTGCTGAGAAAACATGAGTTGACAAGTGCTAGAACAAGATCGGTGTCCGCTGCCAAAGAGAAAAGTTGCTCCTGCCACATGATACCTTGGTGGTAACAGTAGGCTCTTCACACCCAGACCAACTGTCCTGTGTCATTCTAGCCTCTTACTAGAACAGAGCCTTGCTGACATCCCCCCTGCATTAGCATAACCACTGATGCTCTTGTCTCACAGGCTTGCACCTTAGTTTGCAATGACAATATCCTGTTGAGTTACACATGAACTAAAGAGGGTTACTTGCTTAGTAATGGAAAATTTACATAGCAGCTGACCTTTAGGTAGCATTTTTGTTCTGCACAAAGTAGTTTCCTAGGCATCCTTCATTTGAAAACATGCAGAGGCAAAGCAGTAATGTAGAAAAAGAACTCGAGTTGAGTCAGAAGTCCGGATTTTGGAAGTCTCCACCTATTTATTTGCTATTTCCTGAATGGGTGGTAGTGATGGGATGAGTGTCATCACCATCAACTGTGACCAGGATTGCCACTGGCCCTAGTGGTGTCTGTGTGATTTAGAAAGGGTGCCCACTTGGGAGGGACATAGCCCTGTAGCTATATGGCTTGGCAACTAGACAGTAGCTTTGAGAAAATTAGATAAGAGTGCCCCTTTGACTGTAGGCCAGCATCAGAGCACATGGCTTGGCAAGTGGAAGAGGCAAGATTTCAGCCTCCCCTTGCTCTTCTGCAACCTTTACAGGCAGCCGTGACTATGACAAACATCGCTGGAGTGCTTCTCATGTCATGTTAAGAACTTTGCATAAATTAGCTCATCTGTTTCCCATTAGTTCCTATGGGGTATCTTTGCTTTATAATTTAAACTTAAGTTTAGAGAGACTGACTGGTTAGGGTCATCCACCTCGTAAAGGGCGGAGCCAGGATGTCAATTCTGGCGCCCATAGGTCATGCTCCTACAACCACATTACTCTGGGCAAATTATCCTCCAACTCGAACTTGTCTTTCCCTGGAGTTATTCTAACCCACTACATTTCATTGTGCACATAGAAAATTTCTTTTCCAGTTTTAAAATACTATAGAAACATAATCTAATCAATGATCTAAAGATTGGCTAATATGATTTTTAAATACTTGGATTTCAAGGTTTTCAGAGATGAGGGTGCAATGGGACTGGTTATAAACATAGTACATATAGATGAGTTACAAAGGAGCATATAGAATTCATTTATGAAAAAGTGTTAAAAATAAGATACTTATAATGACAGGTATTCTCAAGGATCACTTGCCATAAGTAACAGAAAAGGCTTAATTGTTACAAACTGGGGAGATTAATAGGTTAAATAAAATAATAGGAGGATGATTTATTTTTCTTTAATAAAGTCTTGAGTGATTTGTACACTGGTTTATTGACTTATTTACTATTTGTATCCTGTTAATTATCAGCTACTCAAGAACAAAAAAGGGAGGGGGACAGAGGAGAAAGAGTAGAGATAACATGAAACTTATATGCCTATACTCCTTCTGAGAAAACTTTTGACTAGTTGGACCTGGATGGAAAAAGGATTGCTTTTTATGCTTTTAGAGCTAGACTGATTTTTCTTTCTGCCTGTCTGTTTTTACATTGGTGAAGGGTGTTCCAATAAAAAGGAAGAAACTTTGGGAACAAAAGAAGAATGGCAGTAAGTGGGGCTTGAGCTTGGTATGAAATCTGAATAATGGAGGTTCAGTTATGAAAGGTGTGCGGTGGACCTTCATAATTATTATTTTAAAATTCAGTACATGAAGACAACCACTGTGCCTTGAACATTCAGTCCTTATTTTTGCTGTTCTTGCTCTCCAGTGCTTGATTTTTAAACCTGAAAGTATTTACATTTCCTTTTAATTGTTTAAAATGGAACCAAGTTTATCTGGTCTTTAAAAATGTAGCATAGAAACTCTATCTACTATTTCTAAGATAACACACAGAATTCAGGACAGAGGGTTATATCTTGACTTCTTTAAAACACCTTAGTATGGTGAATCAGGCAAAGACATGACTCACTCCTATTTGAAAATTATTTTAAAAAACCCACAAAAACAAAATAGAGTCATGTCAGCATGAAGTTATGGAAGTCCATTCTATATAATTTTTAAAAAATTATATTTTTGCCTGATAGGAGATACTAGCATTTATACTAAAAAATCAAGACTATTTATTATAATATTCAGTGGTTTTTGCTAGAACTTCAGTGTCCAATGAGACAGTCACTGGCCATACATGGCTATTTAAAATTACTTAAAACTAAACAAAATTAAAAGTTCCCTTCCTCAGTTGCACTAGCCACATGATGAGTATTCAAGAGTCACCTGTGACTAGTGATGGCTGTTGGAAAGCACAGTGTATATATTTCCATCACTGTAGAAAGTGCTATTGGACAGCACTGTCTTAGAATATTCAATATTCCTGCTAGAATATAGTTACTCTCCAGTACTGTCCTCAAAGTAAATACTTCTTTTTAACTGTTTTTCTCCTGGAGATGAACACTAACAAGGTTTGGGGTAGAGGAAATGAACTAATGAGAACTTTCCTCCATAAAGCTACATCTTGTAATATTGAGGTTTCTCATTCTGCTCACTCACTGGGACTGGATGAGTTAGTCCAGTGGTTGGCAAACTGTGGCTCTCGAGCCATGAGCTGCGGTTTGCTGCTCTGTTGACTAATGAGTTTGCTGACCACTGACCGAGACTCTCCATTCCAATAATTACAGGCTGTTGTTCCTTGTGATTAAGCCCCTATCCCAGTGATCAGCAGACTATCCCAGTGATCAGCAGACTATCCCAGTGATCAGAGCCGCAGTTTGCCAACCACTGAGTTTAGTCTAAAGCAGCTCTGTACCTGATTCTAGTGACTCAACGGAGACTAAGACATGTACCCTGCTCTCAGGAGCTCACAGTATCAAGATCACTAGCCATTAAAACAGAGAAAATTCTGTGTAGTTGATGCTGTATTTTAATATATATATTTTTATTGATGTTTTTACAGAGAGGAAAGGAGAGGAATAGAGAGTTAGAAACACCAATCAGCTGCCTCATTTTAAAGATTAGTAATCTACATTAGCATTTAAGAAATACTGGATATATGAAAATATTTTTATATTTTATTTTCCTTAAAACAAACTATCCTCTATGGAAAACCCATTTCCCTTATTTGCTCATATTTTTATTCTGAATTATCTATATTATTTTTATTTTCAAAATGCTAATTCAATTCATTCTCTTAGTACAGTGGTACCTCGAGATACGAGTTTAATTCGTTCTGTAATCTTTAGGCATGGGAAACTATGAGACGCTCGAGTCGTGGTAAACTGGTGGGTCGTGTGCAGCCGACCGATCCGCGCGATTACATACACTCATATCTCGAGGTACCACTGTGTGTGTGTGTGTGTGTGTGTGTGTGTATAATCAAGAGTTTTTAAAAAGAATAAAAATGCGAGTGCCCTAACATACGAGATTTTTGAGATACGAGCCATCGAGCAAGCGATTTTTGCTTTGAAATACGAGCAACATTTGAGATAGGAGTAATCGCGTGGATCGGCCGGCTGCACATGACCCACCAGTTTACCGCGACTCGAGCATCTCAGTTTCCCAAGCCTAAAGGTTACAGAACGAATTAAACTCGTATCTCGAGGTACCACTGTGTGTGTGTGTGTGTGTGTGTGTGTGTGTGTGT
>JAAGEH010000426.1:11659674-11741151 GCA_011751065.1 Lasiurus cinereus
TGTGTGTGTGTGTGTGTGTGTGTGTGTGTGTATATATATATATATATATATATATATATATATATATAAATTTTTTTTGAGAGTTTGGAGTTACATTTAATACACACGGGTCCAGAGGAAAATGTTTCTCAAATTCTGGGCCCCAATATGCAGAAATTTTCCATATTTATATGTTTTTATCTTCTTTGTCTCCCAAATATGGAATGTTTTCCGCCCCTTTGCAAGTTCTTTTTTTTTTTTTAACTTCACAATGAATGATTTTTCTTTTATTAACCCTCCCCTCAATACAAAGTAAATGAATTTTATTTTATTACCCCTACTTCAATACAAAGCAAAAACGCCTTGTCCAGAGCAGGATAAGAATTCTTAGCAGCATCTTTGCTTCTTACCTGTTCTTCCCTACACTGCACAGACTAAAAGGAAAATTAAGATTGCAAGAAGCCAGTATATCTGGTAATTACGAAATGCTTGGTCACCTTGTAATAATCAGGCGTGAGTTGGAGGTGGACATGGTACCAAAATTGTTTTAAAGGGAAAAATTAGCAAAGGGTGGTAAGGAAGTAGTGGCTATAGGATAGGGTGGTAATGATGCTGGGAGCAGGCTGGGTTGACTAGTCTATTCCAGGTGCTGATCTTTTTCTTCTTCCTCTTCTAAAAGAGTACCTTTCAGCATTTCATATAATACTGGTTTGGAGTTGATGAACTCCTTTAGCTTTTTCTTCTCTGTGAAGCTCTTTATCTGCCCTTCAATTCTGAATGATAGTTTTGCTGGATAGATTATTCTTGGTTGTAGGTTCTTGCTATTCACCACATTGAATATTTCCTGCCACTCCCGTCAGGCCTGCATCATTTCTGTTGAGAAATCAGCTGACAGTCATTTGGGTGCTCCCATGTAGGTAATGAACTGTTTTTCTCTTGCTGCTTTTAATATTCTCTGTCTTTTGCTCTTAGTATTTTAATTATGATGTGTCTTGGTGTGGTCCTCTTTGGATTCCTTTTATATGGGGTTCTGTGTGCTTCCTGGACTTGTAAGTCTATTTCTTTTACCAGATGTGGGAAGTTTTCAGTCATTATTTTTTTAAATAGGTTTTCAGTATCTTGCTCTCTCTCTTCTTCTGGCACCCCTACAATTCTGATGTTGGTACACTTGAAGCTGTCCCAGAGGCTCCTTACATTATCTTCACACTTTTGGATTCTTTTCTCTTTTTGCTTTTCCAGTTGAATGTTTTCTGCTTCTTTATATTTCAAATTTTTGACTTGATTCTTGCCTTTCTCTAGTCTGCTGTTAGGACTCTGTATAATATCTTTTATTTCAGTCAGTGTCTCTAATTGGTCCTTTTTCATCTCCTCTTGGGACTCGCTAAATTTATCCATCTTTTCTAGCATATTCTTGAAAAACCTTATAAGTGTGGTTTTGAATGCTATATCCAGTCGTTTCTTTTTCCTCCATTTCTTTTGTTTGTGATCCTTTCCCTTGTCTCAGCATTTTCACTATGCCGGGGGAACTTCTGTGTTGGATTCAGCCTTATGATACCAGACTTGAAAAACCGAAGAAGCCTCTGTTGAGTTTGGGATGGGTGGATTCTCAGGGCTTAAGGGACTGCCTTGCCTTCCAGTCGGCCCCACCCTCCATGGCCCCTGAGTTTCACGTGACTGGGTAATCGCTGGAGCGGTCCTTGTGCGCGTGCGCCAGCCGAAGTGCCTCTAGACCGCTGCCTTTCTGGCTCCCCTGCACTCCAGGACCACACAAGTCTAGGTCCCAGGGTTTCACCCAAAACAGGGGCTTAGTGGAGTCAGAAGGGGCACAGTTGGGAGGGTCTGTCTCCAGCCCACTCGTGAAAGCCAGCGGCACAATCAGCAATCTGTCCTCCGCGCAGTGCCATGCGCGCCATCAGACTTCTGATCTTTTGTGACGCCCCTAAATTTCCGTGCACCTCTCCCTTTTTGCAGTCCAAACTCCCCCATATGAGTTTTAGCTGGATCTGGGGTTTAGTGTCGTAAGATAAGGGGTTCAATGACATTGGGAGTCTCCGTTTCCCTCCCGCCAGAGAAAGCCAGCCAGGTTCGCCGTCACCCGCTCTCTCCATGTGAGCATCTCCGTACCTCAGCTTTTTGCAGCTCCTCTGGGTTTCTGTGAGCCCCTCTCTTTCTTTCTAGCTGTAGAACTTCCACTCAGCTAGCTTTCCTGTGGTTCTGGATGATGTCCGTTCTGTCTGTTAGTTGTAGTTTTGAAATTGTTGTGCGAGGCAGCAGTGTAGGTGTTTACCTATGCTGCCATCTTGGATTCTGATTATATATTTTTATAAATGTCCCTCTAAGAGAATGACTATTTTTCATGCTTTGCAATAAGATAATAAAAATTAAAAATCTTAATTACCATTGCATGTTCCTATCCATCAGAAATTATCTGAAGTTGGAGATGGTGATATAAATATCAGTATTATAAAGAGACATTTAATGTATGCTCATTAAATATATAACATTTGAAATGATTATCCCTCTGGACCTTTACATCTGTAGGTTTGTAGGAATTTTCCCCTTTAGGTTTATTTTCTTCCCCACAAGACAACCATTTCTAAAATTAAGGGGGATATAGTTAAATGTCTTTGAAAACTGGCAGGACTAGATTGTAACCCTGGTGAGGCTACTTAGTTGGGGTAACCTTACATGTTACTTGACATGTCTATACTTCAGCACCTTTACCTCTGAAGTGGGATTAAAACTTCCCACTTTGCAGTATTATGCTTTCATTTAAGGTCTTCAAATATGCAGGTGTCTATCAGTGCCTCATGAATGCCATACACTCAACAGTCATTAGTTTCCTCCTACCTTGCTGTAAGGACACTCAAAATTCCTGGTTAGCTATAATTAACTATCTTATGCAAAACCTTTGGCATGACAACATTTTAGTCTTTAGAATTATAGTGACAACCACTGATATTTATCAAGGGCTTACTATGTGACAAGGACTGTATTTCAGTAGTCTTCACATAATTATTTTTTCTTAACAACAATCCTACATATAATGCAAGGAAGGTAATCTCCATGTTACAGAAGTAGCAAAGGCTCACAGGGATCAAAGAACCTGCCCATGGTCATCCCTCAAATACCCTTGAATCTGTGGAGCCCTTCTGTCCACACTTTGAAACCAGGAATGACTTTTCTGGAAGCATTCCAGAAATAAGTGAATTAAACCCTCAGAGAGTCAATTTTATGGTATGTGAATTATCCTATCAAATAAAGAGGGAATATGCTAATTGACCATCAGACACTCACAAAGATGGCGCCCACAGCCAATAAGGAGGGAATATGCTAATTGACTGCCACGCCCTTAAAGATGGCAGCACCTATAGCACACGATGGTGGCATATAGTCCCCTTAGCCCTGCCGGGGCAGCAGGCACATCCAGCCACTCTGTGCACCTATGTCCAGAAGTTCCCCAGTCCCCTCAGCCCCCAACTACCCAGGGCTGGCCCAAGGTGCAGGTAACCAGGGCCAGCTGAGGCTTGCACTGCTCACAGTGGCAGCAGAGAGGTGTAATGGGGGTGTCACCTTCCCCTGATGGCCAGGTCATTTCCTGCTCCTGAGGACTCCTGGCCTGTAAGAGGGGGCAGGCTGGGCTGAGGGACCCCCCTCCAGCACATGAATTTTCATGCACTGGGCCTCTAGTATCTCCAGTAAAGCAGCTATTTAAAACAACTGATGAATTTGTAGTGATTAGGATGACTTTTGTACTGACTATATAAAATAAATATTGGCTTTATTTTATGGTAACCTTGGTCTATAAAACTGCATCAAGTACCTACTCTCAAAGTAAGTGCATTCCTAATGTCCACACACGTCAGAAAAATGGCTTTGATTCTAAGGGTCAAACAGCCTGAGGTGTGTACGAGGAGTGACATACTCAGCTATACGTCAGTCTTACAGGTCAAAGAATAAGACCCGGCAGCAACAAGACTCCAATAATTAGCCTGAAACATATATATTTTAAATGGATTATAGCTCAAGAGAAAGTAAACATTGATGAAGAATACTGAAAGAGTCTGGGAGAAAACTGAGATAGAAGAAAGGGTCTAACAGCAGTAATTCCAAAAATAAAATGTGAACGTATTTTCTTAAAAATGCTCAGCATACTTTGCATACCTTCCAGTATTTTCTCACCCCCTCCTTCTACATCTTTGACTTAGAAAACTTTGTTGGGTTTTGGAAAGAATGACGTATTTAATGAAAGAATCACAACCATCACTTGTACATTAGTATTATGGGGGAAAAGGTTCATTACATTAAATGGAATTTCATGCCTTACATACAGAAAACACAACAAATATTGAGGAACCTCACTCCCAGTTTGAAATACAAATGTGTGAAGTCCAGAATGTTTCTTTTAGTCTAGTTATTCCTTTGATGTTTTTCCTGCAGAGATTTATAGAAACAAGGAGTCATCATAATTACCTTCATCCATGCCATTAAGTAATTCAGTTAAATCTTCATTTTTACTGTCAAATTGGTGCTCCTTCCATGTTTCTCCATTTTCACTTCGAAGAACAATGAGTTCCCTCTCTTTTCCTCTCATAGACCCAAAGTGAGGTATTTCCACTATGACAGGGCTGGAAAAAAATCCACATTATTTTGGTATCAAAGGAAATATACTTACAGTATCATACTTAAAAAAAAAAAGTTTAATTAAGAGGATTCATTGGAAAATCAGAGGTGCCACTAAGGTTGGGAATGATTTCAAAGCTGCAGAATCATTTGCTAATTAAATATTATATTGGAAGCTTGAAAACATGCCATCATTCATTCATTCACGAACAATTCTTGAAGGCCTACTATAGGTTAAGCTTTTGATATAATGGGGAGGGGGGGAAGAGAATATTTAGCCAATACAAAAATAAATTTTGATTCAATGAATTGAAGATTATAAAAATAGACCGTAAGAAAGAAAGTTGGTCCATTTTTAAAACCACAATAGGTATATTATTATATTTATAAAAATGCTAATGATTTTAAAGGACACAGTCATTTATTTAAAAAAGCAATTCTGTAAATTTCCTATTTTAAAGGTTACCGATTTTTTTCCCCCTTAGCAAGAAAACAATCAATATAAGAACTTACTCCTCGAATAGTCCCTCTCTATGACTTTCACAGCCTATGTAGGTAAGATAGTTTCTCTGATTTTCAATTTGTGAAATGGTAGAGGGCAACTTAATTTCCTAGCTCTAGTTTAACCTGCATAGGAATACTTAAATTTTCTGAAAAAGCACTCGTTGGTTTGAAATTGCCATATAATCTGTTGATTTTTTGACAGTGTCCTTTGCAAAAGGATGGCTGCAAATTGAAGCTAGTCAATCAAGCACAGGAATAATTTTGGTAAATTTTAAAATAGGATAAATGCTACAAAGAAACAGATGGAAGTAAGCAGACCACAATCACATACAATTTATGTAGTTGGATTGTGCAGCTTTCTTTTATGACAATTTAGTAGACAGTATCATTATTTTCCTACAGAGGTTGTATGTAACCTCACCTCCTCACCTATGTATTTATGTATGTGTGGTAACAGCGGTTAGATTTACATAGGTTAGTTAGAAGATAAAAAGGGACAGTAGTTGTAGCGATCAAATAACATAATAAAAACATGACTATTTGCACTCACTTAAAATGGGATAACAAATATGGTCATTATACTTTTGGCAAAATAAGTATAGTTAATTCAAATTAAAAAAAATTTATGCCTTTCTTTTGACAGGTAGAGGCAAAATCAAATAGCCCTAGTAGTGTTAATAATTCTAAGTTATTTATCATAGTTTTTATTTTTAACCACAGCTGATGACTAAATATTAATTTTTTTTCAGAACTATATACAATCTTTGCAGGTTAATGTATCAGATACTGTCTCTGTAAATATTTAGGGAATGTGACTGTGTGTATGACACTCAACATCACTGGAGAGAAGATATGACAAGGATCTCTGATCAGGTGAAAGCCAAGCGTAACCTTTCATGACAGGTTTCTTCATGCAGACTGCCAAGGCACATACACCGAACAGACGAGCAAACAAATGACACATACCAATACATCAGCTAAACAAAATAAGACAAAACATGTGATAACTACAGGAGAATATTCTATCTGCTACCTATATGGTTTTCTTTCCATATCTCGTATTCCCAACATTTTTTGAAATCAGTTTACTTATTGATCACTTTTCCTTTGCAAAGCCAATGAAAATTACTCAAACTTAAAAAAAATGTAACTCCACACACATACATATACATATATGTACATACACACATATATCTCCCGCTAATAGCAAGTGTTGATTTAAAGCCTGTAAACACCTTTTCCTCCACTGGATTGAAATTAAGACTGTTCATCTATCTGAAAAGCTATCATAATTCAGTAAAAACATTTCAAATTAAAGAAAGGCTTGCAGAAGCACAAAGAATTATGAAAGCAGAATGCTCGCAGTGAATTCCACATGCTTGAAAAGCACAAGATAGGTAGCATTGCTACATTAAGTCAAGCCACTATGATTTTTTTTCCTTTCAGTGACACACATCAACTGAAAGCATTAACAATTGAAAAATAAAAATGAACTTAAGAATAAGACTATGGGTGTGACAGAAAAAAATTGAAAATGGAAAAAGAATTGTAGACATTCTGTATCTTGTCTATGAAGAGCCTACCCAATAAATTTTGTTCCTTGAGGCCCAAGCTGCAGGATTCGGCTAACCAAGCTCTCACCCTCATTTACAGGGGGAGGATGGGTGGGAAGATGCAGTTTACTGAATAAGATCCATGCAGCAGGAAGAGAAACGAGAAGGGGAAACCGTGAACAAACTGTCCGTCACGACAGAGCCTGCCTGATTTGCACCCAAGTGCCACCTCAGATCATGAAATCAATTAGGTGTTTTTGTAAAATATTGTATCACAATGGACTGTTTCCCCTAGCAGTGATCTTCATAAAAAAAAACATGTACCCAAATTAGCCATTTGTTCAACGTGGTGATAACATTCCAGCATCCATTTTTTCCCCCTAAGAATGGTGCCTTGACCCTACGGGTGGCGTTGGCATTCCGTGCACTTACTGAGCGGAGAACATGCTTCTCGGTTAGTGAAAGCTTTGACCAGCGAACTGAGTTAGGGGAGGATCAGCCTATGAGCTCACAGAATTACACAGCTTTGTGACCTCTGACACTACACAAAAGGTGCCCTCAATCCCCATCCAACTAAGCTAACTTCTCAAGTTAAGGGTTAAGAAAAAGCGGAGATATGGTTATGAGGGCCAAGATTAAAATTGACACAATAACTTACCCTAAAAATTGGGCCCCTGCAGGACCCATTTCTACTAGCCTACTGGCTAATCCCTCTCCTTCCACCATGGGGGGTGGGGTGGCCAGTTTATGTCTCTTTACCAAACGGCAGGTGATTCGGGTGGGGGCCGTGCACTTGCGTGGAGGGATGATGATTCTCATCCCGTGGTGACGGCTTCCTCTCATGGAGCCACCTCTCGCATCCACCATGAAGCTCACCAGAAACCTGCAGGGAGAAGATCAGAGGCCAAATTATGACAGAAGTACACCATCTTCCAGAGTAGGTTTTGAAATGAAAGTTGAAGTTTAAAGTGACAGACAATGCAGCTATCATTTCCTCTCTTTAAAAATTAATCAAAAGTAAATACAGTGGAGTCACATCAAACATGCATTTAACTTGTGAACTAGGCAAAAGGTGAGACATGACAACTTAGTTTTGGTGGAACAGGGCCCCCTGGGAGAAGCCAACCACTGCGTAAATGGCTCAAAGGGAAGGAGCGGTGACAGTTCCAAAATAAGAATAGAAACCGGCTAACGGACTGTCATGCATTTGAAAACAAAACCAAACCAAAAACCTCTGTACGTGGTCTCCTATGGGTGTTTTAGGCTATACTCGATAATCATTTTAACTGCAAATAGTGTTAGACATTTGCTGACTATGGAATCTTTAGCCCTGAAAGGTAAGATGAAACTCCACAGTATGTCTTAACTTGTACAATTCATAAAAATGAATGCATATTTACCAACACTCTAATTTTTACTATCACAAAGCAGAATAAAATAATACAAGCAGAAGATGACTAGTTCACTAAGGCAATTTTGATGGAGAGGGATTTTATTTTTATTTAATATAAATCTGGCTTTAAAATAACCTACATTTGAGTATTTGTATAGCAATACAAATATCATAACTTAGGCCTCTTAGAAAATATCTCTAACCTACATAAGTCTGTCATTGACCTATACATTAAAGCTAGTGAGAAAAATATGAAAGTGTAAAGAAATCAACTGTGTCACATCAGGGAAACAGCACATTGCAATGTGTGATTCCTGTCATGTGCTCAGGGAAAAAAGTCCCCTCGCAAGTTCTCCCACCATGGCCACAGTGCTGAACTTGACACACGGAGGGGTGCAAGACAGACAGGTGAACAGAAACACAAACCTGTGCACTCTTATGTTCATATGTGAAAATGTACTTGGTACTGGCACAGCATTAAATGTGGATGATGAGAAAATTGTTTGAATACCTACAGTATTTTAGGGAAAAAATGATCCCATCCATCAAAATCCTCTATCACTTATTCATCTAAAAACAGTTCTAATATCCTGCAAATAGATTTTAGGGCCCTGGCTGAAGGTCCTAGCTGGGAACCCTTTCCTAAAGAGTTAACCTCTTGACCAGCAACCTCTTCAACAAAGCAAACTGACTCACTATCCCCATGGAGAGAGACACATGGAGGTCATTTTTTAGTCAATCCGATTTTCAGGACCGTTTCTGGTCATCAGTGGGGTGGAATCAACTTCATGCCCTTTTGCTTATTTTGGATTTAGCCATTTTCTCTGGGTTAATTTATGTTTTTCATAACATTATACCTACTTTGAGAGACTGGGGTCACTGTGACATTTGAGGGGAAAAGATGGACATCCTCAAAAACAAAATAAAACAAAACAAAACAAAAGAACACTCCTTCCTAGTAAAAGATTCGTGTTCACTTATACAAGTGTCCACAAGAACTGTCTCCAGTACGAGATGACGCAAAGCTCAGGAACCTATTCTGGGAGCCTACATTTTCTTACACTTATAAATGTTTAACAACCACTTTTAGTCGGTAACAAAGATAATGTGGCAATGAAGTCTCAGACAAAATCTGATCTCTCCCAGCAGTTAACTGTGAAAACCAACTTGTGATTGAGAATCATAGTAAGAGAATAGATGAAAAAAAAATGATTCAATATGAACTCTGGGTTGTATCAGTACAATAAACACCGGGG
This sequence comes from Lasiurus cinereus, assembly GCA_011751065.1. Lineage (NCBI taxonomy): Eukaryota > Metazoa > Chordata > Mammalia > Chiroptera > Vespertilionidae > Lasiurus > Lasiurus cinereus. The sequence goes on from JAAGEH010000426.1 coordinate 11,668,983, forward strand.
TGTTTACAATGAGAGGCCAATGTATGCCCTGGTAACAAGCAGCTGAGTCTCAATGATATAGAAAGTCATTCAGATCAGGTCTGCCTTGCTCACTGCTCCACCTGCAGTGCTGAGCCCAGTTCCTACACACAAGGCATGAATTAACGAGCAAAACTATTTGGTTAAGTGTGCTATGAAACTGCCTAGGCCAGATTGGTTACTAATAGATATATATGAGCATTTGTAGTTAAGTAGTCTGCAGGTAGTATATAATCGGTGTCAATATAAAAATATCCCAGCTACAAAGAATATCAGAACCAAATGGAAAAAAAACAACAACACATGGCTTAGAAGGTTTTAATGACAAACTGGAAGAGTCTCATTGTGTTCTGATAGCACCCAGTGCAGAGCTAGAGCTCCTGGCCAACTAACTGTACATTGTTCTAAGGTTTTCAACTTTACGGAGCCAAAGACTGGGGAAAGATGGGAAAGTAATGAACTAGAGTGATTTGTTTTCCAAACTCATTCCTTACATATTCTGTATAAAATAAAATTCCATGCAATATAACGTACAGAAACGAATTAGGTGATGTTTAATCATGTGTGTTGTATCTTTTATCATTTAAATTAAAGCAGGAATTCAACAAATGATCCTAAAATTAACACATGAATATTTCTAGTTTTAGGAACAGCAAGATGACAAATGCGGATACACTACAGACATTGACACAATCTAACTGCAGGGGGTGGGTGAGGGGAGTCACATAAATTAAAACTACAAAAAAGAATGCTTCACATAAAGGACAAGTTATCACCTTGAATCATACTGAGGAAGTGGAGAAGAATAGCTGCAAAATAATTTAGAAAGCAAATGGGAAAAATTAATGTAAGATTATTAGAAGCAAGCAACAGAAAATGTCAATGATAAGCAAAAGAAAAATAAAAACCATCAAAACATGAAACCAAAGCATTTGGCATTTTTGGGACCACCTGGAAAAATATTTGCCATAAACAAGCTGCTCCACAGACCCAGCATTAATGAACTATTTCTAAGTATACATATACCAAGTCTGTCTTTTTCTTTTCAAATAAGCCCATAGTAGCTGTCACTCTTTCTGCTTTCCTACATATGTCTATTGTCTTTAATAAATTCAAGGAGCAGAGATAATTTGCATATTCAGAAACTTCACTGTCTTCAAATTATGCGAAAGTTCATTTCTGATTTTATTATCCTATGCTTCCTCAGCCTCTCAGTTTAATAAATTAATTGCTAGTACTTTTCTTTCCCACATAGAAGGTATAAAGTTCTTTGTCACAGAGTGACAATTTACCAAGCTCGATTTCAAAAATTCTTCAACATGTCTACCCACCGAATGTATCCTAAGTATTTTATATTTCCCTTCTCAACTCGGATTTTTGCTTTTGCAATTTTAGACTCACATATATCTATTAAAAATTTTATAAATATTGTTAGCTGTTTAATAATTACCATTACTAAATTGAAGGTTTTTCTAGTGTAGTTAAATACAAGGTTAATCACCATGTAGTTTATAGAACTTGATCTAGAGGTTTCAAGTTTTTTCAAGTTTTCATGTAAACTGGAATGACACTTTTGTTTTTCAGAATTGTGATGTTCCAAGCTATAAGCTCCATAAGACTACTACAAATACTATAGAATACTATAAATAACCTGCAGCATTACTCTGAATCTCAGACTTTTCATCTGTAGAACAGGGATAATGAGTAAAACCTCTCACAGTGTTCTTTTATACTCAAATAAATACTAAATAAGACAATACATGTAAAACATTTAGCACAATGCCAGGTACATGAAAAGCACAAGGTAAATGTTAGCTATTACAGTTTATTTTAATTAAAAGCAGCAGCAAACACTTCATGTAACACATAAGGCACTACAGTGTTAATGACTGCTAATTTACTTAATTCCAAATGAATCAGCCCTTGTCCTGGATCACAACTAATATGTGGCCTCTATGCCCATTTCAGGGGTGAAAATACCTTGAACTATTTTCACTATCTGATATAATATTTCTGTTCCACGTGTATTGAGAACACTTACCCCAGGTGTTGATGACCTATAGGGTAAAGAAGCCAATTATCTAAAAATACATTGATTATCAATTTAGCAGTCGAAGCAGTTTAGCTTTTAGCACCAGTGTCAAATTTTGCTGGCCAGGGATTGTGGATGGGGGTGCAGCATGAGGCCTGTTTGATGTGCTTCTCATGAACATACCGTGGCACATTCATTTTTTAAAAAAGTGGATTTCTCTATATTTTTTTAAAAGCTCATTTCTCTTTTCTAATTGTAATTTAACACAATTAGAACTTCATTTCAGGAATGTGGAAGGAGACCAAACTTGATCTAGGTTTCAAGTTTATATTTCCTTTTTAAAGGAAAATCACACAAAACCAATCATTTGTCAAATCAGAGGCCTGTATCATATGAGAAAAATACAAGAACACCAGAGTTTAGTTAAAAACTAAACTTTTGAGGGAAACCCAGCTATCATTTGAAGCAAAATGCCAAAGCAAGTCAAACTGGGACAGCACAAGGATATGAGGCAGGGGACAGAAAATACGAAGTAGCCATGAAGCCCAGGTGAGACTAGATGGTCTCATGGATTTTGTGATATGGTGACCACAAAAATGTCTCCACCCTCCACTCTGTCCTCAAGAACGAAGGGGCAGCTGACTTGATCTCCCTGGCCTGCTTAAAGGACATGCGTGGTGGATCAAGCTTTAGAGGACCTTCCCAGGATGGCAGTAATGAGCAGTCTGCCACCTTGCCCCCACAGCAGGTGGAAACACAGTTACAGTCCAGGCGGCTGGAAAGGCAAATACCCTCAACCCTGAAATGAAAAATTCCACAAGCCCGCCTTTTTCAAAAAGTCTGCCCACTTTGTCCCCAGCTTATAAAATCCGCCCAGCAGAGCCCGTCCTCGCAGAGGGCCCTTCCTTCCCTCTGTGCTGCCTCCCTTGTGCTCAAGCATAAGCTTAATAAAATCTGTCCGGAAAATGTCTCTGGGATTTCTGCTTGATTTCTGTCTTGGGGAACCCAAGAACCCTAAGGTGGGTAACAAAACAATGAGGTAAATTAATAGCAAGACTTCTTTATATATATATATTTTTAATAGAAAGGAAATTCAGATCAGATATTTAGGAAAAAATTTCATTTGAGTAAAGTAAAATTAAGAGATATGAATATACATATTTAATTTTTTCATTGATAAGGAAAATTAAAGACCTAGAAATGTACCAGTTATAGCCAGGAAAATTTTATGCATCAAAACTTTAATGAATTTCCTTACTTAACACCGTGCTTCTCTATTAATAAAAATAGATACACACATTTGTTTAAAAATATTCACTAATGACTTATAAGGATGCCACAGACCCTCACTAATAAAGTCCTACAGAAGATCAATATTTCATATAATTGAAGTTTGTCAATATGAATTCATAACTGCAAATATTAAATGCAATGCTAGCTTCACAGGATAAAGAAAAGTGCCTTTTAGGTTACTTACCCAGAATGAACAGGACTTGAGACAAGATTGACATTGTCCAAGGTGTCTGCAGCCCAGCTATAGTGTCTAAGAGAATCTGAATCAAATTCTCTTGTGAATGTTAGGTGCTGAAAAATGAAATTATAAATTGCATCAACAACCTACACAAGACATTGGTTTTCTCTGTACTTACAAAATATACTTGTATGTCTCTATCAATCCAGGCAGTCTAACATTCAAAATAAACAATTTATATACACTCCACTACCGGTGTACACAGACATTTCAAGAATTAGAAAACAGAGGTTACTTCAGTCCTTTAAGAAAGCATCTTGAATAATTGGCATAGCAAGAGGAATCGAGGAATAATTCTAACCATGGCTTTAAGCACTTCAACACATCTTCAAATTAATCTTACAACAGTTGTAAAATTCTTTCCCAAATTTCAAAAAAGAAAACAAAACACTCAGTCTTGACGACTTCTGTCTCCAAGTGGGGCAGAGTAGCCTGCTGCTGCCGCCAAGTCAGATAAATATGGAGATCATGTCTGAGTGCAGCAGAGAACAGCTGAGGCATGAACTGGCAGAGCTGGACTTGGGAGAGGGGAAGGTCTCCAACAGTCACGCTGGAGTTTCATTGCCACTTTTAAATTGGGGGCATTTCTCAATTACCAGTGCAGACCGAATTGGGGCTTTTGTACTTGCCAGAGCAGTTGCTGGGGAATAGAAAAATCAAAGGAGTTTGGTGGAGATTTGGGAGGCCTTCAGCATGCTCTCTGTTAGGACTTTGGAGGAATTCTGGGGCTGTGCAGAGCAGGCTAACCAGAAAATCCGAAAGGCTCATGGAGCTTTTTGGCAATTTCATGAGAAATAGATTGAGAGTTTGGGACTTGTCAGGGGAGGAGACTTGAAAATCACACTGGAATTTTAAGTAAAGACCGTAAGGGACCAGGGGCAAACCAGAGCGGTCTCCACTTAAGCAGAGCTGCAGACCGGCCTCATTTCAGGCTCCTGATGGGATGAAATAACCAGCCACCACCGTTTGCCAAGCAGAGGGAGGGTGGATCCTCTGTGGAGGCCCAGAGCAGCATCGGGCGTGCCGTGTCTGCATCTGTTTCACACATCACGTCCAGCACGCAATACAAAACTGCCAGGCATGGCCAAGAGCTCATGAACAAAAACAGGGGGGAATAAAAAGAAAACCACACCCAGATACTATAGACTCCGGGTCATCCTACATTTTGAAGTGAGCTAATAAGAACTTTAAGTAACTATGATTAGTTTAAGAAAATAGGGAGATAGAGAGGGACAGAGAGAGGGAGAGGGAGAGAGAAAATAAAAAGAGGATAATTTAACAGAGTATGGAATGTAAGAAAGAATCAAATGGGCATTTGTCCAGTTCTAAATACAATATTAGTTTCTGACTAGACACAACAATAAATGGGGTTAGTGAACTGGAAGCATAAATGGAAAATTATACAAAATGAAAGATAGATGTTTTTAAAAAAGAATGGGAAGTACAGAAACCAGTATGAGGCATGTGCAACACAGTGAAAAATTTTAACATAAGTGGAATTTAGAAGAAGAGAATAAAGCAAAAGTTATATTTGAATTGAGAATGGCTAAGAATGCTTTAAATCTGATATAAGGTATTACTCCATGGGCCAAAAATAAGATCAATCTCAATTTTTGTCTTGTTTAAGAGTTGCATCCTAGTGATGCTCTATTAAATGACAGAACTCAAAGACAGTAACAAATATGATAGCATTAAAGTTAGAAAGAATGCCTGGAAATTAGAGGAAGATTAAAATAAAAAATAGGAGAGCACATGTAAGAAAGCAGAGAATCAGTTCAGGAATTTCATTATCTTCTGTCCCTCTCAAAAAGAAAAAAAAAAGAGAGAGAGAGAGAGAGAGAGAGAGAGAGAGAGAGAGAGAGACACTAAGTTCTAAAAGGAGAAAAATAGTAAAATAAAGAAGTCAAGGAAATAATTCAAGAAAATTTCCCAGAGCTGACGACAGGTTCCCAGAGTAAAAGGACCCAAAGTATGACCAGAACTAGAGAGAAATATAAACCTCACTTTTGAACTCGAAAAAACAGAATCATTCTCCAAATTTTAGAAAGGAAAATGGTCACAGGTGACAAACTTCCACCAGATTTAAAGAACAAAAAACTGAAGTTAAAGACAAGGCAATGGAGCAATTCTTTCAATGTTCTGAGAGGAAATGATTTTCAACCAAAAATTCTATAACCAGCCAAACAAACAAAAGGTATGAAAATTAAGAATAGAATTATTTTCAGATATATGAAACCTTATAAAAAGATACATATCTGATGCACTCTGTAAAGGAAACTACTGAAAGATATACTCCACCAAAACAAAGGCCTAAAGGAGTAAGACATAGAGTCTAATACAAAAATGGAGTTTTCAGGGTGATGCTGGAAGAGGGATCAGGAGGGCTCTGTTGCAGAGGCCTCCAGGGAATGGGACAACTAAGAAAGCTCTCGGGGAGGCGAATTACAGAGACAAAATGTATAGATCACTGAACAAGTGTGAATATATTGAGAGGAGATTTTTCACAACTGGGAGGAATGTGCGGGTTGGACTAGTGATTTGTATAGAGAGCAACAACTAAATGAGAAAACTTAGGGCAAGCAAGTACTGTACCAAAAAGAAAAGGCAATCATAACATACTTCGTATCTGTAAATAACATTACGTAGGCATAATAATAGAAGCATTAAACTCATACTGGTATAACCAAAATAAAATACAACTGTTTACGGAGAGTGGGGAGATGGGAAGTATGCACAGCGGGAGAGAAGAGTTGTTTTAAAAATTAGAGCTTCAATAGCAAGAACCTACAACCAAGAATAATCTATCCAGCAAAGCTATCATTCAGAATTGAAGGGCAGATAAAGAGCTTCACAGATAAGAAAAAGCTAAAGGAGTTCATCAACTCCAAACCAGTATTATATGAAATGCTAAAAGAAAACAACTCCAAGACCATGTGGATTCATACAACAGAGAGGAATTGACAGGTCTGGTCCAACCATGAAGAGAAGAGGAGAAACGTTCCAGAGATGGAAGATGCTGATGACACCTTGCCATCCTAGCAGTCAGTAGTTGTGCTTGGATGTAAGTTGCCCAGGACCAAACCAGAGAGGCTCGGACCTGCATTGCCCCCATTTGTCCACCATCCAGAACTGAAATATCATTGCTGACATGTACACTGTTGGATATTGAAACTAGGACTCAAAAAACTGTTGGCCCAGAAAGAAACTTACTAGCAAGTGACAAATATGTACAAAAATGAATTAGAAAAAAAAAAAATTAGAGCTTCATCTTCCATTTTGGTGAGTCAAGAAAATTCCTGAAATGAGGAAAAGCCAACAAGAAGCAACATACATATTATTTAGAGACATGAAAGTGTATAATAAAAATCTCAAAAGATATGCTAAGAATTTGTCTTTGGAGAGAAGATTTTTTTTTTTCTTTTAACGAGTATGTCTTATAAAACAGCATGACGTTTTACTGGCTTGTATAGACTTCGCTAATAATAAAGGTTAAAAATTTTTAAATTACTCTGAATTACTAATATATTTTTTTAAAGCCCTGAAATCAAATTGGGGAAAAAAAATTTTTTGGTAGAGCACTTATGTGCAAGCCACTATCCTATCTAGATCCTAGTAAAAGACAAAAATGAATGAGGGACAATTTTCTCAGCTTTCAATGAGAGAAGACAAATTCAGTGGATGAATGTACAATGAATGGTGTTAATAGGAGCCCACAGATCCAAGATCTTAACCACAAAAGAGCAATGTATCACCTCAGAAATTCTCCACTTTCTAAATGGGTAAACCAAAGCTTAGCTGTTAATTTTAGTCTGGCCTTATTTACTAACTTTTGGAGACCCCGACTAACCTGGCTTCAGAGCAGGGCAAAATATTCAATGGAAAGTGGGTGGCGCTGCTAATTTTATTTTCAGCAAACTGCAACTTTTGCATTTGAGGTCCTGAGGTTACTTTTCACAAAGGACCCCTCTCCCTTTTTTTAATTTCTAATAAATAAATAATATCACTCTTCTTTGGTAATTACAGTAAATTATTTACCTTTGGCAGGCTTAGAAACATGCACTGCTGACATTAATTATTGAAACAATGAATATATCACACAAAAAGGTATCAGCATCATCATGCAATATTTATCGAAGCTGGAGTATGCCAGCACACTGGGATTCCACGCCACTTCGAGTTATTCCCAACTCCTTTCCCCTCCCAACTCTTAGCCACTCACCAAAACTCCATCTTAACACAGATGAACACATGTATAATGAACAAATATACTTGTTTAAGACAATCAGCTCTATGTCCCAATGTTTGTCCCAGTTATTTTTTTCCATAGAGGTCTGCTTAGGTTTATGAGAAGACCTAACAATTTTAATAACCTCAATACAGACACAGAAAATGCTCTTCCTATGGTGCATCCACCTAAATAAAAAATATAGTAATTCAATGAAGCCAATGGTCTTTACAGAAAGAGGATGAATTGGTAGCTTCATTTCCAAGTGACCCATCTCTGAATACTTATTTCTACAGATTAGCATTTACTTAAAGCTGAAATGTGAAATTTGAACTGTTTACTAACTTTCACAAACATTTTGAATTTCAAATTGTTGTGAATGGCACCCGGGTACCAGCAAAAGAGCTTTCCCCTACTTGGTTACTGATCAAATAGACATTTAAAATGATAAATATGACACCACATGTGATGATGGTTAAAAGAGATGAAATAGAGTTGGCTCTTGAGTTTCCCACAGAAAGTAGGGGTGTTCCCACAGAAAGTAGGAAAACATTGGCTTTGAAGTTTAGTCACAGATTTGGATCTGAAAATTGCCTTTGCCACTTGCTAATGGAGAACACTTCTTTCCCACCCTCAAGCTTTCCATTTTGGAATGGCAACTCCATTGTGTAACTTGGGCCTCTCCTTATCCCCCTTATATTCCTCTTGACCCTTAAAATGTGGAGTGGTTTGTCTGAGTGGTAAATTTGGGAAAGGTATCTGGGAAGGCTCTGCTCAGATCCAATATTCACCCTCTTGGGCTGAGCTGGTCACAGAGCACAGACATCCTCCTCTGCTCCCTAAATCCATCTCTGTGACCGATGCATCTGGGCTGGTGTTGCTGGCCTCTGGGCAAGGGGTCTGCCAATTCACAGGCTCAGTTAGCAGACCCACTTGGCTCAGACACTTAGCCAGCTCTCAACCTGGCCTCCAGGAGGAATAAATAAAATGTTTTGCTTCTGACCTTTCCTTATCTTTATTTAAAGCCCCTTTGGAGATGCTCAACATTATTTGCGTGTTTTTTTTCTTTTTTTAAAAATATACTTTATTGATTTTTTTTACAGAGAGGAAGAGAAAGGAACAGAGAGTTAGAAACATAGATGAGAGAGAGACATCGATCAGCTGCCTCTTGCACGCCCCCTACGACCGGAATCGAACCTGGGACCTTTTAGTTCGCAGACCAACGCTCAATCCACTGAGCCAAACCAGTTTCGGCTACTTGCGTGTTTCATGACTCTTAGAAAGTTTCTTAACTTTTCTCAGTCTCAGTTTTCTCATTTTCAAGTTGAGGTTTGGTTGATATGGAGATTAAATTAAACACACATCAAAAATCTGGCACCAAGTGTTGGCTTGAAATTATAGTGTCTCTTTAAACGTGTAGTAGTTTCTACTTTTCAAAGGACTTTCATGTATAGTAGCTCATTTATAAAAATCTGGTAATCTGTGGGGAAAATACAGAAGATGCAAAGATATTCCAATCTCAGCACTGACCGTTTAGTTGTACTCACCAAATCAACAGAGCCCGTTCAGTAAGAAGAATGCATCTTATAAATGCCTCGGTCTTATTTACTGACTCAAACATGTTTACGTTCCCATGCTAACAGCATTATCACTAGGCCTTTCCATTCATTTGTTCTTTGAGTCCTCAGAACACAGAAGCTTTGGGAGGTAATATTATAACTATTTTACAGATGAGAAATCTCAAGTTCAGAGAGAAACTGAGAACATTTAACAAAACAAGGTAAAAACCTACCACTGGGTGGCTTTAATAGAACACTATATTAAGGGAAAATTCACGTTGACTTAATAAGACCTTATACTTCCATGTCAAAAATAATACAAATAAGCATATCATTTTCAACATTGCAAGTGATATCAAGGATACTATTAAAATAAAAATGCATATTATTTAATAGAGTCCAAAGGTTGACTAATGATGATATCCCTGTCTCCAAGAGCTTAATACCTTCCCAAAATAGTTTCTCACTAGCCTTATTCATCAGAGGAAAGAGGAGAGCAAATACACACTGGCCTTACAAACGAGGACACACCCGAATATCCAGGCATGGAAGAAGAGAGGCAAGAGACAAAGTATTTGTAAGGAAAAGAAAGAGAAATCTACTTAGCTACAATATTGGATGATTCTCCAGGCTGCTGACTGTTAATTCCCCTACGTTGAATGACACCATTCTTGTCTGTGAACCTTGCTGGCCGGGAAACCAGCAGATTAACTGGAGGACTTGACAGGACCGGGTGGGGAACCCTGGAAGGTATCAGTTCCCTTGGACCAGGGGTGGGGAACGTCTGCCCCGAGGGCCGTATAAGGCAAGAAATCATTTGGTCCAGCCCTGCTAAGGCATTCAGGGTGAGTTAATTAAATGTTTGATCAAATAGAGCAGGCTAATTTTTAAGTTGATAATTTTGTACGGTTCATGAATGATGTTATAAATATCCAAATAGCCTGTGGCAGAAAAAAGGTTCCCACCCTTGTGTGGGACATAGAAGAGATGACTTGGGCTGTGTCACTTCATAGCCCAGTGAATGGCAAGTCATAAAAACCTCTCTGAACCTCCATTTCTGCATTAGGGTAATGGTACATAATACGTATTAACTGCCCAAATTCACTGAGATGGCAAAACGACCCAAGTAATTCTAAAGCAATTCGGAAATTCTAAATTGCTATGCAAACAAAAGCACAGATAATAATCATGCTATAACACTCCCAGGTTTGCTTATTATAATGGAAGATAATTTCTTAAATTTAATAACATTGCAGCCATCTTTGTAGCTTTTTAGGATAGCATATGTCTTATCAGACTACAGAGATGTTAATCCCTCTTGGATTAACAAGCAAAGGGATATTTTGGCTGTGACAAATATTTGTCTAAACCCCAACTCTTCCTGAGGCAGATTAGCTTTACCCAGGTCTGCCACACTTCCTCCTTAGAGGAAGTGTGCAGCTTAGTGGTCAGCAGAATGGGTTCAAGTAGCCATTAGACCAATTCTGTTCTCAGCTCTACTATCTTGTGCCATCTAATGTGACACTGGGGGAGTGACATGCTCCTCCCAGCCCCAGTCTCTTGGACTGTGAAGTGGCAATGAGAATACCTATGTCATAAGGTGGTGGAAAGCATGAAATAAGAAGATTAGTTTGACAAAATGTTGTGGCAGGTACTGCACTAAGTCCAGTAATTATTGTGATGGAGAATGGCTACTGAGCGAAAGAAATGGCAAGCTGGTACCAAAATAGAGAGTAGGTCTGCTTGGGCATTCAGCACGACTATTTGGACACATTTTTTTAAGAATGAATGCCATCTTTAAAAAAAAAACATATCATTCATAGTCACAGAAAATAGAATGATGGTTATCAGAGGCTTGTGGGGTAGGGTAGAAGTGGGAGTGGGGGAAAGGGAAGATATTGACCAAAGGATATAAAGTTTCATTTATAAGATGAATAAATTCTGGAAACCCAATATACTGCATGGTAACTGTAGCTAATGATAATGTATTATATACTTGAAATTTGCCAAGACAGTAGATCTGAAGTGTTCTTATCACACAAAATAAATGTTAACTATTGAAGGCGATGTATATATATTAATTAGTTTGATTGTGGAAATCATTTCACAATGTATCCGTATGTCAAAGCCTGATGTTTTACATCTTAAAATAAGGATTCCATAAAAGAAAACCTGATTCAAGCAGCAAAATAAAGTAAAACTTAAAGGCTTACTAAAGCAGTCTTCTTCTTTTTTTTTTTTTTAAGTATTTTTTTTTGAAGTCAACTATTATTACTTCTTAAGACCTATTTGAGACTACCAAACCAGAATGAGGCTGGGTTCTTTGGGACTTCCAAATCTGATTGATTTCCAGATAACTTAGCTACCAACTTCAACAAAGTAAGGTGAATCAAGGTCAGGGTGGAAACTGAGAGTATTAAAACATCAACATCCTGCTCAAGATGTCTAAAGGAACTGTACTACCTTAAGCCACAACATTGACAAAAAAAAATCTGTAATCTTGCGGACCAATCTGCCAGAAGTGTTGACCGGATCACCTGAGTAATGCTGGCAAAGCACTTGGGAGAGAAAAAGCAGCATATTAAATGTCAGCAGTCAAAAGTGCTTATCTTCTAGGGGACTATCTCCAGCAAATCTTTACTCCCAGGCTGGCTACCTTTTGCCATCATGCACATTTTTTTAGAGCCCCTTAAAAATGAGCTTAAATAAGGAACTTCCAGGAAGTAAATCTGCTGACCTGGGGGAAGGGTGTGTGTATGGGGCTTAGGAATGTGTGGAAGGGGCTTGAGAGATAGAGAAGGAAACCTATTATCATAATCAATGGGTTAGGCACTGTTCTTCTCTTCTATTACTGAGATAAGTGAAAATTACTAGGTCTTGAAAAAAAATAAATGTGCAATTTCTCCTGAAGAACCCAATTTGCACATGACTTATTATCTTATTAAGTAGGTACATCACACAATCTATGACTAAATATACATGAGATCCTCCTTACTTCACCTTGAAAAAGGCCCCATCTAACCCAAAGGAGCTAGAATCCTAGGCTCTGAGGTAAATGAGAAGAGTTATGATGTGACAATTGCCTTCAGGAAGGGGAGGCGCTAATATTATAGTATAATATTAACCACAGAGTCCTCTCCACAGCTACCATTCAAATAGCCAATGCAGCTGTTAACACCACCTTACTTAAGAGTTCGAAACTGGTCACCCTTTGAGTCCCTGCCACTTGTCCTCTTAGGCATAAAACACGTGGGTAAATCTGGTTTGAGAGAAGTCTGCAAAATGAAAGCAATCTAATTAGTGGGATAGGGTTGTACATTTGTCCCATTTCTCTCTTCTCATTTACATACTGCCCCTCTATCAGCAGAATGGAAAGGAAATGGAATGTGCTCATTCCTTAGTGATCAGCTGGCTAAGAATGCCTTACTAAGAGATTTTTTGTTTTTTTGTTCCACCCAAGTGTATAGCTTGTCTCTTAAATCACAGCTCATTTTCTTTTAATTTTGTTAAACTTAGATTTATTTCTAAAGAAAGCATAAAATAATAGAATCTCAAGGCTAGATGGTACTTTAATATGCTAGAAGACTTTGCACATGGCCCTTGATATGTGGTTGTTCATGCCAGGTTTGATGACCACCAACAGTAAGCGAGGACAGAAACCCAAATTAAACTGGCTTAAGACACACTCTCCCTAGAGGGGGGAGGGGGGAAATTGACATTAATTTAACTGTTTATACAGTGGGAAAGTCTGGATGGTTCTAAGTACAAGCATGGCTGAGGCCATCCATGGCTCAAAAGATGGTAGGGATCTTTGGTCTGCATGCTACACCCCTAGCAGTATTGGTTTTACATCAGTGTGATAGCTTAGCAATCCCCAAGAGGCTAGACAAAATCTCAAATTTAAGTCTCATTAGACTGGCTAAGATTTTACATTTCTTCCTAATGCCATTATATTGTAGTCTAGGAAAAGTCATGCTCCGAAGGGGCAGGTTTGGGATTTATCCTTGGAGAAGAGGGAGGGATTTCAACCCCTTCTCAACTACATGACTGAGAAATGAGTGGGGGGCAGAAGTTTGGGCATCAGACCTTGTGATGCCCATGTAAAGAAGGTGGAATTGGTGCATGCAGGCAAAAGCAACCCAGGTCTGTAAGTGATTTCTGCTCTCCTCTCATCTTGGAATAGCCACCAGAAATCATAGTGAAGTGAATGTTTCTGCTGGCAGTATACATCTTTTGGTCTTACAACTACTTCTAGGATCACTCAAAGGAAGTATAATTACTTAGCTAGCCTTCAAAGTATTTTTTTTTAAGCCACTATAATGTGTTCTGCCTCATTTTCAGGTAAAGGTTGAGTATTTCCATTCCTTTAATGATGCCTCATATGCCATAATTTTAACCAGAATAATTTTCTCCATAATTTTCATGACTTATTGCTGAATGTAAGTTGTCGGTTCCTTTTAAAGCATATTAAATAAGAATTTGTTACTGGAATTAGAAATAAGCATAATAAAGAGCACATGTCTAAACATTATCTTTCATGCAGAAAATGGATAAAGAAGATGTTACCACATCCATATATATATATATTTTACAAGTATGTGTAGTTATTTTTTTCATTAATCCTTAATAGTTTCTTTTTATTGATTTCTTTAGAGAGAGAGGAAGGGAGAAAGAAAAAAATTGATACGAAATCTCAATTGGTTGCCTTCTATATGCTTACTGATTGGGGTTCAAACCCACAACCTAGGTATGTGTCCTGACTGGGAACTGAGCCCACAACACTTTTGGTGTACAGAACAATGCTCCAACCGAGTCACCTGGCCAGAGTGGTACCACACCCATATTGAGAATACTAACACATATGAGATCCTGGAGGGTGGAGAGCCAAGGCTGGGCTCTCACTGGCTTCCTTCTCACTCACATTAAGCAATGCAGATGTGCAGTGTGATTGTGGATTAGTATTAAAAGGAGGCAACCTGGGGCCAGATGGCCAGTGGCTCTCTGCCATTTACCAGCTGTGTCCCCTGGGGTAAGTCACGTAAACTGCCTATGCACTTCACTTTCATCTTTTCAATGGAGCCAAGGAATGATCTCATAGGATATTTGGGAAAGGTATATGAATTAATGCTGGTAAAACTGAGAATAGTGCCTGGCGTGCAGCAGGAACTCAAAATTAACCTTTTCCACCAACATCACGTAAGAATCACCACCATATCTCCTGATGCTTATGGCCTCTAATGACTAGTACTCCACTGATGTGATGAGGCCTGGCTGACCTGGGTCACAGACAGCAGCACTGCCGCACCAGACAGTGTTTCCTATAATTATGTCAGGAAATATGACAGAACCATCTATTCTCTTCATCTTAGACAATTGGGCTTCAACTTCGAGTCATCTCTTTTCCTTATTACTACCTGTTTGGAAAGGAATGCTTCCAAGAATGCTTACACTACGACTACCTGACATGCACAACTCTGAGCTTATAAAACAAATACATTAGATGTTGACTGGCCAATATACAGGAAGATCCCAGACAGAGTGCTCTAAATCAGTGATTCCTACCTACAGATGCATTCCAGAATAACCGCTGGAGTGTTAGAAACACATACATGCCCAGGAATCCTATCAGGGAGATTCTGATTCTGTCGGCATCTTGTTTTCCAAGTAGCCATAGAAGATTCCAATGTGTGCTTTTCAATTCTGGGTGCACTGAAAAACTCGATGCCCAGGCCCCACTCAGATCCACTAAATCTGAATTAAGCTATGGTGTGTTTTTTTGTTTTGTTTTGTTTTGAAGTTCATTGGGTGCCCAGTCAGCATGGTTCAGTGGTCGAGCACTGACCTATGAACCAGGAGGTCATGGTTTAATTCCCGGTCAGGGCACATGGGCGGTTTGTGAGCTCCATCCCAGTGTGGGGCACGCAGGGGGCAGCTGATCAATGATTTTCATTATTGATATTTCTACCTCACTCTTCCTCTTCCTTCCTCTCTGAAATCAATAAAGTTATATTTAAAATAAATAAGTAATAAATAAATAAAAGTTTATTGGGTGTTTCTCACCAGTGGTCAGGGCTGAGAGTCATTGCTTTAAATACAATCTTCTGACAAATGCAAGATGTGTTTTATTTGCATATAATTTTCAGAAACATATCTAAAGGTGGCTCTTGATTAAAAGGTGAAAGAATCGGGAGTTCATGGATAATCCCATATCACAGTTAAAAAAAAAAAAGAGCCCACTCTTGTTTGGGGTGGAGGAGGGCTGAGCGGTTTACAGACTAATCCCGATGAAGGCCTGGCAAGGAAGGAAGATGTCTTGCTTCTCCCAACTCTCTTCCCCAATGCTGGCTTCCCCACCTGCCTCCAAGCACACAGGTGGTGGGCCTGTGGGAATTATCCTGGGTCTTAACTGTCCTGTAACTGTGGTTAATGTGCAAACTGCTTCATCAGCAGCAGCAGGAAAATAAACTAGGCGTTATGTGGGTGAAGTCTACGCATGCTGAAAAAAGTGTGCAGTGAGTTAATTTTTATCATTTTCCGCCTTACCTTGTCAAAGCAACTTTGGGCAATGACAGGGCAGTTTTAAACCTGACAGTAAGTCATGTACCATTGCTTTAGAAATTCTAAGGATCGAAGACCTCTGGCATGCTTTCAGACAAAATCAATACTGTGGAGAAACTCTGCTTTGAAGTTTATAAATCTAGATTCAGAGGCATGATAGACATAAACTAATACTTCTTGTACTTAAATTTTAATGTAAGGCGTATAAATGAGCTGTGAATAAATGCTTCTCACTGGTCATGCACAGTATAACTGAATTCCTCCCTCTGGAAACTTCTCTTTTGAAGAATTAGCCTTTTCTCTCCCTTCTATAATGAATGAGACACTTGGGACTAAATAGGTTAATAAACCTCTTTCAGAATTTGTTTCCCCCTTTTTCCAGGTTTTCTATTTTGAAGGTGTTCATACAAATAAGAAAGTTGAAAAAACAGTATGAGGAATACCCATATACATTCCACCTAGGTTAAACAATTAATATTTTGCCGCATTTGCTTTCTCTCTCTCTCTCTCCATATACATACACTTTTTTTTTTCTGCTGAACTACTTGAAAATAAATAGCTGACTTAATAAATTACTTCATTCCTGAAAACTTCAGCAATGCATACCCTTGCATGGAATAGAGATAGTCCCTGAAGAGCTGCAATACTGTTACAGCTGCAAAAAATTTAACTATTTCCTAACGGTATAGCTAGTAAAATTTCAAATGCCCCCCAACTGTCACTACAATGTTTTTATGCCTTCCACACTTTTTTTTCATCCCCCTAAATCTCTGGGGAATTTATCATGAAAGTGTGGCCAGGAGTAAGGTTATATGTTCATGAAACATGCTCTTTCCACAAGGCATGCTCACCAGACCATGGGATTCTATGTGGTCATTAAAGAAAGTAACTTCCTGCTTCTGCAGTTATCAGCTTCAGATTTCTTTGTAAAGGTTTCAAGATGTCCTAAGTCTTCCATTCCCCTGACTGTTCTACAGGAGTGTTGTGAAAACCACAGAAATTGAAATAGCAACAAAATGAGCAAAGGGACATCAGTTTTATCTCAAAATGTCTCTTTAGCCTTTATTTTTCACAAATCCTTCATTCTGAGAAAATGCTGTCCTTTCATTCCACTTAAGTAGGTCTAGGTAAAAGCTAACAGGAAATGGTGTGAGGACACTCAGAAGTCCATCTGTAAACTTGCAGTATTGCAAATATTTATAGTATTTTACTTTATGGTTGCTGTGCTGAACATGGGAGGTAATGTAAGTATGGTGGTAATAGTGGTGCGAGTGATGGTGGTGGTGGTGGGTGGCGGAAGTGATGGTGGCAGTGATGGATGGTGGTGGTAGTGGCAATATGGTGAGGTCATGGTGATCGTGACCCCAATTTTAGCCTTTGCCACAAAGCAAATACACATTCAGAAACATAAATCCTAATTAGTTTAATCATGGATTTTGCTATTCCAGTATAGATCTAGACATGTTTTATACAAGAGAAAAATGTCCCTGACACACAACAAATATATTTTCACCTACAATTTTATAAGTTTTGTGTGGTTTCTTTAAGATATGGAGAATATCAGGCATTTTTACACTTGTAATTATTACCAATGTACCCATGAACATCTCATTTCAATTGAAAACATCAAGAGTCCAGGATGACCTGACTAGAATAATGACCATAGCCCACCAAGCAAAGAGTTCTTCAGAACTGCTCAACCAACACCAGGACAACACCTTACATCCCAATCCTCAGCTTCATTATTTCAGACAAGTGATTTTTTAGAGTTAACACCCACGTAAACCATGACAAACTGTCGTACCAGTAATCATTCCACAAAGGGTGTTTTTGTCTAAACAAACTGAATAGCCACTGTATACACCTTATAAGACCTGGAAGCTAAGAATGCTCCAGAGGGTGTAGAATAAAATGTTTATTGTAGGTCCTTGTGAAGCACAATATACATCTGTGTGTCTGGAAATTAGCATCTCCAGACAAGTTCTGACTCTCGGCTTATCATCTTATTCATCTGCTCACTGTGCAGTGAATAAGTCCAGCATCATTTCACCAATCATCTACATTGTTCAATATTATAAGCCACCTTCAAAATTAACTTTATGGTTCAAACAGTTTCATCCATCACCAACTCAGGAATGCAAATTTACAATCAGGTATTGTGTGTTTCTAGAATAATGAACCATCCTGAGCCCATTATGTAGCAGAACTACATTGCTGGGACTTCTTGTATTAAACCAATATCTATTCAACCCCAATTATTGAAACACCCAACCACCAAGTGAGCCTAGAAGAGATTCTGGTAGAAAGCAAAATACTATCACATCTTGAGGCCCATTACACACCTTTGAAACTAAGGAATCAAAAACATGAACCAATCTAATGTTTATTTGCTAAAAACAATTGTAGCGAATTCCAACATGACACAAATTTTGTTTAGGAAACCCTAAGCAGCATTCCTCGGTGATTAGAGCATTGGCCAACGCACCCGAGAATCTCTGGTTGGATTTCCGGTCAAGGGAACATATCTGGATTGCAGGTTTGATCCCCAGCCCTAGTTAAGGTGTGTGCGGGAGGTAACCAATCAATGTGTCTCTCTCACATAGATATTTCTCTCTTTTCCTTTCTCCCTCCCTTCAACTCTAAAAAAAAAAAAATCTCCTTGGGTGAGGATTAACAAAATGTTTAAGAAAATCAAACATTCATGTGGATAATGTACATAACTTTAATTGCCAATTATTATTATTAACACTTTTTAAAAATTAAACTAGATTAGATCTAGAAATGAGAAAAGAGATCCATGCTTTGCCTAGGACTTTGAGTTTTTCTCTGTGAGATTTTTAGGAACTCACTGAGGAAGAGAGGGTTATTTCCATTTATGGCACAATTGATTTTTTAAAAATATATTTTTATTGATTTCAGAGAGGAAAGAAGAGGGAGAGAGAGATAGAAATATCAATGATGAGAGAGAGAATCATTGATCAGCTGCCTCCTGCACACCCCACACGGGGGATCGAGCCTACAACCCAGATGGATGCTCAGCCACAGAGCAACACCAGCTGGGCTGATAATTTTTTTTCGTTAAGTGGCAATACAGAGAGATTTACAAATGCAAAATGAAACATGCAGAAATACAGTTCTAGTCATGGGATAAAGAGTTTGATTCAAACATACAAGTAGAAGTTTAACAATCGAAGAATATTTTTTAAAAAGAATGCCTACCTGCTCTTTGGATGGCACCAGGAGTTCTTCAATCATCATGCTGTCCCGGGCATAGGAACTTCTGTTCAAGGTGTAAGACCTATCCGAACTGAAGGAGCGGAGGCTGTTGTATTTACAGTTAACCATTCAAGAGTGGTAGATGATGATGAGATGAATGAAAAAAAAATTAATGCATGCAACTTTAAAAACAGGCAAGATGGCTAAAAATATCAACAAAAGTTGTTCTTGAAAACACATGGTCAAAAATAAAATCCCTTATACTTGAGAAAATCTCTTAAGTTTGGATAATCTCATGATCATATTTTGTTTAGAATTTGGCCAATTGGTGTTAAATCTGTGAGAAGACAAAATGCATGAAAACTTTGGATGCTGCACTGTGACAGTCAAACCAACACGACAATTGAGAAGAACCAGATCATTCCAGATAATTTGATAAATTTGATAAACCCGAGAGATTTTTCTATGGTAAGACCTTATGTTACTTTCCTCTCTTTCTGGTCCATATCTGTTTAACTTGCATTATTCAATGAAATTGTATCTGCTGTGACTGGTTCTGTTTATGTGTCCTGGGAGCTAGATATAGGGTTAAATTATCAAAAGACTTATGGTTGCTACTCAGGAAAAACATCAAGAAGTAAGCAGTGTTATGAATCCATCTTACATGATATTCTTCGCCATCTTTCTGGCCTTGAAAATTTCAATTTCAGGGGAGCTCACTTTTTTATTTCCTTTTCTTACTTGCTCCTTCTACCTCTTCCCTTCCATCTGCTTTCAAATCCTCTACACAGCCCCTGAACTTCCCAGCGTGCAAGCTTTCTTATGCCCTCAAATGCCACTCTCCACACTGATCTCTAACCTAAAAACTGACAAGGGGTTCGGGGATGGGTGAAATGGTTGAAGGTGGTCAAAAGTTCCAAAATTCCAGTTATGAAATAAGTAAATCCTGGGAGGTGGGCAGCATGGTGGTGATAGTTAATAATGCTGTATTATATAGTTGAAAGTCACTAAGAGAGCAGATCTTAAAAGTTCTCATCACAAGAAAGAAAAATAGTAACTATGTGTGGTGACGGATGTTAACTAGAACTATTGTGATAATCACTTAGCAATATATACACATATTGAATCATTATATTGTACGTCTGAAACTAATATAATGTTATTTGTCAATTATACCTCAATCTTTAAAAAAGCAATAGAGAAGGGACCCTGGTAACCCTGCACGTATCCACATAGGACACGCAGGTGGTCCGAGCCTTGGCAGAACACCTTTGTTGCTACAGGAACACAGCCTGTGGATGCAGGTGTGGAGCTGCTTCAGGCATCTCCCACATAACTCACTCTCTCACCTGCCACGATGGGCTGTGACCAGGCAGCTCTTCATTGCCTCCTGAGGCTTCCTGCCCATCCTCCTTGGCAGAGAGTGGCAGAACACGAAACCATGTAGCTGCAGTCTAGAACTGGCTCCTAGCTAGTGCAGCAGACAAGGACCATGGCAGTAGGCGCCTGTTGCTGCCTATGTAATTAATAAGCTGCCTGAATGTACATGTGGCTGCTTGAATCTTTACCAGTAGATTCAGCTAGATTCTGGCCTTGGCCCTGTGTGTACTAGACAGGGGAAAGAGCAAGGGAGAGGTGAATAAGGAATGACTCCTTGTTTGCACAAAACGATTTCTCTCCCCTTCTGCACTTACTGTACTAAAGGTTACCCTAAAGTGAGCATTTTTATATCAATACACAGAGGCCCCTGAATTATTCAAAGTGTCTACATAAATGAGGAGGTACATTGTTCTAGGATGCGAGCCTTCGCTTTCCCCAGAATCTTGGAGGGATCTAGAACTCCACAGTGACTATTATTCTACAATCATTATTTAAGAGTATTCAGCAAATATTTGCTAATTGGCAATTAGCAGCTGGTCAAAATATCAAGAAAAGGATATAGGAGAGAAAAAGGTAAGCATTATCCCTGCATAGAGAAACTTATATAGTAAACTATGTGACCTTGAACACTTGGGCCTTCTGTACCCCCATAATTCATAACTCTTTCTCCCACCCACCCCCATTTCAGTTGTAAACATTTCCTTGTTATTCCTGTTTTAGCCCCCTTACATTCCCTCAAGTACATTATATAAACTTCCTAAAAGCAGGAATTCTCTACTCTCTAACTCAACTGTCCAACAGGACTCTTCCCGGTGAAGGATGTTTTAAACCCGCACTGTCCAACACAGTGTCCACTGGCCACGCGTGGTCGCCGAGAACCTGGAGTGTGGCTGGTGACTGAAGAACTGAATTTTAGATCTTATTCATTTTAACTAGCTGTCATCTAGGAGCTACACTATCACATGGTGCAACTTCTAAGTACTCTACTTTGCCGCAGGGGTATGACCTGAGAAATCCACTTGCCCCCTCAAAACACTCATTTCTTTAAGTTATGGTTCCTTGGGTATATGTTAATATTGGTAAGAACAGTTTTACTGTAGATGTGGGCAAAGACTTAACATTTTAAAGAAAGAATTACATATTTATTTTAATTTCAGCTTTTAGTTATATCTAAGATGGGTTGATACCTTTTAGGCATCCTCTTTCTTTTAACTTACAGAGGTGGGCCAACTACAGGACAGAGCCCCGAACTGGGAGCTACCAACAGAAAGGCCTAACGATGTCTCCGTTTTATTGTCTGAAGTTCCTACTCTGAACTCTTCCAGACCAACTTACATTAGGCAGATGGAGCCAATTAAATCCATCAAGCTTCACTGGGAATCCTTAATACACCGAAATAATTTCAGCTACTAAAATTAGACATTATTTGCATGGGGATCTGGAAAGCATTAAATCGTTTTTTAACTAAGGTCAACTATATTATTTGTAGCCATCAGTATATTCTACGTGTTAAATACAGGAAGTGTTAGAAAACCACATGCCTGAGGATTTTTAAAATTATACCAGTGTGCTTAGCACAACTCAAATAAAACACAACCAGCAGACAAACAGCTCTTCAAGATGTTTTCTTTAAGTCCAGGGACATTTTTCCAGTTACTTCATGCACTATACAAACCTTGTTAAGCGATAGAAAATTTTTAAATATCCAATGTTGCATGAGTAACATTTCATATCATACATGTAGCTATTTGCTAATTTCCTCAGAATCACAAAACTGATTTGCTAAAGCTGAGCACAACAGAAAAGCACATGGCAGAACAACACAGCATAGCACGGCACAATGCTGAGGAAAACAAAAATGAGAAAATGAGCCAGGGATGGGCAGGGGACACTGGAAAGTGCCATTTCTTACCTGATCTTGGGACTATTTTAAAGTATTTTTACAAAAACACAGGAGAAGAAGGAAGCAAAAAAAAAAAAAAATCAGACAGGAGAAAAAAGGAAAAAAAATGTTATGGTTGAATGAGTTACACATTTAATGTATTTCTTTTTAAATGTTACACTCAGAATATTATACTTGGCAAGAATCTAAGAATACCTTAAAACATAATGGCTTTATGATTTGTTTTTATATTTGCCTCTGAGCATAACATGAGTTGCCAATGTAAAAAAAAAATGAGTTACATATAACAGCAACAAATAATAATAATGGTACAATAAAAACCAGAAGTGTGGAAGCCTCACAACCATCTTGGGGAAAAAAATATGAGACAATATTCTGGTTTCATCAGTCATTGGATGTCAGCTGCTACAATTTTCTATATGCAAATGAGCAATTAACAAAATGTTACCCTTAATATACTATCTCAGGAAGAGAATCAGAGGGTTGTTGGATTACAAAGCCTGTTAAATCTCTAAACAGAATTTTCCCTTGAGATCCTTTAAGATTCTACACATTTTAGTTATAATTTGTTATCTCTGGTTAGATGAAAAATTAAAGGTTACTTTCCCTCCTTGTTAATGATAGCTGTTACAAGAAGATTTTAAGGCATATATATGTATGCCATATATATATATATAAAACAAAAATTCTATTAAATTACATGAGATTCCAAATTCTGTTAAAAAACAAAAAGATTAACTCAAAAAACATCAATTCAGTATCTAAACTGGCCATATCAAGGACACTGAGAATTAACTCTTAGGTTTACTTAGTGGGAAGTGCCATTTACTATTAGACAATGAAACTTTTTACAACAGATACTTAAACTATAGGAAAATGTCCCCAGGGCTCTGGCTCAGATGGTTTAATTATTAGCTTTCACATAACTTGACTGTCAGCAAACAAACTGTTAATCCAACCAGGGAAAAGAAGTCCCCAAATTCTGGACAAGGTCCTATTTCTTTCAACCATTGTCAGATAAGTCTGAGCCAAGGTTTTCCACATACCAAAGTTTTATGCTTTAGTTGGTAAGGATTGAAGTTGCCACTATTCCTTGCTAAGTCACTGTTTTACTCCTGACATGTTCCTTTGTAAACAACTAATGGGAAAGTTTTCGAAGAGATACTCAAATACTTGGTAGGCAAGTCTAAGTATAAACATGAATTTTTCTTTCAACAATAAATATAGAATAGTGAACAACCAACACAAACATTTCTTACTTATTGGAAAACAAGATTTTTCTTTCAATTAGAACAAAATTTAATTTTGAAACATATAACCTGGATTGGTTCTCCCAGTTTTGTCTGTGAGTCCTTTTGCTAGTATGCTTGAAGCATGACTGCAAGGTGGGGGAGAAAAAGAACTATGAACATGTTCCATCATAGACAATTAAGGACTGAAAACCAGGAAAGAAAACAGTGGAGCACATACAATGGAGTAGCGAACATCTCACCAAATTCACATCCTCATCCAAAGAGCATATTTGGGGGTAACGGTGAAAATGGAAAATGACTTTGGTTTATGACAAATCATGGTTGTTTTAAATTACCTCTGAAAAACAACAACAGCAACAATAGAATACCTGGCAGAACGGGCCCCAAGACTAAAGCCCATGTAGCCCTCGGCTGGCAGAGAATCGTCGCCCAGCTCCTTGAGGTCCTGTGGCCCCAGGTACTTGTCAGTGTCCCCCGTCAGCGCATCTTCGCCTGCGGACGGACAGAGCAAGCCACAATGAGAAGCTCCCCTTTTGAAAATGTGTCTGTTGTGGAGAAACCTGTTCCTTTGGTCACCAGCAAATCACCCATCCTCTCTGTCTTCTTCTGTCCCCTGGATAATATTTGTAGCTGCTGTTTAGCAGGAAAAAGTATGGGCAGAGGTTAGTTCACAATTTCAAGAGTGAATTTATGTGATTAAAATGAATTTAAGTAGCAGAAAAAGCTCTGGTGTTAAGTGCCAATTAAAAAAAAATTTTCTCTACCCTCACCCCCAAGTAGAAAGAAGGCTTTTTAAATGTCAATTAGTTTTCCTCAACGCACTGTGATGAGGGCAGCTTGTTTGAATGGACTTTGTTGCAAAATAAAAACCACCTTTTTCTTACTGTTCTGGGAATTATATGTGGAAAGAGAGTTTTGTTTAAATAGTCTTCTCACACCCAGGATTTCAGTTTGGGGCTTATGCAAAAAACTAGCCAGTTACTTCATCTGAAGGATAACTGTTCAGCTGGGGAACTTTGAATCCCACCAATTTGCAATTGTTTTCAAACCTATCAAATGAACAACCCAGCCCAGCATCCCCAGACCTGAACCCTACTGGGAAAGTAGAGATATCAAATGCGAGTTCCAGCAGTTTGGAAAGGGACGGTATAAATTGTTCTTTAGCCGTCAATACAAGGAGTTAATCACATAAAATACTTTGACCAGCTACATATGCATAACATGACCTCACTCGGAAAAACCACATTCCAAGAGCGACAGGGCAGGTTTTCCAGGAGGCTTTTGCCCCCTGGGACATTTCCCATCCTCGCAAAACGTAGCACAGGCCGTGGCATAGTTCCTTCCGCAAACAGGCAAACTCTGTCTCCTTTTTATGACTCTCATTCTCTTTCTGGACACAAACTTGGCCGGCCCCGTGAGATTTCAAAAGCGTGTGTTTTGTTTTCTCAAAGGTAGGTGATTCATCCGCTCCAGCGACATTTTCCAATTCCTTTCTCGGCACCGTTTATACTTTCCATTCATTTAAACTCAGGAAACCACAAGGGCTCATCTTTTTAAACTACTAATCAAGTCTAAAAATACACTGTCAACTACTGTTTGTTTGTTTTGTTTTCAAATGTAAAAAAACACACAACTAAACAGATCAACTTCCTTCTGCAACCCAAGACCAAGAGATTATGTTTAAGTAACTATTTACAGCTGGCCTAATTTTCACAATCACCACAAATGAGACCAAAAAAACAGTGCACACCAAGTACAGCTTAAAGAAAGATCTTACTCTGTCGCAAAGCCATTTTCACCAGGAGGGGCGGATCAGATGTTTCCTGAGGTTTCCAGGAATTCCTTAACCAGTGATTTAGAATCTACCTCCAAATCAGCCCAAACAAGCCAGCCAGTCCCTGGGGTGGATCCACCGTCTTCACCACCGCCGCTGAGTTCCTCTCAGCATCTCCGTCTCCTCGCAGGCAACTGAGGAGTCACACATCTTCTCCTACTCATCAAAGATTTTCAGTATTTCAGACCAAAAAAAAATAAAGAAAGGTAAATGAAGAACAACAAAACCTGGCTAACTCCTAATTGAGATTAAGATCCTTTTGATTACTCCGCAGACATCCTTTTAAAGCGACTTCTGATTGGATTAAAAACTCCTCTGGCAAGCCTCTAGCAGGACCGAATGGTGACATAAATGCAAGCCCTGAGTTATTTGTATGTAAATATGAGGGCAGCTCCAGTGTAGACTTTCGGTAATTTGATACCAGTGCTCCGTGCCTAACCGGGTAACCAAGACAGCCTTAAACCGAGGGAGAGGCAGGAGCGAGGTGCTGCATGTAATTAGGAGGTGACTCTTCTCCCACGTGAAGGAGGAGCCGGCCAACCCAGGTAGAGGAAAAAGAGAAGAAAACAAAGAGGCGGCCCAGCGGGGAGTGGCGGGAGCTCCCGGCAAACTTTCAACTTTGTTCTCAGCTGGGACACCGGGAGCCTCGGTTATTTATGGTCCCTGTCAGGTGGAAGGAGGGGGGAAAAAGAGAGAGAGGGAGGGCCTGCCCTTGAGAAGAGGTTGTGAAACTGTGGGGCCCAGGGAGGCAGCAGTGATTCCCGTAACTCTCCAAGAAGCTCTTGAGATCGCACTCCTCACCATCACCGCTGCTTTTCAGCAGGAAGAGAAGTGAGACCAGCTAAGCAAGGGGATGTTCTGCTTTATTTGGGGGCACAGGTTCTTTCAACTCTTTAACACACTCCAAAGGACTCACTGGTTCTCCCTCTTGGGAGGTCCCTGGAGAGAGAGAGAGAGAGAGAGGTGGGGGTGGAGCGGGCTGGAGAGGCCGATGGGACTCGGGGAGTTGTTCCCTCTTTCTGGGACTCCTGGCCCCTTCCCAGCTGCTCCACCCTGTGTGTGTTGGCAGTGCTGGAAACACCAAGTGGCACTCTGCACCCTTCACCTGGGCACACGCAGAGGCTATTTCTTTCCTCTTTTTTTCAGAACCACCGGAGACGGGCTAGAAAGGAGTAGTAAAGGGTTTGAAACTGTCTTGAAGTAAGTGGTCTGCAGCACTGTTTCATGCTAGTGCATCTCTCTCTTGGACTGTTACCTAAACATACTGACATCTGAATCTGGAGAACCGACAAAGTGGGAAACGGATTTGGTTTTCCTGGATAAATGCAAACGTAACTGCATCAATAAAGGAATCATGGAATATGACGATGATAGGACTCTGACACCTGGTGTTTCCATTTGGCCAGCCAGGCTGTCATCAGCATTGTAAATATGCAGAAATACAAGGGAAGCCCTTTATAATGCCTGGCACATATGGAAACATATTCCCCAGTGCAAGAATACTTTTCAATCTTGGGGAAAGCCATGGTTAAAATGGAGAAAATGTCTGAAATGGACTGCCATAACCTGTTGGCCAGCCTCTCTCTGGCCACTCCTCCACACACACCCAGCCAGCCCTCTGCTATGCAGAATGACTGCAGTCCCTGGAATTCCTGAAAGTCTGCTACACTTTGAACCACTGCATAGGGTGCATTCTCTTCATGGAACCTTTACCCCTCCTCTTCTGCATCTGAGCAATTTCTTCCATGTTGACTCCTTCTAGAACTCCTCCCACCCTCACCCATCGTCTTAAGTGAGATGTCCCACTGGTGGGCTTCCCTTATCAGAGTGTGTTGCCAGGAGAAACATCTGCTTAGTGTTTCCCACTGGATGGTGAGATCCCCCAGATTAGAGACTAAATTTTCTTGGGCCTGGCATATTGTAAATGCTCCATGAATATTTGAATCATGAGTACTTTTATTAATGAGGCTGGTGATTGTGTTTTCTTTCCCATCTACATTCTACAGTCACTTAGCACGTTTTTTGCATGTCAAGCTTGATAACTGGCTGGTAGACAGTAAAATGCCAATAAAATTAAGTTTTCATTCCTCTTTACCCATTCTTCTTAGACTGCAGAAATGGTCACTGTAAAACCAGAAGCATGAGGTTGGAGTAAGTGTAGGAGCTGTCAATACATTTGATCAAAGATGAATTAAAATAGAATTATGACATTCAAAATTATGCATCTACCACTTTAAAAAAGTGAAGCCCTAGCCCAGTGGTTGGCAAACTCATTAGTCAACAGGGCAGCAAACCGTGGCTTGAGAGCCGCAGTTTGCTGACCACTGCCCTAGCCACTTTGTCTCAGTCGATAGAGTGTCAGCCTGTGGACTGAAGGGTCCTAGGTTCCATACTGGTCAAGGTCACATGACCAACTTGTGGGCTTGATCCCCAGTAGGGGACATGCAGGAGGCAGCCAATCAATGACTCTCTCTCATCATTGATGTTTCTCTCCTTCTCCATTCCTCTCTAAAATCAATATCAATACACACACACACACACACACATGAGAAAACATTTCTTACAAATTAGAGAATTCAGAAATAAAGGCACTGGTATTATTTTAATGCAGTTTTGCATGGTAGGTGCTCTGGATTAAAATCCAAGTTCCACTGCTACTGATTAGGTGACCTTTGAAACACTCTTTCTCTGAGTCAGTTTCAACCTCTACAAAATTGGAATATCTCTGCCTCTATCCCAATAACCTTTTGGGGGAATTAAATGGAATAATGCACAAAGTAAGGCTTTAATAAGCACTAATTGTTACTATTATTCTGTGACTCAGTTTTCTCTAGTGCCCAAGCATCTGAATGTATAAACTCATATAGTTAGCTTTTAAATTGCTACTATTTATACTGGTAAGGGCAAATATCTAACCACAGCAGGAATTTGTCCCTGCTCTCTACTGGCTAATCTGGGGCCTAGATAGTCAACAAATATTTCTTGATTGAATGAAAGAATGAACAACAATAATAAAACTAACTTACCTTCCTTTCAATAAACACAATATCCTATAATTATTAGGACACACTACTACTTGGTACAACCCACTTCTGTACCAAGTTCAGAAAAGAATGAGATAAACTGTGGTGAGTGATTTATTAACTGCCTCTAAAACATCCAAAAAATGTTTATTAGTGGCAGCTTCTGACCAATACTTGTTATACAAAGATAATTCTATTAATAGACAACACTCACCCAATTATCAGATATATTTAGTTAAAATATATACAGGGGTGGTCAAAAGTAGTTTATAATTATAATGCAATAATTCATAACACAAGAATAAACTGTTTTGTGTACTCACAACTGTAAACTACTTTTGCCCACTGTTGTATATTATCAAGAAACACAAGTTTTTACTTACTGAGAAGTACTTGAGTGGGTTTATGTTTCCTACAAGTGTTTGGTACATTGGCTTGACTTTTTAACAATAGAATGCAGGGGAAGTGATTATGCATGACTTCTGAGTCCGAGTTAAAAGAAACCTTATAGTTCCTTCCTCAGTCTACTGGATTAATTGTTTGGCTAAAGCCAATCGAATTGTAAGACATTTTACTCCCTTGAGACAACCATGCTTGAGAAGAAGCTCAAAGTACCCGTAAAGAAGTGGCTCAGAGAGACAGAGATGCCCAGGCAATCCTCAGCCATTCCAGCCATCTGAGGTAAAGAGACCTTTGAATAAAGACGCCCTAGTGAACACCCTGCCATGTTATTCCTGCCTCAGCTGCTATCTGACATGAAATATCTCCGGAACCCAGCTGAGCCCAGTCAACTCACACAACCACGGGAGATAATAATAATAAATTATGCAGCTGAGTTTAGAGATGGGTTGTTACATTGTAATCATTAGTGGAAACAGAGCACAATGAGAAATGACAAGGTCCAAAGGTAAGCCAAAGAGGTCACACACTGGTTGCCTAATGCATCCCTAGTGAATCAGAGTTAGTTCCGTAGTGCATTATGTGATTAGGGTTGCCAAGTCCAGGGAAGTACACTGGTAAATGCCACTAGAGGCCTCTTTTTTTTTTTTAGTATTGATTTCACGTCTTTCAAGATAAGAAGCCCGGGTGTTCTTTCTGTTAATCCATTTCTGACAATATAACACCAGAGGATGGAAAATGTTAAAAGAACACAAAACACCTCAAGTCTACTTTGATCTCACCATTAACCAAATAACGAAAGCTGTTCAGAGGCACTTCAATGTCCCAGCTATCTCCTTTTCCTCTTCCTCCTCTATCATGACCAGGCTAAGAGAAGAGGTTCCTGTACCACAATTAAACTTTCAAAGCTTCATACACTTTATCTACCAGAGAAGAATACAAAATAAAATCAAGAACAGAGGAGAGAAAGAAAGATATAATACGTACATTAAAGGATTATCAAGACTGTGGTCAGTCAAATAGGTGTGCCCTCATTCCTTTTTAGATTTCATGTCCATGGTCCAGTGTCAGTACGCGGTGGAATATACCTAAGCCAAGTTTCTTGCACTCTTACATTATGCCCCCTAATGTTCCTTTTTAGGCTGAATAGAGGAAATGGTTCTTGGCCCAATATTTACAAGTGTTTCCATGTCCCAGGCGTTCTTCTTTCCTTTTATTTATTTTTGCATATAATTTTCTTCTACTCTTTTCCCCCTTAAGCCTATCACCAAGGAATACTTTTGTTACTTTTCCAGGAGTTGAAAATTGCTTTCTCATCTAGATAGAGATTAGAATCATAAAGAAAGTTCCTTAAGGTAACTAAATCAAATTATATTGTCAGAAACTTTGCTTAATTACTATGCTGTGAAGTGCAGAAATCTCCCCAAGGTATAACTGTAGTAACATTATAAAGTTGAGATTAAGAGTATAAAAC
The DNA here is from genome assembly GCA_011751065.1 of Lasiurus cinereus. Classification (NCBI taxonomy): domain Eukaryota; kingdom Metazoa; phylum Chordata; class Mammalia; order Chiroptera; family Vespertilionidae; genus Lasiurus; species Lasiurus cinereus. The sequence continues at coordinate 11,699,388 of JAAGEH010000426.1, forward strand.
AGCCAAAACCAGTTTGGCTCAGTGGATAGAGCGTCGGTCTACAAACTGAAGGGTCCCAGGTTCGATTCCGGTCAAGGGCATGTACCTTGGTTGCGGGCACATCCCCAGTGTGGGTCATGCAGGAGGCAGCTGATTGATGTTTCTCCCTCATCGATGTTTCTAACTCTCTATTCCTCTCCCTTCCTCTCTGTGAAAAATCAATAAAATGTATTTTTAAAAAAAGAGTATAAAACACCTTAAGTGATTAATACAAGACTTCCAAATTACAAGCTAGATTAGGAAAAATAAAGAGGAACTCAATCTTTATACTCTAGTGATTTATTATGAGTTGGTTTCTTACTAGAAATCAGCAAAGAATCTTACAGATAAGCAGTTAATGATCAGAATTTAGAAGATTTAAATTTATTTGTTCTAAGGAAAGTGATAATTCTTTTTTAAATCACCACATAGCAAAGAGAGGAAATAAAAACTATTGGGAAAAGAAACCCTTTAGCCATTTCTGGAGTATATTATTAGAAGAGTAGAATGAGAATCACATCATTAAAACCAACACTACTATTTATTGAGCATTTACTATGTTCTAGGCACTAGTTGGTGCTATGTATTATTTCATATAATTCTCACAATGATATTATAAAATAGAATGGTTATCTCTAATTCAAGATAAAACCCTGTTCACACTAAGAGTAAGATTATTTAGAATGTGGGGAAAATCAAATTCAAAATCAGTTGGTTTGACACAAAGCTCTACTTTTAACTACTGCAATATGCTATGCTATTGAATAAATACTGTGGGAGGTTGGTAACCAAATGTAAGCTCCATATATTTTTCTATATATTTCTGTATCCAACGCCCCCGAAGAGTGCCCAACACATAGTACATGCTCAGTAAATGTGCGCAATGAAAGTTCAGTGATTGCATTTGGAGATGGCAACTGCATTACTGAAGCAACGAGAAGACAGACTTACTTTTCACCGACAACTCTTGTACCTTGGGAATTTTATACCTTGTGCATCTACCACCTATTTAAAAAATGGATAAAATTAAAACAAAACAAAACAAAACACAACACAGGGACGGCAGACAAATCATGAGGCTGTGTGTTCCATTCATCTGAAAAGGTATTTTGACATATAAAGATTTGCCAGGTAGGTACTAATATGTGTATGTGCACTGGCATATATTTGGCAAACAAGGGTCGGAAACAATATTTTACGATATTTGACCTTTTTTACGTCTTTAAGAGACAGAACAGAAGAAATGAACTAAGGTAGAAAGAAAGAGATGCACAATATTCATGTACATCTGGCAGTTCTAAAGCAGTGGTTCTAAAGCAGTGGTTCTCAACCTGTAGGATGCGTTAGCATTCACGACCCCCAAGTGAATCGGATGCTGCTGATCCAGGGACCACACTTTGATAAACACTGCCTAAAGGATCCTTACCAATGAATGGCAGTTATCTAATGGCAGTATTGATTCTACAGAATTAAATCTATTTTCCTGGTGGGAATTAATACAATAAGTAAAACATCAGCTTCAGCAACTGAATTCAATGAATCGAGTAGTGTGTCTCCAAATTTCTGAGCATATATTTTTATCACCTGGAGACCTTGTTAAAATGCAGATGCTGATTCTACAGGTCAAGGGACACCCTGAGATCCTGCATTTATAACAAACTCCTGGGTGTCAGCAACCACACTTTCAGTAGTAAGACAGTAGAGCACTGGACTGAGACCTAGGTTATGAGTAAAGCCAACGATTGGCTTTGAAGCATTTTAGTTTCTAGTAAAAATGTTAAGACCAGGGCACAAACAATATACAAAACTGTACTGCTACTCCTGCTGCTACAATTTTACTGCTGTGTATATGCTAGACTTTGTGCTAACTGAGCATTTTATATGCATGTCTCATATAACCCTCAACCCTGTGAAGCAGAGACTATTATTTCACTTCTATTGGTGAAAAAACAGAGTCATAAGAGGCTTGGTTATTTTTCAAAACTCACATGTCTAGTTGGTGGTGGAGTCTAGGTTAGAACCCATACCGACTGCAGAATCCATATAGACTGCAGAACCCAAGCTCTTAACCACCATACCACAATGACAGAGTACAAGAGAAATGACACAGTAGTACAAGAGCCCAGAGGAAGAGGGCATCACATTTGACTGAGTAGATCAGGTAATGTTGACTGGGATTGTATGGGAGTAAAGATAGGAAGAAAGGAGAAAAAATGGGAAGTTGGCCATTCTAAGCCAGAGAACCATGCATGAGAGGGAAAGAATGAGAATGCACTCAGGATGGCAAGCAGGCAGGTGTACTGCAGTGATAGGTAACTGAGTTGTAGGAAAGAGGCTGAGTAGGCCATATTTTTAGGGCCCTTGAAATTGGATTACTATCCAAGTGACAAGCAACATATATATTCATATATTGTTAAAATTTAATTATTTGTTCATATATATATATATATATTTTTTTTTTACCTTAAGACCCCAAATCTCAATGTTTTCCCTCTTTCTGTCCTGCTTTTCCCTAATTGTCATTCTGTAGCAGGAAGCAGGATAAGTAGCTTTATGCATTTAACAAAAAAATAAGAATAAGGAGGAGGAGGAGGAGGGGGGAGGGAGGAGGACTGCCATTTAATGAGCACATACTCTATGCTGTTTCACTGTTCTAAATGTTTCATATATTTCTTTTCATCTTCACAGCAGCTTGGTGTGGTATTACTAATCTCATTAGAGATAAACCAAATAAGATCCAGCAAATTTTACTTTTTGAAGGTTCAAAGAAGAAACATAAAAATGCAAAAAAGCTTTGAAGAAAAATTATTTTCCATCAATTCAAAGCCTTAATGAAAAGATGTTTTTTCTCCAATGATATTTAGACAATAAATTTTCACCATGGAGAATCCAAATGACTATATTTGCTCCCATGTCCTTCTCTCTCAATCCCTGATATTGGCATTCTCAGAAAAGCAAGGAAATGGGGGGTAGAAAGGAAGAGGAATACAATAAGTGTAGGATCCCAATCAACTCAGACTTTAGTTCCAAAAGTCTAATTCTTTCCTGGAGTCACATAATAGTTAATGGGGAAATTACTTAGATTCCAGTTGTACGTATTTCACCTTGCAATTTGCACTCTATCTCAAGAGCTTATATTAAGCAAGGCCTCCTGTGAATGTTCTGAGAGATGGATACCAAGAAGCTGGGATGTGCAGATGACGGAATTGCGCCCTTTGCTTCAGAGGTTCCTGTGTGTAGGACAGGCACTTGTGTTTGGCTGGAGGCCCAGAAGGTGCTCATGACTCCAGTACCTTCTTGAGATGGTTGGAGACTCAGAAAGAAGCTGGTGGCCTCAAGCCCAAGGTCAAGAATGGAGTGAGTGTTCTCTCCTGCCCCCTGCACTCTCCACCTGCCCTCTGAGTCAGGAATGAGCAGATCCTGGGGTCTCACTTTAACCATTTGTTTTCCAGCACCTCCTGGCAGTAGGGGGGTTTCTTTCAACACAAAACTAAATGCTGGAATATAACCTTTTCTTGTTCTCTCTCTCAAACATATGAGTACAATGGGGTAAATTGAGTGAATGTTGAGATGAGCCATGAGTGGAACAGATGGTTTTAAGAAGGCCGAAGAATAATGTGTCATTTTAGGGGATTCCTGTGCTGCAGTGGGAGGGCCAGCCTCCGCCGTCTTTCCTTCCCTTCCCTAGCATTACATGCTCAGAAGATCCTGGCTTCAGAGGTGGCCAACCAGGAAGCAGGCTTGAATGGCAAAATTGGCACATCTCTTTAGACAATAACAAGTTGCTGCTGTCCCACAGAACAAACGACTCTTGTTGCTCAGGCTGAGTTTTCTTTTTTAAAAGAGAATAAAAGTCAACTTGCTTCTTTACTCTTGAACAGTGTGCTGTTCTTTGTGGCTAGATGTGCTTCTTTAAAAAGCTGTATAGCACTTTACTGCTCCTTAATTCAGGCTAGATATAGTTTCTAAAGCAAGCAAGCATGACTCAGTGTTGGAACTTTTCCAGACGTGGCAATGAAAAATGTCCCCTGTGATCTCGGCTGTGTTAATAAACAAACTCATTCCAGAAGAGAAAAAGAATCTAGTGTCTTTCCTGTGAAGAGGTAGAAAAAGACAATGTTGTGATAGAAGCTACAATTTTTCATTTTCTTTTCAATATTCCTTAATCCTAATCCAGAACTTTTCCTCAGCCATCTAAATAAGAGTAGACAATACACTCACTGACAAATAAACATCTAAGACGAACACCGGAATGCAGCTAGGAAGCGGTACAGGGTTACTTACACCCTTCTCATTATCTAAAATCTATGCCACTTGTAAGAAGACTAGATGATGAATAAATTACTAGCCACAAACTAAAATGTTGGTTCTTATTTGCAGAGAAATTAGGTAGCTATGTTCAAGGAGGCAATGTCCTGTCTTTCTTCTAGTCATTCTGTCTTAGTGATTCATCCATCCTTGACTCCAAAGCCAGACCTCCTTAGTCTCAGCTCATTACTTAGATGCATGAGGACCGTATTGCTGTCCCCAGGTACAAAGGAGTATCAGATCCTGCACACTTTGTGGGCAAGAGTTTGGCCTCTTCCTACTCTTATATCCAAAGTGCCTTTCATTGTGCAGGGCAATAAATACCTGCTTTTTGGTTTATTTTGTATTTCTGACCTGAAAGATGTGTATATACAAGGTAAAGATTCCAGGCTTATTGTCAGTTCCTATCCTCACTGTGATTCTGGCCCAGATGGTCAGACCACCCCTTCCCATTTTTCCCCAGGTTCTCTACTGGCTCCTATTCCCAGCTCTCTGTCATTCATTCTCAATGCTGATGTTTCACTTTCTTCTCTGTAGTAAGGATTCCCAGGGGAGGGGAGGGGACTAAGGTGATCAGATTAGGACCCAATTCCATACAAAGCAGGTCAGGCTCTCCACATAAAATGGGTAGGGATTAAGATAATTTGGCAGTGGCCCGGGGAAGATGTATGCTCAAAATTACAATGTGTTTTGGGCAAATGAAAAAAATAGCCTATTGCCCTTAGCCAATAAGCATGCTTAATTCTGTACCATCTCCTAAGACTACCCCTCTGCCACTCATTCCACAGGCTTCTTGGGGGGTGGGAGGGTACATTGTCTGACCTTTCTTCCCTATATTAGAACCACTTCTGAGTCTACATTCACAATGTCATGGGCGTGTCAGATGCTGAGGTCACCAGTGAGTCCATATTGCCTGTGCTCACCTGAGTAGATCTTCCCAGGGGAGGTCCTGCCAGGGCTTCCTCGAGAACCCACTCTCTGGTTTCCTCCCTCCTCTGTTCACCCTCTCCCTCTCCCATGTCCTTTAGCATTCCTCTTCCTCCCTCTCTTAAATGTCCATGTGCCCGGGGTTTTCTAGAACCATTTTTCCTCCTCCCCATGGCCTGCCCTGGGGTTTACATCCAGGCCAGTGTGTGCTGGACTCTGCCGTGGAGGCCTTCACTTCTCTGTCTCTGACACTTCAACCAAAAACATTTTCTGAATCTGGATCACGTCTTTCCAATCTCCACCCTCTACTCCCCCAAAAGTTCTGTTTGTCCAAATTCAATCTATGCCTTAAAATGCTTCCTGCTTGAGGTCTTCAATAATCTCCCCTTCTTTCAAAATTCCTTATCATTTTATCTACTCTTCCCTTACAGCATCTCACTGAGTGGAAAGTCAAAGCAGAAAAACAAAAATCAAATTCCAAATCTCTTAGTATGTGGACCTGAACAAATATCTTAAACTCTTTGAGCCTCAGATTCCTTAATGAAATTAGGACCAATTACACTTTAAATTAGGACTGAGTGAAAATTAGGAGTAAAATGGTACCACAATGCCCTCAACCACTTTGACCAAATTAAGCTAGATAAGGTAATTGGAAACTAAGATTTCTGAGGGCTCTGTGTTAACCCCTTCATATGTTCTCTCATTTAAAAGGTATAGTAACCCCACAGTTGTGGGACTGTTCCCTAAACTATCAGGCACCCCTGAGGTGAGAACAGAGGTTTAGGACAGGGATTTGAGTATAAGCCCTGCACTGACTATGATCTTAATCAAGTGTCTTCTTTGATGAAACTGAATTTCCACATCTAGAAAGTGAGAAAACAAATGGCTCTAACATAGGGGATCAATGTGAGTGTTGACATCACACATGACATGTATGTAGTTTAAGGCCTCGCCCACAGTAAGGGATCCATAAATGGGTAAGTAGCTTGTTTATGATGTTGAGAATGTTAATTGATTTGGAATCTTGTGGAGGGACAGAGAGAGGAAATGTGTGGAGTAACACAGAATGAAGGCCTCTAGCACACTGACAAGACAGCTATGCCCCCCCTGGGGCTAACAGTCTAGTTTGGAAGAAAATAAAAAAAAATTACTCAGAAGTTGTAAAACAACAGTCTTGGGCCATATCCAGCTTGCCTCCTATTTCTGTAAATCAAGTTCTGCCACAGAGCCACACCCATGTGCAGAGGTTTGTCTTCTAAGCTTTTGTGCAACAAAGGCAGAGTTGAATAACTGGGAAAGAAACCACGTGGCCTGAAAATTCTAAAATATTTACCTTTGGCCCTTGACAGCAGTGGTTCTCAACCTTTCTAATGCTATGACCCTTTAATACAGCTCCTCATGTTGTGGTGACCCCCAACCATTTTCCAGTGGTCTTAGGTAACCCTGCTAGCGGTTCTCAATCTGCTGTAGAGGCTAAGACCATTGGAAAACACAGATATTTACATTACGATTCATTAATAGTAGCAAAATTACAGTTATGAAGTAGCAATTAAATGATTTTATGGTTAGGGGTCACCACAACATGAGGAACTGTATTAAAGGGTCATGGCATTAGAAAGATTGAGAACCACTGCTTTACAGGAAAATGTTGCTGCCCCCTGAAATTTATGACTAAGACATTGAGATGAGCATTAGGAAGAAATTAAAAAAAAGTGTGACTGTCCTAACTAGTTTGGCTTAGTGGATAGAGCATTGGCCTGCTGTGCAGACAGCTCAGTCTGTGGTGAGAATGGAAGGGGAGTCCTGGGAAGAGTCTTCTGCAGTCAGGATTCTATGGGAGGCATGATGGGGCAGGGAGGGAAGAGGAGGCCCAGCGGGGGGAGGACGGGTGACCATGGGAGTGCAGAGTAGAGGGAACTCATATGTATTCTGGAGATAGAACTGATAGGACCTGCAGATGGCCTGGGTATGAGTGGCAAAAACAGAGAAATTACACCTAACCACAGGTTTTGCTTGGGTAATAGACCTATTTACTGAGATGGAAAGGGTAGGAAGACACACAGTGTTGAAGGGGTATGTTTAGGGCATGCTAAAGTAAGGCATCTGTGAGAATCTAATGGAAATATCAAATACACAGCTGGGAAGATGGATAGTGAGGATGAAGGTCAGAAAACAATTCCTATTCCAAAGATGGGATGAACTCTGGTTGAAAACAAAGGTCTTGGTCCCACACCACATATCTTTTTCTCCATCTGGAAATTCCTTGTTTTGAGAAGCAAGTACATCTTGAGGGAAGTCATTATAAAGCTGTTTATCAACTCAATACATAGCCTAAGGCTGTTTCAGTGAGAATTTTAGTGGAAGGAAAAAAGAACATGGCAGGCAAATTTTCTCCATTCTGCCTGTTTCCTGAAATCTGTAACACTAGCTTTCCCTTGAGTCTCCTTCTACTTTGATACAACTCATCAAACATGTATTGAAGATCTGCTGTGTGCTAGACACTGTACTAGGTTCTGGGGCTACAACAGAGAATAAGATTTGGTCTCTGCTTCTGGTATTTCATTCTGACTTTATCGCTAAGAGTGGCATGCAATTATGTAATGTCTATTTGAAAGGTCAGTCATAAGCAGAGAAATATCAAGCAAAGGGCTAGATAATTTAAGAGGTATTTGTACAACGATAACATTTCAGGTGAAGAACAATTTCTGCATAACAACCACCACTCCCTTGAACCACCTGGGGCAAGCTAATTTCCAGGGCTTCTTTTCAGACCTAGAAAACTAAAAACATAATAGTCCGATTTAGCTATCGGGAGGTCAAGATTAGGGTAGCAGGTCAGTCCCAGGCAGGAGAGGTCCTGAAGGGTATTTTTCTGGTGCCTTTCCTGATAACCAGCTTCAATATTCCCCAAAGTAATTTCTCCTACTTTTTTAAGTTTCAGGTTGTGCCAAGTGAAATTCTAGTTTTTCTCACCTGAGAATACTTGAATATATTTACTAAAATGACTTGCATTTGGTTCTTAAACTGTATTCTAAATCATGTTTACATTTCTTTTGCTTGACCTTGCATCTTGGTCGGCATGTTTCTTTGGCCAAGATAGACAAGATAGACAAACAAAGGTATAATATTTCTATTAGAGTCTCATTCGGGCCTTTAGAAAATAATTATTACCTTGTGATAATTTTGAAGAGCATTATTTATCCCCTTTCCTATACGCAATTATTTTTCTTAAGATGTTTAAAAATAGCACCGGCCTGGTAGGTCAGTCAGCTAGAGCATTGTCTCAATATGCCAGGGTTGTGGCTTTAATCCCTGGTCTGGGCACATACAAGAAAATAAGTGGGACACCAAATAGTTGTTTTTTTGTTTGTTTGTTTATGTTTTTCTTCTCTTTCTTTCCCTTCAAGTCAATAAATAAAAATTAAACAAAAAGAAGTTTAAAAATTCATTCTTGGATCTTATAGACAAGAAAACAGATCATGTTAGAGTATCAGGAAAAGAGATCATCCAAAACCACAGACAGTCAGATCTGTCTTCTTGAATAGCTCTGGCCAAACAAGAGTATTGCCTGGTTAGACAAGCCATTCAACATGTATTTGGGTGTTGCTTCCTCATCAGCATAATGGAGAGCATGGGCTACATGATACTGACACAGCCCTTTCAGTTCTTTGAAATCTGTAGATTTTAATTTGCTATGGCTTCTATTAGGCACTGAACTTGGCACCAAGGTGAGCTCAGCATGACTACGCTCATCCCACGTGCCACTCTAATATAGGATGGAATTTTATTACTTTATCGTATCTGAAACCCATACCTCCTTAATAATTACTTCTATCACATGTGTATTTAGAGTCTTATTTTTTATTTTAATACTTAGTATCTGCACTTGGTCCTGAAGAGATTGTGCAGCTCTATCAAATTGGTAAGTACCTGAGAATTAAGTAATTCCTCCCAGCAAGAGTTTGCTCACCCAGTTGTCTCATAAATCTGTTCAGTAGAGTCACATTTCACAGTGCCACCTCGTTGGGTTTTACTTGTCATAGCTTACTTCTATTTCTCTTATGTCCCCTCGATAGTCCTTTATATCTGCTACTCAATCCGGTAGAATTATGAAAACTGAAATAATATTTTATAGATTTTAAAAAGTTTTACAAAAATATATTTTATAGGAATCTATCATTTAAAATCAGTGTTCAACTAAAGCTAACTGTGAAATCTCTTGGGAAGGGACCACAGCTGGAAGACAAAGTAAACCTTAATTTCAATTTCCTTTCTCCCTCTCTTCCCTTTGTCTTTATTTTTCTCTTATTTTCCCCCTTCCTTTCTCCCACCCTCTTCTCTCTTTCTCTCTCTCTCTTCTTTCCTTTCTTCTGAATTGCAGACTGAATTATAAAACATAACTGGCACTAGAATCAAGATATTAATATTGTATGTATATTCATTTTAATGTATGTAACATATTTTCTGAGAAAGAAGACAGGAGGGCATTAAGATACTTATGACCCAGTCTAGCTTTTGTAAACAGAGGGGCTCTGTGACCCCTACCTGTATAATGCTTGGGCTTAACAACCTGCCTTAGATAAGTTCGCTTTGTAGCCTTTTCCTCCCGGCTCTGCTTCATCCTTTGTTCTACTCTGTAACTTGACTCCATTGTTCCCAGAGTCATTGACTGATAACATTGTCTAGACTTGTTTTTCTTTTTGTTTTTAGAAAGTAATCCCAACATTCTTTCTTCTCTACTAATTTCTCAAAGTGGACCTATGAAAGAGATAAAGCCAGCAAGAAAGAAGAGAGACCACTGTTCTGTTAATATTTACTCAGTATTTATAATTTAAAATGACAATTATATTTTCCCATATTACACATCCACATTCAACTTTTCTTTCTTGAGAAAAACTGAACAGGCAGCCCCTAATTCAATGAATCAGTTTTCCCTTTTGAGATTTTCAGATGTAAGCAATAAAAACATCAATTTTCTGCTTAATAGAAACAAATAGAAAGTTCTAGCCAAACTGTCAGGCAAGTGACTCAGAAGTAAAAAATCATCATTAAGATTGTAGGGGTCTTTCAGAATTAACATTTCTAAATGACTTGTTTTGGGATTTGGAGTAATTAGAGAAGTGCTAATTTCCACAGCAAAAAATGATGTATTATATGATAGGGAAAACGTGGCTTACTGGAGCTCATCTAAGCAAAATTTAGGGACATAAACTGACAGCAATATTAATATGACTCAAATTAAATGTACATTACAATCTCAAATGTATCTTAATCTTTAATAATAGATTTTTAATATCTCCAGGGACAAAGCAATAACTCTTCTACAGTCTGCTTGGATCACACCACATGTAGAATATTGTGTTTGGTTCAGGCCACTCAATCGAGATGGATTTCCCTGAGGCACACTGAAATGTGCACAGGAGTATGAGTATGATAGTGAGGGACAGTGGAAGGAAGGGGTGACAATATGCCTTGAAAAAAAAGGACTAAGAAGAAATATGAGAACTGTTTTTAAATATTGAAAGGATTGTCACTAGAAGAGGCAGATTTTGTTCTCAATAGTGCCAGATACATATATCAAGAGCCTGGATCAGTGAGTAGAAGATGCAGAATACTCAATAAAGAAGAATTTTTCAAATCTGAGCTATTCATAATGGAACAGGCAGTTTAGGAACCGGGGAATTCTTATCATTTGGGGTATTAGGAAAAGAAACTCTTGAGCAGTGGGTTCTGTGGAGGTAACTCCAGCACTACATGGTTGTTGTTCAGGTTGTGACCTTTAAAGGAAAATTTTTTAACATTAAATTGTACAAAGTTAGGAAATCAAAAGCCATTTGACTATCACAGCCCCCAGACACACCCCAACATGTTTGAGGAGAGATGGATAAAATGAGAATTAAATTTTTTTTTTATTTCAAATTCCCAAACTTGAGATACATCTAAAGAAAATGATTGTCATTTCTAGTTCAACAGCTAGATAAAGTATCTTCAAGTGAAGAGATGCAACATTTCTCCATTTTTGAAATTATTTGGTTAGTTATCCATGTGGATAAGGCAATTATATAGTCCATTCAAACGTGGCTTCTCATCAATGAGGCTATTTTGGGATAGTATGTTAAAAACTAGCAAATTTTTAGGTTTGTTTTGCGATGATCATATTATATTTCATAATAATTTCATTAGAAAAACTCACTTTTGATATCATGGGCTGCCTGTGTACAGATCTATGTGAGAATATCATTTTTCTGGTATCTCTTGCCTGTCAGAAATTACTCTGAAAATGTGGCATTAGAAGGCATTGAAATATAATATGACAGGAAAGCATATTACTAAAGATGATACAAATATTACCTATTTGGGGACATAAACATATAGCTGATGTTTTAGAGGAAAAGAAAGAAAAATGAATAAACCCTTTAACATTTATCCAAACAACATTTACAAACATGAGACAGGTCTTTCCAAGTCCTTAATGACCACCAAGAATTAGTTCTCTGGGTGTGCAGTCCCCGCCACAGACTAACACTGGGCAGTCACTGTATAACAAACAGTTCAAGTGACTTTGGATCAGGTAGACTTTTCCACTATTAAAATTTCCAATTAAATTTGTACAAATCAAAGAAGGAACAATAATTAAAATGGGAAGTTACTTAAAAGCAGAGAAAGACTAGTAACATCAAGACTGATTCAAGAGAAAAATACTACATATAAGATGGCAAACAAAGGGAGCAGCCAAGAGAATGTAGTTTTGAAAAGTCAAATGGTGCAAGAAAGAAACATAAACATAACATACATCATATAAGTAAATATTTAATTATTACAGCAAAACTCCATGACTTGCCATCTTTATAATATTCATGGTAAAAATGCTAGTTTCCCTGAACCTTTTAAAGATGTTATTAAGTAATATAATCTATACATTATGGCCTGGTCAAATATATTGATTTTTAAATAAGATAGAAGACAAATTGTTTCTTTTAAGCACATTAAGTATAACTACTATCCTTTATATTTTTATTTCTTTCATGAAATCAATATTGAAAATTTATCTTTTGAAAGTAATTTTGTTCAGGTTGAGTTTTCATTATTAGTCCAAGATCAAAAGGTGCTTTTGCTAAAAAGCTTAGGGAAAATCTGAGAATGGGAAACTGATTCCTTACCTATAAGGAGACCTTCTCTTGCTATTTAAAAAATATTTTAGCTATAAGGATGAATCAGTTTTCCCTTTTGAGATTTTCAGATGTGAGTAATAAAAACATCAATTTCCTGCTTAATAGAAACAAATAGAAACTAATTCAGATAATTAATGAGACTTGTATTTTTAAGTTGGAAAACGGGTTCAAGAACTGATTCAGAGAGACTAAAAGAAGACAATCAGTAACACCAAATACGCACTGTTTAAATGACACATAAATTAATCATCTCAAGATAAAAATAAAAAGTTAGTAACTCAAGGAAGTGTTACATTTCAAAGAGAAGAAATGAAAGATAAAGATGGTAGTTAAGTGTCATTACAATAAAAAATTGCAAATACCTTCTTCAACATCTGAGATATATTCGCCATCACTGAGCATTTCAGGGGCGTTGGCTTTACGAACTGCGTGATTAAGTGAACAATGTAAGTGGATGGAAAATGTAACCTGTTGGTACTACAACAACATATTCTGTTTCTGAAAACATTTTTGCAATGAACTTTCTTCAGGAAACAATTACACAGTCACTTAATTATTATGAACTCAAAGGAGGTTTTCATACCTTCGTCATCAGACATATCAAGAACTTCATTCATTGTTTCTGGAACATTCATTTTGTGCTTCTCTGTGACAGTCTGGTAACAACAACAAAAAGAAGCAGTGACTTTAGAGTGAGGAGAGTGCATGTTTTAAGGAGACTCTTTCTAAATTAGTTGGCTTATGTGTTGCTTATCCTAAAGCCACCACGTATAAAACTCTGAGTTTCTCACCATATACACAGCTGGAACAAACACAAGATGAGACAATTTTAGGGACAAAGCACAAAGTTATTTGTATTTCAAGCTTAAAAGATTGAAATCTCTACTAAGGCTTTGCACAGGAACAGAGAAGAAAGAGATCGCCGATTCTTTTTCCTGGTCTGATGAATCTGCCAACTCATACTACTAAATGTCTTGACTGAATGGCAAGAAATATATGTCTTCACTACTTATCCAGCCAGCCATTTATTATGTCTTCCCTACCTATGGTGTCATCTTAATTTCTAGAATAAATCAATATTAAGATTGCATAAATTACATAATTTAATGATTTTATATATATATATACATATATATATACACACATATATATATACACACATATGCATACATATATATATGCACATTAGTACAGTGGTCAGCAAACTCATTAGTCAACAGAACCAAATATCAACAGTACAACAATTGAAATTTCTTTTGAGAGCAAAATTTTTTAAACTTAAACTTCTTCTAACGCCACTTCAAAATAGATTCGCCCAGGCCCTGGTATTTTGTGAAAAAGCCACACTCAAGGGGCCAACAAGCCACATGTGGCTTGCCAACCGCAGTTTACCAACCACTGTTCTAGTATATGAAAAAATATTTTAGAGGTAATGCATTTGCAAGATCATTTTATTATTTATTATTATTTTTAAAAAATATATTTTTATTGATTTCAGAGAGGAAGAGAGGGAAAGGGAGATATAAAAAATCAATGATAAGAGAGAATCACCAATCCGCTGCCCTCCACACACCGCCCCCTGCCGGGCGCCCGCCGCCCCCCGCGGGGGACAGAGCCCACAACCTGGGCATGTGCCCCTGACCAGAATCGAACCTGGAATCCCTCAGTCCACAGGCCGACACTCTATCCACTGAGCCAAACCAGCCAGGGCTGCAAGATCATTTTAACCTCTACAAAAATATTAGAGAAGGGAATAATGCAAGCAAAGACCCTGCTGAATCTCTACTTGCTCTGATAACTTTTGACCTATAGAGAATGTATCCATCCAAATATACTGACAGCATTACTTGTGAGAAAATCTCAATGACTTCATGTTTTAGTTTTAAAGAGTCCTCCTCTAAGCACATGAAAGACTATGGAACAAGGAAGATACACATTTAAATAAGGCAATTGAAAAAAAAAAGCTACACCGTTAAAACCTGGAAAGGGTAAAATCTCCAGCTTCTTATTGTAGTTCTTACCAATTCTTGGTAAATGCGACTGCATACCCTGTCTCAATGATCATGTTGAAATACAGCACTATCTGGTACCTCTTCCAGCATGTAACCCTGAACTTGAACATTTTTATAAATAAGGCTTTATTTTGAAATAATTTTAGATATACAGAAATATTGTAAAGATAGTATAGAGAGTTCACCAAGTTTCTTCTATAATTAACGTCTTACATTATTACAATTAATGGTACATTACAATTAATAAGCCAATATGAATTCACTATTATTAATTAAAGTCTATATTCAGATTTTTAATATTTCTACATAATTCTGTTTTAGGATCACATTCAGGATACCACATTATCTTTGGTTGTCATTTCTCCTCTTGGCTTGCGATTTTCTCAGACTTTTCTTGTTATTAACAATTTTGAGGCCAACTGATTTTGTAGAATGTCTCTTTACTGGAATTTGTCTCATGTTTTCCTCATGATTAGACTGAGGTAATATGGTTTTGAGAGGAAGACCACAGAGGTAAAGTGCCATTTTTATCACATACCATCAATATGACCTGGTGGTATTGACATTAGCCTTCATCACCTGGCTAACGCAGTGCTTGCCTGGCATCTCCATGTAAAGTCACTCTATTCCCTCTGCCCCTTCCATCCTGTTTCTTTGGAAGAAGTCACTATGCTCAACCCAGATTTCAGAAGCGGGGAATTAATGTTTCATCCCTTCAGCACGTGTAGGCTCAAAAGTTACTTAGAATTAATTTGCCTGAGAAATGTTTTTTTTCTTCCCTACTTACATCCAGTCATTTACATACCAGAATGGACTCAGCTATTTATTTTATACTTTGCACTATACTCCAATACTGTTTTACATTTTTGTTCAAATTGTTGCAGCTTTCAGTACTGGGAACTATTTCCATTGATTCCAGTATCTCTTTGACATGTCTCCATCATTTTTGTGTATGTACCTTTTTTACTTGTTTATTTGGAGTGGAGGGGGGATATTTCCTTATTATTTTTTTGGCACTACCAGATGTTCCCAGCTCATTTATGTATTTCCTACCCTAGTTCTAACTGATTCAGCCATTTCTCCAAGGAGCTCTGGTTTCCTTTATTAGAGAATGGAATTTAAAATAGAGATCTGGCTTGCTGGTATGGCTCCATGATTGAAGGTCTACCTATGAACCAGGAGGTCACAATTCAATTCCAGGTCTGGGTACAGGCCCCGGTAGATCCCTAGTATAGGGTGTGCAGGAGGCAGCTGATCAATGATTTTCATTCATCACTGATGTTTCCATCTCTCTCTCCCTCTCCCTTCCTCTCTGAAATCAATAAAAATATATTTAACAAGAAAAGATTGAACATAAGCTTTCATGAATTAAAAAAAGAAAAAGGGGAAACAGAGCTGACAGGTATACTCTGCTCATTACTACTCAGGGAATTGAGAATTTTCAACAATACACTTTAAACACCTTCATTCATATCTCTGCATACCAGCTTCTACATAGTCAGTTTCCTTTGGTGCATCTTTCTCAGAATTACCACATCTTACACAGTGCTCCTAAGGATGACAGCTTTCTTTTGAAAAGGCATCTTTAAAAACCAAAGGCTGCTTCTGGAAACAATGGGGCCCCAGTGACAGGTTGTGCAAAGGTCTACCTTTGGTGGAAACAGCGCTGTGTTTGGTGAGTTTAAGATCAGACTCCACCCAGAATGGCGCCAATCCTTCTGTAAACTGGATCACATAGAACTGCCGCAGCAGGGCTGACAAGGTGCTGTCTCAGCTCGAAATACAGTCTCACATACCAATGCTGGGCTGAGTCTTAGGAACTTGGACTATTTTCTAACCAGTGTGAGAACTCCATTTGGAAAAAGCCTCATTTCTCCCATTAGGCCAACTGAATCTTTCCTGTTAGCATGAGTCCTGTCTTCTCTCTGAGGCAGCAACCAACTAGGCCGATGAAGATGAGTGTGAAGTGGCTTTGGCCTCCAATGCGGTGTGTCCTTCATTAGGAATCCGAGCATTGAAATCCATCTTGCAGAAGATTTCCTGAGGCTGTCACCTGACTTTCTCTGCCTGTAACTTTATTTTCTCCTATAGCTTTTCTGGTATCAAGGAAACACTTGGAACTTTCTGAATGGATGACAAAGTCATTTACATTCAATCAAGTAAGATTGGTTTTTGAACTGTTTTATGAGTTTCAATTCTCTAAAATTGAAGTAGAAGTCTTATATATAGGGTGTTCCAAAAAAAATGTATATTTGAATAAATATAAAGTCAGTGTTCATTAAAATACATTTCATTTTCAAAACTGAGCTATTAGCTCTTGCAGCATCTACACACTGAGACACCCTGATTTTGCTGCAGTGACTTCACATCTAGCATGGTGACAGCTGATCACTGTTTACTACCTTGTTCTCTTCCCTCTCATTCCCCACTCTAGAAAGAGCTATATGAGATGTCTATAAAATTAAGGATATTAACATTATTTGTTTAAACTCTTTTCTTGAAAATTTAATAATAGATATTAAGATAATGAAACACTCAAGAGGTATGTGAAAGCAACATGTGGGAATTAGCTCCTACACAAACTGTATCCTGAAGTTAGAAATGTGTCTGGAAGAAGATAAATGTGCAGGGGGCAAGGGGAAGGTAAATGGATATGGGAAGAGACTTGACTTGAAGTGGTGAACATACAATACAATATACAGATGATGTATTGTAAAATTGTATACCTGAAACCTATATATTATATTAACAATGTCACACCAATAAATTCAATAAAAAAATGTGCCCTGGTTGATAACCATCATGCTTCTCCATTAAAGCTATTGTTTCTCTTTCACCCATTATCAAACTTCTCTCTTGTAATTAGCAGGCTTATTATTTAGTTTCTAAAATACATAGTCAAATAACTCAAGTAACAGACTGCTAAAGAGCCCCTCAACCAATGTGTGTGTATGTTTGTTTGTTTTTTTTTAATTTATTTTAGAGAGAGAGGAAGAGAGCGACCAAGAAACCTAGGGAAAAATCCATGTGAGAGAGAAACATCTATTGGTCACCTCCTGCACACTCCCTTCTGGGGATCAAGCCAGCAACCTGGGCATGGGCCCTGACTGGGAATTGAACTGGCAAACTTTTGTTGCACAGGATGACAGCCAACCAACAGAGCCACCCTGGCCAGAACAACTTCTGTGTTTTCTACGAAGCATGTGTATACAAACTGTCTGCAGATGCGAACTGTGCCTTCTTTCAGGACGGAAGGTGATAGATGAGAAGGGGCGGCAGAGATGGTAAGTCCAAGTGTTCCAGAGTCTTAAATTTACCACGTACAGAGTCACTGCCAGGCCTTGTGTTGAGGAAATATTCAAACAAGCCTCTGATATGGTACAATATCTGCTCTTGATTCCAAAGTTACCAAATCCTGCTGCAGTTAGTAAAAAAATATCTGATGCCATAAGGCCTCCTACTAAAGATTCACTTCAAGTTTTAATAAAGCAGCTACTGTTTTCCCTATGAAAATCCAGTAAGTGAAAGTGGTGGTAAAAATCAATTTGATCCTATCTCTAATGTTTTATAACAATCTAATTTTTGTAATAATGGTAACAATGTATCTATTATCATTGGTGAGTTAAAAAATGTCAAAGAACCAACTCAGAACGCTTCTTTTTCTTATAATTTCCTAAGAAGGATGTTAAAACATTTCTGCCTACATCTCAAACTTTTTAAAAATATCCAAACAAATAAATAAATTTAGCTTTATATGGAATGACAAACTCTATAGTTACGAATGCAACTTTGAAAGGGGTATTTTTAGTGTTTTTGAGTTTTCTTAGTATCAGAGATGAGTTTTGCTATGCCAAGTGTCCACAATGAGGTGACAACATCTGGAAACATAGCTCATAGCCTATGAACAGAGGCAAGAGGATTCATCTCTGCAAAGCCCAGGAAGAATCTACTGTCTGAGAAATGTCTTAAAAGATCTACTGTCTTAAGGTAACCAGGCCTGGCATCCACCACTCACCGTCGTCGTAATAGTTTCTTCAGTCACGACCTTCAACGTGTCCACCACTGAGATGTAGCCAAGCCTTCGGGCAATGGCGAGGGCAGTGTTCCCATTCTGGCAAGAGGGAAACGGGGACAAGGAATTAACAAGGAATTTCATGTGTCTCAGCACCTGTATGTTTGCACCTGTTTCAGCCATACAAATCCCAAGATGATGCAAAACAGTTTCATCAGACATACTTTGCATGAAACCCACCTAACCTGTTCCTACTCATACAGCAGCATCCGAGCTGCTACAGACAGAATCCAAAGGCTTCTTAATGTCCTAACTAATCAAGGAAACAAATGCATATTTCTTCTTCTTATGTACTTCCCACTATGGGCAAGGCAATCAGTAGTTTTTGAGTGTGAAATACTAATGGCAACTTTCTCTCTGGAGAGCTCACAACTTAATTATTGTCCTTTCCCCTTCATTCTGTTGCATGCTTGCTCATGCCTCTGAATGAAAGGGAAAAAAACAACTTTGGTGCACAGTGAAAAATGTGAGAAGATCCTAGTGCCTAGGCCCATCTTCCTTTCCCTAGCCGGCCCTCTGCTCTTACCACAGTGAGTTCATTGGGGGAGGCATTGTTCTGAAGCAAGACGTTGATTATATGTGTATGTCCTTGTTGAGCTGCTTGATGCAATGGCGTGTACCCATTCTGTAGAAGGAAGGTGGAAGAAATGACTCATTTCCTCAGACACAATCAATGATATCAGTGGATACAAAGGAGAAAGGAGTTTACCTTTGTTTTGGAGTTAACTTTTGCAGAATGCTGGAGCAGGAAATTAACGACCTTGATGTTTCCATAGTGGCAACCCACGTGAAGTGGGGTGTATCCCATCTGTAATTACATATTTTTAAAAAGAAACATCATAGGTACACTTTTAGTAGCAGTCATCCCAAATAGAAGCAAAGTTGTTATTTAATCTTTCTTTTTGAACTGACAAAAATAGTTTTTCCCTATAAAAAAACAAAACCAAAAAACACACTTGACAATTCTCGGAGTTAGTCTTAGGTGTAAACAATACTACCATCTCACATGAAAATAGTATCCCGTATCACCCCCCACAGTGCTCTCTTGCATTAGCTAATTTTATTCTCAACAACTTTTCAACACTGAACAGAGGGATGAAGTGATTGACAGCCTGGGTAGGCTGATTCTGTGGCTTCTTGTGGAGGGGATCAGAAGACTTTCATGGAAAGATTTTGACTAGAATTTATTGAAAACTCTAATCTCTGAGAGTGTAAAACCAAGGTTACAACATGAAGGGGCTAAATGAGAATACAAGTGAGTAGGCGATTATCAGAATGCATGACAGAGACAAAGGAAACAGCAATCCTAAAGCTGTGAGTGAGTTCAGGAGGCCTGAGAAGTCTGAACCTGGTCCAGGTATACCTGCTCCAGTTATAGGCTCCTGTCTGGCCAACTATAGTACCACAGTGAGAAACCACTCATTTAGAGCCAGTGATGGATTATTTCTTAGATGAATATCAACAGATGCCTGAGGCATTACAAAGTCTATCAATTAAAAATATATATAATGTGTGTGTGTGTGTGTTCTAGACAATGATTTTTAATTTATTATTTATTTTATTGATTTTTTGAGAGAGAGAGAAAAAGGCGGAGAGAAAAGAGAGGCTGAGAGAGCAAGGAAGAGAGAGAGAGAGAGAAAGAGAGAGAGAGAGAGAGAGGAGAAAGGGAGGAAGGGAGAGGGAGAGGGAGAGAGACTTTGATTGGCTACCTCCTGCACGCCCCTTACCAGGGGATTGAGCCTGCAATCTGGGCATGTGTCCTGACCAGGAATCAAAATGGCAAACTTTTGGTGCATAGGACAACACCCAATCAAATAAGTCAGGGTAACAATACTTTAAAAAAAAAAAAAGGATACTTCAGATATTTTGGAGACTCTGTAACAGACATCAGCACAAAACTAAGAGTCAGAGAGATGTTTCCCAAAGTGCATCACTTATAAAGGGCAGAAAAGATATGTACTTCAAAAATATTATAATAAGTGCAAAAATGATTACTGACTGTGACCTGAGGTGGGCGGGGTTAGGAGGAATCCCTGTAGAGACGTAAGATTCAACCTGAGGGGTCATGGGTGCACACTGGGTCTAGAAGGTGCATGTACCCTTTCCTCTTTTCCAATCTGCCCTTGAGAATCACTGCCATACCTCCTCACTAAGTACTGGATGTTTTGAGGCAAAACATATTGAGAATCTTAACCCTGTCCATGTCTTTTAGAAGTTTTCATCTAAAAAGAGAGAAGTAGCCAAAAAAATGTTTAAGTATGTGTGTGCACATACGTATAAATGAACACAGGGTGAATATATTTACCATGAGATTGCAAATTCCTATAGATTTTTTAAAAAATATATTTTTATTGATTTCAGAGAGAAAAGAAGAGGGAAAGAGAGACAGAAACGTGAATGATGAGAAACATTGATCGGCCGCCTGCTGCATACCCCTTACTGGGGATCTAGCCTGCAATCTGGGCATGTGGCCTTCACTTCAATTGAATTGACCAGGACTCTTTGGTCCACAGGCCGATGCTCTAACCACTGAGCAAAACCTGCTAGGGCTAGAGATTTCTTTTTAACAAAGTTATTCGAGCAAATAATGAATATACGCCAAATCCAATTAAAAATGCATTTTTTTTCCAAAATGTAAGAAAGTAATGAGAAACCTTTCCACCACTACCAGTGGTTTCTCTGTACAATGCTGAGCCACCGAGGAAGAACTCAAGGTTAAAGACAATAAGATAGTTTAAATTTCAAAAGTTTGGGAGGGAAAGGGTGAAGGGAGAGCTGAGCAACTCAGCCACCAAATGGGGCCAAGGAGTCTCCAGGAGCTTAAGGAGTTTTAGAGAGAGAAGTGGCGATGAGCTGGCCTGCCTGCACAGCTCTGCCCAGGGCTCTCTCCCTGCCTCCTATTTTAACACAGTTCAGAAAGCTTCAAGATCTGGCCTGGTCATGTCTTCTGTCTAAGAGAACATAGTATGTGTGGGGTAGCCACTGTCCTAGAGGCAGAGCCATGCCTAAAGTTGGCTTCATCTGTGCTGGCCCCATAAATCCAGTCTAGATATGATCTCTGCACACCTTTTCACCTGGCTAATTCCTAATGATACTCCTCTACTATCAACATCTTCACTATTTGTCCACGCACCTCAGCATCTGTCTATATTATACACAAAAATCTCTGCATTCGTAACAATATTTAATAAGCATACATTTTTATGTAAAAAATGCAACACACAGAAAGAAGAGTTCTATTTTAGAGTCGATAAAAGAAGTTTGATATGAAGAGGTAACAAAATTAAGCACTAAAAAAAAAAGTTCAGAAAAATGAGGCGACTATGAAGTAAGTCATATCTTTGATGATGACACTAAACATCCATTTTCTTATTTGAGCTTAAAATTGTGGCATTATGTGATATATATATAATTTATATATTATATATATTTATATATAATTTTTATATATATAATTATTTATATAATTTATATATATATATATATATATATAAAATTTTTTTCTTTTTTAGAAGAGGTATTTTGGCAGGGAGAGACAGAGACACACCAGCAACCATACACATCATAATGAATTCAGCAAGTAGTAATAGCTGAATAAAATTGAATTTATCCTTTTTCATAGTCTATGCCTACACA
This sequence comes from Lasiurus cinereus, assembly GCA_011751065.1. NCBI lineage: Eukaryota > Metazoa > Chordata > Mammalia > Chiroptera > Vespertilionidae > Lasiurus > Lasiurus cinereus. The sequence continues at coordinate 11,721,533 of JAAGEH010000426.1, forward strand.
AAGTTAGAGATCACAAATTACTGAAATTTTTAATATGCTTTTTTTTTTCCTTTACATTAGTTACAAAAACTATGAAACTGTACAAACTTTCACACTTTGCCCTTGAAGGGTGGATCTGTTGTGACAAGGACCAATGGCGCTAACACAGAAAGGTATTGATATGCTGCTAGGACAAAATACCCAGGCCATTCAAGATAAAAGCATCTGGGTACTAGAATCAGAGACTTTAGGGTCCCTTGAACAGATGCACTTTGGAAATACTATGTATAACAGATACGACAGAGGATTTGCTTTTCCCCCTAAAAACTGTACTTATTTCCATACAGGAGTCACTAAGGGCACATTGTATGGGCACATTCTTTCTGTCTACCTTGGTCTGGGTATCCACATGTGCCCCTTGGTTGACGAGGACTTCGGCCACATTCACTCTGTCTTCTTGAGCAGCCAAATGGAGTGGGGTCAGGCCATTCTGCAAAAACGTAAAAGTACACAGGCATGTTTGAGTAGCATTTCATAAATTCCAGGGAAGAAAAGCCTCGAATTTCTAGGTTAAAAAACTCTGGAGAATAAGTTTATATACTAGCACTGTGGCAACATTGTTATCTACAGGCTTAATGAAAAATTTCAAACACTCAGAAGCGGAGGGAATAGACAGACTCTGCACTCATCACAGAGTCTGCAAGTAGCAAGGTTTTCTTACACTTGTTTCATTCAGCCCTAATTCCTTTTTCCCCTTTGCATAGTATTGTAAAGCAATTCACAGACATTATACCATTTCTTCTACATACTTGAAAATAAGACTCCCCGGCCCCCGCCACCCAGATTATGAAATTTCAATACAGCACCAGTGGTACTAGCTTTAGCAAAATAAAGAAAAAAAAGATTAAAATAAAAATCATTTATAAAATGAATATTGACATACGATAATATTTCCCCCATTAAATTGACAAATACTTTCTGTATGTTGTTTCTGGATAAGAAGGATGGCCTGTGAAATAGAATATAAATGCTATATCATGAGAACTTCCGGGTCATTTAGATGGTGTATGGGTTTAATGAGACTAAATATTAGAAACCGACTGTACCACAGACTATGCAGACTACATGGTTGTTCTGATAGAAAAAAATTACTAGTACTATGCCCTGGTTTAGAAATCTTTGGTGTTGTGAATAATTTTTCTCTAAATAATAAGGGAAAGTGAGTAAGTATAGATGCTTCTAGATTATTCCCTTTCATCCTTTATGAGCACAGAAGTTAATATCGCAGGCCTTCACACTTTGCCCTATGTGCAATGAGAACACCAGCATGCCCTATTTTTTCAGAGAAAAGTACTGGACCAAAAGCAGTGTCAGAAAGGGTTCAGAACCTTTCCCATCTCATGGCACACATAAACAGAGCAGTGGTTATTCTGAAAAGTCATTTTCAACCATTTCCACCTCATGGCAGACATAAACTAATTTTTAAAATTCTGCAGCACACCAAAAAATGTATTGCATTTTTTGCCAATAAGGTTTAATTTTCATTCATTCACCCCAATGGCTATTGTTGTGTTGGCTGTTGCCATGTTTTTACTTGACAATGTAAGGCCATAGTCGGCAAACGTGGCTCCTTGACCCCTTGAGTGTGGCTCTTCTACAAAATACCACAGCCTGGGCGAATCTATTTTGAAGAAGTGTAGTTAGAAGAAGTTTAAAAAATTTGGCTCTCAAAAAAAATTTCAATCGTTGTAGTGTTGATATTTGGCTCCTTTGACTAATGAGTTTGCAGACCACTGACCTATGGGAAAAGAGGTCAGTGCCCCTGACTAAATAGTCAGGTGTTGCATGTCTTAAACATTCCTGTGGCACACCGGTTGGAAATCGCTGGTCTAGATGGTGCACATTATTTACTTAGGGGTTATTCTGTCAAACCAAGAACTCTGGGAGGGTAATTTGCATGACTTTTTGTTTTTCCCCTGCTTGACTTTTTAATAATGTCTATAGAATTTTGGAGTAAGCTCACTCAGACTGAATAAAGGGGACATATGAAAAGGTAGACAGATGCATTCACTTGAACTCCCATGAAAAATAAGACAGGGCCCCAGGGCACCACCCAACATTGACATCATCAGAGAACAATGTTCCATGCTCTCTCTAGAGGAAACAAGTATTGTTAGCTGTAACATTTTGTAAAAGTGTCATGGTCACCTGTTCTAAGTCTGAGGCTTTTTGAAACCCGGAAGACACTTCACTGAGTTATCAGCACACACTTTGGGACATGTCTCACTCTCTCGTGTTGCCTATTTCCTGCCCACTGTGGGTGACTATCTACCTATGACAGTCATTTTCAACTTCCTCAGGCTTCCTTCACCCCATATCACAAAGGGCCTCATTGTTACCTTTGTGTGCACACCTGCTCTATGAAGATCATCATAATCCTGCATTTCAACTCTATTTTCTTGTCTGTCTTCCTCAAACCACTGTGAGCTTGTTGAGGCAGATACTGCATGTTTAATCTCTATATAAACAGCATTGAGCATCAGTTTTTAACCCATCTGCTAATTGATGGAATCAGAGGGCAAAAGCAAACAACCTTTAGGTAAAACAGAATATATTTGATATAGAAAATTTTATTTTTATATTCATGATTTTGGTAAAAAAGATTTTTTAAAAATGTGATGGTTAAAATAACTTCATTTAAGCTCAGAAATGACCTATTAATCTTTTATGGGGTTTTGACCATTGTTCATTTAAAAAATGGCATTTGTTGGGAAAAGAGAAAACACCCCCAAGCCAGAATAACCACAGCTCTGTTTGCTATTCTATTTGCTTTATAAAGAAATATAGCTACTTGTGGTTTATAAAATCCATGTGGGAAAATAGCAACGTCAAAATAAAAATCAAAGCAGATCAGACACTACACTTTAGCAGTATTTCAAGTTCATGGACTTCCTTAAAACTGCTGGGAACTACTGCTTACTAGTAAGAAAAGAGGTAAAACAGTGTTTCATGCACGAGAAATTGTCGTGAAAGCTATTTTTTTTTTTTGGTTAATATTTACTTTTTTAGCAAGACAATAAAATCTGGTGTTAAATGGGAAGGTGGAATGAGTAGGTGGGAGGAGCCCGGGCAGGGCGGGATGGCCAGACCCCACCTGTGCACAAATTCATGCACCAGGCTTTTGTTTCAGTGGTCAGCAAACCTCGTGAGCCACATGCGACTCTTTGGCCCCTTGAGTGTGGCTCTTCCACAAAATACCATGGCCTGGGCAACTCTATTTGAAGAAGTGGTGTTAGAAGAAGTTTAAGTTTAAAAAATTTGGCTCTCAAAAGAAATTTCAGTCATTGAACTGTTATTTGGTTCTGTTGACTAATGAGTTTGCTGACCACTGCTCTAGTTGGATAATGATGTTTTGCTGATAATCTGCTTTCACACTGGGGCTTATTTAAAACAGAAAATGACAAGCGAGAGGGAAGCAAAGATTTATACATGCCATTGTACAAGGCAGTTTCTTGGTCCTGCAAAGTTCTTGAAAGATGCTTAAGTACCATGTGCTAATGGGAAGCCAGCTGATCTGCTCTTTAAACTGTCCTTGGAAGTATCGCTGCTTATATTCAGGAACGTGGCATAGGTTTATCACCTATGCCTTTTGGTCTTTAGAATTACCTTTCAATGTCCCATCTACCAAAGCAAACACTGACAAACTCTTTCTAAAGTATTATCCACCTAAAAATAATCTATGATTCTAAGGTGAATATCTACTTGGAGTATTTGAAAGAAAAGAAAGTCAATCACACTGTATTTTAGTATCAAACCCACTGAAAATGTTAACCTGAAAACTAATTGTTAAGGTCTACATTGTCTCTGGGAGAATGAACGAGATACAATATTCTGGGCACACCAGAAAATACACTCTAGTGGATGTCGGAATGTGCTTCATTTTGCGAAGGCCAGGCTCTCTACCTCATGTAGATAAGTTGAATTTTGCAGCAAACTCTTAAAAGGCTGGTTTACATACTGGTAATGAACCTTAGAAAATTCTAAAGCTCAAACAAATCCTGATTAAAATAACTATTTGACATTGCTTTGTGAGTCTCATTAATGCTGAGAGTTGCATTTCTAAAAGGGATGTTTAAAAAGATATGAGAAAATAAAGTTGATACACCAGAGAAAAGGCAAATGAAAAGGGTGTTTGCTCTGTAATGATCAAGAAGGATTTTTCAAGATATTAAAACTGTGAGACAGATTTTCCTGGTCTTTTGGTATACAGAATTTGTTAAATTACAACTTTGGGGATTCAGATTAGAGAAGAATAACTTTTTTTTCAAAATTGTACAAAGTCCAAAATGAATATGATTACTCATTTCCACTGTGAAGGTGCTGAATGTTATCTAGCTAATCCTCATGATATCTCTGTGAAGTAAATACTGTCTTTACTAGAGGATGAAACCGAGGTCCAGAGAGCTCACATAAATTGCCCAAATGACACATCTCCAGAGTTCAATCTAGGATTTAAACCCTCTGTGATTCCCAAACACAGGCCACATATGTTAAAAATAAAGAAGTTGTTATTTGTCACTATAAAACTATTCCTATGTTGAAACTCTACTCCAATATCTGAGCTACAGATGAGAAATGCCACGGCTGTGCCATCACTAATTGGCGAGGAAAAACTAACTGCTGAGGAGTTTGGATTATCAAGAATTTGGGGGCATTCTTGCAGGGGGTATGCTGTTTGAAGACTTAGAAATATCCGTTCTGTGTTCTGGGCAGATCTCAGACTCAGGTATTCATTCACAGGTAGTCAGCAAATCCTAATTCTCTGATAGATGCCTACAATATTGCAGTAAGTCTTTGCTCAATTGTGGGCTGAAACTTTCTTCACTCATAATAGAAATGTCAAAGATGAGGACTGGAATTTGAAGAATTTTGGGAAGTCTTTACAAATTCCTCAGAACTGCTAACTTACAAACAAAGACTAAACGTGTAAATGAACAACCTTTCCAATCTATTGAATAAGAGATCTACTTCAAATTTCTGTTCTTAAAATGAACTCTTAGAGAGCTAACTATTTCCAATTTCTTTTTGTAATGTAGGACTTAAACTGAGATAAGCAAGGAGTAGGTGCCCTAAACATGTCTGTGGAAAGAATCAACAGACTACTGTTTACAATTTCTCACTTGCTACATTCTGGTGAAATAAGAATGCTACTTTTTGAATGAACTTTATAACATAACTTCATATTTTCAGATAAACTTTGTGGCCTTCATTTTCATGACTATATGCTAGTCAACTGTTGACGGCAATTAATGACCTACCATTCTCTTACTGTTTAAACAGATTGTTTCCAAGTTTTTGCCATGATAATCAATACTTTGGTAAACATCTTATTGTGACATTACACTTTATACACCCTGTCTGACCCAGGTTTTTCGTGACTTCTTGATGACCTTCTTGGGAGGTGAGGTTTTGTTGCGTTGTCTACTTTGTGGAGAAAGAAAAAAGTTACCTTATTGCTCAGGTTCACATTGGCATTCCGGCTGAGGAGCAGTGACACCATGTCCACGTGACCCTCCTGAGCTGCAAGATGGACAGAAGCAATTCCTTGCCGGGTAACTGCGTTTGCATCAGCACCATATTCCAGCAGAGTCGTTGCTATGTCCATCTGGTTCTTTTTGGCGGCGATATGCAGTGGTGTATAACCATTCTGTCAACATGAACCACTTGGTCACATGCCCAGTAACAAGATAAAAACGTGCACAGTACATTTTCAAAACAGTAAGTCTCCCCTTCTATTGCTTTTTTTTAATGTTTTCTTTTTTTAAAATCTTGATTACTAAATAAGCAAAGACTGATAAATCAGACAGTGTCATTAATGTTGCACCCTCATGTCTCCCACATCCAACCAGGGGAAGTATAATACTTATGAACAGTTTAATGCAAGAGTCAGAGTACCATTGGTTTTACAAAAGGAATACAGGGTTCCTTCTTACAGGGAGTTATGTTAGTAGGTGCTCAATAATTGCTTGCTTTATTTAAATTGGGGGTGAGAGGGAAACCTACTAGAAAACAACAAACAATATGGTCATGCTCAGATCATTATTCCACTTTGAAAATCCCTATGACTGCTTATAGATTGAAATTCTTAGTTTTCATGGTAGTCAGTTACTGTAATCTATCCCTATTTGATCGTCTCATTGCCTCTTTCACACAACGCCAGTCTCAATGCTACTCTGCAGCTGCACCCGTCCCCAAAACAACATACAGCTCATGTTTCTGCCTTGCCTACTCTACCAAAAATACTTTCCCCCAACATGCCCTCTGGGCCAGCATCTATCCATTAAAGATTCGACTCAAGGGTCATACCCTCAAGAAGTCTTTTACTTCCTCCCCCTCCCTTCTACATCTGCTCCCCACTTGACTGACTCCAATCAAAGTCCTGGATATATTTAGTAGCTATCTGAGATATATAGTAATATTTATTATTATTTACATATGTGTCTCCTACTAAAATATACATTTATTGAAGGAACATCTTGTATTATACTTGTCTTTGTATCTCGTGTATCTCACAATGACTGCAGGATCCTCAGAATTTGAGTCAGTCTTACTAGGGCTTTGAGAACATTCTCTGATCTTTCTCTTATCTAACCCTTAATGCTCAGAGGAACAGGCAACCCAAATTCCTTTGATAAATTCTTTTTAAAAAATATGTCTTTATTGATTTCAGAGAGAGAAAGGGAGGAGAGACCGAAACATCAATAATGAGAGAGAATCACTGATCAGCTGCCTCTTGCATGCTCCCTACTGAAGTGGAGCCTGCAACCTGGGCATGTGCCCTGACCAGAATTGAACTGTGACCTCCTGGTTCATGGGTCGATGTTCAATCACTGAGCAATACCAGCTGGGTCATTTGACAAATTAAGAGTTAGCTGTGCCTTAGGAACCTTCAAAGTCCTCTGCCCTTAAAGGACCTTATCTTGGATCACAGTCAATTAACAGAAATACAAGATTACATTTTGATAGGAACATAAATCTGACTATATAATATATGCCAATAAAAATTAGGATGATTTCTATAAACAAGAGGATTGAGAGAGAGAGAGAGAGAGAGAGAGAGAGAGAGAGAAAAGAATCCAAGGATTTATAATTGGGAATATGATCATATTCAGACAGTGGATCAGTCGTGGTCTTTCCAAGCCACATGGATGAAGTCAGAAACAACACAGAAGGTGCTATCCCCCTGATTGGCTAGCCTACGGCAATCAACTTGCACATTTAAGTCATTGGTATACCCTAGTATGAGAGCATTTTGCACTTGAGAAATACTCTTTCTGTAATCAACTGTAGAGAAACGATTTAAGCTATTGGGTATCAACCCATAAAAGTGGAAATGCTACTTCCAGACTCTTGTGAAACCAGTGTCTACCAAATGGGATGAGACAGGGTAGAAGACAATTTTATATCTCTATTTTTAGTTTTGACCTATTGCCATCTGGAAACTCCAGCTGACCTGGGAAGCATTTGTCCCTTGTTCAGACACACCCTTCAGCATTGGCCTTCAGAAATGAGAGCTTTGGACTGAGCCCAACTCTGCAGTGAGTAACAGACAGGAGGAGGTGAGCTACCAGCGTGCCCACCCCTATATTAAAAAGAATATTCACAAAGCAGTGCTAAAATAGGAATTCTGATTAGTCCGTAAGAGAGGTAAAGACAAGAAAGAGTTTAGCTTCTTATCATGCAACTTGTCATTTTTTTATTGCTTTTGTTACTAATGTAACCTTTGAGTTGGTCACTTCTCAAACCCTAAAGGCAGATTGGTATCCTCTGAGATATGACAATCCTCTCTAGTTCCACCAAAAAATCCTAGACTCTAAAAAGCCGAATCTAGAGAAGCTCTGGCATCCCTGTAGCACAGGTCAATTCCAGACACATTACTCGTTATCAGCCAGGCCCTTGCTGAGCTCCTTACCTGAGACACAAAGGAAAGCATAAAGCCAGGGGGAAACAAGTCACAGGATGACTGCAGAGTGGAAAGGTAATTTTGAAGGACTTTAGAAACATTTTAAATAATAAACAGTTCATCTTGAGACCTATAATGGGATTTTCTAAATTGCCTTAGCTTTCCTGATTTCTAGAAAGTAAACTGTTTCTTCCTTGCCACACTAAAGAAGACAGATGAATTTATCAGAAGAGAAATAAAAGTGAGAGATTCAACTGTAGAGTAACATTAATATTTTTCCCCTCTGGGTATAGAGGGCCAAGGACATCATTTCAAGATGAAAACAAAAGCAAATGTAATTTTAAATTGTCAAAAGGAATATACTAGTATTTACATCACAGTTTTTTATTCTTCCCCCCGCAAGAATTTCACAGTCTCTGTTGATTCATATTAATAGATATATTGTACATTTTAAGGAAATCAGACAAACAAGAAGTTAAGGCTCACTATTCCTTCTACTATCAGTGCCCAAGTCATGCCTAAACTGAAGCCAACAGTATCTGCCTCAGGAAACAGATGAGGATAAAATGGATTATAGAAGCCCATCTACTTTTTAGGTATCCCCCATCCCACATTACCTAAAATCATCACATCATGTTTCTAGGTTAAGTATAGCTAAGAAAACATACTGTTAATCCTACAAAAGAGAAGAAAGGCCAGAAGAAAGCATCACATACTCTGAGAATCAAGAATGTGAATTAAGTAAGAGTTAACGGGGCCATTATTGTCATAACCAAATGCTAATCATGTCCTCTAGAGCCTTTGTTCTTTGTTTCTCACCACAGCCAGAATTCAGAAGTTCCTGAGCTCTCTGAAGTAAAGATGCTATTTGCCTACCCTAGATCCATTTCCCCTCCTTCCTTAATAAATGAAACGCTGGTGTTCTATCCAGGTGAAAAGCTACATTTCCCATCAACCCTTGCAAAAATAAGTGGCTAATGAGATGTAAAGAAAAATGGCTGGGTGGAGCTTACAGGAATACCCTATTGTCTGACTTTCTTTTCTGCTGGTTGCCAAGACCTGGCTGACTAAGCAACCTCTGGAGGGAAAAACCAAAAGACTATTAATGGCATGAGAAAAATAGACTCTCATCAATTTAAACCAGTCTGCTAGGTCTTTTCCCTAGCAAATGATGCCAACCCCTAAGTGCCTTTGCTTAGGATAAAAGTCTAAAAACAAAACAAAACAACAGAAAACAACAACAACATAAACAAAACAAAACAAAAAAAATGCTCCTTACCAGGGTCACTGCCCTAGAAAGTGGGAATAGTTAGAAATGTGGAGAGATGACATTACAGAGGCTCTTTTGAGACCACTGTGCTGTGGGAATGAGAGGGAATGTCCCTTTAGAAAAACCCATGTTCAATTGACTGTAAAAGACAGTCCAAGGCTAAACGGCTGTTAAAAGGAATTAGTTCAAGAACTGCTTTTTAATTCTTTGTCAAAGATGTTTTGCAGATGCAAAACTATGAATACAAAGTCTTGGACAAATTTAAAGCTGAAAAACTCAACCACAAATATATCAACTGTTGACTTAAGTTATTTTGTGGATGAAAAGGTGGATTGGATTCATTTTATTGCACTTACAAACTGCTTGGCACTCGTCGTGCCAAAATTTTTGCTCACATTTGAGAAATAAATAATAGTTCACTTATTAATTATTTATTGACTAATAACACAGGGTTATTTAGAACATAAAAAGTGGCCCAGGCACAAAGGGATATTAAGATGAACTGAAATGAAATGTATAAGCATTCCATTTCATTATAAATTTTGTTTTAAATATTGTGATAAAATATACATAGCATTAACCGTTCCATTTTAACTATTTTTAAATACATCAAGTATATTCAAATTGTTCTTCAACAGTTAGCACCTTCCAGTTCCAAAATGAAACTCTGTCCATTAAACACTCCCTCCCCATTGCCTCCTCTCCTCAGCCTCTGGCAAACAGCATTCTCCTTTCTGTCTCTCTGTAAGTGACGCCACACAGTATTTGTCCTTTGTGGGACTGGCTTATTTCTCTTAGCAAAATGTATTTGAGGTTCATTCATATTGCAGCAAGTGTCAGAATTTTTTTCCTTCTTAAGACTGAATAATACTCCCTTTGTACAAAGAATCTACATTTTATTTATCTAGTCATTCTTCAATAGACACTTGGGTTACTTCCACCTTTGACTGTTGTGAATAATGCTGCTATTTGTTTTCTTTCTTTTTAGATATAGTTGTGTTTTTTTTTTTTTAAGTCAAGGCATGGTTATTTTATGAGAAAGAATGTTTGTCAGAGTCTGAAATTATGGAAGAAAAGCTGCATTTAGATGCAAAGCAAGTCTGGAGGCTTAATTTTGAATTGTAGATTTCATAGGGTACAATTCTGGAGATGATGGCGCGGGAAATGTTTGGGAAAGACATGGAAAGAGGTTCTGAGGAGAAATCCCTATGAAAGATATAACACTCTCTAAATGGAGAAGGCACCTAAAACTTGTTCTTTTCAAGTATCCAAAGTAATCTAGAATAGCCCAAATTCATTGATCTGGGTGTACCAGAGGTTTGATCTAAACACCAAGATTAAGAAAGAGCATTGTAGGGGGAATCCAAGATGGCGGCATAGGTGAATACCTACACTGCTGCCTCGCACAACAATTTCAAAACTACAACTAAAAGACAGAACGGACATCATCCAGAACCACAGGAAAGCTGGCTGAGTGGAAGTTCTACAACTAGAAGGAAAGAGAGGGGCTCACGGAGACCCAGAGGAGCTGCAAAAAGCTGAGGTACGGAGACACGCGCACTGAGAGAGCGGGTGCCTGAGTACCTGGCTGGCTTTCTCTGGCGGGAGGGAAACGGAGACTCCCAACGGCATAACCCCTTATCTTACGACACTAAACCCCAGATCCAGCCGAAACTCATACGGGGGGAGTATGGACTGTGAAAAGGGAGAAGTGCACGGAAATTTAGGGGAACCGCAAAAGATCAAAGGCCTGGTGGCAGCGCGCACGGCGCTGCGTGGAGGACAGACTGCTGATTGTGCCGCTGGATTTCGGAGAGGGCGGGAGACAGACCCTCCCAACTGCGCCACTTCTGAGTCCACTGGGCCCCTGTTTCGGGCGAAACCCTGTGGACCTAGACTCCTGTGGTCCTGGCGCGCAGGGGAGCTGGAAAGGCAGCGGTTAGAGGCACTGCGGGCTCCTGGGCACAAGGACCTCTCCAGGGATTACCCAGTCACGTGAGACTTAGGGGCCATGGAGGGCGGGGCCGACTGGAAGGCAAGGCGGTCCCTTAAGCCCTGAGACTCCACCCTCCCAAGCTCAGCAGAGGCTTCTGCGGCTTTGCACGTCTGGCATTATAAGGCTGAATCCAACACAGAAGTTTCCCCGACATAGTGAAAATGCCAAGACAAGGGAAGGGATCACAAACAAAAGAAATGGAGGAAAAAAAATGACTGGATATAGAGTTCAAAACCACGCTTATAAGGTTTTTCAAGAATATGCTAGAAAAGATGAATAAATTTATCAAGACCCAAGAGGAGATGAAAAAGGACCAACTAGAAATGAAACATTCACTGACTGAAATAAAAAATATTATACAGAGTCCTAACAGCAGACTAGAGAAAGGCAAGAATCAAGTCAAAAATTTGAAATATAAAGAAGCAGAAAACACTCAACTGGAAAAGCAACAAGAGAAAAGAATCCAAAAATGTGAAGATAATGTAAGGAGACTCTGGGACAGCTTCAAACATACCAACATCAGAATTGTGGGAGTGCCAGAAGAGAGAGAGCAAGATACTGAAAACCTATTTAAAGAAATAATGATTGAAAACTTCCCACATCTGGTGAAAGAAATAGACTTACACGTCTAGGAAGCACACAGAACCCCATATAAAAGGAATCCAAAGAGGACCACACCAAGACACATCATAATTAAAATACCAAGAGCAAAAGACAAAAAGAGAATATTAAAAGCAGCAAGAGAAAAACAGTTCATTACCTACAAGGGAGTACCCATATGACTGTCAGCTGATTTCTCAACAGAAACGATGCAGGCCAGACGGGAGTGGCAAGAAATATTCAACGTGATGAATAGCAAGAACCTACAACCAAGAATAATCTATCCAGCAAAGCTATCATTCAGAATTGAAGGGCAGATAAAGAGTTTCACAGATAAGAAAAAGCTAAAGGAGTTCATCAACTCCAAACCAGTATTATATGAAATGCTGAAAGGTACTCTTTAAGAAGAGGAAGAAGAAAAAGATTAAAGTCAAAAAATTATGAACAACAAATACGTATCTATCAACAAGTGAATCTAAAAATTAAGTGAATTAAAAATTTGATCAACAGAATAAACTGGTGAATATACTAGAATCAGGAGCATTGAAAGGGAGTGGACTGATAATTCTCAGGGGGAAAGGGGTGAGGGGTATACAGGGAGAGACTAAACAAAAATCATACACCTATGGATGAGGTCAACGGGAGGGAGGGAAGGATGGGAGCTGGGTGGAGGGGTGCTATGGAGGAAAAAAAAAACAAATGTAATAATCTAAATAATAAAGATTTAATTAAAATTAAAAAAAAAAGAAAGAGCATTGTAGGTTCCCAAAGTGGAAGAGTACAACAAAGATATATAAAAAGCATTAGAGATGCTAAAAGTTCTTTCAACCAATAATCTTTAGCGAAAGAACTGGATAGCAGTTGGATTGTGGTTTGTGTCATCACAATGTTTGGGATCATAGCCATTTGCGCAACAACACAGCGCTTCCTAAAGCATATTTCCATTTACCTATCTTTCCATAAACACCTCACAAATACAAATACCAGAGGGATAAAAAAGCCATACACTCTATGGATCTCTTTTCTGCGAAACCTAGGTTGTCTAACTGCTCAAAAATGCTTTAACAATAAGAATAAGCATTTCCTTTGGCAATATGAAAAACACCTAACAAGAACCTTCCAACTTATTTTATGAAACATAAATAACTCAAAGGCACTGTTTTATGGCCTGGGAAAATGCAACACATATTTTACTAACATTGACCAATCAGAACTCTCTTGCACTTATGTTTTTCATCTGGCTGATGATTACCTGAACTTCATGTCCTCCCCAGGCTTCCAGATGTTCTAGATTTTTAAGGAAAATCAATTGACAAGTAAATATTTATTGAGCATCTACTAGATGAGTTGACTAAATTGCTGAAGATTCCCTAGGAGCGTGTAGTTCTGTGGAAGTGGAAGTGAACGTAGAGAGGGATGGGCACTGCCTGCCAGTGTCCTCATGCTGTCGAATCACAGGTACCTTTGCAGCCGCATGAGGCGAGGCTCCTTGGTCCAAAAGCAGAAGGGCCACCTTCTGGTTATCGTAATGTGCAGCTACATGCAGTGGAGTTAGCCCGCTCTGAAAACACGTGCAGAAACACAGTGTCAACAGTGTCTTAACATCCGAGGCCTAGAGTTAGGAGATGGGATTAGTTCGGGTACAACATGGAGTGCTATTTACACTGTGGCTGCCATAACAGTTGGACCTCAGCATTCACCTATTTCCAGTATTCCTTGACCTATGAGACTTAAATATGGTTATTATCATTTAGGTGGCTGGTGGTGAACAATAGCAAATGTGTGTTTTGTTATCATGGAAGTGGCCTGTTACACAGGGTGGCTGGTGACCCCATACCTTCCCAGCGGCATCAGGAGATGCGCTCTTCTGCAGCAGGAGGTTGGCTACTTCAAGCTTCCCGTATTTTGCTGCCACATGAAGAGGAGTGAATCCTTTCTGAAAAATGAAACACAAAACTAATGAACAATAGAAATGACCCAATGGCATCCTCTTCTGGAACTGATGAATTACTATAATGAGGAGGAACCAGGGAAGGCTGCACTGAGGAAGTAAGACTGATAGGTAACAGAGAGTCCTCTCACCGACAAGGAAGATACTGAGTGCTGACTGAGCCACAGCAGGCCACTGATGCTGGGACTAAGTGGTCCTCAAACCAGAATGAGGTTGGAGAGCTGGATCTGAGGCTTATTCTAGGGCCATGTTGGGATTTCATGCTGTAGGAAGAATAGGTTCCAGAGTCCCAGGTACAATTTGGATTTGGTGGGCTTGGGAACATTCAGGGCAAATCTGGACCTCCTGTAATTTTAGACTGGAGCCTTTCTCGAACCCTTTCGCCATTTCCACACGTATGCACATATCTTTATGTTTGTTCTAGTCTTCAGGAGTAGGAGTCAGAGGTCCTCACACACAGGTGAATTGAACTGAATAATAATACCTGGTTCCAGGCCAGTAAACATGTAGGGTTGAACACTGGATTGAGTACTATTCACCTTTGTTCTCAACTCCTACAAGGATCTGCGTATCTAGCAGTTCTTCCATTAGGGAGGGTCCCAGACATGAGACAGGGACTGCAGGGTCATCAACATATTTGACCTGAGATTAGCCAACTAGAGTCAGTGGGCAGCTGGCTTGATGAATGGGTTGAGCACTCAAAACCCCAATGTTTTACACATTGAATGAGATCCAGGAACTTACATCTCAAATGTACCAAAGAGTCTAAAGAATCACAGTGGGTGAAGTTTTAGGTAGTCATCTCTTTTTTTTAAAGATAGTGTACCAAGTATTTATAATTATTGTAATTATCTTGCTCATTGGTTACACATTAATACTTCTTCTCTGCACCCAAATAAGAGAGTGCAACACCATTTCTAGCTATCTTCCTATCACACCTACAAGGTTAAACAGTAACATAAGAAAAATGGCCTCTAAATTTTGCACCTGCAGAGCAATTGTGTGGAACATTACCATTCTAAGGTATCAGAGTCAAGATTTAAAAAATCAGAGCATAAGTCAGACAACACAATAGTAACAAAAGGAACGACAACAACAAACAAAAATTACTACACCCCCTCCCAATTCTCCTCCTGATTTGCAAGTATTATAAAAAATATCAACCAACTGAGCTTTAATAATGTGGTTTATATACATGGCCCCAGCTAGAGAAATCTCTGGCTATGTTTTTAAATCACCAGTTAAATCTATCAAATAACATCCAAAAAATATCTGACTCTAGATATCAGTATGTTTTCATTAGAAGACAATGTACTGAGAAACTTAAGCCAGACACAGACACACAAACTTACACATACCCAAACTACCCTCTGCCACTCCAGGGCTTTGCTGGCCATGTTGGGACTACCCTGGGATCCCAAGTGTAGAGGATGATAAACAACTGTTGTACCTGTTGCGGGGGATAGGTACTAAGGAATTTTGAGAAGGATGTATTTTGGAGAACACAGCAGATATTGTAAGGATACATTAGGAATTATAAGGAGGATGTATTTTGAGGGACAGAGTAGGATTCCAAGACTTGTTTTCATACCTTTGTTGTTATGGACAAAGATGCGCCATGATCCAAAAGGAATGAGGCCACGTCCTCATGCCCTTCTTTGGCTGCAAGGTGGAGGGCGGTGTACCCTGAAGTAGTGGCTGCATTTGGAGACGCTCCTTGTTGCAACAGCTGTTGGACTATATCTGCCTTGCCTAATCGGGCTGAGATGTGCAGTGGGGTTTGGTCATCCTAAATGGCAAGGCAGAAATGCAAGGCTGATTAGTTGGGAAGACAATGGTACCCTTGAGAAACATTTAGCAAACTGCCTGGTATCAGAATCTAAAGTTCAACTCTTATTCAACAATAAAGAGAATCTCATTTACCTTTTCTTCAGTGTGGAAGACATTTCTATCTATAAATTATTTCCACTACCACTTGCCAGAATTTATCAGTTTTTAACATCTAATGACTCCTGTTTTGGGAGATAAGGAAATAAATCCTGGTAAACTTTAAATACCAAGGAGGGATATTAAACTTCCACCAGTTACAATGCACTCACATGGGATGAGTTTTATTGGTGGTGTCTTCCCATCACCAGAAGTTGAGGGGGAGGGGCAGTATAGGGCTGTACAGGTACACCAGCAAAAGAGCTCCCAGCCAAGAGGGCCAATGGGGGCTGAAAGCCAGCCTACTCTCTATTTGACAACTTGCACATCCTGGCATAGGCTGCATCTGCCTGGAGTGGAGGGGCACCTTGTACAATTCACCCAAACACTAAGTCCTGCTCCCTTAGGTCCCTATGCCCAAGTGGGAGAGGCAAATATTCCTCATTTGTCTGAAGATACTATATGGTGGTCCTCTACAAAGAAATCCCCTGCTCGAATGTGAAAAAGTTCAGGTAAATACTTTATGTAGGGAAGGTAGAGAGAAGAGGATGCAGCATAGGATTCTGCTTTGGAAAGTAGTAAGATAAGAGTCAAGATCAAACAAGGTCAAAACTTCCTACTATGTTACTAGCAGGAAGCAGTAGGGGAGATGCTATAAGGAAGAAGAAGAATAGTGAAAACAGAGAGAGTTAAGAAAGGAAAATTTCATAAAACTACAATTGCCACCACCACCACTAAACATATACTGGGCACCTACCTAACCCAGACTGTAAGTACTGCTCCTGCATTACCTTTTTAATCATCACAACCATCCTATGA
The DNA here is from genome assembly GCA_011751065.1 of Lasiurus cinereus. Taxonomy (NCBI): domain Eukaryota; kingdom Metazoa; phylum Chordata; class Mammalia; order Chiroptera; family Vespertilionidae; genus Lasiurus; species Lasiurus cinereus. The sequence continues at coordinate 11,738,037 of JAAGEH010000426.1, forward strand.
ATTGCACTATCACTATTCTCTTTTGCTATGTGAGGAAATGAGAAAAGGAAACGTGGCACAGAATTCTTAGTTAACCTACCCCATGTTACACAGCTAGCAATTGGTAGACCAAGGTGCAAACACAGGCAGTGTGGCTGAGGAAGTCAGGCTCTTAATCATGATACATGCTGCCTCCTTAACAAATTGATAACCAAAAATTCTCAATTTCAGCTGATGGATAAAACCACTCCTTTGACACAATGCTTGATATGGAATAACAACACCCATAAGTGTTTTTATATAATCCAAAGTACAGTATAGCTTAACTATTCCACTTTAACTAATTAAGTGGATTCACCAATATCCTCTAGATCAAGGGTCAGAAAACTACAATCCAGGGGCCAAATCCAGCTGCCACCTGTGTTTGTTAATAAAGTTTTACTGGGATTCAGTCATGCCCATTTGCTTATGCACTATCTACGGCTGCTTTTGCTCCAATGGCAGATCTGAGCTGCTGTGATAGCAACGTTGCATCCCTCAAAGCCTACAATATTTACTTGTGGGCCCTTTACAGATAAAGTTTGCTGACCTTTGTCTCTAGATCTTCTACAATATCCGCCAACTGGTGGCACAGAACTCTGAACACTTGAGGTTTGCGGTCTGCTACTTAGAATGTCACAACCTTTGCCTCCACCTGCAGGCTTCAAGCTTACCCAGACCTAGTTCTGTTTATTCTCACAGTAGTATGTTTACACTAATTATTCTCCTAACCTGTACTAAATGTGCACTAATTAATTATATAATAAATAGTATGTTCACAGGTAAAACGTAAGTATGAAAGGAAAGGCTTTATTTTGCTCTAAGAATACTGAGTTGAAAGCTTTAGAAAACCTGCATAGATGCTGATAAAAAACAACTGTGATTTAATTAGATATGGGTGAGACAGCTGAACACACACAGAGAAAATTACAAACAGTTTTAAATATTCTGCATTCCCATGGCTTCACGAATGCCTATTTCCTTCCTCTCAACCCAAAACTAGGAACTACAGATCATAGAAATAAATAGCAAATAAATGCACACATAGGTATTGTAAGTTGAAAGGAAATGATTAAGTAATTGATGTGTTTACTGACAATTCCTGACCTGAGCTGCCATTTTGATGAACCAGACCAACTATACATCCTGAATAGTGACAGGAAAGTGAATTTCCTCTGTAGGTTGAACACCAGGTGAGGAAGAAGCATTCAAATTTAATCCCGGAGTTCCTTTTCTTATGCAAAGGCAGACCCCTGAAGCAACTCTGACCTTAGTCCCAGGGTTTATGGTTTCACAACTTGTAGAGAAAAAGTAAAAACTTCCTTTTTCCTTTGTGGCTGTGACAGCTGTCATGTGAATCAACCCAATGAGCTCAATTATGCTTCCAAACAGAGCTTATCCTAGAAGCCTGTGCATAAGCCCCTCTCTCTAGAGTGTGAAGAACTCTGGACGCAGTCTAGGTTTGTTTCTTCATCTGTTCAGGACCAGCCTTGTGCCAAGGACACAAAGTCCCTTCTGGCACAAAGTGCCTGTTCTATTTAATCCCGTTAAATAACTGAATGGACAAATGTACAGGGAAGGGATTCTTTTTTACAATATCACTTGGGTAGAGATTTTTTCCAGTGGAGGTCACTCACTACGTACTTTAAAGAAGTATTCTCGGAAGACGGCATGCATATATTTAAAGGGTTTATTAAAATCAAGATTTTTCCCATCAATAGCAAATGCTTCCAGGAATTGCACTTACCTTTGCTTTAGCTTCTACCTGAGCTCCGTCTTGTACCAGATACCGCACGACTTCGGCCTGGCCAGACCGAGCAGCCATGTGCAGCGCTGTTTCTCCTCTCTGGGGAAGAAGAGTCAGAACAAAGTTACTGCAGCTCTGAAGAAGAGTGGCATGTTTTGTCTGCATGAAGCTTATGATGTCGGCTTCCTATTTTATAAGTAAAAAAAGTCTCAAGCACTTCCTTATTGAAGGCTAGGAGAGACAGGAGATGGATTACACAAGAATTTCAGAGGAACCTAACACAAGATGGAAGGTCTTTGGTATAAACCCAGGGGCCTAATCATCAACAGGGTCAGAAGTGCTGCCCAAGAACTTCCAAAGAGGCTCCTTGAGGGTTGAAAGGTGAATGCTCACTGGGGAAGAGGAGGGTACATGAGTGAAGAGGGCAGGTGGGGAGAACTCAGGAGAAGAGCCTGGGGCTTGCCCAGAGATGGCAGCCACTATTTGAGGTCGACAGGCAGCTGTGGGGCTGTGCAGGGTGCCAGACCGTGCTCTTCAAAAGGAGGGCAGCCTGGATATCTGTGTGCATTGCAATGCTGACCACAAAACCAGACTGGAAAACAAATCCGAAACCAAAGAGCTGCATGGGCAACACAGATACACACGAGGACCAGAGTGGGCTAGCTGGCTGCTGGTGTGCATTCTCTGCTCTATCTCTTCAGATCAGTCTCCTAGCCTTCGGGCGTTATTCCAAGGGGTCAGTTTCTTTGCCACTGAACCTCCTCTTCCCTCTCTACCTATCCCTCCATTTCATTAAAGCGACTTTAATTCAGATTATTCATTTATGTAACCACAACAAAATGAAAACAGTATAGAAGACATGGATAGATAGGAACAAAGTAATAATAAAATATATTCTCTCCCATAAGTGATGGATAACAAAGACATAATTCACACAAAACTTGCGAATGTGTTTACTGGAAAGATCTTAAGGATATAGTTAACATATTACCAGTATATGGTAAAACCTCCCCATGGTGTTAGTGCTAGGAAAGCCTGTATTTAATGGAGAAGCTGGTCTGTTTCTGTACTGATTCTGGTTGCTACTAGAGACCCTTGTTGGTGGCACACCCTCAGGTTCTGTGTACAGGAAACTTTCGGCTTGCTTTTTCTGAGCCAGAATGTTGCTGGTTTTATTTATTTTATTTATTTATTTATTTTTAAATTTTTTATTTTTAAAATTTTTTTTAATATTTTTTTTATTTTTTAATTTTTATTAATTTTTTATACATATCTCCCCATTGCCCCCCTCCCTCCCAGGCGTACCCCGACCCCCCAGTGTCTGTGATCATTGGTTATGTTTATAAGCAT